>CM060845.1:7620000-8820000 GCA_030762175.1 Metallyticus violacea | reverse complement strand
TCTACAATTAAAAAACTGTTTTATTGATTCTGTGATAAATGCCAAACATCTAGTTCTCGTGTGTCAATATTGTGAATAAAGTTCATATAATTAAAAAACACAGTACATGCTTCAAAATGGTATATGATCATTGCTGCAACCTGTATTACAGAAAAATAAAATTGTAAGATTTTATTTTATTCACTTTTATATGTTTTAAAACAACCATGAAAATTTAAATTAATAATATATGTTAAAAGACACTTGAAATAAAGTTTTCCTAATTTTTTTTTTGAGCAGTGTACTTACAGTAAAGTTTTAATTATCTAATCACTGGAATACTGATCAAACTAAACTTAAACCTCTGTCCCTTTTTTTCTTTGTACTATTAGAGTATTGTTATTACTTCAATTAATACTGTTCATACCTTGCAGCACTTAAAAGAGATAAGAGCACAGGCTGATATATTTTTCTTCATGCCAACTTAATTACAACCAAACTCTTTAAATAACATACATACTTGTCATAAACTATGCATTTCAGCCAAATATTACTAAAAATACTATATTTTCCATACTGCTAATTCAGTCCATCATTAAAAAAAGTAAGGAAGTAAACTATGCTTTCAAGCTCTCACGACATTCTTATTTACACTTCTATTCTATACTCTTACACAAAGATCGCTCACATACTAGATAAAAGACTATCCCCAGTGGAGATAATGGAACACACAATCAAGAGAGCAATGTGTTAAATATTAGGAGCTGCAACACCCAAATATACATGTCATTTGTCTTTCTTGGGTGCAAGACTTAATAATACGTCATTAACCCCGAGCAGCAAATACAAGCCAGGCACTTCTATTAAACACTGCACAAAAGGGAAACTATACCTTGCTTTATTAAAAAAGGGTTAGGTTATGGCACTCATTCAAATGTCTATTGGCACTGCGGTCAACACTGTATCTAATATCTTACAAGATAGTAAAGCCGTAGCAGATATAGAACCACACTTTCTAAAACAGTGCAGTCTCTTGATATGATAACATTATTTGAATACTGGAAGAACTCCATCACATCATTATTTGAAGCCAGGAAAACATAGGTGAGAATGCCCTTAATCTGCTAAATTTCTGACACATGACTTACATTGTTTCATAAATTAAAAAAAGAAAAGAGTGATAACCTACTGGAAGACAGTGAAATATTAAAATAAAAGATTATCTTAGTATCTAGACATTTTAGAGCATATCAGCACAATCTTGAATATTTTGCTGTAAGGAAAAAATAAAAAGGTGCTATAAAGTCAGTTTATGCATTTGTAAAACTCACATACCCACTGTAACTGGGCTCTTACAATGACAAAAACTCTAAATATGTTATTATTTGGCACAACCTTGGAACAGTCACAGCTGCATTATGTAAAGTGTTTTAGACAACATATCCAAAAATAACAACAGCGAATTCAAAGAATCTGAGAAATGCTGTTCCTTTGCTACATAAGCTGACTTTATTCAAAATATCACTTATTTTTTTACATACATTGCATTTTAGTTGTCATCACATAAAGCACAATATTCTATTGGAACATTCACAGGATTTTGCTCCTGCTAAAATAGCAAGTAAACCTACATAAGTCCTAATGGAAATAAGCTATGTAGATAGTAAAAATTAGCAAAAATTTCATGATGGCCACACTGAAATTTTCTGCAACTTTTAGCCATTTGGTATCTTTAAACTTAACAGTCTATCAAATTAATAGATTTAAGTCGATAAAACTTTTATTATTAATGCCAAAACAATGCATCCAATTATTTCAAAAGGATTTAGGAAACGAAACATTATCAGCAATGACTATATGACTGGTTTGCGGAATTCTATGTAGAAGTACTTACATCAGTGCATCCAACATAGTGCTTGGACTTTTATTTTTATAACTACTATATGTATAAATTCCAACTCTCTGCCCTATATTTACTGCAGAATTTATTGCCATTTATCAATCTCTTAAACATATTCTTTCTGTAATTACTGCCAATTATCTTATCTACAATGACTTTTTAAGTATCTTTCAGAATCTCCAGGTTATATCTAATGCTCATCTCTTAGCACAGTTATTCAATATGTTATCTTTGGAATATGAGGATCATTTGAAAAGTCCTCAGAATGACCCACAGATCGTAGCAGCAGTTCTGAAGCAGCATTGTCATAAAAAATGCTATCTTCCATAGAAGTATTTGTGCAATAATACCTGAATTGATGAAGAATCATAGTAGCTTGCAGTGCAGATGTGTGCATGGGGAAAAATAACAAGTATAAAAAATTGTGCGGTTATTAAGTGCTTGGTAAAAAAGAGTATTAATGCAAAGAAATTCATACAATATGACAAACATTCTAGGAGACTACCAACATTTTCAACAATTTCCAAGTGGACCATGGAGTTTAAAAGTGACCATGAAAGCATGAAAGATGACCCATGGAGCTGACAACGAAACTCTGTTCAACATCAGAAATTATTGATAACATACACAACATAATTCTGTAGGATCACCAATCCAAAATTACTGAAGCTCTGGGCATTTCAATTTTGAGAGAAGAATTATTGTGTATGAAAAAATTATCGACAAGATGGGTGCTGCCACTGCTGACTCAGGATCAATAGCAAATCAGAGTGCAAATCTCACAGCAAAGCTTGGCCCATTTTCAGAGATTCCACCAACTTTATGCATCAATATGTGACCCATGATGAAATATGGGTGCACTACTATACACCTGAAGCAAAACATTAGTATAAAGCATCATGATTCTCCATCATGAAGATCATGTATGTGAAATTGGCTGGAAAGATCATAGCATTGGCTTTCTGGGATGCCAAGGGTGTCTGCTAAGTGACTATTTCCCCATTGGAGCATATCATGCTAACCTTTTTGAACATAAAAATACACAAGAAAAGGCCGGGTTTACCAAAGAAAAAAGTCATTTTGCATCAAGACAGTGCTCACCCTCAATGAACTGGGGTACGATTTGCTGCCACACCCATCTTTTTCCCCAGACTTGGCTCCACGGACTTCCATCTATCCCCTGAACTAAGAAAAATTCCTTGATGGAAAGAAATTTTTGTGTGATGAGCTTAAATCATCAGTAGCCCTGAAAGAATCTTACTTTCATGAAAGGATAAAGGCTTTGGAGCATTGCTGGACAAAGTGCATTAGTGCCAAGAGGGACTATGTTGAAAAATAAAGATAATTTCAAAAACTATGCAGTCATTTTGAGCTTCATTCCAAGAACTTTTAAACTGACACTCGTATTACGATTTTGTTTACATAGGTACCAAATGATGATGGAATCTGAGGTAATTAGTGGGCTGATAACTTCACAATTTTAAATTCTCCAGAAACCATTGTTGAACCTGTATTGTCAGATATCAAACTGTCTTATGGAAGTCTATTCTTCAAGAATGGTATCACACCTGGCGGTGCTTTTGAGCAAAGCTCCATGAAATAAAATATCTTACTTTAATCTGGGACACTTCACCCCACAATCCTCTGTGTGATAATTGCTGAGTTCTACTCACTGTGAAACACGTATTGCTGCTGGATTGTCTTACGTTATTTATGACAGGTATCAGTTGCCTAGTGCATTATATAAATTACTTGGCATGATTCTGCAGTACTAAATAGGATTCTAGAGTTTGTGCATGTCAGCCCTTACAGAAAGCTTGTATAAACTTTATTTCATTGATTTTAATTTATTATTTCTAAGCATATTTGTTATGATGAAAATTGTTTTCCAAGTAGATAGCTCTATTGATTGAGTTGCGAAGTTCTTTCAGCAGATTAGCCTTTGTTTTAATATCATGATTTTGGGTCCAAAAGTGCTGATTTATCAATTTATTTAAAACAAATATTCCTAAAGTGTTCCCTTCTTCTAATTTCTAAATTTAGCTTTGTTTTTTCGATGTATCTTTTTCCGATATTATGCACATTAAATTTCATAAAATTCTTGATTTCTCTTCTGTTGGCATGGTGTCTTTTACTGTGGAACTTAATACAATTTTGGTATTATATTTGTTCTTTGTGGCTAACTTTATGCAATATTCTTTGAATATACTATTGGATTTGTTGTGAAAAATTGGATGGTATGTGAAACTTCTGAATGATACAATACAGTCATACACTGATCTTAATTTTGAATTTGCATCTTTTCTTGATGTTCTTTAGTGCAAAAATATCTTTTATAGATTTTTGTTTTTTAAATTTATTGATAATTTTTATTACTGTGTCTATGTTGCAACCATTTTTTATGGCTGTATTAATTATCTATTGGTATTCAATTCTATACTCTCTTTTTATGAGTAGGATGTTAATTATTCTGTATAACAAGCTGTAAAACACTGCATATTTATGTGGGGTCGGGTTATAACTGTTATTTCTTTTTGGGGGGGGGAATATTTTCATAAAAAATAGGAAAAACTTATTGAATTTTGATGTTCCACACATGTGTCAACTTAGCAAGTTCCTACTCTAACCATTAGCTGGTCAACAACTGATGATGGGAGCAATTGCCCCTGAAATATGCCTTAATAAGCACAGAAATATTGACTCAGTGCATCAGATGAAAAATAATTCAATAATCTATTGCAATATTTTAACATCTTTAAGGATGGGTATGAGTCAGCTCCCCAATTGTCCTCATGAGGTGGGTAGACCTCATTACAGACCTCCCCAACTTAAAATATTTCTAAGCAGGTATTAGGGATAGAACCTGGGATCTCCTGGCTAGCAGTCAGCAATACTAACCACTAGACAAAGGTGGTTGTCTTCTATTTCTTTTTAACCATCAAAATAAAAAATGTGGATTGTATTTTATACTGCTGAAGCTGTGATTATGGCCTTCAATGAGATGGTGTATGACATGCCTTTGAAAAGAGAATGCAGTCTTTTGCTTACTGATTCCATCAAATGGATAAGAGAAGAATGATTTAAGAAACAATAAAGCCATAAGCAGGAATAATCTGTTATCATATATCGAGGGTGCCAAAAAATGTATACACAAAAATGTGTACATGCTTTCACAGTAGATATCTATTTAATATATTTCAAAGTTATGCCAAAAAATAACAGTAATGTGTAGTATGATGTTCTGTAAACAGATGTGACTTACATACATTATGATAGCATTGCTACCTGATAGGTAAATCAACAATAAACAAATGAAGCGAAGATTATTGTATGATGTTCTGTAAACAGATGTAACTCAAATTACGTTATGTTTGCATTGCTACAACAAAATGGAAACAATATTATCAGAAAGTAATTTTTAAATTGTATTGGAAAACCGAGAATGTTGTTGAAGTTCCAATGGAGACTTGTGTACAGAACAGAATGCGAGTAGCAATTGCATGCATTTGAGACAAATTTGAGACTCATGGTACCATATGCAATATTTACAAGGGAAGATCTGGGAGACCTGGCACAGCAACAAGCCCTGCATCCTTGTCTGCGGTTTTGGAACATTTTCAGCACTTACCTCAGACCACTCATGAAGAGGTCTGATTGAGTTTCCACCGCATTCTCTGGATCTAACTTTGTTGGACTTCTACTTATGGGGAACTCTTAAGGGTGTTATATACCATAGAAAACCGCTACAATGGCAGCACTTCAGGAAGAAATTTAAATGGCATGTGCTGCAATCACTGAAGACACTTTCGCAAATGTTGCTCAATCAGTAGTTCAACATATTCAGAAGTGTATGAATGCTGATGGTGGGCATTTTGAGCAACTATTGTAACTGTAAAAGTCTAAGATGATTAGTGCTAATTATTTCCTGTTTGTGTGAATTCAGTTTTGTTATGTTAACACAGTTTTTTTCTTTGCTTGAAGTGTGTACACATTTTTTGGCACCCTCTGTATATTACTTTGCAGGAATTTTCAGTGTGATCCTTATATTAACAACTGATTAAAATATATTAAAGAGGAAGAATTACATAAATGTTCATTTTGTCAATATGCACAAATGTGAACAAAATTCCTTAAAGAAGAAAAAAAGAGGGCATTTTATCGCCAGGAATACAGTGTCCTGAAGAAACTATATGAACAAAAATTATTAACCTGAAAATGCAATTATAAACTCCTATGCTGAAATATAGATGGTTCTTCCTAAATATATTAATATATCCAAATACCTAGAATAGAGTTAAGAGGGCCATTAGAAAAGTTTTGAGATATGGCATTCGGTACCACAGATGCACTGTGAATTAATATTATCAATTAAAAGCTTACTATTTACATGTAACTATAGGAAATTTTACTCAGGGTGTTGGAGCTTAAAAGAAAAAATGTTTGTGCGATTACATTTCATAATTTTAAATGTGGGATAAATTATTCACAGCCACTTGAAGCATTTAATTTGAAATCCTTTCTCCTTTTGTGTCACAGCTTTCCACTTGCACACACACTGAAATTAGGAGAGAAGTGCCAAGACACCAATAGGGGTGATTGAAAAACATATTTCTCTGCCAGAGAGGACATTGAGAAATCTTAGGTATTACCATATTCACCAGCATAAAAATGCCACCACATAATCTATGCACCCCATTTTCAACAAATATCTTGGGTAATATAAAATCATAATGTTTGCTGCATTTGTTAATATTTTATTTGCCAGCAAAATTTTAAAATAGTCTTATCATATTACTACAGTTGTCTCTTTTTTAACATAAAGGAAACTAAATAGCTAACTGGAAATTGTAAAGTGAAGCTAATCATGTAATTAAGATTATAGTATGTTTGAGTCAAACTACATACTCTTATTGACTCCACTTGTTTAAATGTAGAACATGTTTCGCAGACCATCATCCATCCACATTCTTTTTAAAAAATTCACATATAACCCATCAGTGATGTATAAAATTCAAAAAATATTTAAAGATGTTAATATAAAATTGGCTCCCACTAATAAATTTAATCTAAACAATGTTTTGAAAGACAACACTACAGATAATACTCCAAAGGAGAAAAAATCAGGAATTTACAAGATTTCATGTGCTGAATGTGATAAGATCTACATAGGAAAAACCAAGAGGAATGTGGCGATACGTCTTAAAGAACATGATGAAGATTTAAAATACAAACAAATAGAAAAATCAGCAGTGGCATATCACTTTTGGACCGAAAATCATGATATAATGAAAAAGGTTGAATTATTGAGAGCTGTACAGGGACCGGTAGAATTGGATAATTGGGAAAAGATTTACATCTACAAACATAAGGATCATTTGATGAATTTTGACATTCCGAAAGAAGAAAATATAAATTTTAATTTCATAAAAGTTTCACCAGAGCGGAACTTTGCTTCTGATACTACGCAACAACAACCTTTCACACCAGTCGTCCACGGCCGAAGATGGAGATAACATATCTTTGAAACCAGTTCTGTATATTTTTAAGGTTAGTGAAGCATGAAGAGTGTTAAGACGACGGATTTAATTCACATGAGCTTCACTGTGTTAGTTCCATGTGAAAACTTTTTTAAAGATTTACAATTTTTAAAAAATTTTGAAAACCTTTAACTGTTTCTCAGATTTGACACTGTGCAAATATGCAGCACAATTAAGTGATACTATGAGCTGATATTAGTTCACAGAAGAAAGCATATTGTGGCCATGGACACAAAGATTATGCAGCTGAACTGAGAAAGCTCAAAGACATTGTTTTGTTAATAATTCAATTGCTGGCTATATGTATTGGTGTGCCATCAACTTTATATGCCATAAAAAAACACATTGGGAATTTAAACTCAACAAACCAGAAAAATATGCACAACTGAGAATGCTATATCCACATAATTTCCAGTATAGAGAATGTAAACAAATGCAACAATTTCTCCTGAACCATCTGTTGTTCATTGTTGATTTGGTTAATTTACGGATGCTCTTTAATATCTGAGATCATCAGCATCCCATTCAATTTAGGGTGTGAAATGGAGGCCTCTTCTTTCAGGCTTGAGGTACTTTTTCATGCCGTAAATGTACGACATGGGACCCACTGCTTTACTTCCCTTCAGAAGGAAGCCATACTTAGGATTTTTACGTCCGAAAAAAATCCATCGATCCTGGCTGGGTTTGACCCGGTGATCTTGGATTTAGAAGACAAGTATGGTTACCACTACACCACCTGAACCATCTGTGAGAACATAGCAATATATATAGAGAAAAATAATATAAAATCTTGACAGTAGCAAGCTACTAAACCTGATCTGAAAATCAACACTAATCATACATGCCGCAATTAGTTGCTGAATGAATGGGTGATCAATTTCTTCTGCCCCCCAGGTGGTCTATAGAATTGCATAGCTGCTAACAGAGCATACTGCCCAAAAAAGCCTCTTAGAGAATGAATGAAAATTGGCAAAACCAAAGCTAGAAATACAGCTCCACCAGAAGATCTAGATACCATGAACTCTTATTGTGGTAGTTGATCCTGATGGTGATAACCATACTGCCTCATAGACCTAAGATCATAGGTTTAAACCTGGCCAGGTTCAATGGATTTTTAGGGCATAAAAACCCAAAGTATGGCTTCCTTCGAAAAGTAAGTAACCTGTTGATCCATATTGTTAAATTTACGGCACATAAAAGAACACCAAGCCTGAAAACTAAGGCCTCTGAGCAAAATTTATTGGCTCTTTCACACTCTGAATCAAATGGGTTGCTAATGACCAAAGATGTTAAAGAGCATCCTTAAATAAACCTAATAATAATAATAATAATAATAATAATAATAATAATAATAAAAATTTAGTTGTGGAAGCAGCCTATGCATTCATTTTTATCGTATTAAATACATATATAGGGTGTTAATGAACTACATTGAAATAATTTCAGGGAGTGTAAAGATGTCGTATATAAGCAATTTGGGATAGTAAACATGTTGCCTATCTATTCAAATTTTGAAGCTATGGCTGTAAGTTTCTAAAGCGTTAGTACACCTCTGGCTAATGAAGATGCCCCTCGAAAGCATAAAACATGATAACGAAGGCAGGATTCTGAATATATCACTCTGGCACCATGGTTATGACATTAACTTTCGAGTAAGGGATGGTCATTTGTTTTCGAATTTGATTCACGTTCACCACTTTTTTTTTTATTTTGTTTGTTTACTGACTGGCCTAATAATGCAGCTTTTAGTCTATGTTTTAAGTTGATGTTTCAATTTATACATTCAAATCTTAACATATCAATTCATATAATTACAACCTTTGTAGTTATTATTGTACTTACCAATCAGATTCATGTTCTGAGTGTGTGTTAAGTAAATTAAGTTTTGGGCATCATGTTAGTAGTAAGCTTATTAGCCATTGTGTGTTGGTAATAAACTCATTGTTGAGAAAGAGAGTAAAACTTTACAGTTAAGTAAATTTTATGCATTATTCTTTAGTATGCATATCGCATTATTTCATATTTAATAAAATAATAAAATTAATGCCATGCCAAGAATGAGTCTGCAGTTTGCAAAACATCAGTTTTTGTGTAATGCATTAAGCCACACAAGCAAAGAGCTCCTTCTGAGTAGGAGCTACATAATGTAAGGAGGTAGTTAATAGATTATCAGTGTCGCACTGTCACATGATTAGTTTGAGATTTGAACGCTTTTTATGGCATTAAATCTTGAAAATCTTGAAAACGCTGATAACGAGCTGTGGAAAATTGATATTTCTATGCTCCCAAGGCAGTTTTAAAGACATTTTGCTTTATCACACTTGTTAGCCAAAATGTTTAAAACCATATAATTGCATTATGTTTTGTTGTGGACCATACATTAACTATCTGAAATGACTTATATATGACATCTCTACACTCTTTAAAAATATTTCAGTGTAGTTCATTAATGCCCTGTATATTTTTATCTAATATGAACCCATAAATTTACTTGTTTCTACATCATATTTTGGAACAGATGGTGTCATAATAATGGTGTCCAAATTTTATATTAAATGCTGTAATAAATATGTGAAGTTGTAACAACTGATAGTGAATGAGATAAAGATAGTACATATTAGTGGTACCTATATATTATTGGTAATAAATTCTGATTAGGTCCTTTTTGTTTCATTAAGGTTACACTATTTTGCAATTTTACTTCATTTCATTTGTTAACATACTTTGCATTATTGGTGACTAGATAGTTATTTGTACTGCTATCATTTGATATATTCAATAGGGGACTGTACTGTTAACTGATCGGTATAGTTCAAATACAAAACTTTAAAAACCAGCTTAGAATAAGCTGTAGAATTTGTGGTATTAGTGTATAAGCTGTGATTATTTTTTCCTTAATTTTTTTTCTTGCATAAAATATGTACCTTGAATTTTTATTTCTAAAAATTGTGGAAAAAAAAGTAAATGCAATGTATTATTGAGTGTATTCACCAATCTGCAACAACATTTAAGAGTTGGGAAGGTTGATGGTTGCTGCACAACCTCATCAAAGGCAAAAGCTGATGAGAGTGGAATGGCACAGTGAAATTTTGTAAATATTTACAACTGGAGGTGTTCCAATTGGGTTTCAGACTTCATCACAAATAAAGATGCATGAATTTACTAACTGGATCTCAAAAGCAAGTGCCAGTTGTTGGTTTGGGTTGCAGCCTTCAACCAAAATGAGTGAGTAAGAAAATGAGGGACCAGTGGTACAGAGAGATCTGTCTACATTGTTATTAAAAATCCAGGTGAGACATAGACTGAAATGCGGGAAATTTTGTTGCATCATGACAATATTTGTGCTCAGACAGCTAATTCAACATCTTTTTGAGGGAACCCCTGCACATTGCTGACACATCCAGCCTTGGCACTATACATCTTCCTTCCACCCTGGGAGAAGCTGTTTCTATATCGGAATATGAAGAAGCGCTGCTTCCAGAATAGATTCCAGCTTAAGCAATAGTGTATAGAACATGATAGCAAGACTTAGAAAATAGAACAATTTTTATTTTGTGCATCTCAAACTTATCCAATGACCCTTATGTAGTCTGAAAAGCCAATTGTTAAATGGAATTTTCAAAGTTGTTAAGTGCCAACATTTTTTATTTCATAACTTTGCCTCTCAAAAGTTACTAAGAGTTGAGATCATCTTCCATTCAAAAGCATTTTGTGGCAAATCGTAACTTTCAAATTTAAACAATGAATAAAAGTAATATGCAGTATCAGTTTGTACTGAAAAGTGTTAATGCCATTTAAATGAATGAATGAATTTATTACAATGCCAAGAAAAAGTACAACATAAATATAAACTATTATTATTAAGGGGCCTCCATCCATCTGGCCCAGGCCAACCATTTAAATAGACGGGTGAGATTTCTCATTTGGGAAGGGAATTATGAGTTTGTAGAGGAGGAAATTTCTGGTAACTAAATTTGTTTCGCAATCTATTTGTGTCACTACTGAAAATGTCTGCATGCATCAATGTGAGAAGCAAAATACCTCAGGCATTAAGATAAGAAAGCAAATTAATAGCCTGTTATGTTTAATTAAACTATTTTATAGTTAAAATTTGGAAACTTATTTTTGCAAAGGGTATTTAAAAATAGTTTTCAATGAGGAAAGTTAAACGGGAGAAAACTGTACCTCTTCCAGGAGTTCAGAAAATGTATCTAATGCAACAAGTCATCCTAGAGACATTGAAAGCAACAAATTCCTGAAGTTGCTATAATGTTACTAGATAAATGGAAATTTGATGTACTAACATTATCTGCAGTATGCTGGATCATGGGGTCCTGTATGATTTCAGTGAAGGACTGGCTATTGCACACAGTGAATTAGCATTGTCCATAACTAGTAATGAAATTCATAGAAGATCTAAACTTGTGAATGATAGTGCAGTGCAAGAAATTTAGAGATGACCAAACAGATCTTCATGATGAAGGCATTCAGGGAAAAAGTTTGTGGCAGGAGAAAAATATGTGCAGTGAGTGAATCAATCAAGTGGTTCGTGAGAGGCATTGGTTTACAATTTATGAACTGTTTGAAGACTTTCCAGAAATTTCAAGGTCAATCCTGTACAACATTGGTACAAACCACCTTGGATGATGTAAAATTTATGCATTATAGTACCCAAGATGTTGAATGACAACCGCAAGGAGCAGAGAATGGCATCAGCATTACAAAGGTGAAGGAGAAAGTTTTTGAAAAGAACTGTGACAAGTGATGAAATATGGGTTTGATTTAACAATGAAGAAACTTAAGTGGTTGGAAGAACATCACTTCCATTCCAATTAGGACCTTTGGGAGACCGTGCACACCCGGCTAAACAATTTTGCAAAGGGTATTAGAAAGCTGATGCAACTGTATGACATGTGTCTCAATCTTCATGATTATGTTGAAAAGTAATTTATAGATATACTTAATTTTTGTCAATTAAACCACTTTGCTATTTGCTCTGGTTTTCATGCCCTCATACTTGTAAGAACATATGCTTCAACTTGTTACACATTGCTGCATTTTACTTAAAACCATTTTTTTTAATTAACTCAAATGTAGTGTTTTGGCACTTAACATCTTTAAAAACTCTACTTTACATTTATATAATGTAAATTGGCACTATTAATGTGAGCTTTATAAGCACTGAATGCAAATATTTTTGGGGCCCAAGAGACTAAAATTAAGTAGACACTGAAGCAGTGTTTTCGAATTTTTAAATTCCTGAGTATTTATTTTGGGTAATCTATTACATTCTTTTCTGTTTTACTACTTGTACTATAGTGTAGAACATAAAGCTATTAGTTTATTACCGGGATCTGTTTTTATAGTGCTATGTATTACTCAACAAATTCTATGCAGCCTGTATGAAACAGCAATTCAAAACTAAAACCTACATATATTTTTTCAATTATAAAAATATCTTGCATAAATTTTCAAATAATAATGCTGATCTGGAAAAAGCAATCAAATATACACATCATTTTTTATCAACCATGTTGTTTAAACAATCTCGATCTTACATACTACTCTTATCAAACACTGTCATGTCATCACTTAAAATTTACCTGTGCAGATTCGATATGCTGTGTGTTCATAGGGGCAATTTGAGTACTTTTTTCAAAGATTGATAGAGGCCAATTAAATGAAATAAACTTGATAAAAGATTTTTTTTATAATTAAGAAAGTTAAATTCTTTTTAGACTACAGTGGAATACAGTAATTTGTCATTCAATAACTTGTCACCTGCCAGCAATATTAAATTTTTATTTTTATTTAAAAACTAAGGCTAACAGCATTTTTGAATCCATTTCTGAGGGTCCAAGTAATGCATGTGGTTAAGGGTGGTGTTTGGGACTGGAGAGTCTGCATAACAAATACTGTTTGTGACCGTCCTTTGGACCTTTCTAGGGATTCTTGAAGGTCAACTATCTGGTGTTATTCTCCCACCCTACCCTTTTCTATTTTGTGAGCCTTCCCTTCAGAGATGAAAGAAGATTGTGAAGTTTGAGTAGTATTCCTAACCCCATTTATCTTGGTTTACTGCTGAAGTTTGATTGAGTAAACTGAAAGTTTTATAGAGGTGTGTATTGTAAGGTAATGAAAATGTCCAGCCTGAAAAAAATAAAATAAAACAATGTGACAATGGAGGTGTAATTAGATGCACTGAAGCAATCGGGTAAAATGAAAAATATAAATAAAGTTGCAATAGATTTAGGTGTCAGGTACACAACAATAGGAGACTGCTATAGCCACTCTACTTCTCTATCACTTGTGATACAGCAGCACCAAAAAAACAAACAAAAAGTGAATAACACTCTAGAATCATGAGATTTTTAAGTTCATAATGTATTAAACCTTATGATGGATTAGTTTACAAAAAAATTCAGTTTTACATAATAAAAATAATTCATTATGGAGGCATAAAACTCAATTTTTGACGACTCACAGCCTTTCACCCTGCCTGTGATGCCTCAGCAATGAAAACTGGCATCAACCACTGTTAAAAAAAAGTCTCAGCTGCATGAACTGTAACCCCATCTTGCTAGAACACATCCTTTATTTATCCTTTTCCAGTTTAAAACAAAAAAAAAAAAAAAAAAAAAAAACATATATATATTCACAGTTTGTTAAGGCACAGACTTGTGAGCAGAAGGTCTGGGTTCAGTTTATGCCAGAACCATCCTCCCTTATTGAGGTTTTTTCAGGTTTTCCTCTTTCTTCATAAAAGGGAAATGCCCAGGAGATACCCTAAACTTAGATCTGGAATGCTTCCTTCCTTAAAGTCCTTTCCCAATTAATCATTTCATCTTATGTATCACCATAAACCAGTGTCCATTGCCTTGGTACCTCAGTAGTAAAAACAGGCATTAAACACTATTAAAAAAAAACAGCAAAAATAGGCATCTACCAAACTTTGAAAGAAATGCTCAACTGTCATTTCCAAAAACAATTGCTAAAAAAATAAATAAATAAATAAAAAATAAAACAACTGTAGCATAAACCTTTTTCAAATAGTGTCATTCTGCTCCTTAAAGGTATGGCCCATTAAACACCAGCCTGGCCATGGCAAAGTTAGCCTTCAGCATACATACAGCCAAGGCTACAGGGGGGCTGGTTTTTGTGGGCCACTTTATATTAATGTTAGGCCCCTCATACACATTACCCATATTCTGCACATAAGTTTTCTCAAGATGAACGCCATGCAGTCTATTGGTTGTTGCTCATTCGATTGTGAAGCATATCCATATTTGGATCTGCATGATGTATCGGTGGGATATAATAACCCATGCTACCCATTGGCAGGCCTGCTGGCACATAGGATGGCACATGATATGAACCCATAAGTTGTGAGGACCTGTCCATGGAATCCTGACTATCTTGCTGGTGTCCTGAATGAAACACATTGCTGATAGTCATCTTGGTGTTTCCCCCACTTCCAGTTCCATGATTTGCACTGTGAAACATGTTGCTCATCTTGGTGCTGGTATTGATGTGCGAGTTGTAAATGTTGGCAGCAGCCATTTTGGCTACTGCTGAGGTGATATTGCCATGATTCTGATTATACAAGTTTTGTGTCATTCCACTGCTAATGGTACTGCTATTACTATTATCACCTACACTGTACATGTTGCCAACTAAGGAACCTGTGGACATATTACTGTTTGTTGGTGTCACTGCACCCATTTTGCTTGGACTAAGAACCGAGATCCCTGAATTCACACTCATATTTGTCTGTAAAACAAAATAGCCATTATCATATTAGTTAATGGTCTTAATTAGATAAGTAGACACTGTATTTGCTCACAAATAGAATTCCTAAATTCTAAGTAATTGAAATTTTACTGAAAACGTACCCTAGTAGACTACTTCAATACAAAATAAAATATAAAGGAAGCTCTTGTGTTTTCAGTACATGTAACTTCTGCAAGAATGACTTTCTGACTGACTTTTATGTGCACAATTAAAATTAGCAGACAATTTTTCTGCTCTTACCTGGTATGTGCGATTGGTGTTTCTGGCCGCGCCTATGTTCGGATCACTGTCATTCCGGTGACGCCGCTTCATGTGCTTGTTATAATTTGCCCAGTTGGTGAATTCCCGCCTGCACTCAGCACAGCTGTATGGTCGTTCTCCAGTGTGTTGCCTGCGATGTACCTGTTTAAGCATTCAACTGTTTCAGACCACTGTATTAAAGTTTTTCATTTAATTCATCATTCTGCATTCTGTATAGTTCCCTATACTTACTGTGAGTATACCCTTAAACCTGAAGTTTTTGCCACAGAACTCACAAGTGTAAGGCATGGCACCTGTATGAATCCTATTATGCTCCCTTAGAGCTCCTCTCTCTCGGAACTGTTTACCGCAAACATCACATTGATGGGGTTTGATTCCTGTGTGTAGTGTAGCATGTTTTCCTAGCAGTCTAGCAGTTTTGAACCTGTTTGCAAATTTATTAAATTATTGTAATTCATTCATTTTCATTATTATATTAAAACTTTTTCTGGCTATAAATAACAGTTTAAATGGGTTACAACATCAACTACTGCAATGGACTGCTATCACATGTGTCAGTGCTGGTTCTTAAAATTTCAGAAAACTTTCCCTAACTTTATCAAAGTAAGAATGCTTGTGTAATCTTTCATTAACCAAAGATTTCATCATTATAAGAGCTGCTTTTTAATTTTCTGGATTCCAAATACTATGAGGTACAAGGTTATTTCTCATGGTGAGCAGTAGCCTTCTGTGGAACAATCATTCTTATAATTTTGATGATCTTTTTCAAAGTAGTCACTGGTGGAAGCAATGCCCCTATTCACCGCCACGGGTGGCCAAGGTCGTTAAGTCTCGGACTCGTGAGCGGGAGGTCTGGGTTCGAATACCGCCAGGACCGTCCTTCCTGACTGAGGTTTTTTCCAGGTTTTCCTCAGTCCTCATAAATGGCAAATGCCGGGGAGGTACCCTAAACTTAGTCCTGGAACGATTCCTTCCTTAAAAATAAATCCTTTCCCAATATATCATTTCATCTCATGTATCATCAGTGTCCATCGCCTGTGGTGCCTCTGTAGCAAAAACGGGTGTTAAATACTATTCATTCATTCATTCAATGCCCCTATTTCAGCATTTCTGCCAATCTTCAAAGACATGCTGCAAACCTCAGTCTTTGCCACTGATTCTGATGATTGAAAATGCCTACCATGAAAGAGTTTCTTCAATTTGGGAAAATGGAAAAAGTTGCATGGGACTAAAGATAGACTGTAGAGAGGTACAGGAACATATACTTCACATTGATTTTCATGAAATATTCAACAACATTTACGATGAGTGACTGCATTATACAACTTGGTACATGAAAATGTGGCCTTGCATAATTTTCAAGACATCTATGTAATTGTGCCCAGTTACAATTGTGTATGCAGACACATGCTGGTAAAACATTCTTTGACTATCAAAAAATAAGATGACCATAATTTATACAGCAGAAACAACCCCTTTTGCTTTTTATGATGTTGGCAATAATGCAGATTTTAACATAGGGCTTTGCTCTTTGCTCTCAGGATTGAAATAATGTAGCCAAGTTTCATCAGCAGAAAGAAAGAAACTCGGCATCTTCCTGTAACATCATCTTCAACTGCAAGCAAACATCCTTTTGCTCAGAAATCAGCAGTCTTGGAATCCACCATGCACCAATATATCTTATATGAAACATTTCAGTTACCACAGTTACCAATATGTGGGTGGCATCCAGTACAATTTTCAGAATTTCTGAAGTGTTCTTATGTTATTTGATTTGATGACCCTCTCTTAATAACAGCAGTGGTGTTAATGTTTTCTTCCATTAAAGCACAAACTCTCCATAGGCCTCACCTGAAAGTTTGTTGAGATGAAAGCAGAATTTCAGAGCAGCATATTGTCCATTACATGTCACCTCCATTATGCTGTAGGCAGAACTGAACATGTCTGAACTTTCATTCCTTTCATAGACAGGAACCATAAGTGACAACAATGAAACCAGTACGTGTATATTTCACATTAAGCTAACAAAATGCTGTAAAGTTAAATTTTAGTGCAAAAAATTATGCCTGTAAAAAATTATGATCATTAGGATAGCCCTCATATCAAGAATAAAAAGAGAGATCTCTTCCAAGTGAGTGAAACTTCTACCCATAAGAAAGCATCATCTCCGTACTTTCAATATCAGAGTTTTCTCTTATATCTTTGTATACAATACAATCATCAGCAAACAATCTAACTTTAGATTTTGTACGAATTGGCAATCATTTATATAAATTACGAGCAATAGTTCAATACCTGAACCCTGGGGAACTCCTGTCAAATGATGACCACTTCTGTTGTGTTACCAATTCTAACATACTGATTCGATCATCTAATCCCCCATTCGATAATTTTCAAAATAAGATATCAATGGGAACCAGGTCAAAGGCCTTACTAAAAGCTATTACTATGGTGTCAACTTTCCCATCATTTCAACTTCAATAACTAGATCCTGGAACAAGGAAATAATCTGGCTCTCAAATGAAAAGGCCTCCTGAATCCTTGTTCACCAGGGAAAATCTACTCTTTGTTTCTGCTGTGTACTATGTTCAAGGCCAACTTTCCACAATTTCTACGCCTTTGCATCTACAGGGCAAAATTTGAGCTAATTTTCTAATTCATATCCCTCTATCAATAAAAAAATTAATGAAAAATGTGTGATAATAGGGGAAAAAATAAATAAGTATATAAAATGTAGTGTTACTTTTCATTTACTGGGGTGCTTCAAGGTGAACACACTAAACCATCATACTAGATGTACATAATTGCTAAGTCCATATATTTTTGCTGTGCATACAAAATTTGAGTCAAAAATCCCCACTTGTTTATCTTGTATGACAATTTGTATATGAAAATGCTTTTCACAACCTTCTGAAGCTGTTTACGATTTGTGACCTGAAAAGAATATTATGCAAAAGAGTTAATCATAACATCTTTGTAAATACTACATTAATAACAATTGCTATAAGAATCAGGAGTGGCTCTGGTGAAATACTTCCATTCAGTTCGGATTTGGTTCTCTGTAACTTTTCCTTCTTTCCAAAAGTTAAAGAAAAGATGCAGGGCCATTATTTTGGGAGTCCAAGAAAGGCTGGTGCATTCTTTGAAGAGCAGGTTCCAGAGGATGCAACTTTATATTAAACATTAGATCACTATTAAAAGTTTCACATAAAGTTGATGTGTTGAAGTCCTTCACTCAGTAGAATCCATAAAATAAAATTGTAACCCTTTTATAGTTAAAAAACTGTATAGATTACTAAATACTCACCCTTTACCACATACTGGACAATGATGAGGCTTCTCCCCTGAGTGAGTCAGTATGTGATAATCCAAGCTGCCCTTTGCTATAAAACTTTTTCCACACACATCACAGATGAAGTTACGTTCTCCAGTGTGAATTTTACGATGTGTCTCTAATGTATGTTTCGTGGCAAAGCTGAAATTCAAAGTTCACCAGTAGTTTATTGTTTAAATTTTAAATTTAAAAATTATAATTTATTTAACTTGTGCACAGCAATGAAACATTTATAGTAAAACCTTGATGCATTAGACCAGTTAAATATTTTTTTCATGTACTTTATTGGTCCCAAACTTAGCCTCATATACTGTGTCCTTATACCGCTACAATCAAAGTTTGTACACTAGTGTAAATTGGTTAACTTTCAATGGACATGTGATTCCCATTAAGACAGGAGTGAAATTTCTGCCAAGTGTTCAGCAGAGCTAGCGACTAGGGAAAAAAATGTTATTCTAAAAGCTAAAGATGTTGTCATTAACTTCGAGATTCCACCACTGGACCGTGTAAGTGAACTTAACCTGTCATGGCCAGAGTACTAAAGTTGATCTACTACAGCTGAGAATGGGAGCACATGCTCTTGAAACATGTCTTGTATTTTAAACATGTAAGTGAAGCATAATAGTGTTTCTATTATCGATGTTAAGTACCAACTCTCAATGGTAAATTCATGTCTGCAAGTATAAAACTAATGTTCTTTACGTAAGTGATATACACAGATAGGTACTTCTGGATTTTGATATATATCTATGTTTTGTATATATAATTGAAACATAATAGTATTACTTTACCAACTGCTAATCTGTGAAAAATTCTACTTAATTCTTCATTTAAAAGAGTAATGCCATTCGATTGCTGAGGATGAGAGCAAATACATGTCCTAAGTAAATGAATGTAATAATAACATTACTGAAAACATGTTTAATACCCTATTCCTTGTATGCAAAATTACAAAAGTATCTTAATAAAATAAAATTAATATTATTAATGATTTTCTAATTAATTACTCTTTTATTATACTTAAGACATAGTCGTATTGATGGAGATTATTTAGTTTGTCTATTATTATTCTGTTAGTTTTAACATACTTAATAAATTCTAATTGAGTAATCAATTGGTATTAATGACAATTCAACCTTTTCAGCTTGGACTAAAATTTCTTATGGTAATTATATCTGTATCTAATTAAAATATCACTATCAACATCAGGACTGTTTAAGTGTACTTATCCTCCCATCTAATTAAAATAAAAATATATAATGATAAGAGTGTGTAGTTCAAATAAATCATACAAAATATCAATTATATAATTGGCTTCATTGTGCAAGTTCCAATTAACATTTTAATTGATTTAATATGTATTTGTACTGTGGTAATTTTTGGTCACTAGTTCCTAATGTAGCATTTTATTAATAATTTTAGATCAACTATAAAGACTTAATAATTTCAGCATATGTAAAAAAGTACTGAACATGTTCAATTAAAATTTATTAAATATGTTAACAGTAGCTCCTCTTATTTATATAATATTAGAACATGTTTCAGGGGTACTTGCTTCTATCATAATCAGCTGCTGACTACTCAATGTGGTGACTGGATCCCAGGTGCTTCTGTGGCAATTTCTGATGGTTCAAATAGGAACTTGCAAAGTTCATCGTGGAAGGAACATAAAAAATTCATTAATTTTCCTCTATTTTTTAGGATGAAAATTTTCTCCCAAGTAGATAGTTCTGTTGGTTTGTGAAGTTCTTTCGAGAGTTAGCCTCTGGTTTAATTCCAAGTTCCTTTTTAAACCATCTGATGCCTCCAAAGAAGCACCTCTGGATTCAGCCACCAAATTGAGCAGTTAGCCAATAGCAATGATTGGAGCAATTGTCCCCAAAACATGTTTTAATGTTGTATATGTAAGTGGATTTAGCATTAACATATTTAATAAATTCCAGTAGGATATATAACCTCTCCATTGACTACAGTTTCCTAATTGTTCTTATATTTTCCCTCTTAAGCTATTTTTTCCATATTCCTCATTTTCCATTCCTTTTAAAAATAATGCATCAGGATTTTACTGCATTCAAATGATCTAGAATATCATAAATACTGTTACAAACTTTAAAGGCAGATTGTCCAGCTGTGAAGGTCACTTACCACACTTGTAATATGTATTTATTTTATGCTCTTTAACATCTCAGGTCATCAGCATTCCATTCAATTCAGGACCTGAAATGGCCAATAAATTTTGCTCTGAGGCCTCTTCTTTCAGGCTGAGGTTCTTTTACTGCTGTAAATCTGTGATACCGGATTCAAGACTTTATTTTCATAGATTTACTTTTGTAGAAAGCATATTCAGGATTTTATGCCTGAAAAAGTCCCCCTAACCAGGATTCAATCAGCGATCTTGGGTCTACAAGAGTTACCACTAGATCACCAGGAGTGACCCATCATTTGTAACATTGTGGTTTGAATTACAGAAGAGAGTGTGTTTTGCAGAGCTGTTATAATGAAGTGTGGTGATTACAAAAATCATGTAGCAGTTTAGTGCTTCATAAAGTAGGAAAAATCAGCATCTGAGATTTTTACAACCCCCAAGAAGCTGGTAAAATCAGTAGGATGATTGTCTACCAGACAATTAATAGGTTCATTCAGACTGGGATCACTGGCCATAGCCCAAGGCATGGTTGCCCATATGCTGTTAAGGAAAAAGAAGCTGGTGGATGCAGTATCAGCTTATATTTGGAAAAATCCTATCAAAAAACAGTCTGTAGTGGCTAGTGATCTTGGCATTTCAAAAATGATAATATTATATGTATAAACATAAACAATGTATACAGTTTTTTTTCACACTAACTCCATTCACTTACATAAAATTTGGAACATATGTTTCGGGAGCGATCCCTCCCATCTTCAGCCTGTTGACAAACTGTTGTTAAACGTGGTGGTTGGGTCTCTTGATGTTCTTGTGGCGGCATCTGTTGGTTCTATTAGGAATTTGCTGAGTTCATCCAATGGAATTCATCAAATTATCCTTATTTTTTGTAATGAAAATGTTTTCCCAAGTGGAAAGTTCTATTGCATTATGAAGTTGTTTAAGTAGTTTTATCTCTGGTTTAATTTCATGATTTTTATTCCAAAAGTGCACTGCTATTGCTGATTTATCAATTTGTTTTAAGCGAATATTTCTGAAGTGTTCTTTTTTCCGGATTCCCAAATTCCTCTTCGTTTTTCCAATGTATTTTTTGTCGCACTCTCCACATTCTATTTCGTAAATACCTGACTTTTGTTCTGTTGGCATGTAGTCCTTTACTCTGCAACCTAATAAATTCTTTATATTAAAATTGTTCTTTGGGGCTAACATAATTCCTTGTTCTTTGAATATCTTTTTGAACTTATTGTGATAAATTGGGTGGTATGTGAAACTTTTGAATTTGTACCTTTCTTTTGCACTTTTAAGAGTGGAAACATCTCTTATTGCCTTTTGTTTTTTGGTTTTATTGATGATTTTTATTACTGTGTCTTTGTTGTATCCATTAGTTTCTCCTATCTTTATGATTTGTTGGTATTCCAATTTGTACTCTGTTTCTGTGAGTGGAATGTTAACTAATCTGTGTACTAAACTATAAAACACTGCATATTTATGTGGAATGGGGTTAAAACTGTCATTTTTTATGTAATTTTCTGTGTGAGTATCCTTTCTATGAATTCCAAATATAAGATAGTTTTCATTTCTTATGATTTTTACATCTAGGAAGGGGAGATATCCACTTCTTTCTTCCTCTATGGTGAAATTTATAGATTTGTGCTGCAAATTCAGAAGTTTTAGTGCATCCATTGTGTGTTTTTTCGGAATTATTGCAAATATGTCATCCACATACCTATACCATGTTTTGAAGATTAGAGGGAAGGCTTTGGTGATATGCATTTCAAACGAACTCATAAAAAAATCTGCTAGAAATGGAGATAACGGGTTTCCCATAGCTAGTCCCGAGACTTGTTGGTAATATTTTTTATTGAAAATATTAAGTACACTTATTTGTGAATATTATATGTGCTGAGTAATGACCAAGAATTTGAGAGCTTACTGGCAGTGTTCACATCATTTCCCCACTCCACAGCTGAAGCTCCAGAAAGTAACAAATCAAAATGCCTTCTTCAGTATTACAAAGACAATGGGCACAGAAATGTTCTTTTCACTAATAAAATATCCTTCAGTTCCAAAATGATCAAATTTATGCCTCAACCTCAAAAGAAGCTCAAGACAAAGCTCCTCATTGCCTTACTTCCACCATAGTATGGTAGGGTGTGATAAGATGGTACCACTGAGCTGAATTCTTGTGAAAAAGGAGTGAAAACTTCCATCAAGTATCAAGATACTGTGTTGGAGTCTGTTGTTAAGCCTTTGAGTAACATCTTGTTCAATAATGAAGACTGCAGCTTTTCAGCAGGATTCGCAAGGCAAAGAGCACCCAGGAAAGGCTTTGGGCATATTTGCTGGACTTCATTTCATCAGCTGGTTGGCCTTCTAACAGTCTTGATTTGCACCCATTGGACTAAATTATGGGCTGTACTTGAAGAAAGAGCAGACACCCCCAATATTTCAAATTTACATCACTCCCTGTTGGAGTGCTGGATTTCCCACCAGAGACTGTGTAAAGGTCAGAGGTGATAATTTTAAAGAATATTTGGTATTTTGTTTGCAAAATATATGTAATTGCCTCTTGGAGAAAAATCATACTAAAATATAATAAAAACACTTTGTTTATTTCATTTAAAATTTTGTAACAGTATTTATGGTATACCTACATACCAGGCTTTCAGAAAATGTCCTCACCACCTACATAGGATTTTGCATCTCAGCCAAGGCCAAATCCCCTCCCTACTCATGGCTGCTAGCCCACTTGTCCTTGAATTTTCAAGCAGTCACCAATTTACATCTGTTCACATAGATGGCAAGACCGTGGACTTTAGATAATATATTCTTGTGTGTAATATGAATCGGCTCATTGCCTTTATGAGGAATTAATTTGGAAGTTCCCTGAAAAATTGTCTCTTTCCATGGTTGCAATTCACAGCCTTGGAAATAAATGTTAACATTGGTTCGATTCAAAACAAAAAACAAACATGAAGATGTATAGTTTTAACAGAAGACAAATTAGACGAAATTAGTGCAAATCTTGAACATTAACCAACAAAATCAATACCAAAATTAGCACAAATTGGGGTTTTAGTGTCTTCTGCACATATGGCAACAAAATTTTTAAAACTCAAACCTTAAACATGCATGCATGTCCATTGTTTACAACAAGGTGATCACATAGCACATGTGCATTATTGTGAGTGATTTCTTTTATCAATGACTGAAGGGTTAATCGGCTCACAGCAAGTTCTTTTCAGACAAGGTATGGTTTCACTAAAATGGTCACAGCACTTGCTATTGGCATTTTGAAAATCCTATTGTATAGAAGAAACCCCTCTTTATGATAGGAAAATTGGAGTTTGGTTTGTGATTACTGCAATTACGCTTAATTGGTCCAATTTTTTATGAAAGACAGTAAATGGACAAGGGTACCGAAATGACATTCTGACCCCAATTTTAATTAATTGAAAAGAAATCATATGGGTGATTTCAATAGGATTCTACACTGCTCATACAATAATAATAATTTCCATAGATTAATTTGGGGAAGTTTTGAACATTTAGAGTGATTAGTGCTGGTGTATGATTCTCTTGCTCATCTATCTAATTTTTATTTGTAGGGTGGCCTGAAGGACAAATAGTACAAAACAAATCCTCACACATAAGAAGAACTCGAGGAAAACATGAAATTAAGTCAGAAACATTACAGTGGTCAAGCTAAATTGTGTCGATAGCAATGTGTTTATATGGTACAATGTTTAGCCGAGGGAGGACATTTCCAGCATTTGATTTAAGGTAAGATTTTACATACAGTTTTAAGAAATGAAGTCAGAGTACAGGCGCAGCTGACTCTGGCATGTTCAGCTGCCGAGATGCAAAAGCCCTGTTAAGGATATATTCTGGAAGCCTTGTACTTTTCTTTTCAAAGCAACAAGCATTACAGAGCCAAAATTATGTATTATGAAAATATACATACATGAAAAAGCAAAGGTTTCAGTTTTCATTGCAACTAAATCTGAAAATATTTTACATGCCTAAATCTATAAAATAAATTAATGAAACATCAAACACATCAACATATGTGATACAGATTTGATGACCACAAAAGCACTTACTCTTTGTGACAAATGTCACATGGGAACTTTGGTTTCACCTGATCTGGCAAATGGCACTTGCTATGCAGATATAAGGAACTAAATTGCTTGAATGCCTTTCCACATTGGGGACAAACATGCGGTCGAGCATCTGTATGGACTGTACTGTGTGACTGTAACACGGTTTTCTGTGAGAAGCATTTCCCACACTCTTCACACCTAAAATGTTAATGGAAGATTACAATAACAGCAAAAAATTACACATTAGTAATTCACCTTAATCTAATGGTACATTTTTTTCCCTCACTTATTTCTAAGCCTAGTTTTAATGTTGGCATTAAACTAACCAGCTATCACTAGTTAAGGTACCAATATTCATAATAGTATGAAAACTCATTGAAATGCAATACCTAGAGTAGCACTGTTATAATTGGATGGTAATATTTTAATAAATGAAATGTAGAAATGTTTACCTGAATTCATTACTCAACATAATAAACAGATAACTTTTTTATTATAGTTTTTAACATCCATTTTTACTATTGAGGTGTCACATGTGCAGGTCACTGATGATACATGAAATGAAATGATACATTGGGAAAGGAATTTCTTTTATTTTTGGAAAACATTCCAGGCCTAAGTTTTATGGTGCTGTTGATGAGGTTTGAGGAAAAATGTTCCTGACGGGAATTTAACCTCAGACATCTCATTCATGAGTCTTGTGTCTTAATTGCCTCAGCCACCCATGCTGTTTTGAAGGACATTGAGAACAGACATAAGACTTTCTTCACCACATTCTAACAAGATAAAATGCCAAATCATGGTAAACTCAAAGATTCATTATATAAAAAAAAAAAAAAAAAAAACTAATTCAAATTACAGACTTATGCTGGAAAACTAATGACAATAGTTTCTGAGAGACAGGCATTGATTTCCTGAAACATGGGATCGCAATCAATTGAGAATATTACATTTTGATGCTCCAAACTTTAAAACACTGATTCAAACAGGAAAGCTAATTATTTTCCTGGAACAAAACATTGCCAAGACACATTGCATGCAATAAGAGAACAAGTTACACCATCCACTATACAGTCTAGACTTAGCACTTTGTAATTATTATCTTTTTCCAAAACCAGGCTTCAGAATATACAGTGAAGAATTCTCTCAATATACACCTTTGGGACAGTATGCTAACAATTTTGATGGCAAAATAATGGCCATTAGACCAGTATTAGAAAATATAGTATATAGCCCTAACATAAACAAAGGAATTGTTATCCTAAGTGACCCTAAAGTAGCACTACAAAGTATAATGAAATGCAGTTACCTTCTAACACATACTATAAAAAAAATAAAACTAGATCATAGAATACAGATCAGAAGTACAGAAATAGTTTAATAATGGGTCCTGAGCCATGTGGGATTAAAGGGAATGAGATTGCTGATACTTAAGCAAAAAAAAGCAGTCACCACAAAATTAAAACCATCTTTTGAACTAGAATTTCCTTCTAAACTGAAACTCACATCTTTTATTGAAACCAAGAAAAATTGAAGTTGCCCTATTCTGCTAATTGTTGGGCAAGATTGCCTGTCAGAACATCTTTTCAGGATGAAATTAGTCAAAGACAGCAACTGTCCATTGTGTAAGAACATGAATACTATCCTAAACAAAGAACATCTACTGAAATGCAGGGAACTTGATAGCAACAAACAAATGAAAAATAATTTGGAAGCTCTTTATTGGGAATCTAGGGCAAAAATGATAAATATCAGTATCCCCAATGGCCACTAGCAACCAATCAATGAACTAACCTTTTTTTCAAAATTAACCAAGAGTCAACTTCTTCTATTAAGGCTTCAAAAAACTTCTTTTGTTTCACTGTATACTTGAACTACCAGAGGTCACATTGCCACATGCCAGCATTAGTTAGTCCCCAGCTGAAGATGAAAGTCAATGTCCTTGATTCATGTTCTGACAATCTCTTCTAAGTCGGATATTTAAAACACTTTTTAAAATGAGATTTACTTAGGACATGTGTTTCGTGGAACTATTGACCACATCATCAACTGTTAAACGTGGTCTTTAGTACCACAAAACATATGTCCTCAGTAAATCTCATTTAAGTGAAACCATAAAGAGTGTTTTAAACATCCGGCTCAGAATAGATTAATGGGTGTTTCACTATGTTCAACTCCAAACTGAATTAATATTAAAATGGTCTGACAAATTAATAAGTTAGTGAAGTGTAGACTCACCTGATCCAACTTTGTATAATTGTTCATTTTCGTGAGAAGTGTATTGTTATCTGGTGATTATGTTCATCAGTGAGCACAGATAGTGCAAGGGTACTTTCTAAGGATTATTTCTTAATTTTATTACTTAATATACTCATCCAATAATGAATAATTTAAATAGAGTATTGTTTTTATTTAACACTCATATTTATATACTCTGTTGCACATCTCTGTTAAGTAAATTCCATTGTATGTAGTCACAAACTTTTAAATGTATTCTTGCAGAGAAAAAAAAGTGGACCACTTCCAGAATTAAAGTTCAACTTTGGATAATGTGAGTGGCACTTGATAAAGCTGAATTTAAAGTATGGTGAATTTTTTTTTGTTTGCTATGTTTCCAATGAATGTAGTGCACATCACATAATTCTTACCTGGTCCTCCTTTATAATATAATCATAATGGATCAAACCTAGAATTTCTTAAATTTCTGATCTATATAAAATACTGCTGAGATAGCTTAGAAGCAAAGTGCTTTCTGATGAAGGCATTTAATGCAATTCTAACTTATTGAATATAAAAATGGGTGGTAGTTTTCATATATGAACAAGGTGCTCTGGCACTTATTCAGATTGAGTCAGACCATTTTTTCTGTCTTAAGGTGTACATCTCTACAGTACAATACTATTATTTGTCCTACTATTTCCCTGAACCAGACTGCGAGTGAACCCATGGTCTTGGATCTACAAGGCAAGTATGTTTTCCACGAGATCACCAAAACTGACCAAGGTCTAGGAAAGAAGCAATAATGACATTCAGACTATATGCAAGACATAAATGGTTTTCCCCCATTTGAAGAAATTAGAGATTGGCAACACAGAGCACTGCATCATCTGCAACAATTAAACCCAAGAATGGACAAAAACCCACCTCACCAAACCAAACCAGACAGAATGTTGAGTTCAATGCTGTTCTCACAACAATACCTAGACATTCTCCTGATGTAGCTTTTCAACTGCCAACTAACAATTAAATTTCTTCTCCAAAAATATCTAAGAATGCAAACTGTTATTTTGTCATTAAATTTGGAGAATACATACTGAATATATCCATAATGTAATATATTTATGCACGCCTTAAACTTATCTTTAAAATAATAGTCTCAAAAAATGTAAACAAATTATGCATTCTCAATATTAGTTAAATTTGGAATCTAATACAGTGAATTGCACGTTAACAACCTTTTAAGAGTCGAACTATTTAAACACCCTCCTTTTGGTTTCACTTACAGGAGATTTACTCAGGACATTTTTGTGGATGCTCATCTGAATCTTTATTGTTAAACAATTCGTTAAAATTTGAGGAGCTCATGTTTAAATCAAAGCCCAAAATAAATATTGATACAAAAGTAATTTTTGACCATCAAATGCTATATTTTGAAGTATTGTTTAAAACTAGAATAAGATCTTCTAGGATTTGTTAGTTTTTCTCTAAATAAATTAATAAAGTTTCAAGAATGGTTGAAACCAAAGTGAATGCTCTTTGACCTATCTTTTTGAAAACTGGTTTTAACAGTGGTAGGAAATTGTTATTTTGTATTCTCTGAGGCTAATACAGAGCAATGAGACACCTGAATGAAACATCAGTCGCATAAGCAGTTGCTTGGATTGAAGATGGCCATTCCATTCGCTTTGTTTCCAGGATTCTTTATGTCAGCCCTTCTGTCATCCATAGATTTTATAGGAGATATATACAGGCAGGTGGATACAAAAGACGGCCAGAGAAGAAAGCAGAGGTACAGGATAGGTATTTAGTCCTAAGAGCTTTGAACTAACCAAATCTTCAGCCAAAGTGATTTAAGTGGAAAAACTTGTTTGCAAGTGTTCTGCTGTGTCACAGAACCTGACAGAACTCACAAATGCACTCACTGAAGAATGGGAGAGAAGCCCATAAATCTTTATTAGGAAGCTGGTGCTAAGCATGCCATTTAGATGTTATGAAGTCATCGCAGCTCATGGAGGACACACTAGGTACTGAGTGTTGAAACAACCATGGAAACATTGATTATTAAACAATGTAATCTGTAATATAACAAATTATTTATAAGGAAATAACTCAAATTTCACTAATTTTGTTCCACACTTGGACATATTTCAAAGACTGTTGCCTTCATCATCAGCATGGTTCCATTGTCAACTTCTCAGCGTGGTATTAAGATGCCGCTCTGTGGATTTTACGAACTTTGTGAGGAGTTACTGTTGTTTGGAAGATCAAAGTTAACTAAATTTTCTTTGTTTAGTTAATTTTGATCTTCCAAACAACAATAACCTCATCACAAAATTCATAAAATCCACAGAGCTACATTTAAATATTATGCTGAAAAGTTGGTAGTGGAACCTTGCTGATAATGAAGGGCGAAAAATGTCCAAGTAAGTGAAACAAAAGTAGTGAAATATGAATGATTTCCTCTAAATAATTTGTTATATTATACTATATTTCACTGTGAAAATCCCAACTATTTAAATCTAATTTGTATTTCCACTTTGTTTTCTGTATCTATCAATCAATCAATAATTTATTTGTATTTCTAATTCTGTGAAATAAAAGTTTGTAGAATTCCTATTCTAATTTTACACAATACTTCAATCTATAATAACAAACTGCCAAAAAAATTAAATTGTATCAATATTTATTTTGGGACTTTGATTTAAAAGTGTTCCTCTAATTCTTTTAAGCAGTGTAGTTCAACTCAGAAGAGATCTAAATATTGTACTTACGAAGCTGTTGACAATGGAGTGGCAATATAGCCTGAACTTAGGTATTCATTTTTTACACTAAACTTCATTCACTGAACGGTGGTTCAGTGAACAAATGAAGATGGGAGAGATTCTCCCAAAATGCATCTTACTTTTGTGTAAGTGAATGGAGTTTAGTGTAAAAAAATTAATACCTAAGTTGAGGTTCAGAAGAGATCATTAAATTATCCATTGCCCATTGAACTCTGAGAGTAATGAAGAGGCCGTTTATAGTAAAAAACTTTCTGGCCAGTCTAATATTTCCACTCTGATTGTTTTATACTTTCTAGTTTTATTAGACAATAACTTGGTTAATGTTTGAAAAATAGAAAACATAAATGATTAACATTAATTATAAAAAAAGTTTAAAGGTCATTATGCTCTACAGTGAGTTAAGACTGTTTTCAGATGTTAGCCACTTATCCATTATTCTTTTGAAAACATTTCAATGGAATATTGCTGCTATAATCAGCCATTTCTTATTGCTGGGGCATCCTAATTTCTCTCCTAGAGTTTATTCTATTATAGGATAATTATTAACTTAAAAACAAACTGTTTTTTAACAGCAGAATTTCAAAACTCATCAATAGTTTCACCCTCCCTTTCACAGATTAAATTCTCTTCCTTTATTGACTAAAGCTGTTAATTTGGGCTGATTTGTTGTAGTTCAATAATCATCTTGTCAATGCTGATTTTTTTAAATATTTGGTTTTTGTTGCTTTCCTGTGTTCCTTATTCAAAACAAATAATGAGTAAGTGGCAGAGATAAAAAAAATAGTGTGGGTTACTTTGAACCCCCTTTGTTTTTGGCTGTTCCTATGGAAGTGTAAACTAAAAGGTCTTTCTTTGCATTGATATACAATCCAGTTGCCATAAGGTGTCACTTCCATGTGAAGTTGATAACATAATACCCAAACAATAATTTCCAGTAAATGATAAAAAATTAAACATTGCAATAACAGAACACTGTAAAAAAAAATGCAACTTGATGATGTATTTAATCAGAGCTTCAGGATGATTTTCAGATACCAAAACTGCATATACGGTACCTGAATTTTTTAGGGTTCCGATGAAGTTTGACATGTCGAGCAAAACTCCTGTAACGCGTATACACCTTGGCACATTGAACACACTTAAAGTTAGGGGGCTGATTATGTAAAGTTTGATGATGGGCACGAAGTTCTTGTAAGGTACTCAACACTAGAGAACAATCCGTACACTGCCACGGATATCCTTCTAACACAGCTTTTGGTCTTGGTGGTTTTATAATCACAGCTTTTAATTCTTTCTTTTTTCTACCAGGACGTTTTTTCTCACATTTTGAATTAGGATTCCCTTCCATTTCCACTTTCATTGGTTCAACTTCCTTCTGCTCCTGCACTTCCTCCTGTTCTACCTTTATCATGTCTTCTACTTTCACATTCATTTCCAGTTTTTCGTTCTCCTTCTCTTTTTCGTTTTCTTTTTCCTTTGCTCGTTCCTTTTCAAGCTTCACTTTTACTGCACGCTCTCTCCTCTGTATTGTACTCTCTGCACGTTGCCCCTTTTCTTTAGGGATAGGCCGGTCCTTATGGGGTATGCGCTCCTTAGCTGCCTTCAGGTCCTTCAAAGCTGCTCGATCCTTTAGAAGTGTGTGTTCCTTGGAAACAACGCGTTCCTTTAAGGACACACCTCTCTTAACAGGGACATGTCGCTTTCGGCGGGAAGAAGTGGGCAAGCTTGCTTCTGAAAAATAAGAAAAAAAGAAGTTTGTTGTCAAATAGTTAGTACCAAATATGATGAAAGTTACTTAAATATTCTTTATAATAAGTAGCAATGTAATATTACATATATACAGAGTATTAGTGAACTACACCGAAATAATTTCAGGAAGTGTAGAGATGTCATACATAAGCTGCATGGGCCAGATAGGTGGGGGCCCCCTGGTAGTTTGTATTTGTCCTTAGCATATCAATAAATTTCAAATTTCATATATAAGCAATGTGGGATAGTAAACATATTGCCTATCTGTTCAAATTTTGAAGCTATAGCTATAAGTCTCTAAAGAGCCAGTACACCACTTACTAATGAAGATGCCCCTCTAAAGCATAACCCACGATAACGAAGGAAGGTTTCTGAATGTATTACTCTGGTGCCATGGTTATGACATTAGCTTTTGAGTAAGAGATGGTAATTTATTTTTGAGTTCGGCTCTCGTTCATCACTTTATTTTATTTGTTTTCTGATTGGCCTAATAATGCAGCTTTTAGCCTACATTATAAGTTTAGGTTTCAAATAATACACTTAAATCTTAACATATTAATAACAACCTTTGTAGTTGTTATTGTGCTTACCAATCAGAACCGTGTCCTGATTATGTGTTAAGTAAATTAAGGCATCATGTTAGTAGTAAGCTTATTAGCCATTGTATATTGATAATACATTTATTGAGAAAGAGAATAAAACTTGAAAGCATTAAGTAAATTTCATTCGTAATTCTTTAGTTTGCATATCACAACATTTCATATTTAATAAGTAAATAAAATTAATGCTATGCCAAGAATTGAGTCTGCAATTTGTGAAACATCAGTTTCTGCATTATGTATAACATCATACAAGCAAAGAGTACCTTCTAGAGTAAGCTATATAATGCAAGGAACCAGTTAATAGATGATCAGTGTTGCACTGCCACGTGATTAGCTCGAGATTTGGGGGATTTTTTTTTGGCATTAAATCTTGAAAACTCTGATAACAAGCTGAGGAAAATTGATATTCCTATTCTTGCAAGGCAGTTTTAAAGGCATTGTCAACTTATTTTTCATCCGGCTTGGCTTTAAGACCAACTTATTAGCATCTAATGCCAAAATGTTTACCACCATATAAGTGTGTGATGTTTAGTTGTGGACCATACGTTGCATATATGAAGTTGCTTATATACAACATCTCTACACACTCTGAAAATATTTCAGTGTAGTTCATTAACACTGTATATAAAGAAGAAATATTACTACAATTAAGTCTAATGCTTCCACCAATCTGACATATGCAAGCTCTCCTTGGCTTGCTCAAGAGGGGAGATCCATCAGATGCAGAGACATGGTGACTACTTTCTCAGCACTGGATGTGTGAGGACCAAATGAAGGACTTACTGGTGTCTATGTATGTATGTATGTATGTATGTATGTATGCTCACAAATAGAACTAGAAATGTTAATTGGAACTTTTACATGAAGCTAATCATATAATTAATGGGTAGCTGACAATGCAAACAAAGGGTTCATGAAACTAATACTACATATTATAAACAAGTGAAGCAATAACAGTGTGTAGTTTGACTCAATCATACAATGACTTTTGGGCTAGCTTTTCATTCCTGAACTTTAAGTTACAGAGTTTTGTTAGCCAGAAGGTGCCCAATTCAACTAGAAGTATGTACTTTCTTTTTTGTTTCTAGTACAAACTTTTACTATTTATTATGCTCATTTTTTAGAGGTTGCAATTTAAATAAATTTTAATGTTTTTACTTAAATGTAAATTGGAACTTGCACAGTGACGCTAATCATATTAATTGATATCATTGTATGATTCAGTTGAACTACACACTCTTAAAGCTAACACACACACATAATTTTTTTTAATTTGTCATTTTCGGTGCCTAGTTGGTAGAATCAGTGGAGATTTGAAGAAATTTTTCAAAAAACATTTCTTGCAGCAATAGCTACATGATTTTACTAAAATGTGATTGGGATTTATTGTCAATACTCATAAGCATCTGAATTCAGAAACATAAGGTCTATATTTCTTCGTGAATACACAAAATTCAAATGGGTAATAGGAGAACTATCTTATCCTAAAAATAACTACATACATATAGCATGTTTCCAAATTATTAATTTTAACTTACTTTTTAGAAGGCTAGCACATTCCTTATCAGTCAAAACACATTCCACTAACTCTGAAGGTTCTCCATCTGCTTCATTAGTTGAATCATCCTGTCAGGGAAAAAAAAAAAGAAACCAACATTTCAAAGTTATGATGTGCATTTTCTCTATGTAGTAGCAATGTGTCATCCAGGGGAATAGTATATTCATACTTTTAAATTATTCAGTGTATGATTCCATATAGTTTCAGCAAGATGGAGCCACAGATGATGTGGCAAGAATATCAATCCCATTTATAAGAGATTTTCAGAGGGCATATGTCAAAGAAAGATTATGACCTGGCCTAACAGATCACCATATCTTTCAGTGTGTGATTTTTTGTGGGGACATTTAAAGGATTGTGTATGCTAGTCACCCCACACCCTTCATGAACTAAAGACTAGGATTTGTAAAGAGATTGAAAATCAATCACCATAAACATATTGTGTAGAGTTACAGCAAACTTCCATTCATGAATGCAAATCTGTATGCAGGGAAGGAGGCCATTTACAGGACATTATCTTCAAGATGTGAATTCTGTTGCATAGGTAATCAATGGCATGGATGTAGCTTTTGATCATCAGGATTATATAAAATAAAATTAATATCCACTTGCATTCCTTGTTATTAAAATCTACCATTTCCTGTGCCATTCTGACAAAAAGAACACAAAATACTATGGGCTATACAATAAATATTTACAATGCTGTATATCTATTGGCAAGCTTAATTTTTCCTTTAAGAACATTTGTGTCTTCATAATCTCTCAGATTTTTATCAGTCACTTAATACATGAAATACGAAGGCTGTTCAATAAAGTATAATCATAATTTTTTACAGGCATAATTTCTCACATAAAAATTAACTTTACGATAATTTGCTAGCCTAATGTGTGGTGTACATGTGATTGAAACATATTCAGTTCCGCCTATAGCAAAATGGATATGATATGCAATGAACAATATGCTGCTTTTGTTTCAATAAATCTTCAGCTGCGGCCTATGCAATGTTACAGGTGGCCTATGACACATTTGTTCTTCCCTATAAAACAGCTCAAAGATGTTTTAAAATGTGTAAAGGTAATCAATTTTAAAGGAAGATGGACCAGTGCTCCAGTTTGTGCTCTAATGGAAAAATAAACATTAACACTACTACTGTCATTGTGAGAGAGAATCATCAAATAACATTAAGAACACTTTCAAAACTTCTGAACATTTCACTGGATGCCACTCACATGTTGGTAATTAAAAAGATGCACAGGAGACATGTTTGTGCATGGCAGGTTGCAAGACTGCTTGATTCCTAAACAAAAAGAGATTTGTATGCAGCTGAAAATGATGTTTGAAAATGCAAATTCCTTTAAAAGGTAATTAGTGCTGATGAAACTTGGCTACATCATTCCATTCCTGAGAGCAAACAGCAAAACTCTATGTGGAAATCTCCATCAACACTAACACAATGTAGTTGCTTCTGTTCGGAAAGTTATGGTTATCCCATTTTTTGATATTCAAGGAGTGGTTTACCAGCATGGTACACCCTCACGCACAACTGTAACTGGACAGTACTACAGAGATATCCTGAAAACTGTGCAAGGTCACATTTCTGCGCACCAAGCTGGATGCTGCATGTCTGCACATTGAAAATGATCTTGCTGAATATTTCATAAAAATCAATGTGAAGTGTGTCCCTCACCCTCCCTATAGTACAGATTTAGCTCTATATTACTTTTTCCTTTTCCCCAAAATGAAGAAAGGTCTTTGTAGGAGGTGTTTTCATTATCAGAAGAGTGGTGAAGGCCGCAAAGGTGATTCTGAAGGAGTCAAAAATGGTTTCCACTATGTCTTTGAAGATATACTGGGATAGATGCATTGCATTCTACAGGGACTACTTTGAAAAACATCATCAAAATAATGAGGATAAGTAGAGCTATGCTGTCAAAAAAAATTATGATCATTCTTTATTGAATAGCCCTCAGAGATTAGAGACCTCATTTGCTACTGCATTGTCTCCAAAGTTGTGATCGTCATCATCTTCATCATTGTCTTCCTCCTCTTCATCTGCTACTGCTGCTGCAACAACAGGAACTTGTGCAGGTGGTGGAGGGTCTGTTTTTGTCTCTATTTCAGGTTCCTTCTTTGGCTCCTTTTTGCTTGATACTTTGGGATCAAACAAAATCTGAAGCGACAGTTGTGCTCTCGAACTGCTTTGAAAGAAGTCAAAATACTGATTCAACTTGGTACAGCAGTCAATACAGACGGATTTTGGAAGAGGGTCCTCTGGATACAGCTGCAAATACAAAACAATTTGTATCATTTCATTGCTCTACACTATGATGTGTGTCACAAAAGAAAAACTCTGTCCATCATTATATATCTTCTACAAAGATCAAATAAAAAGCATGATGAGTGCTTGTAATTGGATGGGAGTATTTTGATTAATGAAACACAGAAATAATCCTTAGAATGTACCCTGTACTCATTACTCAAAATACTCATTAATAATGGAATACATTTCTGCTAAAAACAAAAATGTTCTGTAAAGTCATTGTGAAAGAAATCCATACTCCATTTCTCCAACTGTTCATTCCTGGCAGCCATCTGAATTTATATTGGATGCAGCCACAAAGATGTTTTTACTCATTGCTCAAAATACTCATTAATAATGGAATATATTTCTGCCAAAAATAAAAAATTTCCATGAAGTCATTGTAAAAGAAATCCATACTCCATTTCTCCAACTGTTCATTTCTGGCAGTCATCTCAACTTATATTGGCTGTAGCCACAAAGATGTTTTTTTAATTTGATAAAATATGAAAATTACAGGACACTGTATTGCAGCTTTCAGAGAACTAATCTGAGGATCATGTGAAGTAACTAGTTTCCCATTGTCATGTTGCAGGAAAACATTTCCTTTCCCCTTATGAATCATCCTCAATTGTTCTAAACTTTGGAACATAGTTTCGGCTGACTGGGTCCATGAAACCAACTTGTATAACATTATCCTTCCTCTTTCTTTCTTCTTTAACTTCCTTATGCCTTCAGGAATTGGGGTGCACTCATTCTATTCACTTCTGGCACTCTGTTTTTTTATTTTCACAGTCTCTTCATTTTGTGCACTGTTTTCCCTCATTTCTGTCCTATTTTCTCAACCACAATTTGGGGTAATCCTCAACTATTATTCCTTCCACTTGCATTTCAAAAATCTGATTTATGTTTCTGTCCTCTCCCATTCTCCTAACATGTTCTTAATGTTTCAGTTACCTTTCTTCAATCACCACACTCAATACTTTTTCTCTCCAGCCTCTTCTTTAATTCTTTCATTCTGAACTCTTTTGTCTCCTCTGGCCTTTCATACTATTTGACTCATGAATTTTATTTAAGTAATAGTAATCTTCTCAAATGTATATCTTGTAATGCCAAATTCTCCATTCCATATAATGTGGATGTCATGATGGTATTTTATATCTGTAGTTTGGTTTTGATATTTAGTTCAAACTCATTTGATAACAAATCAAGGATGCTTTTCTAGTTCTTTTTAACACTTTAAAAGTATTTCTTATTTATCTGCCATCAGTATGAAGTCATCTGTGTAAAGCAATTGCTTGTACAAGGACTGTTCAATAAAGAGCAATGTTCAATTTTTTTAATAACATTTACTCATCTTCATTATTTTGATGATCTTTCTCAAAGCAGTTCCCATTGGATGCAATGCACCTGTCCCAGCATTTCTGCCAGTGTTCAAAGACATGCTTCAGAATCACCTTTGCAGTATTCATCACTGCTTTTGATTGGAAAATGCTTCCTCCAAAGGCCTTTCCTCAATTTGAGGAAAAGTAAAAAGTCACATGGGGCTAAATCTGGACTATAGGGAGGGTGAGATATCCCCTACACATTGATTTTTGTAAGATATTCATCAATGGCATTTATGTATTATAGTGTGCAATTCAAATTATTGAATGGAAATGTAGTATTTTGCATATGACATGACCCTGCAGAGTTTTCATCTCTATAGTATTGCCCAGTTAAAAATTATGTCTGTAGGTGTGGGTGTTGATGATGGACTTTTCCACACAGAATTTTGCTGTTTGCTTTCAGGATCGAAATGATGCAACCAAATTTTATCAGCAGTGATTACTTTTGAAAGAAACCCCACATCTTCCTGTAACATTATCTTCAACTGCAAGCGAATGTTCTTTTGTTTGGTAATCAGCAGTTTTGGAGCCCACCATGCACAAACATATCTCATGTGCAACTTTTCATCTACATGTGTGTGTGTAGAGCACCCATAGAATTTTGAGAATTAATGTTATTTGATAATCCTCTCTCACAATGACAGCAGTGGTGTTAATGTTTTCTTCCATTAGGGTACATGGAGTGCAGAATCCACCTTCTTTTGAAATTTATTGCCTTTCATCTTTAAACATTTTAAATTATCTTGGAGCTATGCTATAGGGAAAAACAAAATCTCCATAGGCCTTCTGTAACATTGCATAGGTCTCAGTTTAAAATTTTTGAGATGAAAGCAGAATTTCAGACCACCTTATTGTTCGTCATATATAGGTGGAACTGAATATGCTACAATTTGCACATCTCTCACAACCACAAATTAGAGTTACAAATGAAACTAATGCCACATTATATCACTCATTAAGCTAAGAAAATATTGTAAAAAATTTTAGGACAAGAAATTATGCCTCTGAAAAAATTATCATTCTTACTGAACATATAGACAGGTTGTAGTTTCTACATAACTAACTTCATTCTAGGGTTCAGTGCTTGCCTATTTTCTTTATTTCACTTCGGAAGATATTAAATAATAGAGGAATAAGGCAGTAACTTCTTTGTTTAATACTTTCTTCATTGGAAATTCTCCAGATATTTCATTATCAATTCAGACTATTGGTTGTACAGAAACACTCTTCATGCATTGATCGTTCACTGATATCTTCTTTGCTGTTAGTACTTCTCATGTATACTGCCTTGGTACAGAATCAAATGCAGTATTTTGATCAAGAACACAACATAAAGGATAACATGTCTGTGTCCCAAAAAACTGTTGCCATGAGTTTTGTTAAAGTCTACAATTTGAATTTATTTTTCTAGAGCAAGCCATTTTATTAATATCCAAAGATTGTTTTGTCTCTTGTCTAAATGTTGCAAAAAAGGTGGTACCTCCATTCTCATAACTGCATTCTTCATGAGGGCTTTGAGGATATTCATCACTGGCAGAAGTGTAGTGAGCTATCTGATGATCATTTTGGGAATGATAAAGATCACATTCTTAGGATTGTTAGTATATTTCATTTATTAAAATAGTCCCCTATGATCATAAAGTGATGCATGTGGAGGTATAAGTCTTTATTCATGAAATACTGTGCAAAATACAAAAAACCCTTTATGAAACTACAAGTCTATTATGCTAAACTTTAGCTTCATCTTATCAAAAACACACAATAAAAGAACATAATAGAGGATAACTATGATCAAAAGAATTATACACAAACACCCACAAATCTGCATCCAAACAATTTCCTAATTGAGCAGAACTTTAAATTATGATGCCCAGAAGACAAATGTCTTTCATACATTAAATATTAGGCTTACCAACTCTCTCAGAATGGTGAGAGTGTTAATGAAATATAAGAACACCCCCATTGCTTTTTAAAACACATTTTTAGGTTTTCAAAGAATCTAAACAGCCATGATGCTTCCAATCAGACCATAGGAATTTTATCATCTTTCATTGGCAACCATGGAAAATAAGTACTAGCTTATAATTTCTGTCATCAGATGGTACTATAGTTGGAATGTATTTGTCTATCACTGTATTTATCACTACTATGTTAACTTTGCTATAAGGATAGTAGCTTTAGTAAGCAGGGCCCCATAGGTTCATAATGGTACTATAAAGTGTGCAATAATTATTTTATTTTATGCCCAAAATCCTTTTTGGAATTCTCTGATGTATGATGATACTCTCTGCTTATTAACTTTAAATAAATTTTTATCTTACACTAGTTATTTTACATTGTACATATCTTAAATATGGTATATTTGTCCTCCACTGATGTCAATTAATTTATTTTCTGCAATATGTATTGATGCCATTGTTCACATGCATGTGGTCCATTTTACTCCATCAGGATGACTGTGCATCACCTTTATAGGTTTCTCCGATATTTTCCAGGATTGCCAAGCTTGATATAATTTTACTAAGTGCTGGAATTGTGCTTATAGACGTATAAAAGTACAGTTATGTCTGTTAAAACCACTCAACTTAAACCTAACTTAGGGGCAACATTTTAATCTTAATCACAATCTTAAAATTTACGTTTCACAAGGACCCCTATAATAACAAGTATTTGCTTAAACTAAATTAAGTTACATGTTCGCTTTTAGTTTACAAAATTTGCCTTAACTCAGCTTTACCCTTTACCCCTCCTCTGTGCTTCTGCATTTCCTGCTCTTGGTAACAACCATATTCAACATCATGTTTTACTGATTGGAGAGAATGTGTGCAAATTATTAATTATTAATTCTGTTAACTGTTATGCTTTATATTTCACTTTTATCATGTTAATATTCCTCATTCTGTTTTTCTTGTTTATCATACATTGTTAACTGTTATGCTGTTATTATTTATCTTGCATTACTATGCTCTATTAAGTTTTTTCATGTTAACTTTTTATGTATATTATTTTGATTATTCTTCTAATCTCTATTTTCTGTATAATTCTTACTAATGTCTATTCCTTTTTATATGCTTTAAGACTGTTATTTCTGTCAATCTTTCCTTTAGAGCAAGCATATCATAGAACAAAAACAGGTCCAATACAATGCATCAGTTCTGAATCTAATATTTATTTGCACCATTAACCTGTTGGCACGTAAGAGTTTACCAATTTAATAGAATTATGACTTTCAAACATAAAATTGTCTAGTTTAAACAATAATTAGTTTATGTTATCAAGATACCAACAAAACTGGCAGCAGTAGTATTAAAAAATAAATTTTAAAATAAAATGAAAGTCATTATTTTTGCTATAAATGTGCCCTTCATTACTCAAATAATTTTCCAACGCACTTAGGCAAAAATATTTCTGTTTATAAAAAGTTTATGAACATAAAGTTTTGTGTAAAGCACCAAATAAAAATATTGTGTTCTGAACATTTAGTGGACTATTTCAGCTAAATGTTGAAGTGTCAGGATTAGTAGCCTCTAAGAAATCTTCTACATTTATATGTTCTAGAGTTGGCCTTCTAACATCTCATTATCTGAAAGGAATAAACATGAATGATGATATACATTACACACAAACTTGTGTGGCTCTAGGCTAATTATTGCTGCTAATGGTGCTTAAGCAATAAAAATATAAGAAGAAACAAATAATAATAATAATAATAATAATAATAATAAATTTACTGGTATGCCTAGTATTTTTAACTAACTACTGTTAGCTTTTCATATGGAAAATCTTAGTTAAAGCTTTTATTAATTGCTGATGTTCTAAACTTGTCAGCACATTATATGTCTGCTCTAAAACCCTTCATACAAGCAGCTAAATTATACCTTCTTTAAAATATAAATACGTTTATGGGTGAAATATAAGAAAAGCATCTTTAAATTTCAGGCAATATAATTATACTGACATCTGTCACTTTCTTTTAATAATTTGATATATCTGCTGAATTTGAGCCCATGCACTAAATCTGACTTCAGTGCATAACTAATTTCGGCTATATAAAATATACCGGCTAGAGGCCGCAAAACAGAAAACACTTTTGAAACACCTTATACTCAGGTAGGCGATAAAAATTATGATTTAATCTTATCCTTAATTCATTAAAATATATTTAAACAATCTGTTATATATTTTTGGCATTGTCTACATTTTTTTCCTGAGCATTGACGCCAAAAGCATAAATTTTAATATAAATTACTTATTTATTAACTTCACAGGCTTACCCAGATCTGCAGACATTGAATAATCTTTGTTGCCAAGTTCAGTTTCTGTCCCTCTTCTTCATAAATTCTAACGAAATTATCTTTTTCTTGAGCACATAGGCGACAGAGTTTGTTGCTTGCCATTTCTCGGCAGCTAATAAATTAGCTTTACGTCATTACAAATAACGTAAGTTTGTTTATAAACAACCCGAAAAGACACAAATAATCACCTCCCGACCCACTTCTTAAAAAAATGTTACGTACAGTTTACTAACGCTGATAATAGAGTGCAGCACTTAGAAAGAAGAACTCTTTACGGATCGATAGCCTGCGAATACGCTTGTTGCCTTGGTCAAAATGTTAGAGCGCCATCTTAAATCAAAATTTGGTGCGGCTGAATTGGAATTGTAATATGTGTATGTGTATATTTTGCCTATAAGATTACACGGCCAGGAAAGGAGCCGTGTTTTGAACGCAATAAGTGGGTTCATCGATTTCACAAGCTTGCCGCAAGATTTCAGTAACTGAGACGAATTTAACGTTGAGGAAGAAATCAGAGCAATTTTACATCTTGTACTGATAATTCGTGAATATGTTCAATTACTGTGTACCACAATGTGCACCATACACTGCAAAGAAGGTAGACGGAATTTATTTACATTTTTCCCTATAGAACCAGTCCTAAGAGAAAAATGGACTTGAGACAGGGCAGGCGCGGATCTTGAAATACTCGATGGGAAGGGCAGGGGGACCAATCGACTATCCAATATGGATATATAGAATTTAGGTCATATTAAAACAATAGCTAACTAAATATTTAAGTAAATAAAATCATATTTAAATTACCAACTGTGATGCAGATTCTATTTGTAAATAATGAGCCACAGGCCTACAGAAAATGTTCAACCTTTTTAAAAGACACATTCAGTTTTCATTCTAAAAAAAATGTTACTCTGTTATATTAGTTCCATGAATACAATATGTAAATAAATTAATTACACTCAGAAAATTTTGTACGGTAATAATAATGTTGTAATTTATATGTCATTAAAGCTGTAATGTCCTGCGAAAAGAGTAACTACATGCTCTGGTATCACCTCATTGTTGCCATGGATGTCAAGTAGCACTAAACCATTCAGTCATATTGGGTCTTACATAGGTTTCCACACACCTTAATGTTGAAAATAACCTTTCGGCCGTGCATGTTGTTACTGGTATGACGCACATGATTGTAAGCTCCCTGGTATTTGGTTAAGAAATTGCTTTTGGTGTAGAGAAGGAGAAGACCTTCAATAGCCGTTTTCCGTTTACTTTGTTGAGTTTCCCATGTTTTTAATTCACCTCGAAGATCTGTAACAGTTCCCGGCTGTTGTTCGTAAATGTTTGCATCTTTTACTAAATCTTCAATATCTAAATTCAGGTCATTTCTAAAAGCTGGAATCAAGGACTGAAGTTTAAGGACGTGGTTGTGTTTATCACGTGAGAATCTAATGGACAATTGGTTGAAAACGTAATCCAAGAATGGAAGAAAAACATTAATTAATACGATATTGGTCTTCTGGAGAAGTTGTAGTAATACTATTGCTTAGTTAAATTTGTCTGGATGTTATTCGAGGGACCTTAACTTCAATATCAACATCTTTTGCTAATGTGATAGCGTTTTTAAAAACAGAATGAAAAGTTTCATTTTCTTGACATTCTTATAAGGATCTTTAACTCTTTCAATCATTCTGTAACACTGAACTAGATCAATGCTCGAATCTTGTAGTTGTCTGGAAAGGTTTAGTTATTCTGAATATTTCAGCTATGGTAACTAGAGCAATTATGAACTCGAACTTCAGGATTGAGACGTACACTTTTACTCAAAGACTCTGCTTGTCTAGGATTAATACGATTGCAGGGAAAATCTCCTTAAATTGTAAAATTGCATAGTGCCGCTCAATTCGTCTAGTTTCACACAATATCAATTTAATTTTTTTATGCTAAGAGCACAACTGACTGATTTTGTTTTTCATGAGCGATGGCCACTTATTAGATTTCCTAACGAAATTCATACAGTCGCCGATTATGTCAAGAGTTTGTCTAGTGGAAGTGATAGAACACGCTTTAGAAATGACAGATTCAGGCAATGCGTATCGAATGTAAGAGGTTGAACTACTAAAATGCGGGCTTGTACGCCCCGAAACTGTCCTGAAAAGTTTGCACCATCACCAATCCTTGTTCACGCAGGTTCGAAATGTCTAATCTCAAGTATCGCAGTTCATTCAGTGTTAACTTACATAACCCTTCACCACTTAAATCGTGCGTTACAACAAATCGTAAAAATTCCTCCCTTGTACAACACTTTTCTAGGTCAACAAAACGCACGTAAATGGTTAATTGTTCATTTGTACTGATGTCCGTAGTTTCGTCAAGTAGAATAGCTCTCTTAATATCATCTATAATTTTGTTTTCAATTATGACAGCACAACAGTTTATCAAATCATTTTGTATTGTTTTACTTGTTAGAGTAGAATTTTTAGGTGTCGTTGCAAGATGGCCTCTGAGAATTTCATCCCTTGCATCAACTCGAAATTTAAGAAGTTCCTTAAAATTCTCTGTATTTCCACCTTCAAATTCGAGTGGAAAGTTCTGGTGACCGCATAGAATAATGGTCTTCACAATGGAGACCAATTTCATTTACTGTTTTTTGTTTTTTCATTTCATTGTTCAATTTAACTTCAACATTCTGTTTTCACCCTTAAAACACTCTCCTAAAACTCTCACTTTTAATGAGGGCTGTTTTTTTGTTAACTGTTCTCTGAATATTTTAAGTGTATACTTAAAAATTTTATTTAGATGCTTAAAAACTAGAGATTGTAACTGAACTCTACTATGACCCCCTCTCCTTAGGACCAAATAGAGCACACACCCGACAGTAAGCACTTTCATCCTTTTTACTATCCAACCAGGAATTCTGGAAACGCCTGCAATGTCCGGCGTCTAAAGTTACCGGAAAGACATAACTTTTTGGTGGAACCTACGGACTAGTCAAGAGACTATAATTAGTTTCGTCATTGCGAAAACCTTGGTTTACAAAATGTGTATGTCAAGTATTAGATGCAGTCCCTCTTCTTAATGATGTTATTGCCACTATGATATTGGAACTCGAAACACAATCATTATTGGGTATTACTTTTTCGTATGTTCGATCCATACCTTCAGCTTCAGCACACGACCTTTTAATGAACTGTAATAAATTAGTCTGAATTTCACGTTTCGACATCTTACAATAACAACGGACCACCAAGTGTCCAATTTCGAACTGCACACTTCACTCCATTGAGCACTGCTGAGAGAAGTTCTTAACTGGAATATGTTTTTGAAACAACAAGTGAATGAATACTTAAATAATACAATTCGGCAGATTTGATTTTTCTTTCCTGGTTTTCTATTGTTGAAAACAGAGCTCTGCGATCTGCAAATCCTTTCCTCCAGACCTATATTTAATTTTCGATTATTTCGATTATTAAAATCATATGCAAGAGTAAATAAACATAGTAAATAATATAATTACGTTCATTTATATTTCATTACATTATAATATATAAAACTTAGCATATTAAGATATAATAATAGGATAATATCGTTGCCTCTCATGGAGTAAACTAGGGTTCGATTCCTGATTAGATCAATTTTATGGCGAAATTTTTTTTATTTTAATAACTTCAACTTGATCTGAATAATAGAAAATTTACTGTCCTGTAATTGGTTATATTACAAAAAACTAACGCGATAAAGGAAAAAGGTAAATAAATAAATAAATAAATAAATCCAATTGCTACTCGACAATGGAAAATAACGAGTGCAAAAAGTACGTAAGTACGGGGCCACTAAACTTTATAATTGTTGTATGATCTGAGAGGGGGGCCCGGGCCCTCTGCCTCGCCCTCTGACTACGTGCCTGCGGGTGAGAAGCCGGGTTGCCAAATAACTGCTCTAACAATAAGGTCTCTAGTTTGCATTTTCAAGAAAGTGATTCCAGTATAAGCACAAAAATAAAACGACTATAACAAATAAGGTGCATTCAGTATTCGGTGACTATCTGAGCGATAAAATATTCATTAATTAGATGTAATGCACCACATCCTAAAATGAAGAAAGTAAAACGAACAATATCCAATAATGATACATAAAATTGAATTCCGACAGGACAATTTGTGGGTAAATAAAGAAGCAAAATAAAAGTTTTGCTGGAATCTAAGGGGGAGGGGGGAATGTCCTCAACGTTAATAAAATTAAAGAATGTGGAGAAAATGTGTTAGATACACCGAAATTACATTTAAAATGTGTGTGCTTTGGCATATATTTATCAGGCCATTGAATTACTGTCTTAAAAACTACCTCACTCGAAAACATTGAAGCAATATGTATGTTATTCTAATGGGGAAACGGGAATAGCTTCTCTAATTGAACATACTTCTTCATTATGAAGATAATAACCTGAAAACTACAGAAGAAAAAACATGGTCATCAAACCAAAAGTTATCTATCACCGGAAACTTGACCAATTCTTGGCCTTTCAGAGGCTGAAATAGAAGTGACAATATTGCTAACAAACCTCTCTGCTTTTTGTTCCGCAGATTAACTACACCTTTTCGTGTAACTGTTCATTTCTATTTTACACGACAGTTGGCACTTGTACGAGAGTAGTTCCATAAGTTTCCAGTCTCGCCGATAAGGATTATCAACTTCACAAAATCCTTATCTGTTAAGTAAATAATTTCAGATGCAACTTCCGCTCCGCTGTGTTCAGTTGTTTAGATATAGTTGCATAAAGAAGGCTATGTGTAGGACATTGTGACATGTTCAAAATGGGTTTCCACCTGTTATTAAGTTCTTCACAAAAGAAGGGTTTACTCCAAATGAAATTAAACAGCGATTGGACGGTGTATATGGGGAAGCATCTTCCTCATATTCTACCGTAAAAGAATAGACCAAACTTTTTCGAATGGGTCGAGAAAGCACTGAAGACGAAGAGCGTGCAGGTTGGCCCTTGGAGGTGCTCACTCCTGAAAACATCCGCTCTTGTGGAAGAAGAAATCGGGCGATGAAAGGCATCACTAGTTGTTGGAAAGTTTTTGTCCTTCTATGGAAGATATACAAAAATCTAGTCATTATATAAAGAATTAGTCAAGAAACTGAGGAAACTCTAGTTCTCACGACCAAATCTACAGTGAAATGTATCAATTGCGTGCTCTCAATTGACTTCCACTACATCTTGGGTTGCAATATGGGCAGTGATGGCATTGAGCTTTTGTTTAGCCACATTCGAAGGAAAAGTGGATTTAATGACATGATAGATTGCATTTCTGTACTGGAAACTATTTCGAAAACTGGCATGATAAATCCTTCAAACTTCAGACTTTCAAGATCTTAGGCAGCATCCGCCGAAGATGATCGTGCAGTAGGGTCCAAGGAGGATCATTATCTTCTAATCTTCCCGTAGAATTTACTCTATGAACCTGTGGAAGGTTTTTAGTTTAATTCTTAGATATATACAAGTAGCTAATTTTTATCAACTAATTATTAATATTTTTTTCAGAACAGGCAGTAACTATTGAATGATTGATGGTTACTTAATAAGAGTAGCTGAGGAAAACATGGATTATTTGTCTTGCGTAGAACAATTATTATCCACAACCACTGATAGTTCTTTGATGTGTCTTAGCTGCAATACCGAGGAGCGCTCAACTACCCATTCAGACAATTTGTATTCGTAGAAAATTTGTAAAATATTAACTTGTAGCACTTTTAAATTATATAAAAACCAGAAAAAATCGGCCTAGAGTTGGGATATACCTAAAAACCGAAATTTAAAATCGCTCTAGCAGGCGTAATTTTTAATTTTTTTTTAAGGAAACTCCCAATATGCTATTGAAATAAAATAAGAAAAATAATTTCTGAAAATAAGTGAAATCAGATCATTAAAAAGGGGAGTATGTGAGGCCTAAAACCCAAAATTTAAAAATTGCTCTAGCGGGACAATATATATATATATTTTTTTTTTTCCCGCAACGAAGCTCGATATACAGAATGTTTCCGAAATAACTATTACAAACTTTGGTGGCCGGCTCCTCGCGCTAAAATAAGAAAAGAAGAAGGAAAAAAAAAAAGGAACCCATTTAGGCATGTCCGGAAATCTTTAATTTTTTATTGATTAATGAAATTTTACGAAAACAAGACAAATATCCATATAAACACATGTCCAGAAAGTATTAGTTTTATGAGTTATTAATGAAACTTTACTAAAACAATAAAATAAAAGTCCATATAAACATATAAGGGTAGATCCATAAGTTTCCGGCTTAACCTTTTTCTAAGTATGATAAAGACAAAAACTACATTTCACTTTTCAATATAGTTACTCTTTATTACAATACACTTCTCATATCTTTAATTAATATTTCCATCTCCCCCTACAATAGTCAAAAGTCTTATCTGCAAAATGGGCGTATACAGCACCCACTACTTCTCCGTCACACTTAAATTTCCTTCTTGAATTCTGGAAGAGGAAATAATCGCTAGGAGCTAGATCTGGGCTGTAGGGTGGATGGTCGATCTCCTTGAAGCCACATTTCTTCACAGCTTCCTTTGCAACAAGAGCTGTGCGCATAGGCGCATTGTCGTGAAAAAGGCGCACATCACCATTCAGCTTTCCTCGCCTTTTCTCTTTGATGGAAGCACGTAGTCTGTGCAGTAGGCCAGCTCCCCATTTACTGTGGTGTTCCTCTCCTTGAAGCCAATGAAGAGTATTCCTTCTTAGTGCCAAAAGATTGTGGCCATGATCTTCTTGTTTGACTGAGTGACCTTGGCCTTTACAGGCGGTGCTTCGCCAGGTTTACGCTGCTCCATTGATTCTCTTTTGAACAAGGGATCATAGTAGAGGACCATAGTTTCATCTCCTGTAACAATGGTTTGTACAACTTCTCTCTCGTTGCCACGGCACAGCTCCAAAAATGCCTGACAACAGATGACTCGTTGCTGCTTTTGGACTGAGGAAAGAAATCTAGGCACCCATCTTGCACTAACCTTATAAATGTTTAAATGTTCATGAATAATTCAAAGGACTGTTGTTTTAGAAAGACCCAACTTTGCTGCTATTTCTGTAACTCTGAGCCGCCGGTCTTCCATAATTTCTCCTTCCACAAGAGCCATGTTTTCAGGAGCGAGCACCTCCAAGGCCGACCTGCCCGCTCTTCGTTTTCAATGCTTTCTCGACCCATTCGAAAAAGTTTGACCCATTCTTTTACGGTAGAATGTGAGGGGGATGCTTCCCCATATACACCGTCCAATCGCTGTTAATTTCATTTGGAGAAAGTCGTGCTTTTGTGATGAACTTAATAACAGCTGGAAACTCCATTTTGAACATTTCACAGTCTTCTACACATAGCCTTTTTCATGCAACTGTATCTGAACAACTGAACACAGCGGAGTGGAAGTTACAGCTGCAATTGTTTACTTAACAGATAAGATATGACACTAGATAAGGGTTTTGTGAAGGCGATAATACTTACCAGCGAGGCCGGAAATTTAATAGAACTACCCTCATATGTCCCGAAATCCTTAATTTTTGAGTTATTAGTGAAAGTTTACGCCACAGTTAAAATGACTATTTCTATCACATCTTTAATAGGGTTATTACAAAATCACATAAATGACTAACTCTCAACAGTGCATTTGCTGCATTTTACGAATAATATTTTGAGCGTGCAATGCTGATGCATCAAGTGCCTTAGCAGACTTCTATCGGTAATATCATTCGATTACTTAACAAAATGAATTTTATTTTTGGTTACGAATTTAAGTTGTTAGATTGCACTTTGAAACACTTTAAGGTAAACTTTCATTAATAACTCAAATACCAAATATATCAGGACTTTCTTTATACAGACCTTTTTCTTCTTGTTTTGTTGTGAGAAACCCGCCACCAAATTTTTTAAAAGTATTTCCGAAACATTCTGTATACCATTTAAATAAAACAAGAAAAATGGTTATTGAAAATCAGGGAACTCGAGCTATTAGGAGTAGGGGTATAACTGAAAACCGAAAAACGCTCTTAATTTTCTCTTACTTGTTTCAAAATAAAAGGGCAAATTAATTCAGCATATAAACTATATTTTTAAATGCTTACAAAAAGCATTGCCGTGAAGATAGCAAATGTAAAATATTAATCTAATATGTGTTTGAGAATTATATTTGTATGTAAGAGCGCTCTGTAATAACCTTCAGAAAACGTTTACGTTACATGTTAATAACATTTAAATTAAATTTCAAAGCCACTGAAAATCTATGTAACTTTCGATTGTTTTTATTCGCTTAGTACATTGCAATTCTTTTTAAATAGTAACATGTTTTTGTTTTATTGAAACATATGAACATCATCATCTTAAATACAGAATGTAACTCGAAACTTTTTGTTATTTTTCTCTATTTAGTGAACGTAAAGATGATATCAAGAGCTCAGCTCATAAATATGGCTACATTTAAAAATACTCACACAGCATAGCTTTATCTGTCAAATGATCGTATGTTTCATTTAATTAATAGTATATATTAATTTTTGTTATTTACTCTCAGTAACAATAACAATAATCGTTTTAAAAACGCGTCGGTCCTGGTGGTGTAGTGGTAACCATACTTGCCTTCTAAACCCAAGATCGAGGGTTCAAACCGGCCAGGATCGATGGATTTTTTCCGGGCGTAAAAATCCTAAGTATGGCTTCCTTCGTAAGGGAAGTAAAGACGTGGGTCCCGTATCGTACATTTACGGTACGAAAAAGAACCTTAAGCCTGAAAAAAAGAGGCCTCTGCCATTTCACGCTCTGAACTGAATGGGACGCTGATGACCTGTGATGTTAAAGAGCGTCCTAAACAAAACAAATCAATCAAAAAAAATTTAAAAACGTGGTTTCTCTTTTGTAATACGAACTTATAAATTGCAAGAATTCTAATTGTGTTACCTTTACTTTTAGAGTAATTTCAATATAGACATTTATTTTCAAGTGATTTTGAAGGGGAGGGGGAAGTACCTACCTAGTTAAGTAATGTATTTTAGTTCAGTTTTTCTTTTATTAAATTTCGATTTTATGTTCTTTTTTAAAGTTATCCTACTTGCTGAGTTATTCGCTTAGTTTACACAGCTCCTGCATAACGGATTTTTTTTTTTTTTCCCCAAGTCTGAAGGAATCTGCCTTTAGTGATGGATAAAGGCTTTACCCTCGTAATTTAATTGAAGGGCTGCCACCTTTTTCTACGAGCCGCCCTGATTCTATTAATTTAGCCCGCCGCACGGGATGCTATTAGCAAAATAGACCACGCAACTACCCTCTTCGCCGATGATTAGTCCTCTCTATAGTGCACAAATAGATCAATTTTGTTTATTTTCATTGTGTAGACCATGTGTAGAACCATAGATAACCCTACCTGGTGTTGCTATAGTTCAAGGTCTCGGCCACGAATACTTTCACTCTCACATAGGACGGTGCTGCTCTCTAGGTGCAGGACTGCGAGAGTTGTCGCACCGCGCCCCTTTACGTAACTGTGAAGACCTAGTGTCAGTTTACAGGTGGTGTAGCAGCAGAGAGGTAGTGTTGATTGTTCTTCGTGTCGGATGGAGCTATAGTGACATGGCGGAAGCGGGCATTTCGCACGTGGGGTTGGTGGCTCGGAGTCCCGAGGGCCATGCTGCTAAGGGCATGGCCATCAAGGGCCACGAGGATCTCTGGGTGGAAATTCAGGCTAACACATTCCGCAACTGGTTGAACGAGCAGTTGAGGCCTGTAGGGGCAGAGGTGCACGATTTGACCACGGATCTATGCGATGGCACTCGGCTTTGTGCGTTGGTCGAGGTGCTTCAAAAGCGGCCACTAAGGCCGGCGTGGCTAAGGAGACCCGCTAACCAACACCAGTATCTGGAGAACGTGGCTACGGCTCTGACTGCCATCGCGGCTGACGGCGTCAAATTAGTCAACATCGGTGAGTACTCGTATATCTATGTTTATGCTTTGCTACCAAGGGGAACTGCATCAAAGAAACGGGATGTTCGTGTATAGGGTGTCTCTCTAGCGCTGTTTTGGCTAAACTAATCCATTTGTCCTCGAGCCATAGGACATAGTAGCCTTATTCGTAGGCGGGTATCAGTCACCCTGAAATTTGCACATTTCGCAGCAATAGTCTAGGACATCTGCAAAAAATTAAAGAAAAACAATTGAAACTCTTTATTCCATTAATGTATGCCACGTTCTGCGAAAAACTTAACCAATGAAATTTAAAATAAAATTAAAATAACGGTTTTACGATTGTTATACGTTTTATCACGTCTGATTTCTTTTTCTTCCTTTTCCTCTCCCTTTTCATATAACCTGCAAAGAAAACATCGTTCTCTGTACTGAATACTTAATTTGATTTACAGAAACATATGTTACTATGGCAACAAAATAATCTATTGATTAGTTTAATGACTCCGTGTTATTAAAGAGATTTTTATCGCTTATCAGCATGAAATAATTCCTTAAAGATGAGATTCATAGTGACGGGAAACGCACACAACAATAATGTAGATAAATGCTGCCAATAGTATATATTATATATGAAAAGAGTACGGCCAGCACTTAAGCCATGGCAGATATGACATATTTCAAAATTTTAAACATATGTATAAACAAGTACAAACGTAATGTTTAAATGAAGGAAACTTGTTCACGAAAATATTTGTGTAGAAGCCAGTCAGTTTAAAAAAAATGCCACATGTTGGAGTAATGCAAATTTATTTTCACCAAAATTGTATTTTTTTTTTCCTCTGAATTTAAACACACTCACAGACATGCTAAATTAATTTTAAAGTAAGATTCTTTCTAAAGGATAATTTAAACACATAACCTTTAAAAATATTATTGATGCATTTTTAAACAGTGAGGATGGTTTTTGTTCAGAATTTACACATTCCGATAAGTGGATATATTTTAAAGGAATCATCATTTCCATTGGAATAACGGAGAACGGTTTGGCCCCCAACAAAACGATTTATATTCAAGCATATGGGTTCAGTAGAATGTCTTCGAACGCGGTAAAAATCAACTTTGATATGCTGACAGGACCTATTATTATTATTATTATTATTATTATTATTATTATATTTTAATTGGTGGGGATGATAGTGGTATAGGTGCATAGATGCATTTTAATCCTGATTTAATTAATTTTTCATAGTAATTAAGAGAGAATGTCATTATTTTCCTTAGAATTTTTCGAAAATGGACCTTAGGGTTTGCAAGGCTCCTGTCTTATAATACTCCTTTGTGTCGCCATTTAAAATATCCGTAAATTAACACAAGCAATGGGAAATTCTTCTCTAGTTCTAGTAATATCATCAAAAAAGTTGTTACGTTCTGCTTTGCGTTATTACTTCCATTATCAATTTCAGTAGAAATAGATTTGCCACCAATTTCAAGATTCGCACTTTCTTCATCTTCACCACTAATATTCTTCACTGCACCACTGCTGGAATTTGCATTAGTCATTTGTTCTTAGAATAATAGATGCCTACTAGAACATGGGCTATTACAATTTTCATTTATTATTTCTGAATTATTATTAAAGAAAGAAATCTATTTTTACAAATTTTGAAACTGATCTTTTAATCTCCCCCCCCCCTTTTCGCGCTCCACTCAAACATTCATAACTGGTATTAAGTGGCTTCATTTCGAAGAGAGAGAGAGAGAGAACAGGATTAAACAAAAAACCATAAAACACAAAAATTGAATTGCTAGCTAGAGCTGTGCTATTTTTTGTCCAATATGTAAGCAACAGTAGATCAGAATAAAATACTGGATTATTATGCCCTGATAGAATCAAGTTATTCAGAAGGGGAAAAAAAGTAGATAACCATTGTTTTATCTCCTGTGGCAACCCATCTTGCACTGACCTTATGTATAAGCAAATGTTGATGAAGGGTATATAAAACTGTTGTATTAGAAAACTCCAACCTTGCAACTATTTCTTTAGCCTTCAGACGAATTTCACTCATAACTTCCTCCTCTACGAGGTGGATGTTTTCTTCTGTAAAAAAAATTCACCGGCCTAACCTCTTCAATACTTAATCTGCCCAAACGAAATAATTTTGACCACTCCTTCACTTCCCCAAACAAACCATCAAGGCGCTATTTAATGCTACTAGGACGAAGCTTTTTTTTTTGGGGGGGGGGTTACAAATTTAATTGCTGCTCTTTATTCAGAAATTACATCGTATTATACAACAATTTGGACTTCTTCTCCAAGTAAATGAATGACGTCACCGGATAGGAAATGCAGTGTTTACCCCTGAATTATGTGATTTAGATCTGGACGTCGGGCCCTCTTTCCCGGAACAATTTGTTTACTAGTTCATTAGTTACTAGCCATAGTTCCATCACTTAAAATAAAATCTGTTTCACGAGCCTTATTCCACAATGGTAGAATCTTAAAAGTTTGTCGTTAGCCACTTGTTAAAATTAATAGTGCAGCAACTATATTCAAGCATCGAGAAGGCTGTTTCGGGGATATTTATTACACCGTGGACTGTTTGTTGATGCGACTTTGTTTACACTGCATGTATTATAAGTTTTGATTCAAGTCAATAGATAGCATTGTGTCTATCATATAAAAAATAAGCTCCATAGTCTAAACAAAGTATTAGTGCTGCATTTAATTCATGAGCATATAGAAGTACGTACAATTTGGGCAATTTTCCGACAAAATTACGAAGAAAGAAAAGCCGAAATGTGGAAAATAATAACGAAAACTGTGAAAGCGTTGGGGTTAATTACAACGGAGATAGATTACGCATTAGTAAGGGAACATTTTGGTCAAATATCAACCAAGCAACAATGGTAAGTGCTTTTATTTTACATTCATATTCTCCATTTATATTACTGTCTACAAATAATGGTGTAACTAGCACAGTTTCTATGATGTTTTTAGGTGAAAATAGATAATTCAAGAAGTAACGGGACGACGATGGATTTAAAACCACATATTGCCTAAATAATCCTTAAGGAGCTTAATAACTAAAATACTTCGAATTGATAAAGTCAATATCTAACCTAAAATATGTACACTAGTATATAAATTGGTGATTCAAGATTCACTGGTAGAATTCCACTAGTTAACAATAAGCAATATTACAAGGCCGAATTTTTCGTGAAAAAGAACACTGATTAAATAAAATCGCACTCTGATAATATCAGTCTGCCACACTAGTAACTAGCTCACGAGTTCTAGAAACACATGCTTGTAAAATAAACAAATAAACTAGAATGGAGATTAACATTACTAGATCAGAACTTCGTGAAGCAGGGCACTAATCACCTTTACTGCCGTTCCAATTCTGCAAACTTCTCGAAGCCTCCTTTCCCGCGGTTCGCTGTCCGCTGTTAGCGGCCGCGACAATGCAGTCGCTCTTTGTTGCAATGTTTTTTTTTTTATTATTATTAATTGATATGATTCTCCCTCATTTTAATGCAAAGCATCACTGTCAAGCAACATGCTCTTTTTAAAATTAATTTTCATGATAATTGGGACTTAACAGTTAAAACTGAAGAATAGAATAATTGTTCAATTAACTCATTTATAGTACAGTAAATTCTCTATATGTGGATATCTCTGTATGTTAGGCACATCTTTTCTTGCAACCGGATAAATTTTTAGGCTTTAACGTGTCCAGTATATGTTTGACACCTCGGAATCCTGGAAAATGGATACCCCTTATGTTATAACTAGGAAATGTTTTATTTCTGTTTTAAGTATTTCTGTTAATTTATTTAAGCTTGATTGGCATTTATCTCTAAAGCTTTAAATAGGTCATTAGCAAGTACACAGTACTGTAACATAAAAAGGAGGGGTTTTCTTTAACTGGCTTTGTGCTACCTGTTCTAGCTTGCAAGACGTTTATCTCTACGTTTTGCAATGGATCATTAAGCACAGTGGTATGAAACAGATGGAATTTTCTTTAAATTTTATTCTCTCTTGTGCCTGCTCAATTCTTTGCTTAATGTAAAATTGTTAGGTATTTCTCCGAAAGTACACTGTACATAACTGTAAAGTATTAAAGCAAACAACTTCATGCCTAAAATAAGTAGAGTGGTCCTTAGTAATTTTGAGCTGTGAAGTGCTAAAGTTTACTTTTATTCTGTATGCAGTTTCAATATGAGTTAGCAACTTTTGTTTTTCACTTTTATTGATTATTAATGGTAATGCACGTCATTTTATATATATATATATATATATATATACTACGAGCAACTACCATCTATAATGGATACCTCTTAAGCTGGACACCGCCACGGGTGGCCGAGGTCGTTAAGGCGCGGACTCGTGAGCGGGAGGTCTGGGTTCGAATACCGCCAGGACCGTCCTCCCTGACTGAGGTTTTTTCTAGATTTTCCTCAGTCCTCATAAATGATAAATGCCGGGCAGGTACCCTAAAACTTAGGCCTGGAACGATTCCTTCCTTAAAAATAAATCCTTTCCCAATATATCATTTCATCTCATGTATCATCAATGTTCATCGCCTGTGGTGCATCTGTAGCAAAAACGGGCGTTAAACACCATTCATTCATTCTTAAACTGGACATTTTTTTATCGAACCATATGTGTCCGGTTTAGAGAGGTTGTTTCACTGCAATAGGATTTTGATTGTTGCTTCTCGCACTGTAAGAAGATAAATGACTATTTAATTCAATTGCATGTTTTCATGTGCAAGACCTACTATATGTACCAGATCAGAATGTAGGTATCGAGTAGACAAATGGTGGGAAATATAATCCGGGCTATTAATTACCTGGCTTTGTTAAATTGATTCGTTGCAGTTAAGTTACCTAGCTGATTATAGTGTTTTAGTTGGAAGTAAATCAATAGTAGAGTGTTGCTAATTTTTTAATGAAATTAATATCGATTTAGTGAAATCACGTCAGGAACTTTAGTAGAAAGTGTTTAGTACAACATGGGTTGCTCTTTTAGTCTAATTACAGCAATACACCGCATAATACCATATTTACATTTCCTAAATAGCGGTAATTAAAGGAAGAGTGGATAAACAGTATTCACTATGCAAATTTTGAGATTAATGATGAAACTGTAGTGTGTAGTAAATATTTCGTGCCAAAATTTGTGCCTAGGGAGGACGTTTTCCTTGTGCATGTTTCCCTAATCATACGAAACAGGGTTAGCATTAAAAGGAAAGACCCGTAAGAACGTATGAAGAGAGTTTTAATGAATAGTGTGAGCAGCATGTTATGTTTTAACTCCTTTGCAAGTGAGGTTAAGACAAGGCACACCCGTTCATAACTATTGCCAAGGAAGACTTATGTCCTTTTGGTTAAAAGACGATGATAAATATGATGCAGGTCCATCTATGTTGATTACTTTTAGCGGTTTATTAATTGGAAGTTAGTGTATTTTATAAAGATTTGTGCCTACCCGTGAGAAGTTATATTACCATAGCATCTAGATTCTAGAGAGATTGGAAAAGTTCTAATGGGGCTGTGATGTACAGCTAAAATATAGGCTCTAAAAAGTACCTAACTCTGAAATTGGACCTGCTAGAAGTAGAACTTTGATTTACCATGTGCCAAAAGAAGCAACATTGAGGAAAGAGGGGTTAAATGTTAAGATAGTCAATTTTTGTTCTGGTTCTATGAAATATAATATTTCGTTCAGGAATGGTATAGTAAAGAGAATTTACAGTATGTTCAGTTTCATAAGTATGTGTACATCTTGAGAGTGGACTTTAGTGTTGCCCAATGAGAGAGGCTGCACGTAGACCAGATTGCCATCAAACCTGTTGAACAGTTAAACGTGAGGAGAGACACTAACTGTAGGTACACGGTTCCAGATGGCAGGCTGGGATATTGCCAAACAGCCGTTCAACTACTCTACTGCTATTGTTTTAAATATTAATGATGCTAGATTTATGATTTGTTCCACAAGTGCAGTAAAACACGTTCGTTCCACCTAAGTCATAAAACGTTGACAATTTATGGTTTTTCGGTCAATGAAAGTTGGCTAAACTGCCAACATCATATAAGAATGAAAGCCCTGAAACCACTGATGATTTCCGGTGAAAGCTGGCCACTGAGAAACCGCACTGGGAAATGTTTGAGACACTAATTAACAAATAAAGACAATGAAGGTCAAATGTTGATGCAAACGTTTTTTAATTTTATGTAACTAATAACCAAGTGCTTCGTTTTGTATAATTGTAATTAAAGAAGACATCCTAACGAAAGTGGTCATGACAGTAACTTTTACGAGGATAGGTCCATAAATTTCCCGCCTCGCCGATAAGGAGGATCACCTTCACAAAAGAAGAACTTACGCCAAATGAAATGAAACAGCAATTAGACGGTGTATATGGGGAAACATCCTCATATTCTACCGTAAAGGAATGGGCTAAACTTTTTCGAGTGGGTCAAGAAAGCATTGAAGACGAAAAGCGTGCAGGTCGGCCCTTGTAGGTGCTCACTCCTGAAAACATGCTCTTGTAGAAGGAAAATTATGGAAGACCGGCGGCTCAAAGTTACAGAAATAGCAGCAAGGTTGGGCCTTTCTAAAACAACAGTCCTTGGAATTATTCATGAACATTTAAACATGAATAAGGTTAGTGTAAGATGGGTGCTTAGACTTTTATCCTCAGTCCAAAAGGAGCAACGAGTCATCTGTTATCAAGCATTTTTGGAGCTGTGCCATGGCAATGAGAGAGAAGTTATGCAAACCATTGTTACTGGAGATGAAACTATGGTCCTCTACTATGATCCCTTGCTCAAAAGAAAATCAATGGGGTGACGTAAACCTGACGAAGCACCACCTCTAAAGGCCAAGGTCACTCAATCAACCAAGAAGATCATGACTACAATCTTTTGGGACTGTGAAGGAATACTATTCATTGGCTTCAAGGAGAGGAACACCACAGTAAATGGGGAGCTGGCCTACTGCGCAGACTACGAGCTTCCATCAAAGAGAAAAGGCGAGGAGGCCGAGTGGTGATGTGCGCCTTCTTCACGACAACGCGCCTATGCGCACAGCTCTTGTTGCAAAGGAAACTGTGAAGAAATGTGGCTTCAAGGATATCGACTATCCACTCTACAGTCCAGATCTAGCTCCTAGCGATTATTCCCTCTTCCCAAAACTCAAAAAGAAATTTAAGTGCGACGAAGAAGTAATGGGGCTGTATACGCCTACTTTGCAGATAAGACTTTTGACTATTACAGGGGGGATGGAAATGTTAATTCGAAGATGTGAGAGGCGTATTGCAATAAAGGGTATCTATATTGAAAAGTGAAATATAATTTTTGTCTTTAACATACCTAGAAAATTGTTAGGCCGGAAACTTATGGATCTATCCTATATACAGAGTAAATTACCTAAATCTACCGTCACGAATATTTCTGAAACGAAAGGTGCTATTGTTGCGCTGCGGAAATGAAGCTCAGCGGGAATCTTGTAGACCGTACAATTATTAGAAATATGTTTCTACCTTATATTATATTACATTTTTAGTGAATTCTGAATTGCTGTTGTACCCTTAAAAGATTTTCCAAAATATTGCTCAAATCTCCATGATTTATATATGTACACATAGAACAAGGACCAGATGATTTAGCTTATATACAAACAGAGTTAAGGGTGAGTCGTGCATTATAGTAACAATACCACAATTAAACATGAAAAAAAATTAGGATAATGTCCATTTTCTGGATATTAGGTATTCCATAGATTCGACACCACACCCAATACAAAAGCCTTTTTCGCAGTTGCTGCTTAAATTAAGCGACTTTCTCACGAATTTAATTTTTGTGAAGGTTATTGCAGAGCGTTAGGGCAGAGAATTTACAAATGTTGGATATAAAATAAATATTTACAATGCAGCACACCCCCTCTTTGAGTAATTTAATATACTTCTTGTGAAGGTTATTACATACCACTCATACAAATATAATTTTCATACACGTATCACAAGAAGCTTGCATGCAAACAGTATATACACATTATATAATTAAAACGTACCACAAATAACAAAGTGTCAACAATTTTTGTTTGGTTTCTTTTAACTTTAATTTACAATACTAAATAAATTGAATGCACTATCCACCCAAAACTATGAATTCGTTGACATAAAGCGAACAGTAACATTAGAGTATTACTTATTTATTATTACGGAAGCACAATATAATAAGCGAGGGCAACCCGTTTTTTAATGATTTACATTAATATTTCACAGTTGTTATCAATAGGGCAATGCTTTTGTTTAATATAAAACACATGCAATGTTATAAATACGGTTTATATACCAATTTAATAGTCCTTTTCTGTCTAGGTAAGGTTTGTTTTTTTTCGGAGTTTTCCTTACCTGAGAAGATGAAAGCTAATTGGCTTTAAAGCACTAAGTACTCCGAGTTCATTAATCCATTTCATTTCATTTCATTTATTCATAACTACAGACTTACACGTACAACATTCAAGTTCAATCTATAAACGTCGCTAGAAGACCATTGCAGTCATGACGACAATAAATGACACATTAAAAATTGTCCTATTATTTTGAAGCAATAGAGAGAAAATTAAACTATCTCGAGTGCTTTTTAAATTTCAGTTTTCAGGTATTCCTCCACTCCTAATGGCCCAATTTCTCTCATTTTCAGAAATTATTTTCTTATTTTGTTTAAATGTTACATGCAGAGTTTCGTTGCGAACTAACAAATATTGGTGCTGTTAGAGCGATTTTTAAATGCTGGGTACCAGCCACTCTTATTTGTCTGATTTCGCTGATTTTCAGAATCTGTTTTTATTATATTATTTCAAAGTCATATACTACGTTTTGTTGAGAAAATACAAAAATTGGGGCCAATACAGCGATTTTTTTACATTTTTGTTAGGTTAACTCCTGCCCACAATGGCCAATTTTGTTGTTTAACAAACTCGACGAATCGTTTGTTAATTGATAATTATATGCCGAATTTCGTTAAAGGGAGAAAATTTTTTGCGGCCACCACAGCGTCAACAGACAATATTTGGTGCCTAATAAGTAGGGGTTGAAGAAATTTTTAAAATTTATTTTCGCGTGCAACCGCAATAGTTACTTCGGAACTCGCTAAAAAGCCACGCTGCTTTTGATATATGTCAGAGATCGTCAAAGTCAGGTTTTTGAAAATGTTCACCGCGCTACATCTTATCCTTTTAAAATGTCGACAATTTAATGTAATTCATTTTGGGTAGTTTTTAAAAGTATTACATTATTTGTTTGTGTTTTTAAACATAATCAATATCCGCCCAATCTTGCAGTTCTTGCATACATTATATTTGTGGAATCTTTCTTTCTGTTGCCTCATGTCTTGAAAGGCCAAAGGTGCATCCCGTGTAATTTTTTGCTTTATTTATGCTTCTTTCTGGCCGCTGAAGGTTTAGAGATGACGTAGCTTGTTGTTGGAAGCTGATAGACGCGCTATATTGCACATTCTCGCATTCTGCTCAACACAAACCAAGAATGTCTGTCGCCAACATAGCGTATTTCTTGAAGTTGCCCTTGAGCTGTATAGGCATTTCACAGTAGTCGTGGGTAGATTAAGGAGATTCTTCGGAAATTATTGGCGTTCGTTTCCTATTAAGCCATATGTTTAAAATGTAGAGATGTAACACACACGCACGCGCACTACAGGCATAATTTCGCGCGCTAAAAGTTAACTTTACAATAATTTGTTAGTTTAATGCGTAATGTACACTTAGTACCAGTCTCATTGTTGTCACTTCCGGTTTCCGCCTGTGAGATATGTGCGAGTTGAGAAACGTTCAATTCCGTCTACAGCAAAATGGAGGTGACATGCGATGAACAATATGCCGCTCTTAAATTCTGCTTTCTTCTCAACAAATCTTCAACTGAAGCCAATACAATGCTACAGGAGGTCTGTGGAGAGTTGTTCTTCCCTATAGCACACTCAAAGATTTTTTGAAACGTTTAAAGAGGGGAGATAATCAGTTTCAAAGGGAGGTGGACCAAACAATCCAGTTTGTACTGTAACGAATGAAAACATTAACTCTGCTGCTATCACTGTGAGAGAGGATCTCAAAAAATATTAAGGATACTTTCAGAAGCTCTCCATCCACACGTTGATAAATGAAAAGTTTGACGTGTTTGTGCACGATGTGCTCAAAGAATGCTGAATTCACGTTCAGGTTTGCATGCAGTTGAAGATGATGTTACAGGAAGATGCGGAGTTCCTTTCAACTGCGGATGAAACTTTCTCTATCATCAAACACTAAAGAAAGTAAAAATGGTTGTTTCTGCTGGAAAAGTTGGTCATATCATTTTTCGATATTCAAGGAATGATCACAGCACATCTCTGTAGTATTGTCCAGTTACACAACTGTAACTGCAATACTACAGAGATGTCCTAAAAATCTGCAAGACCATATCACATATAGACCGCCTTTCTGTGCAACAACGCTACACCACGATAATACACTCCCGCACATCGCGAACATTGTTGCTGAATATCTCATAAAAGCAATGTGTCCTTCACCCTCCCTAGTCTAGATTTAACCTCGTATGACTTTCCTTTTCTCCCAAATTGTAGAAACATCTTCGTAGGAGGCATTCTCCATATTTAGAAGCATTGGCGATCTGGAACGTCTACACCTGCAAATCTTGCTTGAAACAGTTTTCGAACTTCACGATTGACTTGAGTTAACAAATATGAGCCGCAAATAAAGACCGCTAAACCGTTGCAAACACACGAGGTATGCATACTGTCGAATTAATAAATTAAAAACACAACACAACCCAGGTACAGCTGCGCTACGACTGCGACAGTCAGCAAGATCAACAAGTAGCAAGCAGGCTTGCTTTCCCCTCCACGGCGCGGCAAACGAGTGGGATTTTAGGAATAATCCCACGCCGCACAGAAAGCATCTCTGTTTACACCGTAGATATGATTCTCTAATGCTGGTATTACAAAGTCTTGCGCCATTTGAAAATATCGCAACCCGTTTACCGTTATTGTTTTCATTTTCTTCATAGAAATAAATTCCTATTATAAATTGTGATACAAAACCACACTAGATAGTACCCTTAAAATCATGTGAACCAAACAATTGTGTTCCGATGATTTTCCGCTTATATCTTGCAATTGTTAAGGTTATCACCTCTTTTTAATTCGAAATGTACCTCACCTGTTCATAAGATTTTGTATATCGTTCGGATTTATTCTGAATTTATGGTAACGTTTACAAAGCGAAAGTGACGCGAATTTGCTTATCTCGACCTTCAAGTTCAAAGCGCATTTTTATTTTGTAAGAATAGAACCGAAGCTGTTTTCTCGAAATTCACTAAACTATTGAATAACTCATTTCTAAATGCTTTGCATCTTTATTAGCACTACAAACATACAGAAGTTTACAAACTTCCTGAACTACCTTTAAAACTAGAGCTTCATTAATTTATTTTTCTAATTTTGGTCCACCCGGTCGCTTTTATCCGTAACTGCACCCAAATTTGTTAATCAGCTTACGAAATTATTTTACAGAGCAAGGTACATTCTCAGTATATGTAACTCTCGAAATCTTCTCAATGCATTTGGATATTGTCTATTTCATTCAACAGTACTCATTGAGATCAAAACGAACTCGCAAAGAAAAAAAAAATTATAAAAATTATAAATAGAAACTTTCTGTTTGTATTTTCAACCGCAATTGTTTACAAATGTTACACAGTTACCATAGCAACAAAAAGGCATCTGAAGAGGGTATCCAATCCCTCTAAGGGGCAATAGTATTTAAATGAAACCTAATTGTTAATTTGAATAGAAGATACATCCATTTAAATTGTATGTCGAAATCTAGCAAATAAAATGCAACTACGATGTAAAGAGAGTGGTAATATATTTTGAAAACTTAGTTGTTTGAAAATGGTTAGCTAGCAGACAAATAATGTATCAGTGCATAAAATGCGCACTCTCATACTCTGGCATTTCCCTTCCATTTCGTGCATCCACATTTCTTCCGCATCTCTTACCAGAGAAAGTTACTTTTCACCGTATGTCAGATTTAAACTTGGAGATTTCAACGCTGGGTTATGCGACTAACTTTGTTAATACTGGGCGTTCTATTGGAACGTTCACGCTCCCTCACTTCCAGATCATTAACTATGAGACATTCTCTCTCTCTCTCTCTCTCTCTCTCTCTCTCTCTCTCTGTCTCAAGTGTTCGACGACACTTGCTCAATAAATCATAAATTGTGAAATAATCGTAAATGTGCGAGTTTTATGACCATTGCACAAAAATTGCTTTATTGATTAAGATTGAATTATAATTATGCTAATGACACTGATGTTCACTGAGGCCTGAAACTGAAGACCTTCAGTTGGTAAAGAAGGAAAGTTTATGTATACAGCTTGGCAAAACTATTAGCTATAAACCTGTCCAATGGCAAAGGGAAGAATGAGTTTTAATATCTATTTATTTTTCATTATGCATCAATTAAAAAGTGTACGTTTTATAGTAAACGCAACTCAGGAGGAACTATATCCAACAGCTCTAATTCAAATATTTATAGTTTATAAGAACTCGTTTTTTTCCAATTTTTGTTTAACTTTGTGTTGTATTGGTGGAGAAGGTAACGAACGTTTGACACTTACGTATTATAAATATATTCATTGAAATTTTTATAAGGAAACGAACACAACACAGTTCAAGACAAATGGAAGGCAACACCTCAACTGAAATATCTTCCCATTTTGATATCGTATGTCTTGTACAAGATTGAAGTTCGCCCCTTCACAGAAATCCTCTAATTAGAATGGTTAAATATTTTCATGTTTTCGAAAAATATTAACATAAAGGAAATTTCATTGGTTAATCTTAAAATAAAGCCCTTACATGCTGCTTAACACTTCATGACACTTCAAATGTTGCTGCCTGAGTGTCAATAAACATTATTAATATTATTAGTATTATTATTATTATTATTATTATTATTATTATTATTATTAGCTTCTGATAAATGAGTGTGATTATTACATTTTTCTGGAATTCATACAACCGTTGCATATAAAATACCATGGATTCTTCACAACGTGGACCACAGTGAGCTGAAATAGTGCAAGGCGACTATCATAAATCTGTCCTGCTGGTCTAGTAGTAACAATACTTGCCTTGTATTGACCCAAGCTCGCGGGTTTAATCCCGGCTATGGCTGATAGATTTTGTGTAAAAATCCCAAGTATGACTTCCTTCGGAAGTGTAGTAAAGCCATAGGTTCCGTGTCGTACATTTACGGCACGATAAAGAACCTCAAGCCTGAAAGAAGAGGCCTCTGTGCAAGATTTGTCGGCCTTTTCACGCCCTGATTTGAATGGGACGCTGATGACCTGAGATGTTAAAGAGCGTTCTTAAATCAACAATGACTATAATAAAACTGTCTTTCATGACTTTTCTCTCTCTTTCACTTTAAAACAATTACCGATAAAGATCCATCATACTGAATGGAAGTACTGTAGAGGAAACTGTCATGACTTATCTTTTTCATCCCCGTTGGATGCAATACACCATTCCCAGCCAGTCTTCAAAGGCATGCTGGAAACCAATTTTGATAATTCCTTCAGAATCGCCTCTGTAGCCTTCACCACTGTTTCTGATGATGGAAAATGCCACGAATCCCACGAAGGCGTTTCTTCAATTTGGTGAAAAGGAAATGTTACACAGTGCTAATATCTGAAACATAAGGAAGGTAAGGGGTGCGCTTCACTTTGATTGTTGCTAGATATTCAGCAACAACATTTACAATGTGAGGTCATGCAATAATCGCTTGTTGCACGGAAATGTTGCCTTTTGAATGTGATAGGGCCTTGCAGTGTTTTCAGAACTCTCTGTAGCACTGCCCAGTTACAGTTTGGGGGGGAGGGGAGGTAGAGCGTGTGATGGAAATTTCTACACAGAGCTCCGAATCGAAATAATGTAGCCAAGTTTCATCAGCAGTGATTACTTTTGAAAGAAACTCAGCATCTTCCTTTAACATCATCTTCAACTGCATGCAATCTGCACGCAAACGTCCTTTTGTTAGGGAATCGGCAGGTTTTGAGTCCACCGTGTACAAACACGTCTCATGTGCAACTTTTCAGTTACCAACATGTTAGTGCCACTCAGTGAAATTTCCAAAATTTCTGAAAGTGTGTTTAATGTTATCCCACGATTCTCCTTCACAATGACAGAAGCTGTGTTAATATTTTCTTAATTTAAAGAACAAACTGAAGCGTCTGGTCCATTCCCCTTGTAAGTTATTGCCTCCTCTTTTTAAACAATGTAACCACCTTCGACTTGTACTATTGGGTAGAATAAATTTTCAATAGATCTCATGTAACATTTTAACTTAGCTGAATATTTATCGATACGAAAGCAGTATTTCAGAACGGCATGTTGTTGGTCATGTGTCACCTCCATTTTGCTGTAGGCGGAACTGAACGTGTCTCAACTTGCACACATCTCACAGGCTGGAACCGAAAGTGACAACTTAGTAACTGGTACCACGTGTATATTACGCACTAAGCTAATAAAATATCGTAGGGTTCAATTTTAGCGCGAGAAATTTTGCCTTTAAAGTAAACGTGTTTTATATCACATAAGAAAGCAATACAAATAATACGTGGTATATAAGAAATCATATAGGTATATTTCGATAAGTAGAAATTTGAACTCTTTCTTTGAGTCTGTACTTTATCTTGTGCCCTTTTGCATTAAAAATTGCGTTATGAATTATGTATAATGTTTAATTAGCGTTCGGTCATAAGACAACATATCTATATCGTAAAATATCACTGTGTAACTTAAGACAGTTTTCGAAATATGCTCGCTTTTGTTATCTATATTGCAGCATAAATAATGTTGTTGTGACCAGAGCCGGAAGTTAGGGAAAATGCCTTTTCTATCTGGGTGGATATATTTAAAAGTCGGATAGAAATGAACATATTTCCGTACATTTGGGGTAGGTAGGACCAGCATTTATTTATTTATTTGCCTATTTTGGCTTTTGCCTATTTTAAGGTGTAAACCCTCCCTTATTTTTACCTTTTTGAATCGTTATGGATTTTAATGCGATTATTTACGCGTTTTAAAAAGCATATAAAGAATTTCCATATAGCGAAGAGAAAAAAATTATATAAATTAAATGGGATGTTTCCCTCACAAAAATAACTATTGAGAATCTTGTTAAACATTTATATCTTTCCATGCAGTCAAAATCTTTCTCCTCGATCAATTCACTTAAGCTCTTTAAATAGCAGAACCTTCATTAGTGAAAGGAACGCACGGCTACCTCGGGCATACGAATGCCAGAAAATAGAGAGAATGAGGGAAGTGCTGTAGTTTTAATAGTCCTGGCGAATGACCTTGTATCGATCTGCGCAAGACAATTCTAGGAAATTTGTGGTGGGGATAACTTCTCATCTACATTAATGTAACAAACAATTGCAAGCGAGAAAGATGAGAGTAGTACAGAGGTGCAATAAACCGTTCCTACAAAGTGTTCAGTACGGAAGTAAGAGAAATACTAACCTGATTCCTGATTCCTCATAAATAGAAAATGAACTCAACCAGAAATCATTATACATTCCCCAGGACTATTCAAAATTACCTTACATTTTCTTGAATACATTTCCATGATGCCCTGAAAGGTGAATGTTCTGTTGTAACTGGTATGAGTTCTTTCGAAATATGCTCCAATCACTTCAGTGGAAGATAATGATGAAAAATGTTCTTTCTGACAAACAGCAGACAGTTGGTACCTTGAAAAAAAAAAAAACGTCTTATTGTTGCTTGTAACCAAGAAAAGTTAACTTAAATGCTTTAATTGTACCATAAAGATGTAACTGAGCATCTTAAATATTTATTGTCATTAATAATGAGTAACATTACTCTCTGTTTTCACTTTTAATAAATACTTATTTTAATTATATTATTGCCTATTTTCAGTATTTTAAGTGCCTTTTTGCCTGCCTATTTTAACCAAAACATGCCTTAATTTCCGGGCTCTGGTTTGGATCAACTTCAGGTCTAGTAGCAGTGTTTGCGACGATTTACCTACCCTAAGTAGAGGAATGTCAAATAGATTTATGGCGCCAAGGATTCCGAGTTAATTTGCGCTATCGTTTTATATATAGAATTAAGGACGCTCTTGGTGCGCCATAATTATCACCTATAGCGGCGCTTTATAGTCGCCTCGACTTCAGAATCCACTACAATAATCCATGCCAGAGGGCAATTCCCACAGTTTATGAGACAAAGGGAGTAGAACACTTATATGAGATTGTTGAGCATGGTTAACGTGTCTCCCCTGTAAATTCGGAGATCCCGGTTTAATCCTCTAAGGTCAGTTACTTGTTAAGTTTTTTTTTTCTCTCTCTCTCTCTCTCCATCTGAAAAGGTTAAAGCCAGATAGCATTAGGCGTTGTGTATTCCGGGTTCATTTCATTAAACATTCGCTCATCGTTTCTTTATACCTTCGTTGTTTTGAGTACAGCCCTACTTTGGACACCGAGAGAAGCAACAATGTAACTGTGCATGGAGTATTCCTTGGCGGTAACACAGTTCTCCTGCAGGTGATAAAGAGTAGATGCCTTCAGGCCTGAACTGTTTTGACTCACCATGCTTTCCTCCCAAAGCGTAGCTTCTATGATTGACTTAAAACACTTGTATCCAAAGTGACCGAAAGTATGGCTCACCACTATTTATGTGCGACGTTATACTGTAACAAAAAAATGTAACATTAATTTGTACACCTTGGTTTTTTTTCTAAAGTACATACATTGTTCAAGAACCCCATGAAATGTAGATAAGCCTTAATCTTAACAATGAGAACACCTATTTTTATTGCAAGAACAATAAAGTCCTCGCGGGTTGAAGAATTCTGTTGTAGATGTTTATTTCAGTTTTACAATGTACCAGTGTGAATGAAGAACAGTTCATTAGCAGTAAGACCGCAATGCTCAGAAACCGATAAGGTATACACATAAAAAAAACCTTTGCGTTTTAAAAGACGCAATTGATCCTGGATAATTTGAGCTCCGTATAGTATTAAACGAGCCGGAACATACAAATCTATTCAGGTCTTTATGAAAGAAAGAACATGTGCGGTTCTTTTCTATTGGGATTTCTGCACACAATGCCAATAACGAGCCCTTTGGTAGGACAGAGGCACGTACATAGACAGCTTTCCTGTTTGTGGACGTGGGAAAATCTCGGTTATATCAAGGTGGTCTTTTACATATGGGACCTAAACAAAGACTCCTTTCTTTCGGAAACCATTATGGTCTGTGGTAAAACACTCGTGTATTTTGTGGATTTCATTCTATACGTTGAAGGTGTGTATACCTGCACGGAATACATTTTTAAAAAAATCCTTTTAATTTATTCAACAACTGAATGAGCGGTTACCTCATTTTAAAGGGTAAACATTCCGATTAAGTATGGAATAAAATATCCGACATATTCGTTATTCTTTTCACCAAATGTTCAATCACACTTTCTCAATTGCGAGTTTCTTTCGTCGGTAATTCTTCAAATTTCATGTTTTTCGGAAGAAAAAAAAATCGCATCGCACGATCTGGTGGTGATAACCGTTCCGCGAGATTAGTAACCGTGAATTTTCTTTCTCAGCAATTGTGTGACAGGTGGCGCCATCCTGCTGGAACTACATGTTCTCCAAGTCTTTGCAATTCAAATAAGGCTACTGCATTTTCGGCTTCATCTTCAAACAAGTATCACCCGATCACTGTAAACGTTAATGGTCTACAAGGGTTTGCTCTTCTGGGTAATCTCTAGGTTCAAATTCAATACATTTTTTTTTTACTATTGATTTTATAAGTGTATATGTAGAGCACCGTGTTGCCTTAATATAATATATTTTAACGTATATTTTGAGTTTTATGGCATTGCCTATGTATACACAAAACGTAATCATAAACTAACGTATTCTTTACAAGTAAATACATGAACAGAAACATTTATCTTCTAAAGTGAAAACTCATAGAAATAAACACACATTAATATCAGGTGTATGAACCCTCAGCAAGTATAAATGTCCTCAATCTTCGGGGCATAGATGCGTCAGATTTCTACAGTAGTGTGGAGAGAGCCTACAACATCCAGGCTTCTTGAATTTGTGCTCATAGGCCATCTTTTATCCTTCGTGCATGTGCAGCATATTGCATTTAGATAGAACAAATACTGAAGGAAATATTATAATTCACTGCAAAATACATTCGTTAAACTTTTCTGTGTATGAGAAACAATATAACGAAACTAATTTGTTCTAATGTGTTACAAATGTTTATTAAAAATAAAAGGTGCTACATGTCGGGGGACGAACCTGTGCTGTTAACCACGACATCATTGCACACTCTGCCACAGATCTAACAGAACACACATACTAGACAGTGTCTTTAGTACATGTCATATAACACAGCCTTGCTAGTTACCTTGTGAACCGCGCGCTGCAACAAGTAGAAGCATTTTGAAAATTTGCGTTCAAGAGATTACTTTTTTTTTTTTCCCCCTTTTCCCTTTTTTTTTTCTTTTTCTTTCTTTCTTTCTTTTTCTTTCTTTCTTTTTCTTTCTTTCTTTCTTTTTTTTTGTGTCAAAGGGCGTACAATGTTTTCAGCGGACCGGCCGGTACTAGTGCGTGTTATTATTTTGTCCACAACAGAATTTGTTTAATGATATTTTGATACAGTCTGTGAACAGTTTCATTTTACGCGTTTCTCCGATACGTACTTTGCACACGACCAAACTTTCCCCATATTTGTAATGGGTATTTGCAATCGTTATGCATTCTTGCTTTGTACTACAGTATATTATCCATTCGCTGTTACTTCTAGCTAAACACACACACATACACGTCTATATGGTAATAAAGTTGTTTTCTATGTGTCAATATTCTATGTTCACAAGTCATTATAATGTTATAACGTTAGTTTTTGTGATGTGATGCAATTTTAATTTTTTTCCTGAAAGGGAAAACAGCAAAAGACGTTCAAGAGAGGATCTTACTTATGTTAGATGACGTATGCCTTTTCTATGAAATCATTCCTATTTGGGTAAAAGAGTTCAAGCGTGGTTGAATAAGCATTGAGGTTGTACCATGTCCTGGAGCTGCAAAATAACTGTGCGGCCAGAAATCATCGATAAAGTTAATGATATAATTTTGCAGATGCCACGGGCATCTCAGCTGAGCAGGATCACTTCATTTTGCATAATGAATTATACCTGAAAACACTTTGCGCAAGATGGGTGCCGCTTCTGCTCACTTCGAAGCAAAAGCGAAAGCACATGCGAACACTGGCCGACTGTTTACACATGTATAAGAAGAATCCAACAGATTTTTATGGCGTTTTGTGACTATGTACGAAACGTGAATTCATTCCTATACATCGGGAACGAAACGCAGTTTAAACCGCACGAGGCAAACGGACTGTGAAAAAGAGAAATGCATTCCACCTGCTAGAAACGTGATGGATATTGTTTTGGGACACAAAAGGAATTCTCTTGATTAACATCTTAGAGGAGGGGAAAAGCTTTGCTGGAGAATACTATACATCAGTTTTGGAGAGACTGAAGATATCATCGCGAAAAGAAAGTCAAAAAGATGCTGTTTTACCATGACAATACGCCGGTGCATCAAGTCAGGACAAATTATTGATCGAACTACAACTTGAAATGCTTCTGCACACTAATCGCTTGATCTCGCTCCCGTGGATTAAAGTTTGTTTCCAAAATTCAAAACGCTCTTGACAGGACACTAATTTAGTTCTAATGAAGCGATAAACGAGTTTTTGAGGGCCTCGAAGAAACAGCTTACGAGGGAATCACGAACCTGAAGAAATGTTAGTACAAGTGCATTAAACTTCGAAGAGAATATGTCGAAAAATAAAGTGTTTTTTTTTAATATCAAACGAAAAGTTATTCCTTTCCCTTAAAAAATAAACTTATAAATAAAAAATCCAATTTATAATGTATCATCCTTTTTCGCCGTTGAGATGCCATGTCGGTCCTGATGGTGTAGTGGTAACCATACTTGCCTCGTAAACCCAAGATCGCGGGTTCAATCTTGGCCAGATCGATAGATTTTCCGGGGATCAAAATTCTAAATATGGCTTCCTTCGGAAGGGAAGTAAGGCCGTGGGTCCCGTGTCGTAGATTTACGGCATGTAAAAGAACCTCAAGCCTGAAAGAAGAGACCTCTGAGCAAAATTTACTGGCTGTTTCACGCCCTGATGACATGTGATGTTAAAGAACGTCCGTAAATAAAACAAATCAAGAACGAAAGGAGATAATGATAATACATGTGTAGTAAAATCATTTGATTCTTCGAGAACTTTCCAAGTGTTGTATTGAAGGAAAGTAGGCCAAGTCTAAGGATACTTTTGCTGCTAAAAACCGAAAGTGTTTGGGTGTGGCTAGACGACGATTAAATTGCTCGCCTCTTTTTCTCCAGTTTCAGAACTGAGGGGCATTTAATAAGTGTATATGTGCAGGAAGCCACGTTTAGCAGTTGTGAACTTCCTTTCTGATGTCTGAAGCCGGGACCTAAACCGGTTCTCCTGGTTTAGCAGAGCATATAGCTCGGAACTTAGGTTGCCTACTTTCATCCTCTCTGACTTTGCTCTGAAGCTTTTATCCCATCATGAACTTGTTTCATCGTCTTCGCAACATCGATAACAAATACCATTTAATTGCATTCCAGAGTTCGTGCACAGAAGTATTTGAGAATCGAGTACGTCAAGTTTCGCGTAGTTAGTGTATACAGGACATGAAACATTTAACGAATTTTAATGTGAGGAATACATTTTAAGCTACACATGTGTGTAGGAAATTTCTATTTATATAATATTCATTATATGCAATACCTCGTCTAAGAGTAGAAATATATTTTGTAAATCATAATCGATAATTTATTCATTTAAAAGTTTCTCTGCCAGTAATGGACCATTTACATGGGTATTCTGTAAGAGTAGATTTGTATTTTTGTTCGTCAATGGTTAATAATAATTATTTGAAATTGTATCAAAGAGCATTAAATATTCTTAGGCATTCATAATGGACTCCATTTTGATGGCAAGATAAGTTACTAATACATGCATTATGTATAATTCATTACTCTTGATTTTTAACATAAAACTCATAATAGAACGTGTATTTACAAGGAAATGTCAAAACATTCAGTTCTTGAAATAAGCTCCAACATAACATTTTGTGTGAGCATGAAAAATCATTGAAAACCGCATTGACAAGTCTGGTAAATGTCAACGGAATGGCGGAAATTTTTGTTAAGCGTTTTGCTGTTAGTAAGCGTGATTCTTGTGACGACTTTGCTCAACTTTTCAAACATACGCAACGTGCAATTCTTTGTTGGCAGCTATCTTAAGTGATCGGTATAACACGGTTCGTAGAAACAGATAATTTTTTTTTTTTGATTGATTTATTTATGGACGCTCTTTAACATCTCAGGTCATCAGCGTCCCATTCAATTCAGGGCGTGAAACGGCCGACAAATTTTGCTCAGAGGCCTCTCTTTCAGGCTTGAGGTTCTTTTTCGTGCCGTAAATGTACGACACGGGACCCACGGCTTTACTTCCCTTCCGAAGGAAGTCATACTTACGATTTTTACGCCCGAAAAAATTCATCGGTCCTGGCCGGGTTCAAACCCGCGATCTTGGGTGTAAGAGGCAAGTATGGTAACCACTACACCACCAGGACCGACAGAAACAGATAACGGTGGGTATCGTGCAGTAATAAAACGTTTGTATTTTAATAATAATAAAAAAGGGGATTATGGGCCATATGCAAACTGAGCCCAAGGAAATTTATGGGGACCCTGCATCAACAGTCAAGACCATTTATTACTGAAAAAAAAAATAATTTAAATTTGCCCGTACGAGCACCGCAGATGCTGCACGTTCCGGACGTTCGATTGAGGTTTCTTCTGAAGAAATGGTTCATAAAATTCATGGATGGTATCGTGATAGAAGACCTTTGCATTAAGATTCGCGAGTGTGCTGAGATGATAGAAATCTCATATTTAAAGGTACATAATATCTTGCTTGAATTTCTCCACATGAAGAAGCCGAGTGAGCAATGGGTGCCGCTTTTGTTGACTGCAGATCAAAAACGCTGGAGGAGGAGAAGCATTTTAAAATCGTTTATGGAAAAGTTGCAACATAATCCGAATGACTTCTACACTACACCCCAGAGACATAAAGACAGTCATAACAGTGGGTTGGCGAAGGTGAAAGGGCATCGAAGATATAACCGTTTTGTCAGCTGGAATAGTAAAGGCAATCTCTCTCTCTGTCACTGTGTGTGACTTGCAGGGTATCATCATGGGAAAGTGTTAAACATTGACTGCCTGTTATTAAGCAACGTTATTGGACCATTCCCAAATAAGCGCGCAAAAATGTGCTCCTTCGCAACGACAATGCGTCTGCTCAGACGTTGGTTGTTGCGATGGCAAAAGTGCACGAGCACTTTTCGAAACAGTTCCCGAGATTTGGTCCCATGTGTCTTTCTCTCTTTCCTCTCAAAAGTTGTCTTGGAGGGAAGAAATGTTCCTCGAATAAAGATGTTATCTATACTATCAATGAATATTATGCAGTTTGAAAGATTTTTTCCTTAGATTCCTAAAAAGAATTGGAATCTGTTGGACCAAATGTATTGAACTTAAAGAAGATTATGTCAAGAATTTTTTTTATTATTATTATTACCAGATTCATCAATCCTCCCTCTATATTTTCCAATGCATGTGTTTATCTACTTGGAGACCTAAATACTTTATATTTGTGGACTGTTCTAATGGCTGATTATTATTGATTCCTACGTGTAAACGAAGATTTGGAGAGTTATATGTTATAAATGTTATAACTTATATCACTTGTATCAGTAGGTATAATTTTTTTGCTGTAAACTAGTCACATATATTTTGATAACTTAATTCAGTTTTAGTATTACGTTAATTTACCAGATAACGTAAAACCGAAGTTTTCCTATATTTTATTTCATGCCAGGGAAAATAAAATCTTTCCTATAATAGTTATTTATGTAACTAGTGTATAATCTTGGTAATTGTGATACGAGTGAATGTTTAGAGCTAATTTTCACGAGTGTTCAGAATGAAGGTTATATCCACAACGTTTTATGCAATTTTAGCATCGAAATATTTTTAAAAAGTATTAATAATTTGCAAAATATGATGTTCTGATGTAGATATGACGTATTATATTGCATGATTTCCTAGTACTCGTTTCTATGACGATGTTATTTTGCTTTTGTTTTAAAGAATTCACATTTAAATGGATGCTAATTCCGCAATTTTGATATTAAAATTATGGATATTATTCCATAAGAAATTATAAAGGAAGCTGAGTATTTGTTAATTCCTCAAAAATTGAAAAGTGTATACAAAAAGGAATACGACAAGTTCTATACATGGAGAAAAAAGAAACGTGATAGTTCAACTAAAGAAAAAATCTTTCTGGTATTTTTCAGAACTGATAAATATATAACGTTTTCAACAATAAGAAGGGGAAATGTTAATGCAGCAGATATAAGTAGTTGCTCAGGAATAATATTTTCTAAAGAAACTGATTGTACTTTTAATATTTGCCAAGTAAAGTAACTGCAAAATCAATGTAGTAAAGTTGGAAGCTTTCTGTCAGTATATTAGAGATTACTGGTGGTCCAAGATTAACATTTTGAAAAGAAGGAAATTTTATATGATTAATTAGTTAATTGATTAATTGATTTTCAATTTTTCAAATATAATAGTGGTTCATTTATGATAAATAATAACTTTCATTGTTGTAGTTTGAAAGCATTTGTTTTAAAATAATATTCTCGTGTTTGAATGTTGGTACGCTTGTTAGGGCGACGATTTTTATCTTTTTCTTACAGGTACGCTGTTGGAAATTATGTTGTAAAGGCGGTGATGACTTCATGGTATACTGGTTACTAGGTAACCTTTTCTGGCATCTTTTATAGCATTATAAGAAAATGTTTTAATGTTAGGATTGCACATATGTAATTTTAAGTGCACTATTATAGCGACGTCTGGTATTTACTTGCAGTAACAATATTATTATCTGTTGTCACATTGCATATTTCCCGAGGTTCTCATGTACTCTGCGGATTTTTCGAACCTACCTTGTATTAAATGAAAAGTAAATGACTTCAAAATTCTCACGTCACAAACGCTTCCAACGAAGTGGAAACACGACGTTCATTTCAGTCATTCTGTATTTTATATGTATCGAAAAGCAGAAGGCCTTAATCCAGTGGTTTGTGTGAATGTGAGGAAAGGGAAGACATGGGTAACATATGCGGATCTGCTTGTGACTGAGGAATCTGGGTCATTGACCGCGAGTGTAGTGTATATCATTTCTCACTAGCTGAAACTACGCGTCTTCAAAGTAATTTCTATGCACAGTAAAGGTATGCAGGGAGGGAAAATGCAGATTAAGGCTTTTACTTATGTTTTGAAGAAGAAAATTGCTGGTCTAAATATTTCGTATTTTAAACCACAATTTTTTTTTTCGAAAAATTAATAGCTGTGCGATTGTCTAAAACCTATTCAACTAATAAATATCTTCTTTAAGGGTACTTAGTAGAGATATAATGACAATTTTGGTGATGAACCTCAACAGAATACAAGATGAGTTTTCTGAAAACTATACTGTCTGTCCAAATGAAAAAATGACTACTTATTAAGCAATTATTTCTAGAATAAAAACTGTTTTTTTTTATTTTGGTTAAATTGTTATTATTTTATAATTATTTAATAAAACCAGAAAAAAATACTCTTAACATTTGCTGCTTTAGGTGCACTTTTCCCATAAACTATTAATCTTAGCATCCTCGGATTTTAAATAAGCTTGAAAACGTGTTAAACTTTCTGGTGAAATAATACGCAATTTAAAGCAAAAATATTAATTTTTGAAACATTTTTGCATATAGGATCATTATTTTATGTCAATTTTAATTCTTTTCTTCTTCTTCTTCTTTTCCAGAACTCTCACACATGAATAAAAGCTTTCAGCTATATACAGCAATGTGTTTTACACATGCACAAAACAATTCAGTTTTGCATAGTGTTTAAGAAAAGTGCCGCAACCTAAAGTTAAAAATGTGCAAGTTACGGCAAATGACAAAAAAAAAAAAATCGTCAAGCAGGGACTGTGTAAACCAAGCGAGTTCCTCAGCAAGTCGAATTTGTGAAGGTCATTCTAGAGCGCTGGAGAGAGAAGTTGCTGCCGCTAGAGCTCTTTTTAAATTTCGGTTTTTAGGTATACCCCTACTCCTAATGGTCCGAATTCCCTGATTTTCAGAAAATATTTTTCTTATTTCATTTAAATGGTATATACCGAGTTTCATTGCGAAAAAGTATATATTTGTGCCGCTAGAGCGATTTTTAAAATTTGGGTTTCAGATAAATCCCACTCTCAATAGCCTGATTTCGCTGATTTTCAGAGACTGTTTTTATTGTTTTATTTAAATGATGTATACAGAGTTCGTTTAGAAAAAAACAAAACTTGCGGCCGTTAGAGACATTTTTAATTTTCACTTTAGGTTATGCTCCACTTTTAACGGTCCAATTTTGCTTGTAAACAAACTCGATGAATCGTCTATTAATTGATCGTAATGTGCCGAATTGTGTTTAAAAAAATTGCGGCCGCTAGAGTGTTAACATACATGCACAATTTTTTCATTGTTATTTTTGGTGCATCGTAAGAAGGGTCTATGGAATTTTCAAAAAAAAAAAAAAAAAAAAAAAAAACATTCGTGGATACAACTCCTCCTGAACTCGCTAAAAAGGAGGATGTGTCTTGTGCAATTGGTGGCCATATTTAAATTATCATTTAACCAATTTAATTCCCCAAACAAACAAAAAGTATATATTGATGTAATCTGCAAACTGTGTAGTTTCATATTATGTATAAACCCAAAAACTAACTTTTTTTCTCGAATAACTGACTACGAAAAATCTAAGATATAAAATTGAAAATATATGGAATGTACTTTCGAATAAACTCACAATATGGTGTATATAAACAAGATCTGCGTGTCTCAGACACCTCGAAGTTCAGTTGGGGAGCGACAATGGTCAGGGATGGAGATCTGGAAGAGTGAACAAGGGCGTATGTAAAAATAGCATTTCTCCGCGGCAGGAATACACGAGAATGCTACACAGAGATACGGGACCCACTGGATGCGCGTGCCCTGCCCTATCGAACAGTGGCGAGGTGGACAGATGCCTTTAAAACGGGGCAGAATGTTGACTGCCTGTCTGCCGCGCAGTGGGCATCCTGTGTCCGCGGACAAGGAAGTTCGGGTGATGGTGGTGGAACATTGCTTACGTGAAGATATGCGTTGTACACTTGTGGAATTAGAAGAGCAACAGGAATTCCGATAAAAACAATGCACACAATTGAGTGAGTTACAGAAATGGACTCGCTACGAAACATATCGCATCAATCTGGCGAAATTTCAGGAAGAAGGGGATGCCATGTTGAGTCGTATCATTGCAATTGTTGAAACGTGGGCAAGGGCGTACGAACCAGAACTCAAGCGACAGTCCAGTGAATGGCGTCACCCTGGGTCACCACGCAAACAAAAGTTTAGCCAAATCCCTTCAGCAACGTTTTTTTTTTTTTTTTTTTGATTGGTTTATTTATGGACGCTCTTTAACTTCTCAGGTCATCAGCGTCCCATTCAAATCAGGGCGTGAAACGGCCGACAAATTTTGCTCAGAGGCCTCTCTTTCAGGCTTGAGGTTCTTTTTCGTGCCGTAAATGTACGACACGGGACCCACGGCTTTACTTCCCTTCCGAAGGAAGCCATACTTAGGATTTTTACGCCCGAAAAAATCCATCGATCCTGGCCGGGTTCGAACCCGCGTTTTGGGCGTAGGAGGCAAGTATGGTAACCACTACACCACCAGGACCGACCTTTCAGCAACGTGGCGTATGACACTCAAAGTGTGCTTGTGTGTCATTCAGTGCATGAGGGGACATTACTTATGACTTATCCCTCGTATTTTCTTGAACGGTAACAAGATTTGTACTTGGTATGGGAATAGAAATTTCTTTCCTGCTCCTTTTTGGTATTAGTGTAAGCAAAGTTTTGCAGCGCCTCATTTTGGCTACTTGAACGTTATTCATTGCAGCTATTTGTGAAAGAGAAATGCCGAAAGAAAAGTTTTCAAGCAGTGATTTACTTAAACAGTGCTACAACGGATGGGAAGATTATATTTAGTCAGAGCTGTTGCAAGGAGGTAAGTTGTTTAAGGTACAAAATGCTCAGTTTTATGTGTTCAGTGTCTTTAGAGATATGCTCAAAGATTTGCCCTTACACGGAGAAGGCAACGCAACCCTAGTGCAGTCAGCTGATACGTTCGTTTCGTATGGAAGCGCTATTGTAATGAAGTAATATAACATTTTTTGTGTTATATTAATTTTCTTTTGTTAATCTTAAACTGAACTAACCGAAAAAGTAACATTTGTTCGATTAAGAATAGGGCAGGAAAAAAAAGTAACGAGTTAGAAATTTTGGAGTATTATTATTGTTGTTGTTATTGTTAAACTTAAACTAACCTAATAAGTAATATTTATTGACTTAAGAATAATGTACAAAAAGTGTTATTATGGTGTATTTTATGTACCATTATTATTATTATTATTTGTTAAACTAAACTAACGTAACCTAACATATGAAAAAGTAACAATTATTGGATTAAGAATAGTGTAGAAAAAACTGTTATTGTGGAATAATAATATTATATTTTTTATGTTCTATTATTTTTTGTTAAACTTAAACTGAACTAACCTATCCTATGAAAAAGCAATTCGATTAAGAATAGTGCAGAAAAATTATGAACTTTAACAAAAAAAAAAGTAACGAGTTAGAAAATTTTGAGTAATATTGTTTTTGTGTTCTATTATTGTTATTATTATTATTATTATTATTATTATTATTATTATTTTGTTAAACTTAAACTAACCTATGAAAAAAATAACATTTAGAATAGTGTAGAAAAATTATGAAAATTAAAAATGTAACATTTATTGTTAAAAAAAACATTACAAGTAAAAAATAATGCTTAACCACAGGGAATCAAACCCGCAACCTTTACATCAGCAGCATGACGCTCTAACCTACTGAGCTGCAGGACTTTATGCTCAGAGTGAAAATTATTCGCGTGAAGCTATAGCTAAAGTCGTAACCAGTCGGCAGTCTTCGCTACCATTCGGCACTGCAGCCTGTAATGCCTTCTCCGTGTAAGGATAAATCGCACCAAGTGCTAGTCGCGAGGAAAGCTGAAATACCGAAACATCCTGCTCCGCTCCGAACAATCCAACCCTATTCTATTGACAAGACGGGATCGCTGTGGTTGCATTGTAAACCCAATTTAATTTTAATAAGAATATTAAATAAGACACACATACTTTTATTATAATGTTTTAGAGTTTAAATGCTGCACGGCCTCTAAGATGAGGTAACACTAATTATGACGTAATCCGTGAGAATACCTTAGCATTTACTATTTAGTAATTCTTGGAAGCGTGGTATTCCAGGCTGAGGAATGCAATTTACATACAATACTCTTATTACTTCTCACAATTGCGTCTATCTTTTGGCGCTTTCCCATTTTGTTTAGCTTGTCCAGCTTTACAAGTTTATTTAGCACATCAGAGATGCTCTAAATTGAAACTTAACTGAAAGAAATTACATACCAACTAGATTTTTCGTCCTTTGGTTTGTATTTTGTCATATGTGAAATTCACTCAGATATGACAAACACTCTAGCGGACTCTGTACCTTCAACCGTTTACAAGTGAACCACGGAGTTGAAACGTAGCCGTGAAAGCTTGGGAGATGATCCATGCGGTAGACGACCAAAATCCGTCACATCACGTCATCAGAAATTATCGATTAAGTGCATCACATTGTTCTAGAGGATCGCCTATTAAAAGTGTACGTTTGCTTAAGCTGTAAGGAATTTAGGATAATGCGTATTTTACATTTTGAGGGAAGAATTGTGCTTGAAAAAGTATCGGTAAAATGGGTGCCACGACTGCTGACTCAGGATCAAAAGCCAATCAGAGTACAAATTTCTCAGCAAAGTTTGGCCCGTTTTCAGAAAGATCTCGCAGAATTTATTCGTCGATATGTGACCAATAATGAAACATTGGTGAACTTCTACACAGCTGAAACAAAACAGCAGTCTAAACAAAAGACGCATCAAGATTCTCCACCGCCAAGGAAGATAAGTGAGTGAAATCGGCTGGGAAGATCATTGCGTCGGTTTTCTAGCTTATCAGTGTGTACTGGTAATTGATTAATTTCTCTCTGGAAGATATATCACTGGAGCGTACTATGCTAATCTTTTGAACCTATTGAAGATAAAAATAGCGAGAAAAGATCGGGTTTATCGAAGAAGAAAGTCATCTTTCATCAAGACAATGGTCGTTCTCAGACATGGGTCGTTGAAATGGCAAAAATCAATGAATTGGCGTATGATTTCGCCGCATCCGCCATATTCTCCTGAGTTGGTTACATCGGGCTTTCGTTTGTTCCTTAAACTGAGTAAAGTCCTTGGTGGAAAGAAATTTTCGCCCGATGAAGAGCTTAAATTATCATTTGAGGCGTGTTTTGCAGGCCTGCAGAAATCTGACTTTTGTGACAGGATAAAGCATAGCTGGACAAAGTGCATCAGTGTCAAGGGAGACTGTGTAGAAAAAAAAATAATTTTAAAATTCTATGTTGTTATTTTGTGCTTCATTCCAAGAATTTTTCAAATTACCTTGGTAAATCTTCTTAAATAAGTAGTTATTTAGATAGTTTGGAAATAAAAGACTCCGATAGACATTCTTAATCTCTAAAAATATCTGCAGGATCTACAAATATGACTGACCAAAAGGGAGGAGAGACCAAGAACATTGAACGGAAATGGAATTAGGGTGTTGATTCTGCTTATAACATATTTTAAATCTGCCTGTTGTCAGTAGACAAGCGTGTCCTTGTAATTTGCCAAGGTTCTGTGTAGGGGTGTCGTGGGCCGAAACTATTCAGAACAAATTAATGAGAAGCTGCACGTGTATGGTTCAGCACCTGTTGATCAACATGTTGTAACCTTGCTAGAAAAGAACGCGGTAAAATGGTTTAATTACAATTTGGTGCACGACCTTGAATTACATTTATCTATTTAAGTTGCTTTTTAACTTCGCTGGTTATTAGCGTCCCATTCCAATCAAGGCATGAAACGATCGGTAAATTCTGTTCAGGAGAAGTGAGGTCCTTTTCATGCCGTAAATATACGACATAGGACCCATAGCTTTGCCTATCTTCCGAGAGAAGTCGTACGCTCTAAAAATCATTGACCCTAGCCAGATTTGAACCTGCGACCCTGGGTCTACGACAGAAGTATGGTTGGCAGTAGACAACCAGGACTCACTTAAATATTTTTTTAAAGTTGAATTATCTTCTTTTAGCGAATGCGGTTGCACCCATGAAAGGAGTTTTGAAAATTTTCCTCAATTGTTCATCCATCCGATTTCCTAGACATAGAAAATAACAATGGTGTGTGTGTGTGTTTTTTTTTTTTTTTTTTAACGCTCTAGCGGTTGCAATTTTTATTTTTTCTCAACGGAACTCTGCATCAAGGGGTCCGCATAAAAGGGCAGTTCCCCCCCTCAAGGTTTTTAAAGAAAAAATTCCCATTTAATAACCCGAACACTAACACTGATATTTTTAAAATAAAGCATTTAAGGTGAACCTAATTCATTTACCAATATTTTATTTGTTATACCGATTTTAAAAATTAGGTTTAATTGATTTTTCAAACTTGGTAAATTTTAATCTCATGTACTTTCAAAAATATTCTACGGACGCCCTTGTTCAATTTCATTAAAATAAATGAATGAAAATAACTTCTGAAAATTGGGTCAATCGGGCCATTAGGAATGGGATTATATCTGCAAAACCGAGTAGGGATTAAAGTGAAATTTAACAATCGCTCAAGCAGGCGCAATTTTATTTTTTTAAAGGAAAATGAGCATATACCATTGAAATAAATCAAATAAAATATTTTCTGAAAATAACTGAAATCAAATTATCAGAAACCCAAAATTTAAAAATTGCTCTACCAATATTTATATCTTCACAATAATATTCCGTTTATACCATTTAATTAAAATAAGGAAATCGTTTGTGAAAATTAAAAAAATCGGGCCCTTTAGGAGTGGGGAAAAGGGTGAAAACCCGAAATTTAAAAAGCGCTCTTGCGTTTAATTTTCTCTTTATTGTTTTGAAATAAAAGGACAAGTTAATTCAGATATAATCTTATTTGTAACATTGCGCATGTTTTATATTTAACAAAAGAATCGTTGTTGTTTTTTTTATTTTAGTTTATTTACGGACGCTCTTTAACATCTTAGGTCATCAGTGTCCCATTCAAATCGGGGCGTGAAACGGCCGACAAATTTTGCTCAGAGGCCTCTTCTTTCAGGCTTGAGGCTCTTTATCGTGCCGTAAATGTACGACACGGGACCCACGGCTTTACTTCCCTTCCGAAGGAAAAGAATCGTCGTGAAGATAGTAAATGTGAAATATTAATCTAGTACTTGTTTGAGAATTATATTTGTAATAGCCTTCAGGAAAGGTTTGCGTTGCACGTTTTTACTGCAATAAATTTTAATTGAATTTCACAGCCACTGAAAATAGATGGAACTTTCGATTGTTTTTATTTACTTAGTACATTGCAATTGTTTTTAAATAGTGACATGTTTTTGTTTTATTGAAACATATGAACATCATCTTCTTAAATACACAATGTAACTCGAAACTTTCTGTTATTTCTCTCTATTTAAGTGAATGTAAAGATGATATCAGGGCTCAGTTCATAAACATCGTTACATTTAAAAATATTTAAAAATACATAATATAGCTTTATCTTTCAGTGGCCATATATTTCATTTAATTAATATTTTTGTGGTTTAATAATAATAATAATAATTCAAAAATGTGATTTCTCATTTTTAACACCTATAGGTTGCAAGAATTCTAATTTTGTTCCCCTTACTTTTGAAAATTAAAACAATTTCATTACATATACATTTATTTTCAAGTGATTTTGAAGGAAGAAAACAGACATACCTAATTAGTAATGTATTATAATTAAACTTTTCTTTTATTAGTTAGCTTCAGAGTTTATAATGCTAATTAACGCACAGTAAAGCCATAACTTATTTAATTAAATAATAAGGCGATAATGTGGTTTTATATTCTTTTTTAAAGTTATTTAAAATTATTCTTTTTTAAAGTTCTACTTGCTGAGGAATTCGATTAATTTACGCAGCTCCTGTGCAATGGGATTTTTTATAATTTGACCTAACTTTTTTCTGCCGTTCTATGTACTAAAGTTATAGATATACTGGTGATTTTCATACGTTGAATATGCCAAAATATGATTGCAAAACCAAACGAGGGGCAGAGAATTAGAACACATTTTTTTCTTATGTATACTATAATCTTGTTCTTAAAAATGACATTTGTTAATTTTAAAAATGGCTTTCAAAGCCACCATCAGTGGTTATCCCCCCCCCCCCCCCCCCGCTTCAAAACTATATTTAAAGTTGTTCAAAACACAGCTACCGAGCTAAAATAGCATTGACCCAAGTGGAATACATCCTTCTTCTTAATTTTTTTTTTTTCGGTGTAAAAGAGCAGGCAAATTCCACGGTACTAGTTACCACTTGGAGGCCGGTTCCCAAATTGGTAGAACACGTAAACACGGCAGCAAATGATGTTCAGTTGTTTAAGAGGAAGGTGTGGTGTTGCGTGTATACATATTATGACGTAGTTTGGAGTGGGGAACCATGTCAGTGTTGGCTGTCGCCCACGAATGATGCCCCGTTCGGCACCCAAACATGGACATCTCTTAGTTGCCCTTGTAACAGTGGCGACTACTTCGTCAGTGGTGTCCAAGAGTATTATATTTCTAAACAGATGAGATTCGATTTACAACATTCGGATTTTGAAGAATCTATAAGGGATTGTTAAGAGCGTGTCTTTCTTAGCAGTCATAGTAAACTTAGCGTGTGTCACCCAATACTATAGCTGTGGTCTTGCGCTCGCTGTTTGATTGTGCTGACTTGAGAGCATTTTGCTATTATACAAGGAGCGTTCTAAAAATTCTCGGCCTGTCTCAAAAGATGGCCAAATTATTATGATAGCTCTTTAAATATCATCCTTTAGATGACGCACTGTAAAGTTTCACACACGTAAGTATAGTCACTTGTTTGACGATCGTGTAAACAAACTAGTGTTAACATTTTCTACAAAATAGAAAGCACTGAAATACGAGTTGTGATAAAGTACTTCGTTTTGAAGAATTTAACCGCAACATAAATTCCACATTAGAGGAGTCTCTCCCTTCTTTTTTGACGGATAAAATTTGGGCTGATGAATTTAAGCGTGGTTGTACATCCATTCAATATTATGAGCGCTCAGGGCGTCCAAAACTCCATGACTGATGAGATTGTGACAAAAATTCTCAATGTCGAACTCAAAGATCGCGGATTGAAGGTACGGGAGTAGGCTCGATAGGCCGTTTTACACGAGGTTTTGTGTATGAGAAAAACTTCTGCTCAATGGGTGTCGTTTGTTAGCAAGGGGTCAACTCGTTCGAATGAATGTTTTGCAAGAGTGTTTGGACTTGTTTAAAAGCAATTCCAGTGAGTTTCTCAGCAACAGGTGAAACATGCATTCATCGTTACACGCCAGAGACGAAGGAGGGTGAGTCCAAACAGTGGGTGACAACAGATGAAGTGCATCAAAGCAAGCAAAAATTGTCAAAAAGTTGTGACTGACGTTTTCTGGAATTCTCAGGATGAGGTGATCGTAGACTACTTCCAAAAGGACAGAACCATTACCGGGGAGTATGCGTCACTGTTGAACAAACTGAAGGATGCTATTCAGGCTAAACTCTCTTTCATCACGATAAAGCGCCTTTACACAGATTCTGGGATTGTTGCTGCAAAACGGATGACGTTCGCTTCCAAGTGCTTCCATTCCACCATATTCCCGGATTTGGCTCCCAGAGATTTCTTTTTGTTCCCAAACCTGAAGAAATGGCTGCATGGATGAAGATTCACGTCAAATGAGGAGGTTGAAGCCGAGACAGGCTTCTTAGTAAAATAAGACAAATCTTATTTTACTAAGGAGTATTAAAATGTTGGAAGTTCTTTGGACAAAATGTATTAATTTACAAGGTGACTATGTTGAAAAAATATATAAAATATTGCTCTTAAACTTTATTTTCTTGGTCAAGCCGAGGACTTTTAGAACGCCCCTCGTAAGTGTGGCTTTAACTAACAAGAATGCCTGGAAAACTTATTGAGAGCTTTTCCTGAATTCGCCCCTTCAGGTATAAAAGCTTACAGTTGGTTTTCAGAATTCATACCCTCGAAAACATTGCTCATATAGAAGTCACATTGAAGAATGGTCCGCAAGTGACATTCGCACGCAAATGTCAGAAATGCTGCACAAATACTTCGCGTGTGCAAGATTTGTGGCCGTTCGATTGAAAGAAATGGGACAGAAAATGGCTTATCGTTTCGACAAAGGAAAATCCTGACGTGTCTGCGATATCTTTACAGGTGATGAAAGTTGGATTTACAAATACGACCCGGAGTCAGAGGCAGATGGTGAGCTGTGTCTTCGAGAGAGAGAGAAAAGTCACTACTAAATGGTATACTACAGTTAGCTACCCCAGGCTCTTCAGAGCACTAACAGAAAGAAGGCCGAAGTATGGGCAGTGAGGATTTTTACTGCATCTCCAGAGCACCTCTGCACACACTGTTCAGAAATCAGTGGAATTTCTGCAAGAATGTCTGCACAGTCCAAGTGTGGCTCCCGGTGACTTTTTCCTGTTTGCAGCTCTCAAGGAAGTATTTAGGAGTCTGTAAGAAGCTGTTGCTCCCATGAAGAAGACTTTGCAATACCAGCGTCAGCAGAGCTGATAGAGGCCACCATCCATTCCTGCTTTGGGGTGATCGCACCAGGAGATCTCTGATGTTTGATGGGCTATGAATAATTGAAGCAGTGACTAAGTCAAAGAGATATCCAATAAAACATTAACAAAAACCTAATATGAACGTGTACCCCTTAAACCCGTTACTCTGTTGAGTAATTAATCTAGAATTGTAATTGTAATTTAGTTTGCTTAATTCTTCGACCAAAGGAAAATTATTATATGGTTTTCTTGAAAGTTTGTATGTAACTGTTAAATATGGTGGCAGTTCAATAAAGACAGATTTTAATTTTTACATGTATAATTTGTCGCACTAGAAGTTAGCTTTACAATATTTTATTAGCTTAACGTGTATTAGTTTTATTGTTGTCACCTCCATTCGCGCCTATGAGCAGCGTTCAAGTTGAAACATGTTCAGTTCTGCGTAACAAAATGGAGGTGATACTCGACGAATATATACTGTTCTGAAATTGTACCTTCATCTCAATAAATCTCCAGCTAAGGCCTTTGATGTTACAGGATGTGTATAGAGTGTTTGTTCTTTCCTATAGCCAGCTCGAAAATGGTTTAAATTGTTTAAAAAAGGAGGGGAGGCAATCAATTTCAAAGTAAGGTGAAGCAGGAGCTCTAACGGAAGAAAACATGAACACTGCTGCTGTCATTGTGAAAGAGAATCGTCTAGTAACACTAAGAACACTTTCAGAAATTCTGAACATTTCATTGTGTGCCACCTACCCACATGAAAAGTTGAACATGAGACGTGTTTGTGCTGATTACTGGCCTGTAGGTTTGCACCAATTGGAGACAATGTGTTATAGGAAGATGAGGAGTTTCTTTCAACGTTGATGAATCTGAATATCTTATAAAGCGAATGTGAAGTGTTTCCCTCGCCTTCCCTGTAGTTTAGTTAAGCCCCTGGTGGCTGTTTCCTTTTCCCCCTTCATGGGAGTTTTCACTATCAGAAGCAGTGTTGAAGGCTGTGGAGGCGATTCTGAAGGATTGATCAAAAATGGTTTCCAGCATGTCTATGAAGACTGGCAGAAACGCTGGGACAGGTGAATTGCATCCAACGTGGACTACTTTGACAAATATCAAAATTATGAGGATGAGTGAAGGCATGTTGTAAAAAAAGAAAGAAAGAAAGAAAGAAAGAAAGAAAGAAAGAAAAGGAAGAAGAAGATGATGACAGCCATCTAGATATATGTCCTATATTTCTATAGCATGGACAGCTTCTTTCAAGCGTAAAAATCCTCAGTATGGCTTCCTTCGGAAGGGAAACAAATCCTTGGGTACCGTGTCGTAAATTTCCACAGCTCAAGCCTGAAAGAAGAGGCCTTTGAATAAAAAGTATCGGCCGTTTCATGCCCTGAATTGAATTGGACGCTGATGACCTGAGATGTTAAAGAGCGTCCTTAAATAAACCAGATAAATAACATCTACATCTGAATGCAATATTAACATTTTTCTCAAAATTCCTTAGAGTTAATGACTCTACTGTATAATACAATAATTATACTGTGCTATAGATCACAACAATTACTATTGCACAACACTATTCTTGACGGACGGCAAAGTTGTGTGCGCCGAGCACGGCTACCTTATTTGCTGGGACCAGTGAGCGTTAAATTATATTCTGTATGTCTGTGTTTACATTAATTCACACAGAAGTACATGGTAGGTTGAAATGACCTTGTGGTTTGCTTACAAAAACCAAGCTCCAACTGCGGAGGCTTGTGTACATACATAGTACGTGCGCAGTAGTCCCTCGCGTCGTTGACCATTCTTTTCTTAAGAGCGTTTGAAGTGAATAACCAATATTTCAGAATATTTCAATACATTGTAGAATGCAAACATAGGCCACATTGCAAACCAGGGAGGGCTCGTTCCAGTGGCGGCTGGTTACAAACAGCCGTATCTCCACATAAGGAATTTAATTTAAAATAATATTGAGTATATGCTACACACGTTGAGTTAAAATATACTTATATAACAATTAGGTAAAGTTTGAGAATAAATTTCCTTATTCATTTGTTTTTTATTTCCCAAAGATGCCCCTAGGGGGACGTAGATTGCATGTAGAGAACCACCGGAGAAAAAACACAAATTATTTTCATTATACAGCAATACTAAACAACCATTTTGCCATAGCTACAACAATCATTGATACCGCGATTGAAGTGGATATCTGCAAACCCTTATAAAAACACATAAGCACTAATTAATTTCGCGGAGTCGCATCGCCGCGCTCATTTAGCGCTTACCTACAGCTGCGTGAAAGTTTATCATTGTTGTTGCATCCATGATCAGTCATTTCGCGCCTCTTTGAATATCCCCTTACACGAACATAGACTATGATTTGACTCCAGCAGTTTCACCCTTTGTGCAAGCCTCATGCCTTCTGGGTAAAAACAAACAAATGAACAATGCGACCATTCTCCAACTTTACCCACAATTATATCTACTTACTGTTTTAGACTTTTACACAAAAGAAGGTTGATAAAGTAAAAACTACAACATTTCAATATAAACTACAATACATCAGAGGTAATACAGCAGGTGTATAATAGGGAAATGAATTTTTAAAAAGTTTGTACGTCATTTTATGTAAATGCAATAATGCACTGGAATTGTGCCATATAAACCCGAAATACCACACCAATCGCCTCTGTATAGCCGGAGTTAAATGCAATAGTATTTAAAGTAATGCGTTAACAGTCCAAAATGTTTTATTTTTGTAGCTGCAGATTATAAAACATGTAAAATTTCAAAAGTGTCGTAGGCAAACAGTCTCAAAAAATTATATTTAGAAGCTGGCGATGCTCGACGGCTGGCACATTTTTCTGAGTTGCTATGGAAGCGGGGGCAGATAATAAAAGTCACATATATCCCTACATGTTGTCCACTGTTTGGTTCTCTTTTTAGACTGTATTAGCTATCTCGGAGCATAAAGCAAGCGTTTACCGATACAAGGTAAGAATCATGCCAAAGCTGTATGCCAGTTTAAATTTGAGAAAACACATTAATTTAATAATTATATTGCATAAAAGAATGGTACATCTGCATCTGACTCATCCCACATTAAATTGACGCATTGTTTTCCCTAAAAGTTGAACTAAAATTAAAAGCGTAACAATACAATAACGATAACAATTATAAACTAAGAGCGCATAAAAAGAGAAGCACGTCGGTGGTTGACAATCAGAGTTATGGCACAACGATCATACTTGGCGCTAGAATTACGACTTGCTTTTAGTGTTGCTCGCAGCGGTAACCTTTTAGTGGTTCATATCTACTTTCTTCGGGGCGTGCACTAAATTACTGTGCATTAGGGTGTACTGTGAAAATCAAAAATTTTAAAAGACATAATACATTCGTCGATTCAAGTGTAATGGCTAAATTTATAATATGAAAATAATAGTAACCTTTCACACAACGTGTAATCTATGTGTAGGTCTAATAATTTCAATTTTGCTAAATTCCCGAGTATCGAAGTGGTACAAACGTGACAGACTACGGGGTGTTCAAATAGTTTTGCAATCAACCTATCCATAATTGGACAGTAATATCTACAAAAATATAACTAACGCATTTGGCAACAATGGACTTTAAGATATCAAAATATGCAAAGTGCAAGTTTTAAACTTGCATAGTCAGTCGTGCAGTCTGTTGAGTTCAGTCCTGTGTCAATACCTGGTGAAAAATCATGAATATTTCTAAAGAAAACACCGTGTGTTCATTTGATACATTTGCTAGACGGATTCGATCATTCGAAGAAGGGCGAGAGACTGAAAGATAACGCTCCCTCTGGCCTGCCTCGGGAAGCTGTGAACGAGAGAATAAGAGTGAGGAACTTGGTAGAGGAAATCGACATATTGCTGTTGAAATGATAAGTATGCAAGTAGGCTTCAGTGTTGGCAGCATTGACAGTATACTCCATTACCATTTAAAGCAGCGGAAAATCTGTGCAAAATGGGTGCCACATTCCCTAACCAATGAAGGAAAAAAAGAGAAAGAAATGCGTAAGGAAACTGCCAAGCATGTTTGCACCTAAACGTTTGACAGGTACATGCACTAGTGATGAAAGTTGGTTTTATTACTACATCTCCCCAAATAAAGCTCAGAACTGCGTTTGGGTAAATGAGAATGACCCAAGACCAGTTGTTCTTCGACAAGATTTTAGTTTTCGTAAGCGAATATTTACTGTTTTCTTCAACTATGAAGGACCATTAATGGTTGGTTGTATGCTAGAAACAATGATAATGAATGGAGAATACTATGGCACTTGTATTTTGGATCCTTTATTTGAAGAGCTGAGGCGGCGGCGTCTAAAGATAGGAACTTCAAGGCTGTTGCTTTTACACGACGATGTGTCTCCTCACAGAACAGCTGAGAAAACCGGAGGTCGCCAAATCCAATTGCTTGACAATCCATCCTACAGCCTTGATCTTACACCGTGCGACTTCTGGTTGTTTCCTCGAGTGAAATCTTGCATTGCTGGAAAACCTTTTAAACGAGCACAGGACTTTGCTCAAGCTATAAATTCAGCTCTGTTGACAATATCTCAGTCCGAGTACCGTAGTGATTTTAACAAGTGGTTGTAGCGCTTACAACTGTGTGTGGAGAGCGATGGAGAATGAAGGACAGTGAGGATAAGTTTTCGAATTCATTCCTTAGCTTGCACTTTAAGGTGACGCTTGCAAAACTTGTTCAATGCCTGTTGTAATTCATTGTCATAAGATTGCTTTGATTATAACTGAGTCGACATGCCGACGTATTTTATCCTGGGTTGCAATGGAAACGCCAATTTTCAGGACACCCAAGGACAAGACTGAATTATAATAGGGATATAAAATTCGTATTAAAATGTAAGATGTTTGTTTTAGAAATATATTGTCGTTTTCTGAAATGTTATCAAACATTTTCAACGATTTATATATTAAACATACCGCTATCAATGAAATTATTATAAGTAAACACAAGAATGTATAAGTTTCACAATTTTCTTTTAGGTAGTGAAGAAATTAATACATTTAACCCAATTCTAAGCTGTAGGTTGGTTAGATTCATGTCATCGTGTCAATTTATTATGAGCTTTCACCGGCAATTAGGTACATCAAGCGTATAAAACAAAACCACGAAGAAACCATGTTAAAACAGCTGCTACTTACTAACATTCTATATAATGTGAAAAATATGCGTAAACATTATGAAAAAAGTAGATTAAAAATATCCCTAGAAATATATTATTTATATGTTACAAAATTCCATATTTAGACATTTATACGAGGGCTGTTCAAAAAAAGAATGATCATAATTTTTATTAACAACATACCTTTATTTACACTCATAATTTTGATGATCCTTCTCAAAGTAGTCCCAATTGGACACAATGCACTTTTCCCAGCGTTTCTATCGATCTTCAAAGACATGCTGGAAACCATTTTTGATAGGTCCCTGAAAATCGCCTCTGCAGCCTTCACCACTGCTGCTGATGATGGAAAACATCTCCCGTGGAGTTGTTTCTTCAACTCGAGGAAAATATAAAAAGGTCACACGCGGATAAATCTGAACTATCGGGATTGTGAAGGACACACTTCACATTGATTTTTGTGAGACATTTGCAATGTTCGGCCGAGCATTACATAGTGCAGCATCCAATTTGTGTGGCCTTGTAGAGTTTTCAGGGCATCTCTGTAGTATTGCCCAATTAACAGTTGTTTGTGCAGGTACACATTTTGGTAAATAATTCCTTGAATATCGAAAAATGAGATGAGTATTACTTTCCCCACCATAAGCAGTCGCACTTTTACTTTTTTTGTAATGGACATTTACACATAAAGCTTTGCTGTATACTCTCAGAATGGAAATGTAAAAGTTTCATCAACAGTGATTACCTTTGAAAGAAACTCCGCAACTTGCATTAACATCATCTTCAGCTGCATGAAAATATGCACGCGAGAATTAGTAGTCTTGAAACCCACCATGCACAAACATGTCTCCTATTTTTATACCAACGTGTGGGTGGCACTTGGTGAAAATGTCAAAATTTCTGAAAGTGTTCTTAATGTTATTTGGCGATGCTCTCTCACAATGACAGCAGTAGTGTTAATGATCTCTTTCTTCCGTTAGAGAACAAACTGAAAGGTTCGATCCAGCTTCCTTTGAAATTGATTGCCTTCCTCTTTAAACATCTTTGAGCTTGGCTATAGGGAAGAACAAAACTCCCATTGGGCTCAGCTGAATATATGTTGAGATTAAAGCAGTACATTGTCGTCGCGTGTCACCTCCATTTTGCTGTACAGGGGGAACTGAACATGTCTCAACCTGCACACCTTTTCTAGGCGGGAACTGGAAATGAAAAAAATGAAACTAGTACCAAGTGTACATACGCATTTAGATAACAACATATTTTAGAGTTAAACGAAAAATTATTTTGCCTGTGAAAAAATGATGATCATTCTTTATTAAAAGGCCCTCGCAATAGACCGCACAGAAGCACTAACAAATCCTGCAGGAGAACGTTTTTTTACTTTCGGTTACTGCGATTTTTCGTGTCGTGGAAAGCAATGCATTCTCTCTCTCTCTCTCCCTCCCTCCCTCCCTCTCTCTCTCTCTCTCTGTCCAATTGTAGGAACGTTTCCTTTTATCGCTTTTCATGTTTGTAATCAAATAAAACTTAAATTAGATCTCTATTATTTAGTATCTATGAATACTGTAATTTAGTCCAGGTTAACTTAATACGCAGATAGCTTGGTATTAACGTGAAATCTATGGATACATCCCAGTATGTTTATCACATGTAAGTTATATTTGTACCACATAGTAATACACTAGTATCATCTGCGAACTGTATAACAGTAGAAATTGTTCCACCTGTAGCCGAGATATCGTTTAAATTACAAGTTGTGGAAGAGTAATAATTCAGCCTTGAAAATAGCAACTTTTAGTGACAGCTTAAATAAGGAAATGTTTATCACTATTTTGATGTTATTTCTAAGGTTCTCATTCGTAAATAATTATTGCCGCCTCCTTTATTTAGAGGAGCTTTATCCGGGATCAATAATGAAACAATAATTGCAATAATGACGAGAAGCCTGGATTTTAGGTTACTTTAAGGTAACAGACTTTCCGAATGTAATGCTTCACGTATTATCAACTATTCAGAATGATGTCATTGCTTTGGATGGGAATGTTTCCCAAATGTAATGAACCACAAGGAAAGATTTTCGCTTTTGTCTTTAATCATACAGTATTACGTAATTGCATTGTTATCATTCCGCGTTTAATGTTTAATAGGTACTGTAATATTTTGAGCTGATGATTTTAAGCCTACATGCCAATTTGTAGTTTTCGTTTTGTTACCTACTTTTGTTCATTGCAAGTACTTAAATGCCATATCTGAAATACACAGAAATTCAAACATGTCTTTTTCAGGTGGTAATTAATTTTTCTATTAGTTTATTTTATATTTTAATTAATTTTCAACTTGTACATTAATAATCGAAGATAAATTTATGAATTTTCACGGATTTTTAAACGGTCTTATTTGCCAAGAAGCTTTCTCGCATGCAGTGGCGGTTGAAAATAATAAATGACATATTTCCTGTTGTTGAGTACATACACTTGGCATTTATTTCCTTTGGAATAAATTATTGAACATCTTGCATGCATTTCTTTGCTTAAAATAATAAAATTAATACTAGTGGCAAACATCTGTTGAAGTTCATGAACTGGAGCGAAAGAAACCGTTTCCTTCCGTACAGATGTCGTAACACAGGCTTGATTTGTTGCCGTGTTTTGCAATTACTTTCACTGCCTCGAGGCGTTGCTGAACAATTCTGGATAGGACGTTTTCAGACTTTTCTATAAGCGAACAAGCTAGATAATGTTAAGCTTATTATTAACCGTAAGGAAGCTTAAGCGGTACATTGTACCCTGTTAATTAAAATGCTCTATAAAATTCACTCTTAGAACTGGTAAAATAAAACAACTAAAAATGTCATAATTATATTTACTTATGTATTGATCTCCGCATATGAAATCTAATCGATGTTTAAGCGAACAAGCTATATGTAATTCCAAAGAGCTTAAGAAAAGCACGAGCCATTCATATTAATTATCAATGCGGGCCATGGCTCTCAATAATGTTATTCGAAGTCTCTATCGATTTGAAATATTACGGTGTTACGAAGACTCCATGCAGAAAACAAATGACACATGATATACAGAAGACCTTGAATATAAACTCTATTATTATTCTGCTATCGTATAATTCAGCTTGTTCATTTATGTCTTCAGTAACCTATAAATAAATAAATAAATATAGACATATTTTTCATAAATATAAATTGAATGACAGGCAAATATTTTTAAGCATTACTATTATTTCTTTTTCTCATAAATCCCCATTTCATGTTTAGCTGAGAAAGTATAACAACTTTTTTTAGTTGTAACTTTCTGATATAAAAATAGTTAAAGATCTGGCTACCGTAGCTTAATTTTATAATTAATTAACGTAAATGAATGGCAAATATCTGAAAAGCGCATACGATGTTTTCCGCCCTTTACAACGGCTCTGCCATATGATACCCTTTACTTGGCAACGAAGTGGGGGAAGGGAAGAGATATGAGTGATGTTCTGCAAAATTACTATAAAAATAAGATATTCAAAAGCAAATTTCACTGCACAGATAGCACCTCAATTTGTTAATTTTTTCGCATTCATTTTCTTGGCGGCATTTTACCACTTATGAACAGTAACATAACCTGAAATAGTAATAGCGACGAAGAGGTAACGCTACATGTTTTAGTATCAGTTTTAATTATTATTCAGTCGAACACTTTCAATGTTTTAAGATATTTCCAGTGTTGAAAAAGTGTGAGCTTGGAACTTTATTTATATTATTACGTAACCTATTATTATGTAACATGTCCAATTGTGTAACCAGAAATTATTGCAGGCTTTAATTCACAAGAGCGGGTAGTGCCAACTGCAACATAATAGCCAACTGCCACCAACACTGTAACTTAAACTTTAGCGTCAATAGTAAATATTTTGAAATGTTTACCTACATTCGGTAATAATTTTCCATCTTTGGGAGAATAAAGGTAATAAAATCAAATTCGTGACATGCGCATTCAAAAGTTGATCACCCAAGCCGTCCTTTTGTGTTCAAACTCCTCCTAGCAAACTTTTATTATCTATCACTTATTAATGCGGCCAGTAGAGGCGCTGTACTTCATTGTAAGTTTTTCTTATTTTTAGGTTTGAGATGAATACGATATGTTTTTAGAAATATCTTTTCTCTGTCCTTTTTAAGTACAAACAACATTATTTATTTATTATTAGTTATTTTATTAGAGAAGCTTTCTCTGAATGAAACTTTTAACTTCAGTTTAAGGCTCTCGTCTTGTCATAATAGTAATTTATAAGATCATGTCTTTAGCTCATTTTCCCAATTTTTTGACGCAGCCAAATTCCTTTTTCTTTTATTCATGTTGAGGGCTAATCCCTCCATTTGTTACCCATGTGACAGTACAACACATCGTACGGAAGTGTTGTTATAAACGTGACACGGTAGAATGATTAACGTCCGGGAAGTAAGATATTTGTATAGAGGTAGGTGTATGTGAGAACTACGGCATTCCCATGGCAACATGAAGTTCCAGTGATGCTATTTATCATATTCAAACTAAACTTTAATGAGCGCCCTTCAATATCTTCCTGTCATCACTTTCAACAGAGGCGCTTTGAAATATTAAAGTGCTTATAAACGTCTTTTACGACAAAATATCTGGTAGAAATGACATTTTAATTACTTCTGATCTTCTATGCACTTTCTCGCGAGTGAATGAGCATATACTGAATATCTACCGGGAAATCCTATTATATCAATACCACTTAAATATAAGATTAGTAACGTCACGCTTATAGACCCAAAGTAATTTAACTGATCAAAAATTATTTTGTTGATATGTTAATGTACATCCTTTGACAAAAAAAAAGTGTCATCTCTTAAACTCAAAATCCTTCTAAATCCTACGTTACAACGCGCGGTTCACAAGGTGACCAGCAATGCTGTGTAGTCCCTGCAGCAGTTGTGTTATGTGTATTCTATTAGCTCTGCGGCAGAGTGCGCAGTTATTATATATATATATATATAGACCTTTGTAGCATATTATGACAAATTAGTTTTAAAATATTATTTCCCATACAATATGCTGCACACGCATTCCCTGTACATGCACAAAGGGCAAAAGATAGCTTATGGGCACACATTCAAGAAGCCTGGGATGTTGTAGCCTCTCGTCCGCACTACTGTAGAAATCTGACATCATCTATGCCCTGAAGATTGAGGACAGCTATACATGCTAAGGGTTCATATACCTGTGTTTATATCTATGTATTTTCACTTTAGGAGATAAATGTTTCTGTTCATGTATTTATTTAATTATTTGTAAAGAATACGTTATTTTATTTGTGCATAGGTAAGGCCATAAAACTCAAATTATATGTTAAAATATAATATAATACTAAGGCAACATGATGTTCTACATAAACCTTATAAAACCAATAATAAAAAATACAAATAAAACAACGTTGTGTGGGATTTGAATCCAGGAGCTTACGCAGAAAAGCAATGCCTTCTAAAACGTTCTACCAGAGCTTCTGTAGCTAATGTTCTCTTTCCAAATGTTTATCATTGTGACCATTACGCACACAGCAAAGCGCCCATTGCAGTGTGCACTTGCTGCTAACTGCATGCGCATTGTGAATACAGTCGCCGTCGAACCTGGTGATGACTCTCTCTCTCTCTCTCTCTCTCTCTCTCTCTCTCTCTCTCTCTAATATAAATAAATAATATGAAAAAACAAGACATGTAATTTTAAACTCTTGTTTATGTCAAAAAATTCTCTATAAATGCTCTAGTGTTTTCTTAAAATCGCAACCATGTTTAAAGCATTTTAGGCACCTCTAGGCCGCATCTAGCATTATCATGGCCTAAGCTCTACCACAATAAGTGGGTAAATTCAGAAAAGCAGACTATTTCCTACGTCAGTCAATAAGAGTGTGCAGGACAGTCTTTCAAAGACCTCAGGATAACTTTTCAGCACTTTACCCATTTTAATCTGAGAGTCTTCTATTCGATTTCTGTTCTGATGTATTTAATATGACATCATCCGAAGCAGGTATCTAAATTTAGACATGAAGTAAACCAGAACTCCAAAGAGTTCGGATTCCACGTTCCTTCTGTCTGCCATCATATGTGGGAATAACCACCGCCCTCTGTATGGTTCCATCATCACCTTACGATCATATCTCAGCTAGAGAGTACAAATGCAACTCTAAATATACCATTTTTATTTTGGTTTGTTAAGAACTTCAAATATAGGAATGTTGTAGAGGAGATGAAGAAAAACTGGTTAAAGAAATAATACAAAAGAAAGAAATAATGAGCATTCTGAGAGTATGCTGAATGAAAACGCCATTTTCATTATCTTTAAGTATAATGTTTATTTCGTCTCCATCACAACATTTAGCGGGGTCGAATCTGAGTGCACGTGTGACGAGATTTACTCTACTACCAGTATTCTTCATGAGATGGCTCTGCCATCTCAATTAAAAGAATGGCATAATTGAATACAAGCGAATATGCTACATTTTTAATAAATTAAACACATCTCAGGAATGTGTAAGTATAAATATCATTGCCGAACGTAAGCATTTCAAAGTGTTTACTATTCACGCTAAAGTTTAAGTTACCGGGTTGGTGGCGGTTGCTGTTATGTTGGTACTACCCGCTCTCGCAAATTAAAGCCTGCGATAATGTTCTGTTTGCGCATTTGCACACGTTGCGGCAATATTACAAAATTAAGTTCCGAGTTTGTATATAAGCATTGAAAAGGCTTCCACCTAATAATTTTAATACTGATACTAAAACAAGTTACATTATTCCTTTTTCGTTATTATTATTTCAGGTTATGCTGGTCTGTTCTTATGTGATTAAATGCTGCCAAGAAACTTAATGTAGAAAAATTGACAAATCGAGGTGGTATTTGCGCAGTCTTGGATAATTTCTTATTTTAGACAGTAATTTTGTAGATGACCCCCCGCAACTCTTTACGATATTCTTCTCTCTTTCTCCCTCACAATCGAATATCATATGGTAAAGATGCTGTAAAGCGCTTAAAAACACAATATACGTTTTTCAGATATCTGTAAACTACGCTCGCCAACGCATTAATCTATTTTTATATAAGAAATTATATAAAAACGTTTTATACTTTCTCAGCTAAACATGAGGTACAGACGTGGGAGAAAAATTCATGATAGTAATAATAGTGATGCCTAAAAAAACATCACAGAGAGAGAGAGAGAGAGAGAGAGAGAGAGAGAGTATTAAAACCGAAAACCAGAAAAAAAATCGCTTTATTCACCGTAATTAATGTGATGTTCTACATAATTACCTTTTATTTCAGTGACAGATGCTGAAAAGAATGTGTGCATTTTTATTACAACTAACGTTTTAATTCATGAATCTGCAACTTCTACGTTTAACAGTTGTTCGGCGATAGGCGCAATAGAGCTAAGCTTCCCTATTGTTGTCTCCATGTCAAATGTTGATCTGTTTTTCGTTCATCAAGAAAAGAAACGCTACACCGGAAGCTTCGCAGTTATTGGACAGGTTCTTGTTGCTCCGGTTTTTTTTTTTTTTTTTTTTTTTTTTTTTAGTTTAATGTGTATTTTGAAAAATTGTTTCAATCAATAGTCATTAGTTTTGGTTTTTTAGTGTTAATATCCACTGTTCCAAGCAGCAGCTTAAAGAAGTTTCCAAATATTTGGGGCTTCATTCATTTGTAAATCAATGGGAGGGGAGAAGAATTTCATGCGCAATTCTTTTTATCAGAGCCTTTATTTTACACTTAAATACAATATATTAGTACACTTCGGAACGCTTAATGGTTCGTTTTTCAATGTAAAATCATTGTTTGTTACTCGTTTTAAATTCTTATACATTTGCAGTAGTATGGAATGACATAAGAGACACATAACTACCCTAAAGTTGTCAGCTGGTGTAAATCCTAGGTTTGATTTTAGGTTAGACGAGCTCTTATTGAATTATGAATAACCAATTAGACTGGACTCAGAAAATAAGCAGTGTTAATACCGTTATCAACGTTAGAAGTAAGGCATGGCGTCTGCAGGAAATAATTTGTAACTACTCGCACTGTGCCAAACAGGCAAACACTTGGTATTCTGGCATTTAGGTATATTATCTACACTGATTAATTTGATTTGTGGAAGGAGTGTATGGCTTTAAAACAGACGCAACAGAAGGCAAGGTAGAAGGCGGTTATGTGTAGAGAGCAGAAAAATATGAAGAAACGTTTGAAAAAATATGATATACACATTGCTAAAGCAGTGTACGATTTTGATAATGAATACAAAGCATTTTGTCTGGAGTGAGAATCATTTTGTACACCCTAAGACAAAAAAAAAGAGTAAAGGCCTTTTGAAGTATTAGGCAGGCATGAAGGTAGTGTTAGTGGAGCGGTTAAAAGCAAGTGTCTACCAATGAAAGCTACAGAAGTTCAAATCCCACCCATAAGTAAATTTTTGTTCTTCTTTGCAAGTAAAAATAATGTTTAGTAAACATATGTTAATTAGAGCCCAGATTTTTATGTAATATTATCCTGAAATATACACAAAATATGCAATTTTACAGGGACATAAAAATTGCTCTAAAATGATTTTATTTAAAGTTAACATAAAAGTATTAATCTGACATAAATTACACATTTAAACATGTCGCATGTTATATGCTTTAGATGTAATCTTAAAGTCAATTAAGACATTTAACTTTTTCATCATATTCAGCAGTTAGATTCCGTTGGCTATTGGAAAGAATGCTCTTATATAGTGAAAACAATCTCTCGACATCCCACGACGTTACTGTTGGCATTGTTTATTTATTCTGGCATTAGGCCTTCGCTTCCGCTCTACCAATATAATAATAATTACATGAAGTTATCACATCATTGACAGTAAAGTTGGCAATACTCGTGCACATATAAACCAACGTAAAACATGAGTATATAAATAAACGTATGCTAATACATGAATATGGTCAATGAAAAATATTAATTTAAGAAGATAAAATAAGAAAATAAAAGAACAATAATATACACCAAGCACCAGCAATGACAATTCATACACGTTAATCTTGAAAGTGGAGATAAAGATGCAAGCAAAGCGTAAAATTAAAAACCCTATCAGTACAATGAAGGAGAGAGAAACATTTATGATAGTAATAAAAATAATAGAATGAATAATTCTACAGTGGAGTAAATAAATAAACACATGCATTGTAACAAAAGGAATCTGAATCTAGGACAATCGATTATTTCTAATAATGTTAAACAATTTCTTTATGAAACGCTCCTAAAGTTCGGCAGTCTCTGACATCCCGTGGAAATGCATTCCAGAGACGGGCAGTGATGATGAGTAAAGTGATGTTTGATAGTACGTGCTGGGATTCAGAACGTGTATTAAGATTATAAGGGGAAGATAGATTTTGAAAACGAAAAAGATAAATTAGATAGAGAAGATGTATGGATGATTTTTGAAAAGTAGTGTGAGACAATGGATGTTTCTTCGGTCTTTCATGAGAAACCAAGACAGCATATCGAGCGAGGATGTTATATGACCGATCGCAGATGTAACGTACGCACATATTATGAGTTCAAGTCTGTGAACAGAAAGTCGCAGTAGTCGAAATGGCTCCAAAGTAAGAGTGTTGCTGCGGTCATGGCTTTGCGTGTTTATGCAAATCTTTTGCGCTTTTAACTGAACGTAACTGTTCGTTTTTTGTTATGGATACACTTCTGTGTGCTATTCCAATTAAGATTTAACTATACGACATGTCTCACGCTTGACACGCCACTTTTCCATCCGTGATAAAATCGTAAAGAACTTGCTACTGCAGCCATCCTAGTAAACATTTAAAATTTACAATTATTTTTTTGAATCATGTGGTAAAGTGGCACGAAACTTGTATGCTGAGAACTCAAAAATGAATTACCGACTTTTTCTCCTATTTGACTGTAAGTAACTGCAACTCTCTTATGGGATACTCGGTATATTTTTACATTTTGAAGTAATGAATTAAAAGCTTTACTACATACTTCTGCATAAATTTATTGTTACTAAATCAAGAAAACAAAAAGGTCTAACGAATATCAAAATTCGTCTTTTTCTTACTGTACTTTGTCGGTAATAACATAAACAACAACATGCCCTTGTTATTACCATGTATTCATGTTTATTGGCACAGAAACATTTTATTTACGTTAGTAATTCTGACATCTAGCGTCAAATTTAATTCTATCTGATGTTGAGCGAAAGGGAAAGAATTATAATTTTAATTATAGTTGGCTATGGGGACGGGTAACGATCTCATCGTTAGGGCGCGAATTTATTTAATGATATGCATCTGGATTTCAGTCCAATTCCAGATACAATAGTGACAAGGATCGTAAAGAAATTTATTCAAACAGGAAGTGTAAAGGACTTAACAAAGAGCAGGTCGTCCGAAAAGTGCAACTTATGAAAATACTTCGTTGGATGTTCTCCTCCATGTGCAAGTAAATCCAAAAGTTTCTACTAGAATCTTATAATAATAAGCAACAGTTTCGTAACGAAAATCCTTAAAATTGCCAAGCAATATTCTTATAAAATTAAAATTTTCAGGAACATTCGCGGTAGAGGAATACATTGTTGCTGATTTGGTTTATTTATGGACGCTCTTTAACATCTCAGGTCATCAGCGTCCCATTCAATTCAGGGCGTGAAACGGCCGACAAATTTTGCTCAGAGGCCTCTTCTTCCAGGTTGAGGTTCTTTTTTGTTCCGTAAATGTACAACACCAGACCCATGGCTTTACTTCCCTTCCGAAGGAAGACATACTTAGGAGTTTTACGTCCGAAAGATCCTGACCGGGTTCGAACCCGCGGTCTTGGGTTTAGAAGGCAAATATGGTTACCACTACACCACCAGGACCGATTAGAAGAATGCAGTTTTATGGATTAATGATAGAGCGCATTAAGCAGAAGCAAGTTTGTCTTACACAAATTGTATTCTCAGATGAAGCCACATTCTGCCTGAATGGATTTGTCAACACACACACCTGCCGATATTAGTCGGATGTAAATTCACAATGGATGCAGAAGAACCACATGCAGTATCCACAAAAACTTGATGTTTGGGGTGTATTGTTGGTGATCATATCATGGGTCTTTTCTTCTTTAGAGAAACGCTCAGCGCTAATCGATATGTGGATTTGCTTGGAAATCACGTAGAACCGGCTATCGTGAACTTGTTTCCACATCTAGTCAACCACAGACTACGCAACAAGATGGAGCTACAGCTATGGACAGAAAGTTCTTGAGCACTTAAACTCACCTTTTCCACAAAAATTTATTGGTCCGAGAGGTTTCATAGTATGTTCCCTTTGAACTGCTTTTGTGAGGTCATTTGAAGTCAGTAGTATATCGAGAAAGACTCAGAACTTAACACAAGATCTGGAGAAAGCGTTGCAAGACATTAAGTAATCCCTTAAATGGCTTCCATGATCGACCGGCACATTGTCAAGCAGATGCGGTCTACCAGTTTGAATACAGACTTTAGACGTTGAGCTAGCTTCGTTTTGTTCTTGTAAAGGAAGCAGTAGTTTATTTACTATTCGCTTCACTATTTTTATTTTATTAATTTGGTAACAATGAATTAGTACGGAAGTATCTAGTATGGGTACTTTTTGAAAAACGCTTAATGAGTATGATTTGAAAATGTAAAAATATATTAGATATTCCATTTACAACAACAGTGAGTTAGTTTCCATTAAATTAACTCACTCTTATTGTAAATGGTAATATCAATTTTGAGTTCTCAGTGTACGGCTATCCCCACAGTGTCTTGTTGCACTTGCTTCAGAAGTTATTTATGCCATGCGGGACTTTTAACTATCACATAAATATGGGTGCATTATAGCAATAAATCTTTTTACCCATGACGGCATTTTTAGACACTTTTAAGACTGTTGTTATTTTAGCTTTTGCTGTATCGTTTTTAGTACAAGTCTTTAATTGAGTTTGTGGTATAGTGCCCTTGTTATTGTTTTGGGGTTTTATTGTTACCATTTTAGACTTTTATGATACTGGTTTATTTTCAGCTTTTGCTGATGAGTTTTAATGCCAGTTTTTATTTGTTGAATTGTTATTTTTCGGGGTTTTATTGACCCATTTTTAAACCGTTATAGTCGTTTTTTCATTCTTGCGACTGTTTTAATACCAGTCCTTTATTTGTTGACCATTACACCCACTTGTTATGGGTTTTTATTTTGTTGAACAACGTGCTACTGTTATTTAACCTATGCACTGATTTGTGTTAACTATTTATTTTTTAGTTCTGGCGCAGTTTTTAGTGTGTTTGGGCGCTAATGACCTTAGATGTTGTGCGCCCCTTAAACAATAATCATCATCTATAGCAATAAAATAAAATGCTATTAAAACACGTTGCTCCTTTTTCAGGAAATGCCTTAGATACATTTTCAGTTATTTATAAACGCGAGCTCTGTTTACTTGCGGAATACTGACGCGTTCATTATGCAGCAAAACAATTGGCAATGTATCTAACATTTAAGAAACATCGAAGCTCGGACCTATTGTTTTCGAAACTCATTGTCAGGTTGGAACATCAAAAGAGGAAATTTCGTCTACTCCTTGAAAATGAGTACTAACAATGCAACAAGAATAAGAAAAAAACAACAATACACGAACTGCACCTGAAAGAACTTAATACTAATTTTCTGGTGAAGTTAAATGAAGAATGTGAGATATAACCTTGAAAAAAACTTAAAACGGGATAGAATTACTGAAAATAATCAAATAAAATTGGGATGATTATTTCACTTATGTAACTTCATAAAATCGATCAGCGAAATGAAAGAACAGTTTTAATTTAGACCAATCACTGCCCGATATCGCAGTGAAATTATCGTAAAGTTTTATCAACTCCCTTTACCACGGGAATTGCAATTGTCATCTGATCAATGTAAACAAACCCTGTACATCCACTGTAATTACTGAGCTAATTAATCAAGAACATCATTCGGCAATACTAAATAAAGTGCGGAATTCTGTTTCCACATCTTCTACTAATTCACAATGAAATTCTAGCCTCTTTATTCAAATTTAATAACTTTGTTTTCAATAATTGTATATTTAACTAAATTAATATGTATTCACTCAAACAATTGTTTTCGTGTATTCAGCTAAACAGTCTTAAATAATTTTGTAAATTATGCAACAATACCTGCCTAAGAAATTATAAATTTTAATAAATACGTTGTTCAGAATGGTATAATGTTATCTCTGCCTTATTTTTCTCAGTTGGTATTAGTAAATCAAAGTGTAGTGACTATAATAGTCGATTTTCGTCTATTTCAGTCCCACGGTTTCTGAGTAGGTGGTGTTCATAAGTATTACATTTTATACAATTAGTATATTCTGTGCGCGAATTTCAAATATATATTACTTTAATTATTAATCTATTCATGAAATAGTCCTAAACCCATATTTGGCACTTCTCTGTTGGCATTAGCGACAATCGACATTCTTCTGTTGCAAGATAGCTTGAAAATTAATTATTCAAAATACAAATATACAATTATTATATTACTGTAAGACAAGTTTAGAGGAGTTATATTTAAATGTTTATTTTACTCTTGAAATAGTCAAATATCACAACAGGGTCTGAGATTGCCAAGAAATTCACGAACGTAGTGAGTTAATTTATTTGCAAAACTCAGACCCTCGAGCTTTCACAATCATGCTTGTCTGCGTGGTATTGCTGAAAACAATTTTTTTACGAAATTCAAATAGAAATACGAATAAAGAATTATCACACCCCCTTTCTTCTTCTTCTTCTTCTTCTTCTTCTTCTTCTTCTTCTTCTTCTTCTTCTTCTTCCTCCTCCTCCTCCTCCTCCTCCTCCATAGCATAACTTTACTCTCCCTCATAATTTTGATGATCTTGCTCGATGTAGTCTCAATTGGATACAATGTAACTGTCCCAGTTAATAAAAGAAAGAGTCTTTATTTTTAATTAGAAAAATTTCTCTTCTTGATGCCTTTTTAAAAGTGCTTACTAGTTAGAGAAAATGCACAAAATGAAAGTACGTATCGCCTAAATAAGGTGATTTCCATGGTAACTTACATATCTTGCGATTAGACATGTCGCTGGTTACGCTTATTTTGCTGGTGTTTCGCTAAAAAAAAAAAGTGAGTGTTTTGGTATGGGAAGGAAATGTTACTTAAGATAAAAATGGGGGGGGGGAAGTATGAAGTGGAAAGTATAATTAGAAATGGCGAATGCTGTGAAGCTTGTGAACTAGATAATCGATTTCTTTGCTGGAAACTATTGCTGCACTTTGGACAGAAAACACACGTTGTTTCGCAATTTTCTGCTGCTTAAGTTTTAGTACGTATAGAACTGGTTTTCATGTCAAGCTCCTGGCAAAGTGATTGCTTCACTGCTGTGGAGGAGGAACCGTTATACATGACCCTTAAGGCATATTTCTAAGTTTTTTGCAGTCTTTGCTGTTCCTGATGAAAATGGATTGCTTCATTACTGGTAAAGAGAAATAAAGCTGAACATTTACCAGCATATTGTTAACATCCATATGTGAATCAATCAACAGGACATTATACCCAAATGCTTATTATACCAATGCAAACAAGGTTATAAATTGGTGTGGTTTTGGTTTTGGAAAGTGTTTCAGTGCTTCATCGACATTCAGCCTCTGTGCTGATTTTTGCTTCCGTTTTTCATCACAGATCACCGGATGATCCTGAAATGAATGGTCTTGTTATGAAAAAAAAAGAAAAACTTTAAACTAATCTTGCAATAATACGTATAGTAGGCCACGCATTCCTTTGTAATTTTTGAACAATTGATAGTTGTTACTGTTGCCATAGTATGAGAGTAAATTAAACAGCTATCAGGCATGTATATACTATCGAAACCTTAATTATAATTATTGCCGAATGTAAATATTCCGAAACATTAACTACCGGTGCTAAAGTTGATGGCAGTTGGCTATTAAAGCTTGCGATAATTTTCTAGTTGCACAGCTTACGGCAATAATAGAAATTTTCTTGTTGAATCTAATTCCGCGGAATAATTCTGACCAAATTACCAATTCGTACTTTTTTACTACTGGGAAATCTTAAAAACACTGAACTGTATTCTAATTATAGGCGGTTCTTATATGCCAAAACCCAATTTTAGGGGCCGCAACTTTTTTTTTTCCTTAACGAAACTCTGTATATGCCATTGAAATAAAATAACAAAAATAGTTTTTTTGAAAATCAGTGAAATCAACTATTAGGAGTGGAGGTTTACCTAAAACCCAAAATCTAAAAAGCGCTGTAGGGGCACCAATATATTGTCTCTCGCCACGAAGCTTTGTGTATACCATTTAAATAAAGTAAGAAAAATCGGAATATTGGAATATTGGGAGTGGTATTGAAAAACGAAATTTAAAGAGTGGGAGTTAACCTAAAACGAAAAATTAAAACTAGTTCTAGCGGCGGCAATTTCCTTCTTTTTCTCAACGAAACTCATCATAATATTAATTACTCGATTAATGCATTCATTTATAAATACTGAACGGATGTTTAAAAAATAATGTATGATACTATATGCATACTCCTTACGAAATAACATCTTACTTTTATCATAAAATAACTGATTCATAAACAAACATACGATAAGTTTATCGTATTAAAACGTGAAATCTAATGGTCTTAAAGAAAAAATCCGTCACGCAGGAACTGCATAAACTAAGCAAATTCCTCACCGAGTTTAATAAAATGAATATAAAATCCAAATTAGACCTTATTAGTTAATGTAATTAAATAAGTTATGGAATTACTGAGTGGTATTAAGGGAACAAAATTAGAATTCTTGCAATTTATAAGTTTTACAAAAGAGAAGCCACAGGTTTAGAATTATTATTATTATTATTATTATTATTATTATTATTATTATTATTATTATTATTATTATTATTGTTATTGAGATTAAACCACAAAATGAATTGTAGATTATTAATTAAATGAAATACATGATCACTAATTAACAAAGCTATACTCTGTGTGGGTATTTTTAAACATTTTAAATGTAATCGTGTTTATAAACTGAGCCCTTGATATCATCTTTACATTCACTAATGTCGGTCTTGTTGGTGTAGGTTAACCATACTTGCCTCCTAAACCCAAGAACTCGGGCTCAAATCCGGCCAGGATCGATGGATTATTTCGGGCGTAAAAATCCTAAGTATGGCTTCCTTCGGAAGGGAAGTAAAGCCGTGGATCCCGTGTCGTACATTTACGGCACGATAAAGAACCTCAAGCCTGAAAAAAGAGACCTCTGAGCAAAATTTGTCGGCTGTTTCACGCTCTGAATTGAATGGGACGCTGATAACCTTATATATATATATATATATATATATATATATATATATAACCATATAAATATATATAACCATATAACCATTCACTAAAATAGAGAAAATTTGGAATTACATTGTGTATTTAAAAAAAATGTCCATGTGTTTCAATCAAACAATTACAACGTTCAAAGCAAATAAAAACAATCGAAAGTTACTTAATTTTCATTGTCTTTGAAATGTCGGTTTTCAAGTATACCCCTACTCCTAAAGATCCTATTTCCTTAATTTTCGGAAACTACTTTTATCAATTTATTATAAAGAGATCTACCGAGTTTCTTGAGAAAAAATAAAATTTGCAGCCGCTAGAGCGATTTTTCAATTTTCGCTTTAGGTTAACCCCCGTCTTCAATGGTACAATTTTGTTGGTGAACGAACTTGACGAATTGTTTGCTAATTGATGGTATATGCTTAATTTCGTTGAGAAAATAAAAATTGCGACTTTTAAAGAGAGAATGGATATATATGTTTATTTTTGTATTTATTTATTTTTTTTTTTTTTGTGTTAATTGTAGATAGCTAGAGGTACGATCGATGCAGATTAAAAATAAAATATTCCCATGGGTATAAACGCAATAACTTTCATTCCTTCGAAATTCGTTAAAAAAAATAAAATAACTGAAAAAATAAGCAGATTTCTCTCGGTGCCAACCGCAATAGCTTCTTGCGAAAAGCAACCTTTAGATAGTTACATATGTCTTATCTCTCTTTATGTACCCGTTTTTTCCAAGGCAGTACGAATATGCAAGGTTCCTTGCTCCATACGAAAGACTTAGAGATGTTCCCGATTGATGTACAGAAACAGAATTATATTTCCAAGAAATAGGCGGCTCATTTCCGCGAAGATAACACCAAGAAGCTCTCATAAGGTCGCCCGGCACACGAGAACTGGCAGCTGTGGTGTACGCTGCGTTAGAAAGGAACAGCTTTCCTGTTGCTCAACACCTGCTGTATACTTCAGCTCCAGCTGTTGTGAAACTTTCATGTTTGTGGCATTTGCGATTTGTTCTTCATACGATTATAGAAAAGTGTTTAATTAGGCCGTCGGCATTAACTAGAAGAGTACAGGGGAGAATATGGGGCTTGCTTCAAGAAAATACAGACCACAAGATTACTAGAAAAAGAAATGTTCAAAGTTATAGAAATATCACGAAAGTGCTCCAAGTAACGTGTAAGACGTGTTTAGAAAATATTTCCAATTCATTTAAAGACCGGGTGGCCGAGGTGACTAAGGCACGGAATCGTGAACGGGAGGTTTGAGATTCGACTCCCACAAAGATTCTCCACGATAACGGTTTTTCCAGGTTTTCCTCATTCCAGGGCGGTACAATAAACTTAGATCTGAAACACTTCCCCCCCCCCCCGAAAAGTTCTTTCCCAACCCGCCTGTTTTATGTCTCAGTAGTGAAAATGGGCAACAACCTCAATTTTTTAATCAGTAATTTGTTTATACATTTACAAGTTTTGTACTAAAACGTGAGAAAATAATGTAATGCAATATTTACTTGAAAATAATGTGTAATTCAATTGAAGACGAACTCCATTGTGCTATTCTTGGTCCTGTTATTTCCTACTTTTCTTACCAAAATATATTCCATAAAATCATACTTGATAAACCATGTGTTCAGTTTTGTTTTCCCCCGGAGTGTTTTGCCTATGGACGAGCGAAGCGCTCGTTAGCCAGTTACACGGCCAGCGGAAGGGAAAAACAATAAAACAAGCTAACCAACAACAATACAAACCAATTTAAGTGATCTTTACTTACTATATTATCAAATGAGTGTTGAAACAGCCCGCCTTCGTTCTTCACGCATTTATTGGCATCGCTTTAGGAATTTATTCATCACTCGTTGTGGTTCATTTGGAGAAATCCGCACAATTTCCTGACGAATATTATCTTTTGAGTTCTTGAGATTGGTGTGCGAGTTTGTCTTGTACGCGGCATTTTTTAGTTTACCCCAGAGACTGAAACGAACAAAAATCAACTATTACAATCGCTAGCGTTCGATTTTCTAATACCAACTGAGGAAAAAAAATATATAATATACAGTGTCTCTATTTTTCTTTGTATTCTGTGGTTTGGACGTCCTAATAAGATCAATTTGCACCTTTGAACTCATCACCAAAATGCTTTGAAGAACCCTCCATTTTGCGTTATGATTGTCAATTGTCCATGCTTTTGTTGCTATTAGTAGCTCCCCATCGCTTCTAGCAAAAATGGTCAGTGATGCATGTTCAAGAATTATGTAGTGGAGGTATAGAGTTGGCTACACTGACCACAAGACAAATGCACATCGCGTGATAAAACGGATTTGGTAATTTTTCCTTCGATAATTGCATTCCATAATCTGGCTGCAATTGGTTAACATTCATTTTTTTTTTTTTTTTTTGTTTAAGTTTCATTGGTCAATTTAAGATGACGTTACATGGGTGAAATAGTCATATTAATTAGTTTTCTAACAGTTTTGCATGTATCACGAATTTAACAAAAAATTAACCGGCATATTTTACTCACCTGAAAGAATGTTAAACTAAGGAAAAATAGAACATACAACCAAACTGCTATAAGACTTTGCCTTGAAAGTAATGCAGTAAGCGATAAGCAAATTTGCACGAGTCATGCATATCCTTGAATGTAGACGGTACATAACTCTTGCATTAGCTTTTCTTTTCCTCTTTAACTGTCGTTTGGTGATAAGCTCTTCTTAGAAGGTAAAAGGAAAATAAATTTGAGTAACGTACTAAAGAAAATAGAGGTCAAAGAACGTTTATTGCAGTATTTGTGTAAGCATGTACTGAATACAACGTCAAATGCAGAACGCGAACACTTGTCATTGGACTCATTTGATAAAAGCGAGCCGATTATTTCCTTGATATTAGCGTCTCTTCGCTGCTGAAAAATGCGAATTTTGTATATTCAGTATGGATAAGAATTTTAAACATTCATAATTAGGGTTTTTGAATTTTTATTAATTTAGTTTATTTACGGACGCTCTTTAACATCTCAGGTCATCAGCCTCCCATTTAATTCATGAAGTGAAACAGTCGATAAGTTTTGCTCAGAGGTCTCTTCTTTCAGGCTTGAGGTTCTTTTACGTGCCGTAAATCTACGACACGGGACTCTAGACTTTACTTTCCTACCGAAGGAAAACATATTTAATTTTTACGCCCGAAAAAATCCATATACCTTGTCCGAGATTGAACCAGAGATCTTGGGTGTACGGGGTAAATATGGTTACCACCAGATTACCAGCACCAACTGGGATTTACACATATTAACTTAATTAAATACATTTCACGTAGCTAAAAAAACAGGTCAAGTTATATGCACATCAACCTAGTTAAATACGCCAAACGAATTAAATACACTTCAACGTAATGTTATACATATTAATTAAATACATTTTACCAAGCTAAAAATGTCAATCTAGTTAAATACACATCATTCCAGTTGAATATACATGTCAACGTAATTTTACATATGTTAACATAATCAAATACACTTTACTTGGCTAAAGCATTCAGTTAAATGCGTATCAACCTAGTTAAATAACATCAAACTAATTAAATACATGTCAACGTAATTTTACACATTGTCTTAATAAAATACATTTCACTTGCCTAAAAACATGTCATGTAGTTAAATATATGTCAGCGTAATTTTACAGGTGTTATTTTAATAAAATATCTAGTTAAATACATATCGAGTTAGATATATGTCAAACTAATTAAGTACTATCAACTTAATTTTGCACATATTAACTTAATTAATACATTCCATTTCTTTAAAAACATGTCAACCTAGTTAAATACGCCAAATTATTCAAATATGTCAATTTAATTGTACATATATTAACTTAATTAAATACATGTAATTTATCTGAAACATGTCAATCTAATTAAATGCACATTAACCTAGTTGAATGTGCAAAACTTATTAAATACATGTTAATTTAACTTCACACATATTAACTGAATTAAATATATTTCACCTAACTAAAACATGTCAACCTAGTTAAAATAGATCAAACTAATTAAATGCATGCCCCCCCCCTTTTTTTTTTTTTTTTGGATGGTGTTTAATGCCCGTTTTTACTACTGAGGCATCACAGGCGGTGAACACTGATGATACATGAAATGAAATGATATATTGGAAAAGGATTTTTTAAGGAAGGAAGCGTTCCAGGCCTAAGTTTAGGGTACCTCCCCGGCATTTGCCAGTTATGAGGACAGGAAAAACTGGAAAAAACCTGTCGGGGAGGACGGTCCTGGCGAGATTCAAACCCCAGACCTCTCGCTCACGAATCCGCGCCTTAACGACTTCGACCACCCTTGGCGGTGATGTTAACGTAGTTTTACCCTTGTTAGCTTAATACATTTAATCCATTTAATAACATGTAAGTCTAGTTAAACATATGTAAACCTTCTTAAATACTTCACAAACTAATTAAATACACATCAACGTATTTTACACATATTAACACAATTAAATAGATTAACTTAATGTATTTCATCATTAAAAAACGTGTAAATATAATTAAATACTAGAATTAATATAAATTTTACACATATTAACTTAATTGAATGCATTTCATCTATCTTAAACATACCACTCTAGTTAAATATTTCAAACTAAAAATATACGTTAATCTGGTTAAACACGTAAAACATACTATTAGATACATGTCAACGGAATTTTACACGTATTTACTTAATTAAATACTTTGTTAACTAATTAAATGAATTTAATCTATTTAAAACATGTAAAAACTAGTTAAATACGTTAAACTAATTAAATCCGCGTCAACTTAATTTTACTACTATAAACTATTAGCGACTTAAACAAAAATGTGTTTTAGTGCTTTATTTTTGGTTACTTGCCTTAATATACTGTATTAAGCCGCCTAATGAATATTTAATACATTGTCAACAACACACAAGAACACGATCATAGGTTACTAGAGTTAAACTCGTCTTGACCACCCTTCCAGCTCTCCGGCCGGCTTTCAAGCGTGGGGACGAGACCCTGCATAGTTCAGTCAACTGCTGCCAACTGCACGTGGAGCGGTCCCGCGAAGGAAAAACCACCCTTGTGCATTCAATGCAGATAAACAAGAGTATGCATAACATCATTTGTAAGAAAGTGTGCATGCTGTAGATAGCAAGTCTCGCTACCCTCTCCCCTCTCGCGCTCACATGGAAAAAGTTCCAGCCAACGTGCTGTCATCCAGTCACGCAACACTTGTATACAAAACTCTGTTACATAGTTACAGGGAAAAGATAATAGTTTTAATATATGCATTTTGATGACAAGGTAGGAATGTGAATCAGATGTCTAGAAACTGCAGTGAATAACAAGGAGAAACTTTTGTTGTCGTTGCAGTTCTCTCCAGTAATCCATGATTTGAAAGGATGGCTTATAAAAGGAAAATTTCCGACTGGCAAGGCTCATCATGTATTGCGGTGGGGGGCTGAACTATTCCAACAATATTTCCAACTTTTACTCTTGTCAGTCAGTCCGGCAACAAACACGGTGGCCGCCATATGCTTTCACGCATAACGTCGGGCACATTCACTTGGGTTGCTTCAGATGAAAGTTGATACAAAACGTTTCAGAAAAAACACGGCACTACAAGTCTGATTCCGCTCTAATTCTTATTTTTATTTCCTAGCCTGAGGAGTGTTTACGTCCTTGGTTCATGTCCCGTTGAATACTGACATTTCACTTACGGTACATGTAGGTTTGACGCAAATTGAATCTTAATTCACTATAATGACTTAAGAAATCTTGTGTTGCAAACATCGTAGCACTGTACTGCAAAAGCGGCTCACGGCAGCGTAAACCAGAGGTGCACAGCTTTAGTACTGTTACTGCTAAGTCATTAAGAGCACCCAGTAAGCTCGGTCCTGGTGGTGTAGTGGTAACCATACTTGCCTCGTAGACCCAAGATCGCGGGTTCAATTCCGGCCAGAACCGATGGATTTTTTCGGGCGTAAAAATCCTAAGTATGGCTTTCTTCGGAAGGGAAGTAAAGCCGTGGGTCCCTGTGTTGTAGATTTACGGCACAATAAAGAACCTCAAGCCTGAAAGAAGAGGCATCTGAGCAAAACTTATGGATCGTTTCACGCTTTGAATTGAATGAGACGCTGATGACCTGCGATGTTAAAGAGCGCCTGCAAATAAAACAAATCACCAACACCCAGTAGGTCAAAAATCAGAAAAAATGTCCGGTTTTTAATTTTGATCATATAATTCGTACTTTCATCATTTGTGTCTCTGTGACATTTCTAAGTGTGTTAATTATTTATTTTAAAAATATATAATTAGTTGCTGGATGTAACATTCTTGCAACTATCAATGTCAAATCTAGCGATTGAAATAAGAAAGTTTTGTTAAGTGTATGTTACTTAACTGTTGAGGCTAGCCGGGAGATGTGAATGTCTATTGTCTTCTGTTCATAAGCGTGAGAAATCGCATGCTTAAGGGAACCCGGTGTATCCTATCCTAGCAATGTTAAATTATTAACATTTAGTTTTATTTTTCTTAAGATTTATTGGAAGTAGTCGTAGTGTTTCATTGTTATGGTGTATAGTTGCACATATTGGCTTCACTTTAACTTTTTTTTTTTTTTATAAAATACTTTTTAATTTGTCAGAAAGTATTTCTTTGGACCCAAAATGTTTTGCATTTTTGTACAAACATTGTAACCCATATTTGTATGAAAAAATGTTTGGTACATGGCCGTGTTAAACTGTGCAGAGGTACCAGAAGAACAGGATAGAGTAAACTCGGTCTCCTTAAGTAAGTTACAATTGGATATAGAACTTTTAAACAAATAAGAATACCGACTTTTACTTCTCAACACAATCTCCTTGATGCAAGTAATAATAATAATAATAATAATAATAATAATAATAATAATAATAATAATAATAAACAATTAGTTTTAACCATCAAAGTTGTATTATTGCCATAACCGTGCCACCGAAAAGTTATCGTGGGCTTTAATTCACAATAGGGTAGCCAACTAGCACCAACCCCGTGACTTAAACTGTAGTATCAATTGTACATATTTCGCAATGCTTACGCTCGGATTTTGATGGCATATCTGATAGCCTTAAAAGAGTAGTAATAAATATTCTCTGTTTTTATTCAACCACGTCAGTTCTTTATTAATGCAGAACCATCTGTAGGAGAATACAGGTAGTAAGTCAATTTGCTGACATGCGCATTTAGACATACCGAAGTCGTCCCTACTGTGTAACAGTTGTTTGATAATTCTGGTGAATATCCACGAAATGGCAGAAAATTTTGTTAAGCGGCACCATTTTTTGTGAGAGAGATTAGTGTATGGTTTTCAGTAAGATGAAATGTCCAGTTAATTGTTTACAGCAAGTGACCAGTTCCTTACGTACCGTAGAAAATGAGAGAAATAACCTGTTTCGTCTTGTTTGTTGTTTGTTTACGGACGCTCTTTAACATCTCAGGTCATCAGCGTCCCATTAAATTCAGGGCGTGAAACGGCCGATAAATTTTGCTCAGAGGTCTTTTATTTCAAGTTTGAAGTTCTTTTACGTGCCGTAAAACCACGACAGTGAACTCACAGCTTTACTTCCCTTCCGAAGGAAGCCATACATAGAATTTTTACACCCGAAAAAATCCATCGACCCTGGCCGGGATTAAACCCGCGACCTTGGGTGTACAAGGCAAGTATGGTTACCACATGAGTTTTGGGTGTTATTAAACACTTCCATTTAAATGGTTGTACTGCAAAACAGTTCAAAGCAGAGTTGGATGAAGTTCATGCATACTCTGTAACGTCATTGAAGACCGTTTATTTATGCATGAATAAGTTTAAACGTGGTCGGAGAAGCACTGAAGATGAAGCGAGCTCCGGCCGCCCCAAGTGAATTTTTCCTATTCCTGAGTTTGAAAAGTTGGCTTGGTGGGAAGCAATTTTCATCTAATGTGGCCATCAATGAGTATTTTGCAGAGCTTGAGAGATGCTATTTTTCCCATGCGATGAAAAAATTGGAACTTCTCTGGGCCAAGTATATAGACGTCGATTGAGAAGTGAAGTGTGTTAAGAAAAAACAATTTTTCTTGCATTTTACCAAACTTTTCAAACGATCCTCGTTTACCGTATTTATTTGATCGTACAAAAACTAATCACTTATTGTTGACTCTATGTCCAAAACCTTTGACAAAGATTATACATTTCGATCAGAGAACTTGCGGGACGCTCGTAAACGCTGCATGTATAAAGCGCATTCAGGGACTGCGCACTCGAGTGAGCACTTTGCCTGTGTACGCAATGGGCACAATCATTAGCATCTGGAAAGAGAACGATAGGGTAGAGTAGCGGTGGCCAAGCTGTTTAGAAGGCATTCTCTTCTGCTTAGGCGCCTGGGTTCAAACCCAAAACCAACATTTGTATTTTATTTTTTATTATTATTTTTATAAGAGTTATGTAGAACATCACATTGCCTTAATATCATATGTTTTAATGCATCATTTGAGTTGTATGGAAAAAATATTATGAACTTAATTTGTCATATGTTGACAAACGTTTATTTGAAAGAAAAAGTGTTTCAGGCCAGGAGGCTAACCTGCGCTCTTAACCACAGCATCTCTGCACGCTCTGTCACAGATCTAACAGAACACACACTAGTCTGCGTCTTTAGTGCATGTCATACAACATAACTGCTGCAGTGGCTACACAGCTGATGCTTTGTGAACCGCGCGCTGTTAACGAGTAGGACTTAACAAGAATTTTGTATTCAAATGATGACTTTTTTAAAAAAAAATTAAATAAAACATTATTTTGTAACTTTGCGTTTGATAGTAGTAATAAAAAGCTGACAAGCGCATATTCGTGCAAAAGGATGAAATATACAATGTGTAGCATTCTGGCAACTCTGTTAAAAATAAATGGTTTCGTCGTTCTCTTTTCGTGAGGTATCAACACAGAAATATGTGTAACCAGTTTCTCTTTTTGTTTTTTGAAAGGCTGGGTGTATTTAGGAAACTGGTACGACGTACTTAGTTCCAGTGTTTTGTCGCTGATATAATGGGACATTCATATGATTCCGAGCACTACAATGAAAGTAATTATTTTTCCACTTCTTGATCTAACAAGATTCTGAAGTGTCTTTCGTCTGCATTCCAGGTACACTGAACTCTTATATCTAAAACACGCTCAGAGTTGCGAAGCGTGGCCTTTTGTAAAGGGTAGGCCCAGACATGGAATATCGAAATTATTGGAAAATAAAATTTACATTAAATATACTATAAAGTGGCTCTATAATGTTATCATAAAGTTTTTCGTGTTCAAAAGTATGGTAGTGTGATTATGAATAATGTAAAAGATTATTAAATAAAATTAAATGTTATATTAAAACTTTTTCATGTTATGTATATGAACTCAACCCTCCAGTCCTTTTTCAGTACATAATTTACTCTTAAAATGAATTCTTGATGTTTCACCACCACCACTATCGGTGACCGAGGTCGTTAAGGCGCGAACTCGTGAGCGGGAGGTTTGGGGGTTTCGAAACCCGCCAGGACCGTCCTTCCTGACTGATATATTTTTTTTTCTGATTTTCCTCAGTCCTCATAAACGGCAAATGCCGGGGAGGTACCCTAAACTTAGACCTGAAACGTTTCCTTCCGTAAAAAATCCTTTCCCAATGTATCAGTTTCATCTCGTGTAACATCAGTGTCCAGCGCCTGTGGTGCCTCTGTAGAAAAAAAAAAAACATTAAACACCGTTAAACAAATTTATGTTTGGCTGAACATTTTAGCATCCTTTATAGTTCTAATAGTATGGCGGGTGTTCTAAAATGTCTCGGCCTGACTCGGAGATGTCGTGATGATGACCAAATTACTATGATAGTGGTTAAGTATTGCGCTTTAGATGGTGCACTATAGACTCGTAAGTGTACTCACAGACTAGTGTCCACATTTCCTGCAAAATGGATAAAATGTCTCTTTAAATATCCATTGAGAAAAGAAATTGTGTGATGTTTGAGGTTGTAACAGCAAATAAAACAAATGCCCAGTGTGACTTCAGCTCCTCTGCAAAGTTGCCAGATTGCTCTGTTTCCAAGGCCTTCTTCAGCTGCGATTAATAAAACTGCAGAGCCTACAATGATTGCACAAAGCTAACGCAGTCTACAACACGACAGAGACGCAAACGGAAGTGGTCATCTCATGGCCTCCCACCATGCGAAGGTTCATTGCAGTATTTCCGTTACCCATACACTGATGTTCCCTTCAGCGTTGCGGGTTGCGTAACGCAAGGACAAAGTTTATTATGCATGTAGTGCTACATGTTTATAATCTGGGAGCGGCGTACTGCGTGATGTGTTACTAAAGATCTGGTGAAATGAGCCTGCTCTCTTCAGAGAGCGCACAGCATATCAAAACATGCACAAGTGCAAGTTTAAACTTCAATAGTCACCGTCGTATAGTCTTGAGTTCAATCCTGTGTCAATGGCTGGTGAAAAATCATGAATATTTCTAAAAAAAACAAACTTTAGATTCAACATTTTCACATGCTATGACATTTCTCTCTTTTCGAATGCCCAACAATTCGACAAAAATTCTCTTTTTATTTATACGATTAAGGTGCAAAAACAAATAATTAAATCCACGAGTAATTTGGTGGCTGTTAATGGTAATCAAGCGTGTTCATTTGATATTGCAAAATCCTTTGAAGAACAAGAGACTTTGAAAGACAACCCTCGCTCTGGAGAGCGTCGGGAAGCTGTGAACGAGAGAACAATTCAAAGAATGAGGAAATTGATGGAGGAAAATGAACATGTACTGCTGAAATACTATGTATGGAAGTGGACATCAATATTGGCAGCAGTGACAGTATACTCCGTGAATATTTAAAGCTACGAAAAACGCGTTCCTATGAAGAGAAGAAGAGGAGAAAGGAATGTGCAAGGAAACTGCTGAGAGTGTTTCCACCAAATGGTCCTAAACTTTTGACGGTGATGAAAGTTGGTTTTATTGCTCTACCACCCCAAATAAAGCTCAGAACTGCGTGTGGGTAAATGAGAATGACCCAAGACCAGTTTGTTCTTCGACAAGATTTTCATTCTCGGAAGCGAATATTCACTGTTTTCCTCAACTATGAAGGACTATTAGTGGTTGACTGTATGCCAGAAGAAATGCCAATGATTGGAGAATACTATGATACTGTATTTTGGATCCTTTATTTGAAAAGCTGAGGCGTCGAGTCCAAAGATAAGAACTTCAAGGGTGTTGCTTTTGCACGACAATGCGTCTCCTCACAGAACAGCTACAAATTAAGGAAAATCTGCGAAAAAAATACCTTACTTATAATGAATGTGACATAGAGAAATGCTTGCATATTATTAACAGGAATATGTTTTCCATTAGAATGACTCTTATTGATGTACATATGCAAAGATACAAATTAATTTATTTCCTTATTAAAGTATTGGCATATCTGTTGTGTAGCAAATGAAACTTGAACACCAATTCGTATACTTTCTTCTGGCATCTTAATGAAGACCAACCGTGTTAACCAGTGTCGGAGAACTGCTTTGCACATGTGGTATTGAAGTGAATATACCTACTTTGGAGGAAAAGAAGGTCATTCTGTCAACTGCACGTAAAATAAAGTGACCACATCTTTAGCACCAATGATCGGTGGTGGAACCAAGTGGTTGTACACATAACCTAATTTTCTCGGAAGTCACCGTCGTGGCAGAGAAGTCCTTGCTATAGCGTTACGGATACTGTGAGGTCACGCAGAGGATCGTGACATCATGATGCCTCACCAGGAGGTCAGCAAAGATGAAACATTTCGTACTCGGGGGAATAGTCAGTAGTAAAGCAAGTTATTCCTCAAGGTTATATTTTGCGCCCATTATTATTTTGACTATGTCAATGAACTCCCCTCAGTAATAAATAAACATGCTTATCCAATTCTTTCTGCAGATGATACTAGTGCTCTCATTAAAGTCTCCACTTAGATTTATCCAAAGACATTATCACTACGTTAAATAGCTGATTTGGCAGTAACAAAACTCATATAAACTTGGAAAAAACTAAATTCATTAATTTTCACACAAAAAAATAAAATAATTGCAGATACAACATGAAGACAATGAAATAATGGAATCTAGCAACATAAACTTTCTTGGTTTTATGATTTATCATATGAAATAGAAAGACCATATGATTACATCGTACCCAAATTGAGCTCGGCATGTTTTGCAATTCATTTTATAAATAAACAGCATCCTAAAAAACAGCATATTATACTTACTTCCATTCCATAATCACTTATGGGGAAACTCAATAAATGCTGCAAACAACATCAACAACAACAACAATAATAATAATAATAATAATAATAATAATAATAATAATAATAATGGCAGGGGCAGAGCGATCAACTGATTGTAAACCATTATTCAAAACATGTGGATTTTTACTATTGACTTGCGAGTACATTCTAGCTGCACTTTTATTTATAGTGGACAATTCAGGAGTGTTCTTAAAAAAAAAAACTCAGATAAACACAGCAAAGAAACTAGACACAGGCAGGGTTTGCACAGACCAAGTAACAAGTTGCAGACGCTTCAAAAAGGTGTTTTCACAATGATATCATTTTATTTAATTCACTTTCGCAATCTACAAAAGAACTGAATCCCAACAAAAATAAGTTCAGAATAGTATTACAAAGATACTGTATCACTCACACCTTCTATAAAGAGGAGAATTTCAAGCGATCATTTTCTCCGTTGAATTAATTCAGTTTTATAAATATATTAAATGTAAACACTTTAAGTTATCATTTTGTAAATATTATAGATGTAAATAATATATTACCATTAATATGATTTTTTATCCTGAGATGGCATTTTAATATAAACTATGTAAAAAATGAATATCTCTGAAAACTCAACATCACAGTTGAAATTTGTAAATATGAAGAATGTGACAATTTCATCAAATATATATATATATATATATATATATAATGTAGTTACTGGCGACATCAAGATAGACTAACTCTTTTTAGAGTTGGCTAAATCCATTATAGGATCCACAGATTGAAGTGATGCGATATGACATTTCAAGGCCTACTATACTATTCTATACTGTATTATAAAATTTAATCTGTACAGCATCTTGAAAAAATAAGGTATTTACAAGTATTTAAAAAGTACGTCACACAAGAGCTGCTAAAATAAAAGAATTCCTCAGCATTTAGAGTAACTTTAAAAAAAAAAGAATATAAAATCAAAATTATTGTCTTATTAATTAATTAAATAAGATAGGCGTTACTGTGTGTTAATTAGCATGATAAAAACTAAAGCTTATGAAAGAAAATCTGAACCTATAATACATTATTTAAACAGGTTTTTTTGTCATTTTTTCAAAATTAATTGAAAATAAATGTCATTAGTGAAATTACTCAAATTTACAAAATTAGAATTCTAGCAATCTATAAGTATTACAAAAGAAAAATCTTTAAACCACAAAAATTAATGATATAATTTCAGTTAAATTAAATATATGACCTTTGAAACAAGATATATTGTGTGAGCATTTTAAGCACTTTTAAGTGTGACTATGTTTATGAACTGAGTCCTTGATGTCATCTTTACTTCAATAAAATAGAGAAAAATTACAAAAAGCTTGTGTATTTAATAATATTCATATATTTCAATAAAACGAAAATGTTACTATTTAAAAATAGTTATATTGTATTAAGTGAATATACACAATCAACAATAAACAATCCAAAGTTCCATCGACTTTCATTGGCTTTGAAATTTCATTTAAATGTTATTGTAATAAAAACATGTAGCGTAAACGTTTTCTGAAGGTTATTACAGAGCGCTCTTACATACAAATATAATTCTCACACACATATTAGACTAATATTTCACAGTTGTTATCTACACGATAATACTTTTGTTAAATATAAAACACATGCATCATTATAAATACATTTTATATGCTGAGTTAATTTGTCCTTTTATTTTAAAACTATAGAGAGAAAATTAAACGCAAGAGCGCTTTTTACTTTCGGTTTTCAGATATACCTACTTCTAATGGTCCTATTTCCCTAATTTTCAGAAAATATTTCTCTTGTTTTATTTAAATGGTGTATGCCGAATTTTGTTGTGAGGAAACAAATATTGGTACCGATACAGCGATTTTTAAATTTTGGGTTTCAGGTAAATCTTCACTTCTAATAATTCTTTTAATTTCTTTGACTTTTCGGAAACTGTTTGTATCAAATACTTTTAATGGCATATATTGAGTTTCGTTGAGGAAAAAAAAATTGTGGCCGCCTAGAGCGTTAACAGGCGCGCGCGCGCACACGCGCACACACACACACTATGGTGTAGTGGTAACCATACTTGTCTTCTAAACCCAAGATTGCGGGCTCGATCCTGGCCAGGATCGATGGATTTTTTCGGGCCAAAAATCGTTAAGTATGGCTTACTTCGGAAGGGAAGTTAAGCCGTGGATCCCTTCCCTCACGTTTCACGCCCTAATTTGAATGGGACGCTGATGACCTGAGAAGTTAAAGAGCGTGCATAAATAAACCAAAAGGAAAAAAGACACATACACATGCATATAAAATGTTAATTGGCATTTTCGGTACCTAACAGGTAAGATCGTTGGAAATTTTAGGAAATGTTTAAAAAATCTTTTCATGGGTACAACCGCAATAGCTACTACATTTCTTCGAAATTTACTAAAATAAGTTTTACTGCAGTTTGAGTACTTAGATATTCTCGCATCATTGCTTTGACGAGAGGTCCTTCCTTCATGTAAACCTTCAGGGAATGGCGATTATGAAATTCGCTCATGCAAATCACTTGCGCTATAAGGATTTCCAGTAAACATTTGGAGAGCTGGAATTCCTAGCGTAACCAGCCCTCTGTGGGCAGAATGTTCAAGGCTCATGCCTGGGATAAGTGGGTAGCTTGAAGCTGGGCGGAGGAGTTTGTTGGAATGGCCAAACATAGGCAGCTAACAAAGCCCAGCAACCTCTGCCTACGACTACCAGAGCGAAACGGTAGTAATAGCACGACTTCTACCTTCCTCAGGAAGTTAATGAATCCTAGCCAATCAAAAGGAGGAGTGCATTGCTTATCCGCATAATTGAGTTAAATATTAAGCGCTGCAGTTCGATATAGCAGTAACATTTGTTAGTAAAATCTACCGTTGTAGTTGAGCGTGGAATGAAAGTACACTAGGGACGCTTCGCGGCAGCATAAATCCAGTGCACACTTCTTTACTGCTGCTACTGCTGAACATAAATCACAAGTGTCTAACTAGAACTAACACTCACCTGTAAGTGTCCGAATACACACAACAGGAAATCCGTCGCGCAGGAGCTGCGCAAACTAAGCGAATTCCTCACCGAGTTCAATAAAGTTACTGCACTACTGTGTGGTATTAGGGGAACAAAATTAGAATTCTTGCAATCTATAAGTATTACTTAAGTATGGCTTCCTTCGGAAGGGAAGTAAAGGCCGTGAGTCCCGTGTCGTACGTTTACGGCACGGAAAAGAACCTCAAGCCTGAAAGAAGAGACCTCTGAGCAAAATTTGTCGGCTGTTTCACGCCCTGAATTGAATGAGAGGCTTATGACCTGAGATGTTAAAGAGCGTCCGTAAATAAACAAGACAATCACTGCATTCTGCAACAGATCTAACAGAACACACATATTAGACGCGTCTTTAGTGCATACCGCATAGCACAACATTGCTGGTTACCTTGTGAACCGCGCGCTGTAGCAAGTAGGATGGACTTAAAATAATTTTGCGTTCAATAGATGATTCATCTTTTCCGTCAAAGGGTGTACGGACGTAAGGCTCATGCGTCGATTATAATTATTTGTGTACTTGTAAACCTGTCACAATACTACTTTTACTCCTACTGCTACCATGCTACCACAGCTAAATAAGCAACAGAATAATGCGTTTTATCTGCTTAACTAAACTCTTTGTCATGGTAATGTAAATTTTTAAAATGTCTGTCCATGAACGACTCTTTGTTCAGCAATGCCGTGACTTCCTCCCGAAGAAGCCGAGTTTTACCTTCCAGGCATTATATTCACATCGGAACACCTTTAACTTTCAGTGTGACGTCATGCAGTGATGTCATCCAAACAGTAATGCAATTGTCTCCGAAATCTTTATCTGAAGTTTTGTAAAGAATTACTCAGGGTACAAAGGAAATGGGAAGAAGCTGTTTTTAGATTACCGGAAGCATGTAGGCGGCTTGTTTTGAAGTTTCGTATATCCGTGACCAGGATTGCAGTAACTTTGTATAGCGAAAAGAAAGAAAAGGGGAAATTTAAAAAGGGGGGGGGCAAAATAAACCGAAATATTTCTGTTTTACAAAGAGATACACGCTGTTTTAAGGCAGAGCCTGTTTACAAGTTTGGAATTTATACACAACATACCAGCATTGTCTTATTGTAGTACTTCAAAATTAATATTAATAAAAAAAACAACTGGGGAAAAATTATCACATTCTTTGTTACTCGAATGCACTTATAAGGACTAGAAAATTTACTCATTTAAAATTTAAAAATAAATAAATACATGTAAACAATAATAATAGTTTGTGCTTCTGAAAACGTTCATAACAAGAGCAATGTAGCATATCCATAGGAAAGTGATTCATACAAACGTCACGGTAGAATAGTGCAGTAACTTTCTAAGTACCTAACTACAGAAGAATTAAGAACTGTGTATGCATGCGTAAGCTAAATCATAAACATTATGGAGATAATCCGTCCTGGTGGTCTAGTTTCAATCACACGTGCTTCATTGACCCGGCTAGTGTCGATAGATATTTTTGGGGCGTTTGCCTTTGAAAGAAAAGGCGCATCTTCAACTGCATGCAAAGTAAAATGTTCACAAATTCTGAGTGTTCTTAATGTTATTCGACGATCCTCTCCCACAATAACATGCAGCGGTGTTAATGTTTTCTTCGTTAGAGCACAAACTGGAGATCGGGGTCCCCTTCCTTTGAAATTGATTGCCTCCCCTTTTTAAACCATCTTTGAATTGTGCTACAAGGAAGAATAAACTCTCCTAGGCCCACTGTAATATTGCTTAGGCTTCAACTGAAGATTTGTTGAGACGAAAAATAAATTTCTGAGCAGCATATTGTTCGTCGCGTGCCACCTCTATAATGCTGTAGGCGGAACTAAACATGTCTCAATTTGGCATACCTTTTATAATTTGTAATACTTTTTTTCTTTTGTTTTGCAACAATAAATTTATACCGAAGTATTTGGTATGGGTGCTGTTTTTTAAAAACATATTAAGTCTTCGTTTTAAAATAAGAGGGTTGGAGTAACTTCCGGTTAGACCGTAAGTAGCAAAAGTCTGTAATATCATTTTTGAGTCCTCAGTATATGACTGTCCTAATTCCACCGAGTTTCATGTCACTGAACCATATGCTTAAATAAATTATTAGGTGTTGTGGGACTTTTAGCTAACCATGTTTTCAGTTCTTTTTGAGATTTCAAACAAAGAATAAGGCTGGGTATTTTATATTTTAGTTAAAGAGACTTTTTATCATATTTTCTAAAATACGATTTGGCATTTATTTTAAATCTAAGAAATCTCCACAGCCGCAATTTAATTGTACTGAAAAAAATTGCATTTATTTCTTTGGAAATAGTTATTCCTGCTGCCGTAGATTGGACATACCTGGTATAATTATAAACGTCGACTGTTCTGAGTTTGGCCACTTTCGTTTGTTTCTTTTAGAAACTAGATGTTCTGGAGCAAGCAGGTACCTATTAAACATGCAGTCGGGCATGCTAACGGTTAATTATGACCTCAGAAGCAAACCAGAACCTGTGAACTCCGTACATGCAGAGCTTTAGCTGGAGATTTCAACGCGGGATGAGAAAACAAACCTCGCGTCGATTTAAAAGTATCACAGACTGCCAGCGGTTCCAATTCTCACCATATGATATAATGTTATGCCCTCCCTATCAACTGTGATGCTTTTATTGTTCTTGTAATATATTCAAACTGTGTCTTTAAGAAACTTATGTTAGTATTGGGAAAATCAGAATCGCCGTTAATGGCACTGAGAACTTGGTTTAGAATTGGGGATCCGTTCTAAAATCAAATAAAATACAATTTTCTATTAATTGCAGTTTTTACAAAATAGTCACGTTTCTCCAGAACACTTTTTAATTCCATTTCTTTCTCTTTCGTGGTGTTGTAAACTTCCCTGTTAAATAGCATCCATTTTGCGCACTACAACACTAACCGAAATAAAAAAGTAGCCAATATGAGCAAACAGCAAAACAGTGTTATATAATATCCTGAGTTTATTTGAGAGAAAAGAGCCTGATCCGCCAATCAAAATAATATTCACCGTTTACTTTTGTTGACATTCACTTTTAAGTTAGATGTACAGAATAAAACTCCCTTCGCTTTAATGTATAATGCAAATTTTAAAATTATCTATATTCAGTGCAAGAAAAATGTGACGTTAAGTTAATCAGAACACCAATTTCAAATCAAAGCGTATCACTCCACCGAAGCACGCGTTGGAAACCGCAAACAATTATATTCTCCGCCTGAACCACGTTCATCTAAGCATTAAAGAGGCTATATATAAGGTTTGAGAAACTTTAAAGTGATCGACTGCACTTCCATGATAATGTTCCTGCCAATTCTTTCATCTGTCATGTCGTAGCCTTTATCTAAATTTGACACAAGAGAACATTTAAAATTTCTCGGCAGCGTTAAATCGCTTTCCACTTTCATGTTTCATAAATCGTGTATACAGATATGAGAAAACTTCAGATTAATGTAAAATATCGTAAAATTTAGAATTTATTGCCAAATCTTCATTACACAATTTTAATTATATCACCGTATATGTAGAAGGAAGGTTTGGGAACTTAGCGAAATGGAATTTTGAGTGCACATGTCATGAACTTGGTTCTACCACCCGTAGTCTCCTACAGATTGCTCTGCATTGCATAAATAAAGGGGTGCCAAGATTGAATACAAACCAAAAATATTTATTGCAATTTTTTAAAAGAAAGTTTACAACTTTCAACATTTGTGACGCAATTTTAATGAACAACACTGAAATATTTGCACCCTAGGGGTCTTAGACAAGATGATTGAGATAGGGAACACAGGGTAAAGATTTCAAATTTACATGTTAAGGCCTAAAGTTTCAGATGGGTGTGTACATCACTGATTTTACCCAGTTATATTTTGAAATGGTGATAAATAAAGACATGTTAATCACTGTTATGTTTCTTTACTAAATGACTTACAATAACATTTGGTGCACTATTGAAACGTTTATCATATTCAAAAGTGTTATTATTTATTTTTATAACAATACGGTATTAGCGTCGGATGAAATAAAAACATAGCAAGGTATTTTATTTCAGCTTAATTAAGGAATTAAATTTTTTATATTACAATAACTTGTAATTACAATAATTAAAATCAATTTGCAATGCAGGACAAATGCTTTTGATTGCCAATACAGCAGTGCACAGTACATAATTTTGAAAGCAAGAAACTTGAAACAGAAGTATTTAAATATATTAAATGAGACGTAATAAAAGGAAAATTCAACCACAGAACCTCTTGCTTCCCCATAAAATTAAGGTGCATGTCGGAAAATTTAGAAACCATTCTCCATTTCTTCAATTTGTAATTTATTTGGTGAATTATTTTGTCCTATTCCTTTGGATTACAAAACAAATTACTGTTTCATGAAACAATTGATAGATATTTCGCAACACTGGGAAAAGTAGACTCGCGGCTTTGTTTCTAACAACTGAATTCCTATTAGCACACCAATGGGTTTAACTAAACATTTTACAGACTATTTAACGCTAAATTGTCCAAACATTGTTCATTGCTTATTAAGGCTAGGTTTATTTCGATTATTAAGGAAGCATAAAATATTGTAATTCTAAAATTGATGCTATTAGCTTTATTATGCATTTCTTAGCACCAAATTGCAAAGTCTTCAGTGGTCCATAACTTCGATATTTCACAGCTGTGACCATACGTTCTTTGTGTCATATTACTTGTCTAAGATCCCTTTAAATACAGTGAAAATATTTCGCATTGTTCATTACCATCCTGTATAAAAAATTATCAAAATTTTGCACAATTTAAAAGTAACAGCGCATAATTTACAACTGCATTTAAATGCCCTAGTGATTAGTTTTTGGGCACCATGCTATTGATTATCAAGTGTAATTCGATTCTCGTTGATCAATCGAGTGTTGTTGTGGCATTACCGCCGAATAATAATTAATATTGATACTGAAACAAATAGCTTGAACCATTATTATTATTGTTATTATTATTATTGTTATTATTATTAGTTTATGTGGTAAATGCTGCCAGGAATATGAATACAGAAAAATTAATAAATGGAAGGAGGTTAGTGCAGTGAAACTTGCTCTTAAATAATGATTTACTTTATAAAATAATTTTGCAGAACACTACTTATACTTCTTTACGAAATTCACCTCTCAGTCCCTCACTTGATTATCGAATAGTGGATATCACGTGGTAAAACGCGGAAAACACAATATACACTTTTCAGAAATGAGTCATTTGCAGTATTTATAAAACTAATCTACGCTCGCCATCTCCTTGGCCTATTTTTTTTCATATCAAAAAGGTCTAATTCAAAATCGTTGTTATATTTTTCAGCTAAACATGAAGTGGGGATTTAGGACAAAAGTAATGCTTAAAAATGCTTGACCGTCAGAAACCAGCAATAATCACTCAAAATCCAAAAACAGATTAAAATTATACTATATATCCACGCTAATTAATATGGTGTTCTACATGTTTACCTTTTGTTTCAATATCAAATACTAGAATTCCATGTTTGTTTTGAACAGAATAAGTATGTTTTCATTACGGTTAACATTTTAATTAATGAATATATGACTTCTGCGTTAATTATGCGGCGATAGCAGCGACATCATTGGATTCATTGAGAACTACACCCAACTCGGAGCCGGATTTACATTCAACAAGATCAAAGGTGCCGACACAAGCCCTCCCTACCGTAAATAATGTGTGTGTGTTCTTTTTCTATTTTTTTTTTTTTTTAATTCTCAGGTGGCTTTGACAATTGCAAAATGGTAGCCACGTGGGAGTATTAAGCCTAAAAATTTGAGGTCAATGTCCGAAGCTTGGCGATATATTCATTCATGTATTTGTGCTACGTCATTTGGCATATTTTATTCTAACGGGTGTTCTGTGTACAGAAGAAAAATAAAGGAAAGGTTTAGTACGTGAAGTTCACGGCTCTCAAAACTTGTGTTTGCATGTCTGTCGTATTGCTTGTCACTTACGAATTGCGAATACCTTTGCGGAAGAAGCAAGGGGGTCATGTCCTCTTTAGTTGTATGGTAAGCCTAGGGTACCTTTATTTGCTAATGTTACTGTTCATCCGATTTGACTTTAAACCCTATTTAGAGGGGATTCCGTGACACCAGATTTTCTTTAGGGTTAAGAGTAACCATCTGTGAAAAATATTTCCCGCTCTTTTTTTTTAATAGGCAGATTCTGTTGGTAAAAGCTTAAGATAAAATTATAAAAATAGGCAATTATTTAGGAAAAGTAACAGATAAATGGATGAGGAATTGCAAGCAGATCGTGTAAATTTGAAAAACGAGGGGCATTCGGTAATGAGTTCAATAGTATTTTGTACATTATTTATTTTGTAACATGGTTCAATGCACATGTGATTTTTTCAATATACTCCTAGCAACGTCAATGCACCGTTCATTTTCATAACTTCATTATGGCTTCGCGAACAGCTGCCTGAATTTCCTCGTTGTTTTCGAATGTTTTACCTCGCAGTGAATGCTCCGTGTTGTCGAATAAGGCATAATCAGACGGAGGGAGATCCGGTGAATATAGTAGGTGCGGCAAGACAATGAACCCCAGCAATGCCAACTTTGCAGATTTAGTGTTGCTGGTGTGAGCTGCCCATTGGAACACACTTGTCGACGACTTCCCCTTTCGCCGCTGCTGAATCCTACGTCTAAGCCATATAAGAGTCTCACTGTTGACAGTCGTTTCTTGAGAAAGTCAATTCATTAGCAATATACCTCCCTGAAATGTCCCAAAAGACAGCGATCATCTACTTCCTCTCAGATCGAGCAGCACGAAATTTCTTGGGCCGGGGACTCCCTTGTTGTTTCCAATCACCCTCTTTCCAAAAATCTGAATCTTCATTATGCATTTCCCTTAGCTGACGACAGACTTAAATACTTTTGTTCATCTGTGCTGTGTTAAGCCCCACAGAACCCAATTTGCTCACTCCGTTTTCATATTCAAACAATGGTGTGCAGAGTTGCGCAGTCAGAATCTGTGTGACAGCTCAGTTAATCAAAGATTATACGTCTATCAATCATAATCAATCCAAACACAACCTCAGTGTTCCTAGGAGTCCGCAGTGTTTGATGGATGACCATACTCACATTCTTGTGTGCAGATTCCCTGCCGCCGACGAACCCATTCATCCAGTTGTAAAGCGGAAGCTTCTTGACCACATACCGCAGTTAAAGGTCTATGCATTTCTGCAGTTTTGATGCCTTCCTTCCACAAAAACCATGCAGTCTATGACCATGATAGTCGTCTTCATTTTTTTCCCCCTCTTTCTCTACTTGACAATAAAAACACTGTACTTTTCCCACACACTGTGCTTAAAACCGTCATATAACGTGTGGATAGCTTGCTAGTATCAGTCGATTCGCCTTACGAATGAACCCTACCACCCATCAAGAACCTCTATCGTCACTGCAGGAGAGCACAAAAACTGGAAAAACGAGAGAGAGCTACAGTCATTAGACCATTTGCGCATTGGATAAATACGGATAACATTATTTCACTAATTAGGTTACATTATTACAACCAAATGTTAAACAGAAGGAACAATAGCCAGAGCCTAATTTTCATCTATTATTGAATACTCCCTTTCGTGTTCACTATAATAAAATTACTACTACTTACGTTACGCTATGAGTAACAATATTCGCATTATTTTACAGTCAGAGAACTGATAACAAAATAAGACCAAGTAAAACAGCATTTTATATAAGTTATATTTTCTCTGGTGGGGGAGAGGGCTCCCGAAAAGTACAGAGCTTCCAGAATATACCGCCACTGATGGCCGAGGTCGTTAAGGCGCGGACTCGTGAGCGTGAGGTCTGAGGCTCGAATTGCACCTGACTGAGGTTTTTTCCAGGTTTTTCTCAGTACTTATAAATGGCAAATGCCGCGGAGGTACCCTAAACTTAAGCCCGGAACGTTTCCTTCCTTAAAAATAAACCCTTTCCCAATATATCACTTCATCTCATGCATCATCAGTGTTCACCACCTGTGGTTTCTCTGTAGTAAAACAGGCGTTAAACATCATTCATACGTTCCAGAATATGTCCTTACGGCTTGAGAGAGTGTTTTGCGCCTCGGCAGCTACATGCTACAGCCCGCCACGTCTGTACACGTGTCTGTAATTGGGTCCCGTTCCTAAGTCTTTCGTCTCTTGGTTCATTTTTTGCATTTAGAAATCATGCAAAACTCGTGAAACGTTATTCTAAATTTCTCATACGAGGACGGTCTGAAAAGTTCTCGGTCTAACAATGAAGACGCAAAGTTTATGTTCCAGTTTTATTTACCAACAATATTCTTTAAGAACAGTGCACTTATTCCTGCCATGCTCCGCCATTATTCCAGCCCAGTAGTGGAAGGATCAGAAACGGGCAATAGGGCGGATGTCGAACTATTCATAAAGCAGCTCCTTTAATTTTGCCATTGCTAGAATGCTTTTGTGGGCAGCTGCGTTGTCCTGGTGAAATATTGCCTTTTTCTTCACTATTCGAGGTTTTTCCTCACGAAAATTGGCATGTAGTCTGATTAAAAGATAAGAGTAATACTCCCCGGTTATTGTTTTATCCTGTTCAACATAATCAATGAGCAAAATGCCTCTAGCAACCCAAAACACCGATGCGATGACCTTTCCCCGTTGGAATCGACTTCATCTTCTTTGGTGTTGAGCAACCGACTTCTGTCCACTGTTTTGATTGTTGTTTGAATTCTGGCGTGTGATGTAAATCCTAAGTTTCGTCCATTGTAACGAATCGGCTTACAAAATGTGTTTTGTTCCTGTTAAATCTTTCCGAGCACTGTTCAGAGCTTCTTGCGCGCGCATTCGGTTTTGATCTGCTGTGAGTAACGCGGCACCCATACCCCCAATTCTTCATGCAAAATAAATCCACGCTCTTTAGAGGTCCCTATAGCCTCAGCGATTTCATGCATCTTGACTCGTCGATTATCCAGCACCGTACCGTGCACTTTTTCAACGATTCCCGTTGTATTGCACATTTTGTGTATTCTTTACGTGGATTGTCCTCGAGGTTGGTGCGGCCAGTTTAAACTCTGCAACCCATTTTTTTTAATCGCCGAAAATGAAGGCGAAAATGCACCTAATGTACTTTGCAGGAATTTCTTTCGTCGTCAAGCCTCTTTTACGAAGAATTTTATTACAGCAAGGTATTGGGTTTTACCCATATTAGTAAATAAAGACAAAAGGCGTGCTTCAGGCAGCTGTATGCAACATACAACGCGATAGAATGACTTGCAATTTGTTAAAAACACTTATAAAGACGTGCCAAATCAACAGGAAAAATTCTTTGCAGTAACGCTGTCATCTATGGTCGAGGTCCAGAAATTTTCAGACCACCCTCGAACCAAGAGCGATTACATTTACCAGATCCTAATGTAGGTATCGATAGTAGATAAATAGTGGAAAATGTGATCCGTGCTGTTAATTACCTGGCTAAGTTAATTTGGTTCGTTGCAGTTACATTGTTTATTACAGTGGTTTATAGTGGGAAGTAAATAAACAGTAGCGCGTTACTCATTTTGTTTTTTTATTAAGTCAATATTGATTTAGTGAAATAACACCAGGAACTTGTTTATTAGAAAATATGTTGCTCTTGAATGCCTTAATTATGGCAGTGTACCGCATATTTACATTTCCTAAAATGCAGTAATTAAAGGAGGGGTGGATAAACAGTATAAACCATGCAAATTTTGTCGTTAATGATGAAACTGCAGTGCATGGTGTGTATTAAAATCTCGTACCAAAATTTGTGGCTAGAGAGGGCATTTCCTTTGTGCAATTTTCCCTAATATACCATCGTATGTGACAGCGAAAAGAATGTAAAGATCCGGAAGAACGTATATAACGGGTTTTGGAGCTAGATGAAGAGATTTTTAATGAATGGTGTGAGCAGGATGCTATGTTTTGACTCTTTTGCAAGTGAGGTTAAGACAAGACAGGTACACCCATTTACATCTATTTCCAAAGAAGACTATGTTCTTTTTATCAAAATAAGACTAAGATAAATATTATGCTGTTCCATCTATGCCCAGTAATTTGAAAGTTGGTATATTTTATAAAGATTTGTGCTTACCTGTGAATAAGTTTATAATTCATATAGTTTTATGTTTCGTTTACATGTGAGAAATGTTGTTTATAAAATTTCAAGTTCTTAAAAACCATGGAAATATTTTCTAACGATAATGTCATCTACTGCGAAAAGTTTCATTTTTACTGCTGGCAATAGTAGGGAGCTTCGGCTAGCTCCCCCCCCCCCCCCCCCGTGTTGAGGTCTGGAAAAGTACTTGGTTTTCCTCGTACTTAACGAAAATCAGAATCAAACGCTAACCCCAGTAGTTTGTAGATGGATGGGGGGTGTCTTGTGGAGGAGATAGCATGGTTTGGGTGGACCGGTAAGCTAATGAAACAGTGCACTCGTATCGTTTTACGGTGTTATTTGCCTGTTTGATACTGTTTGTTGTATTCTATAACAGATTAAGGTTAATGAGTGGACAATTTTTTAAATTATTAGAAAAAAATAATTTAAAATATTCAGTACTCATATTGTTCCCCGTATGATTATATTCATTTTCTACTTTTTAAGCATTCCTGGTCCTAATGTATTTGCACAGAGGGTTTCAATATTAAATTAGAAATAGAGCTATGAGCGGTGAACATTTTCTTTAAATTTAGGTAATTAAGAATGAAATTCAAATTAATTTTAATGCAAGTGTTGTATTAACTTGACTGTCATTTTCATGGTTAGGGAATCGCCACGGGTGGCCAAGATCGTTAAGGCGCGGGCTCGTGAGCTGGAGATCTGGGGTTCGAATCCCGCCAGGATCGTCTTCCCTAACAGGTTTTTTCCAGGTTTTCCTCAGTCCTTATAAATGGCAAATGCCGGGGAGGTACCCTAAAGTTAGGCCTGGAACGTTTCCTTCCTCAAAAAAATCCTTTCCCAATATATCATTTCATGTATCATCAGTGTTCACCGCCTGTGGTGCCTCAGTAGTAAAAACGGGCGTTAAATACCATTAAAATGGTCAGAGAATAAACCTTCCGGCCTTTAAGGGGGAAAAAAAATAGTGTGTCCCATATTGAAATTCTGAAAATCTGGCAAGTCTAATAATTGTAGCACGCTCAAAATTATTTCCAACAATCCGTTTTCAGTGATTAAGTCATCGTTTCTTAGAAACTAATTCGTCATTAACAGGTTTTAAAGGGATGTTTACTTATAGTGTTAAAGGGTTAACACGGTAGCTTTGTTAGTTGTGTTTAATCAGCTGCCGATAAAAACTACAGTTAGTGTTCTTTCGATCTTGAAGAGAACGGTAACCTAAAGCTGATTTTCAGGAAGCAAGTTCCTAAAACCGGTTGGCTCAAAGCACCTACCTCCAAAAAAAGGTGCGTGCTGGCATGCAAATGCCTTGGAGGCTAATGGCAAGTGAGTGCTTCGTTACCTTCGCTTCACTGCATCTAGAAGTGCATTCAAGTAAACAACGCGGCTCGTTTCATTTGTAGAAGGTCATGGGCAAATACATCGCATATAGGTATGCACATGACTGCATTTCTCCCCATTTAATATCTCCCATTTTTACAAACACCTACCAACTACATTTCAAAGCTATTGAAAGAAATAATTATTTATGTAACTACTCTATAATCTTGGTAATTCTGACACGAGTGAATGTTTAGCGCGTTCACTTACATTCACGCGCTAATTTTCACAAGAATTCAGAATGAAGATTACCTATACATTATTACATACCATGTTTTATGCAATTTTAGCATTGAAATATTTTTAAAAAGTATTAAACATTTCCAAATGTGATGTTATGACGTATTATGACATGGTTTCTTAGTGCTCGTTTCTACGACGCTGTTATTTTGTTTTTATTTCGAAGAATTCAAACGAAAATGGATGCTAATTCCGCATGTTCATAATGAAAATATTCCATAAGAAATTATAAAGGAAGAAAGTACATAAATAACAACATTAAATAAATTAAATTCCTTAAGTTTTCGTAGAAGAATATGCTGTGATGTCAATTACTTACGTTAGATCTGTACTTTCATTACACTTTTCATCATTCTCACGAGATACTATATATTAATGTAGATCACAGTTTAAACAATCATTGTTGCATATTCAGATAACCGCCATTTTAAAACGCGGTATGAGCATTTCGTGTAAGTTGCATTGTTGTAATTATCGTTATTAAATTAGCAACAACCGGGGAATAATAAATTCAACTTATTAAACCTGTTATAAACAGAAGCAAAACTCAACACCACTAATATTCTGTAAATTATTTGTTGTTGCAGGAAATGTTGACATTGTGAACGGAAATCTGAAGCTAATCCTTGGATTAATATGGTCGCTCATCGTTCGCTATCAGATCGGAAGGTCCAAGTTTCCTCCTAAGAAGCTTATGCTCGCGTGGCTGAAGGTAAGTAAATCATATTACCTTATTAATAACACTGAGATGCAAGTTTATACCGTCCTTCATCAATACCAACTTAATGTATTTATTATCTGAATAGTTTCAAATGCAATTGATACAATGTGTTATAATATAATAAAGCGAGGACCGTTAAAAATTCATCTATTGAACGAAAGATAATATTAACTAGCCATTGTCTTACGACAAAAGAAAATACGAGGGGCGTTCAGAAATGATTAACAGTATTGTGTATCTTATTTTTTAGGTAACATGCACATAGGATCTCTTAATATACTTCCCACCAATGTAAATACACCACTTTCCTGGTAACTTCGTTATGGTGTTGTAAAACCATTGTTTGGGAATACTACGCCAACACGGAATTTCCTCATTGTTACCTCGCGGCGAGTCCTTCATGCTGTCGACTATGATATAATTATACGGAGCGAGATCCGGTGAATATGGTTGGTAGGGCCTAACAATAAGCCCCAGCGGTCGAAGTGTTGCTAGTATGGGGCCGCGCATTGTCATGTTGGAGGAACATTTGTGTAGATCACTTCTCCTTTCGCAGTTCCTGAATCCTGCGTTTAAGCCGTGTGAGGGTCTCACAGTACACCTCGCTGTTGACAGTCGTTCCGTAAGAAAGTCAGTTTATTAGCAACATGCCTGAAGTGTCCCAAAAGATGGTGCGCATCTGCTTGGACTTAGGTGAAACAGCACGAAATTTCTTGTACGGGGACTTCCTGGATATTTCCATTGCATAGATTGGATATTATTCCCTGGGGTGTGGTACTGGCACTATGATTCGTCACCATTTACAGCTTCTCCAAAAATGCGGACCTTCATTATGCATTCACAGTAGCTTTTGTCCTTCTGTGTTTGTCCCGTTCAATGTGGTACACCTTTTTCATATTCAAATCGTCGTTAATAATGGCACGCGACCCAGACCTGTCTGATATTCCATTTCATCAAAGGTTATGCGTCTATCAGCCATAATCAACTCAGACACAAAGACCGCGATGTTGACGAACGACCAGTACTCAATTCTTGTGTACAGATTCCCTGCCGCTGACAAATTCATTGACCCAGTTGTGAACGACCTTCTATGCAGTAACTTCTTGACCACAAGCCGCAGTTAAACGTCTACGAATTTTGACGCCTTCCTTCCATAAAAAACGTGCAGTCTATCTTTGCCCACGTCATTCTCTGTTTGAAAACAAATAGGCACTGTCCTTTTCCATACACACTCTGCTTACAACTGCCATCTAGCGTCTGCATGGCGTACTAGTATCAGTCCATCGTCCTACAAATGGGGGGGCACCCTCATAGATTGCGCGGTATTCATAAAACAATGCTATTGTAAATCATTTCCGAACCCTCCTAGTATAGCAGCACAGTATTTTTTGCCTTATAAATATTTTCTTAATAGTAAAGCTAGGAGCATACGTCTTGTATAGGAATGAAATGTATATAGTAATGGTGGGGAAATAAAGGTTATAAGCATATAAAATGAATATTTAATGTATATAAATAGTGATCACAAGAAAATTAAAATAATATACATGAAACGTACGCATGAAAAGCTTTTAACTGCAAATAAAAGTTGCTAATGTCCGCATCATAGTGACTATGACGAAACTAAAGTTCACTCACTACTTAAAGCAAACAAACAATTTTCATATTGCTGTGAAATTAATATATTTTCTTGTTGTTTATGTTGATTATATTAGTCACAAATAATTTTTGCGTTACATTGGTCATAGAGATAAATGTTAAGCTTTTACGTCAAAGTAAATGTCATATGAGGTCGAGTCTTTAAGTTTCAAATTGATGACATTAGACATGAGAGCATCCATGATTACAATAGCGAAACAGCAGTTGCAATATGCCTCTTAATAAGTGTACATTCTCGAGCAGCGCTCCGTTGTGTGATTTTTGTGGGCAAAAGGTGTGGAATCAACGAATATTCCTAAAGAAATGCTCCCCATTTATGGAGAGAGGTGCAGAAGTTCTCTGAAGAGTAGGTACATATCAAAGACGAACACCCTATCGGCCGGCAAATGGAGACTGCCACATTGCAACGTTGGAGACTTAATCCAAGCAGACAGAAGGGAACTACAGATGCAATAGCCGCTGCTATTTGTTGTTCACACCGCATAATGCATGACAAAGTCTGTGCACGAAGGGTGCCACTCATGCTTACCCCACGAAACAAAATGCAAAGAATAGATCTGGCATTACAGCATCTCAATCGATAACACACGATATGCTAGCCCGAATTGCTACAGGTGTCTTGAGTTCATTATTACCAGCCGAGATAAAGCGTATGTCAATGCGCCGGGAAAGCGATGCTAACAGTCTTTTGGGGTCACGAAAACTCACCATAGTTCAGCCTTAAGACTAACCGTAAATGCCGACTGGTGTTATAAGATCTTTAGGAAACTTTGTACTTGCCTTCTAAACCCAAGGTCGTGGGTTCGAACCCGGCCAGGACCGATGGATTTTTTTTCGGGGCGTAAAAAATCCTAAGTATGGCTTCCTTCGGAAGGGAAGTAAAGCCGTGGGTCCCGTGTCGTGCATTTACGGCACGAAAAAGAACCTCAAGCCTGAAAGAGAGGCCTCTGAGCAAAATTTGTGGCCGTTTCACGCCCCGAGTTGAACGGGACGCTGATGGCCTGAGCTGTTAAAGAGCGTCCATAAATAAATCATTCAAAAAAAAAAGGAAAATTTGTAAGGCCTTTCAACGGTAGCGACCAGGCATGTTGTTCTTGCTTGACAACGCGCGTCCTCATACTGCCAAGACAAACAAGATGCTGCGAAACTTAATTGAGAAGTCCTCCTGCATCCTCTGTTTAGGCCTGGCCTTGCTTCAAGCGACTTTAATTGTTCGGCCCTTTTAAACATTTTCTTTCTGGTGAACATTTCCCGACGATGAAGCTGTAGAAGGAGAAGTCGCCACTTGTTTTCGCTTGCAGCTCAAAGAATTTTATGCTGCTGAATTCCAGGGGCTTGTGGAAGTACCTCAATGTACATGGAGATTATATTGAGAAGTAAAAGTATTTTTCAAACCAGCACTCTTAATTGTTTAAGTCTTGTAATTTGTAACTTATTTAATCACTTACCTTTACATTGTTATAGACAATAAATAATATTCAGTCCACGAACAAAACCACGTTTTATCTACAAGCATTCTTCCGCTTATCAAACGTTTATGTTTTGGTCTCATTTGAAAGAAACTAAAATCTTGAAGTACACAGAATGAGAAATGTAAGCTACAAAACATTTTCTGGTGGTCCCTGAATTCTTTCATTGCACTAATACGTGAGTAAAACTATCAGAGAACAGCAGTGAGGCTCATGGCTCCTGTAGAAGGATGGGCCGGGGGTATGCCCAAACGACGTGGGGAAGGTCTCTTATTATCAAGACTTATATTCCTCCCATCATTCTCTCATGATTGCTAGCAACAGTTTGTGCTCTAAACTTCTGGTTAAATGGAACTCTTCTAATTCAGCTGTTAAAGTACGCCTTAAGCTTTCTGCAGTCAATTCAGAAATGCCAATGAATTTTATGACTCTTTTAATCGTTTAACTCCCATTGGATGTATCGTAATATTACAAAACATTGTGTCATGCATATAATATCTGTCGTTTCGTCGGCTTGTACAGAAAAGAAATTTGCTCTTTCTATTTCCTATAAACAAGTATTTTCTCTCACACACTGTCAGCCAAGATATTAAAAAAAAAAAAAACTTCTTATGTGCCGTCTTGCTGAGTAAGCTCTTATAGATTTCGGTTGGTGAGGCCCAAATCATTTCGCCTCCAACTTAATGGTTATACTTAGACGCGAAAATAAAACATTCACTTAATTCATTGCTACAAAACAGATAAGCTTTTTTTGTGTGTGTAACTTAACAGTTGACACTGTGAAAGTCAAACTCCATGTCAGTTATGCATGGTGTCAGTAACCCTTCAACGCCTGGTTCCTAAGAAAAGAGAGAATACCGAGCGCCGGCTTCTTGAGAACATAGAAATAAGCAGGAGAAAGGCTAACCCTTCTTGAAGGAAGACAAATATAAGTCCTTGTAAATCTTTGCTGGCCCATGTAGATATAAGTTGAAAGCTTAAAATGCTCTGGGATGGCCCATGAGCTTCTTTCTTTAACGGAGGGTCTGCATGCTACCGCTATTACAGTAGAAAGGAAATGAGCTTATTGCTTAGGATACAAATAAGAAATAATCGGCTATACATCGCTGTTTTCATGTATTTTTTTTTTTTGTTTTAAAATTAATAAAAGAGAAAATGAATAATAATTATCACATTTTCTTGGGAGGGGGGGGGGGCATATGGCCCTTATTGATGGGTCGTCCCTGGAGAAGCTTATTCCTATCATGTGACCTTCCTTTCATTGCCAATGCTAAAGACCTTTCTTGTTCTAAGCGTAATTTAATTTCCTCCCAGAGACATTACCTTGGGGAATGTGAAAACTGAATTTTCTGGTCAAGCTACAGAACAAAGAAATGAGCAAATTACTTTGCCATTCCCATGACTCCGAATACTTCAAAAGAGCATTGTTCAGTTTAGAAGTGGAACAAGCTCACCAACTTCTGCTTGCATAGCAAAGCGACTCTTGTGATTGTGGACGGTGAAGGTATTCGTATTCTCAAACTCCAGGATTCAAGAACATTAACCTCTTGTTTCTCGCTGTATGTTTATTTTCAGAAATGTACAAGCTGTGTCTGGATTTTGGATTTGACAATGAATCAGCTTTCTCGAAGCTGTTCTAATTCACTACATAACTGTTGCAGTACTATTTCTATAGCTGATACACGCTGAGGTTATTTCAGTTCGAGTCACTTGAGCTCGACTGCTTACTGAAGAAATGCATCCTCTGCAACCGGAAAACGGAGTTAAAAGTAGCTGTGCGTAGGGTTGTTATTTATATTTTTACAAAAGGCGTAAAATAATACTGCACTAATTTATATTATAAAATGTAATGAATATGATGCCCCCCAGCGGCAGCACATTGCCGGCATCTGCGTAGGCAATTGTTGTATTTCATCTATTCTTCTTTCGTAAGAACGGATAGGTTCGGAACACGTTTCTTATCATTGAGAAATTCTGTCTCTCGTAACTTTTTGACAAGTTGGTGAGTAGTTTATCTACCTGGAACACGATCAAGGATTAGTCCTTGCAAATCGACTAAGATTTTTATGCAAGAATGCGTTTTCACATATGTATCATACATTAAAAAACAGTTCTTCAGATCTATATTTATGCAAGGCTGATTCCCAAATAGCGATGATCAGGGTGAAACACTACACGTCAAAGAAACATTGATTTCTCATATTAAATCATTTTCTGAAGTAAGAGGGATGTTCAATTAATTATATGCATAATTATTTTGACAATATAAATATAACCATCCTCATAATTTTGGTATTTCTCAAAGTAGTCCCCGTTTAATGCAATGCACCTGTCCCAGTGTTTTTATTGGAAACAATTTTTGACAGGTCCTTCAGTGTCGCCTCCAAAACTTTCACCACTGCTTCTGATGGTACAAAAGTCTTCGTCGAAGGTGTTTCTTCAATTTGAGGAAAAGGAAAAAGTCACACGGGGCTAAATCTGGGCTATATGGAATGTGAGGGTTACACTTAACATTGATTTCGTATGTTATTTAGCAATGTGCGGTCATGCATTATCGTGGTGCAGCAGCTAGTTTGTTGCACGGAAACGTGGCCTTTCTGCGTGTGCATTTGACCTGCAGAGTTTTCAGGGAATCTGTTGTATTGCCCAGTTATAGTTGTGGGTGCAGGTATGACATTCTGGTTAACTATGCCTGAATGTCGAAAAATGGAAAAAAAAAAAAAAAAAAAAAACATAACTTTTCCAACAGAAACAACCACTTTTTTTTTTTTTTTTTCTGTGTATGTTTATGTTGATGGAGATTTTCACTCGGAGCTTTGCTGTTTGCCCTCAGGGTCGAAATGATGTAGCCAAGTGATTACCTTGGAAAGAAGCTGAGCATTTTCCTATAACGTCATCTTCAACTGCATGCAAACCTGCATAAGAATGTCTTTTTATTTGTTAGTCAGCAGTCTTGGAACCCACCGTGCATAAAAACGGTGCAACTTTTCGATCATCATGTGTGGGTGTCATCTAGTGAGCTTTTCAGAATTTCTGAAAGTGTTCTTAATGCTATGAAACAATCCTCTCTCACAATGACAGCAGCGTTTTTCTTTGTTATTTTTTTATTTTATTTTAATAGTGTTTAACGCCCGTTTGTACTGCTGAGGCATCTCAGGCGGTGGACAGTGGTGATACATGAGATGAAATGATAAATTGGGGAAGAATTTTTTTAAGGAAGGAAACGTTCCCGGCATTTGTCATTTATGAGGACTGAGGAAAACCTGGGAGAAAAAAATCATTAAGGGAGGTCGGTGCTGGTGGGAATTAACCCCGAACCTCCCGCTCACGAGTTCGGCCATGTGGCGGTACAGCAGCGGTGTTAATGTTTTCTTCCGTTAGAGCACAAGTTGAGCACATTCTTTCTCTTTGAAATTCACTGCCTTCTCCTATTTAAACATTTTTAACCACCTTCAAACTGTGCTATAGGGAAGAACAAATTCTCCATAGGCTTTAGCTCGAGATTTGTCGAGACGAAAGCAGAATTTCAGAGCAGCATAATGTTCATCAAATGTCACCTTCATTTTGCTGTAGGCGGAACTGAATGTGTCTCCACTTGCACACCTTTCACAGGCGGGAATTGTAAGTGAAAAAATGAAACTAGTACCAACTGTACATTACGCGTTAAGCTACAAAATATAAAATTAAAGGTTAGCTCTTTAAATTATGCGTGTAAAATATTTATGGTCATTCTTTATTGAACAGCCCTCTTAAATGCGTTGTCGGCCTTTATGGACTATATAGCCCCATCTGTTAAAAATAAATATTTAATTTCTCGTACCGAATGACAACTTCTTGATCGTGAACTATTTTAAGTTTATCAATCCTTTTCAATATATTCATTTAATTTTTTTGAATTTGTACGTAACCAATAGCAACCGTCGTGTGAGTAGGGGGAGCACTTTTTACGCGACATTCTTGATCGCTTCTGCTTCAACTCGCTATGCAAACAGAAATGTTGCGTAATAACAGCCAGTCATTGTTTTCCTTTTTTGCAAATAGTCAACCATAATGATACTCTGTGAATCCCCCCCCCCCAAAGTACCATTACTTTTCTCGCCGACAAAGTCGTTTTAGCCTTTTTTGGTGCACTTTCACCTTCACTAACCCACTGTTTTGACTGCCGTTATGTCTCCGGAATGTGGTGGTGAATCCAAGTTTCATCTACAGTCACAAGAGGACGCCAGAAGTCATTCGGATTATTCTACTACTTTTCCAAACTCGACTTTGAAATGTCGTTTCTGAAACTTTTTGAGTCTGGAGTCAACAAACGGGGCACCGATCGCGCACTCAGCTCCTTTATATGTAGAACTTCATACGGATATTATGTACTAGTTCACATGAGATCGTACCATCTGAGCCTCTCGCGAATGCGACGATCTTCTATTGCGATTCCAATAATTTTATGGACCATTTTTTCAAAATAAGCCTCATTGGGCGTCCGGAATATGCAGCATCTGCAGTGCTTGTACGGCCACGTTTAAATTAATTTATTCAGTGATAAATAGTCTTTAGTCCCAGTGCAGAGTTGAACTTTCATCAACTGAGTTTGTATCTGGATCGCAGTTCACTTTTTTAAATTAAAATGTTTTATTACTGCACGATACTCGTCTTTATCCATTTCTACGAAACCGATCACTACAGTGCTGTCAACAAAGAGCTGCGAGTTGCATCTGTTTTAAATATTGGAAAAAAAAAATCCGTTACAAGAATCATACTTACCAACAATCATGCTGCAAAAAATTTCCCGCCATTTCTTTTAAATTTACCAGACTTATCAGTCCGTCCTCGTAAGCTATCTTTTCGGTAAAATGTATGGAACAGATACTTATGGTATAGATATCAGCAGCTTTATACAATCGGTACTTTTATGTTCCATTTTAAAGTTTATATTGTAACGATCTGTTCTTTTGCTCACAAATAATAACGTAAGTTTTAATACATTTGGTAGGAGAACATAGCTTAAGTTATTCATCTAAATGCTTGGCTAAGATGTTAACAGGATTTTTTTAGAACCAAAACTCTTGTTTTTTAGTAGATCACATGATAAGAGTTATTACATTCTTGCAGTTTACCAAAGAGTGTTACAAGCATGATTTAACGGTCTTAACATCGTTTCAAGCGGGGACGTTCTGTCCGCTTGATGGTCTTTTCACAACTTTGTTACTCTTAGCGTTCCTCACGACACGCTACATAGGGAAATCCCAATTCCCCCTCCCAATAATTAAGTAACACGCTACAATAATCTAAACAATATCACAATATGCACGTGGAAATACACACTTTTTATGGTTTTTGTGCCACAGGCTGTGCTGCCAGAATGCAGGGTTACCAACTTCACAGCAGACTGGAACTCTGGAGTATATCTGAGTGCATTGCTGGACTACTGCCGACCAGGATTGTTCCCGCACTGGAGAAACTTAAACCCAAGAGATAGGTAAGAACATAAATAAGTTAGTTATTATACGAGGGGCATTCTAAAAGTTCTCAGCCTGATCAAGAAAACACAAGTTTATGAGCAATGCCTCCCCCCTCCCCCAACAGAGTCCTTCAATTGTGAACTTTTGTCGCAATCTCGTCGGTCGTAGCAGTTTTGGCATGTCCTGAGCGTCATCATTTTAGATGCGTGTACGACCACGCTTAAATTCAGCAGCTATCTTTGTGGAAGGAAAGAATCTTTTCGTGTGGAATCTAACTCCTTTTGCATTTCTGTTGGGGTTAAACCCTTTAACTCTCTCTCTCTCTCTCTCTCTCTCTCTCTCTGTTTTGTATACTTAGCCATGCACGTATGAGTGTTAGTTTTAGTTATTAAGCTTCTCGAAGTTTATGATCCACATTCAGTAGCTGTGCATCCCCTCAGCCGCCGCTGATTTTTTATAATTTTGTTTATCATACACTATCTAACGAACCTGCTCTTTATGTATTTTCATACACAATAAGCTTGTTATTTCGCATTAAGACTGTGTGTATAGCTCTTTATTCTTCTCTAGTTATTTAGAAAGTAATTACCAGTTATGTGTGGTCATCCTGTATAAATTGAGTACAACCCATTGTAGGTTAACTGCCGTTCTTCCGTTCACTCCACACAATAGTAAAATGAGAACAGAGTATGAGTAATTTTATGTGCTAGTAATGCCTGACTATGATCACCAGTGGATCGCAGAATGTTTTCATTTGCGACTACATTGTTTAGATTTGAAGACACACAGACTGATCTATAAAGTATGTATATGTATGCAGGAAATACATCGACGCTCGTATGTTGTTCACCAATTGTCTACTCTTTATTTAAAAAAAATACCCCATTGAAGTTACGGTTTTGAATATTGCACTAATTTCCTCATTTCTAGCTGGGTGCTTTCTTATTCTTTGATACTTACATAGAAAATTTAACATTTTTATAAATGCGTATTAACTCGAGATATGTTTCCTATATTAAAATGTTCACTCTTAGATTATTAAAGAAAAAGTTTAAGACCACTGCTTTAGAGTGCCTCCACATTGATTCTCTGTTTCAGAAGGACAAAACAAACTAGCCAAGCTTCTGACTCTTCAATAATTGACAATTCAGGTAGCCAGTAGATGTAATGAACAGAAGTTGAATACTCGTTTTCATTTAATTAATTTTTAATGCAGGTTGAATTTGTAAAGGTGACATTTTTCAAACAATATGTAGGTTAATTAAAAAGTTCTTCATATTTTCTCATGAAACCAAAAGCATATTTTGCATAAGTTATTGCCCAAGTTAATATTTTTCATTTTGGCAGAAACATATGAGCTTTTTAATTTCTTTTCAAGAAAAAACGTGCCAAACATATTTGTATATGTGATTGTTACAGTGTTGCCAATTGTCGTAATGCTATGGAAATTGCAAGGAGAGAATTTCAAATTCCAATGGTGTTAGAACCAGAATATTTAGCATCTCCATTCTTGGATGAGCTGTCAGGAATGACCTACCTCTCATATTTCATGAAAGAGGATAGTCCAGGTTTCCATGCTACACTACGATGGGTCAACAGTCAAATACCAGATGCACATGTCAGGAGTTTCACAGTAAGTAACATTCAGCATTTTATTGCATTAATTCATCGTTCGTATAACCTTCGAATTAAATGTGTATTATTTATTTATTTATTTATTTATTTATTTGTTTAGCTATTTTTCTAACAACTTAGATTCGTATTCGCGTAATGTAAAATGTTGAGGACGATGGCTTCTAAAGAAAGAGCATAGGGTACTATTTTTTACTTGATACGCTTTTACTGTCACAAAAGTTTCTGTTGGGAGTAGTAATGAAAACAATTTCACGAACTAAGGCGACATGTATTTTTAGGTGCTGATGTTGTGAGACGTGAAATTTTCCACATTGCTGAAACTTTTTTTTTTTTTTTTTTTACAAACGCAGCAAATGGCGCAGTATCCAATTGAAAATAGTTCCAAACCTCATTCATATTATCCAAAAAGACTACGAAACGCATTGTTTTCCGTTACTCCAAAATAAAAGCTCGGTTGTAATGTGAAATCAATTTTCAAGCCTAAGACGCTGAAATAGGATATTGTTACAATAAGTTATATGTAATCAGATAGTTCAAAGATCATGTTCGTTATCAAATTATATTTTTTTATTCATCAAACTCAGAACTGAAGGAACTTGCAAGAGGGTCATAGTTTTTCCATATCCACAAAAAGTGAAAAAGTATTAGAAATAAATAATTTTGGATTTTTTTATGCCAGAAATGGTATGCTGTTGCTAATTTCTCCATCAAAGTTGATATGTTTAAAAGTAAGAGATTAACATTTTTATGAAATAAAACAAGTGCATTTTCCTTTTATTCTTTCACAGAGAGACTGGAATGATGGAACAGTATTGTGCAGGCTAGTCCGATCTCTTGGGGGCCCAGTTCCAGGCTATGAGCAGCTGTCCACAGACTCTTCATTTTGGGAATCAAATCTTAATAAAGGTGAAACAGAACACTATTATAAAATATGTACTATAATTGATGTGTTTTAAAACAGAATGCTTTGTCTTTATTAGGGCCTGAAAAAAAAAACGAATATATACTCATACATACAAATAAGCCTTTAAAAGCTGAAAATATGCTGGTAAGTAAGCACTAATAAAGTAAAGCAAATATAAATGAAGAATTAAATGTAAATTTATGACAGTAAAGCATTATATCATTCATTAATGTGACTAGCAGCCCAGCTTAACCTTTATAAAACAGGAAATGCATTTTTTAAATAAAGTTTTAAAGGCATGTATAGTTACTCTTCAAACATTAAAGATTATATAGTGATATAGAAATGGCCAGTCATGGCTTAGGAGAAACAATTAAAAGGCAGTGCAAAAACATTTTGGAACAAATTAAAACAAAAAAGGGGGGAATCATATTGAATGCAAAAACAATCAATTTACTCCAAGGCAGATAAGGGAAATAAAATAGTATTCTAGATAAGATAAATTGTACAAACAGAATGAAAAAAACTCTCCTTAATAATGAAATTTATGTAGAAATTAAGAAAGATCTCTTTTAAAAATGCATCGTGAGCTTAAATAAAACTATGAAAAAAGTTAAATTTATTCCAGAAAAAGAGAAACACAAAATCAAAACAGATAATCCAATTTTACCAAATATATATGGTCTGCCAAAGATTCACAAACTGAGCAATAGCATACACCAATAGTTAATAACATTGATTCAAAATGGCATTATTTATAACTAAAGCTAGTAGTAAGAAATTCACTGGTCTTTGCAAAGGGAGATATCCTGACATTGAAGAAAATGTTTTGGAATTTGTACATGAAAGGAGAAAGAATGCCAACCTGTGACTAGTGACACTATAAGAAATAACTTTATCTTCTTTGACCTATGCCAACTGTCCTGGCTACAGCACAAAGATGGATTTTGTCTTGCGTGCTCCAAGACGTAACAATAGTTCACTATAAATTCTATGTTCTGATCATTTTATGAAGCAGACATGCTTATCTCTAAGATGCCGTACAACAATATGCCAACATTTTTTTTTATAATTTTTAAGTTTCAAATATGGGGTGTGCATTACATTCAATGGTGCATTAGACTCTCATAAATAAGTATATTTAAAATTATGTTTAATTATAATTTATATATATAATATAATGGTAAATATTAAATTATTAAAAGGCAAAAGGACAGCATGATATGTGAATTTAATTTGTAATGCTTTTCAGAGATATTTTACACTCTTCTACACTCAGTTTCAAACACATTTCTTGCTTTTCTGAATGTAGAATATTTGCTGGCTAAGGCATTCAAATTGAATATTACCATTTTGGTATTTTGAATGCATGAATGGTAATATTTATCTTTAGGATCATATGGTCAAGAAAAAAATATAAGATAACATCCACGTTGACCCCAGATGACAAAGATGTAAAAAGGTGTGCATGCCCAACAAAATAGGATATCTGGTAACATTACATATGCAGCACCACATGTTAACTTTTTTATTTGCTTTTGAGAATTTGAAATAGATTCTATAAAAACATATAATATATTTTTTAAATTTTACCAAGCCATAGTTTTATATTCTATTTTATTTGTTTCCTGTATGATACAGTTTCAATATTCTGTATTTAATAAAACGATTTTATTGTTAATATTCACATGTTACATTAATATGTATTTGTAATAGTTCATTGTATGTTAATGATGTTACTCAGGGAGTAAAATAATCTTCTGTGGTAACAGGAATCCGTGGAGGGGAGAAATTGGGTGTGGAGCCAATCCTTAAAGCTAAAGATATGGCTGACAAAAATGTGGAACACCTGGGAGTAATGGCATATGCTGCCCACTTCCAGTGGATTCGACCTCGTGAAAAGCCTGGAGATAGACTAAATGTGTCGTGTGACCTTAACACTACAAGAGTGAACAAACCAGTAAGTTGTGTTTACTGTCTGTTTATGATGTTTCCAGTTTGTGAAATATGCTCAATTTTGTTTTCAAAATCTTTACTTCAGATGTTTACAAACCTGTGCTGTGTTCCCCTAATAATGTAAGAGAGAGTTTACGTTTTTATAAATATGCTCTTTCTGTGAACTTCCAATATTTGTTACAATGGCTCCAGTATACCTACAAGTATTAATATGTATAAGAGGAAGCAATTAAATGACAAATACTGAGTAAACATGGGTTTTATTTCACATTTTATATTTTGTAATGTTTCCTTCTACTTTTATAACTTTCAGCAATCTTTTTGCCATTAAATCTAACATTCAAAAAGATTTTTTTCCTTTTGTAGCCATAAATTCTTCTGACACCTCAGGCAATTCCTTGATGTTCTATGGCTGCATTTCTTCAAGTTCTAAGCATTTTCCTCAGAATTAAAGTCAGGGAGCTACAGTCTTTCAACCACTTCTACAAAACTAATAAAATTTTATACATTCTAACAATTATAATTATTGACAAGCGAGCATTAATCAGTAATAGCAAGAGAGTGTTAAAATTAAATTTTAATGCTGGTGCAAAAGCTCTAAATACTATATTATTTCTGAATGATCTGACAATTTTTATGATATTCAGATTTTTAAAGCACATATATTTCCTTGATGTGTCTTTATATGTTTTTTGACCCTTAGATAAATTTTTTAAAATTTATAATCAGGGTAGCTCATGCTAAAGGGCACATGCCTTCTCTTCAGTTTTGAACCATAAATACCTTTAAATCATTTCTGCATAAATTGTCAACTCAAAAAAGATTATAGAATTTCATATACACAATCCCTTAATATTTCAGCACCTGCATTGTAATATACAAGAGAGATGCACAGTTTAAATGGCTTCTACAAATGCAGACAATTTGGTGTATGTGTGAGGAGAATGGGCTAGGGCACATTCTCCTTGTGTCCATGCTTAGCAGGGCAGAATCCTTTGGTTTAAGAGGAGTTATAAAGAATCTAGTTGGCAAGGGGGTGAGAGGGATGTCATTTTCTGTTTGTGTGAATTCAGTCTTGTTATGTTAACACAGTTTTTCTTTGCTTGAAGTGTTTATACATTTTTGGCACCCTCTGTATATCAATGTTTCAGTAAATATATCAATATCAATTATATTCAATTACTGTTTACAGGCACATTTCAAGTTGGATTACCTTTCTGGGGATGTAAACCCAAAAGAGGTAACAGCAGAAGTAATTGGACCATCTGGAAAAGTGGAATGCAGGCTTCAACTACACAGTAGGGGTGGCAAAGGCTCATTTATTCCAACTGAAGTTGGAATGCACAGAGTAATGTATCTCATCATAAAGTTATTGTTAAAAATAAAAATAAATATCTCCATTATATAGGATATTTTTAAGAAATTTATTTTTATATCTTTCTACTAATACAGCAGCTCAAAAATATATGCACATTATGCTTACCAAAACTACTCTCAGCTAAAATGGAGTGGCAGGCTTTGTCACTCCATTAATAGTGTCTCTAGCACTATTTTAGGGTTAAGAATATTAGTAAATGTCCAATAAGATAAACTTTTCACAGAAAACAAGTAATTGCAAGCTACAGTTAATGATGAATGTAGGAATCCACACAGTGAAACAATCATAAAATCTTAGATAGATTAAAAGTAACACTACTTAAAATCATGTTAACACATTAAAAACACTCTTGACATTCCACTCTTAAAATTATTGCAAGCTGTTTTGTGATCTTATAAAGTTAAACAACTAGTTAAGCAACATTAAATATAAATATAATTTAAGGCTCTTTGTATAATAGGCCCATCAAAATATGTTTGATATACTTAATTATATGTCAAAATGTTGAAAAAGAAAAAATAATCACAAAGGTGGTTTGTAATAATTAACATTAATTTCCATTAAGAAAAGTTTTTAAGAAAAAATTAAGAAATGTTAGATCTTATATTTCTAAAGTTTTATTTTTATTTTTTATTTTCATTCTTGTGAAAGCTACATCATCAGCATCATCTTTATTTTTATTACTTTAGTATTTTAAAATGTAGTTTTGACAATTTGTATTAGTTGGTATTCCTACACACTCTTTTCACAGACAATTGTCTGCATCACCCGCTAACTGTTTATAAAATGGTAGCTTTTAAAATAACATAGCTGAAAAACACGGTATTTTTACTGTATATAAGCTTTTATACAAGTATATGAATTTTTTACCCATAATCTGATAATATAAAAAATGTTGCCATTTAGCTGTAGTGGTTAGCTTTATTACGTGCTTGCTATTAATTTTTTTCTTTCACATTCTTTATTGTTATTTTAGCACTATTTAACTCTTATTGTGAACAGATTTTTTTTCAAAAGTAACAAACTTTCAATCAATATTAAATGAAAAGCATTTTGAGAAACAATCCAAATATGTAAAATCTGACATTTTGAAAGGGTTTTGTGCATGTTATAATATCATAGATAACATTTTAAAATAAATAATAATAATAATAATAATAATAATAATAATGGTTTTCCCCCATATTTTCTGAAAGAATGTCACACCTAACTTATTTTTAGGAGCATAGTATGACAGAAAAATAATTTCAGCTGTTAAATTAATTCTTATGCTACAAAGAGCTTTTTACTATCAAACTCAACGTAAAACAATGTCTTTATGAGAAAATTAGAGAACCAAGATTGTGATGGTAACAAGATATGGTGAAAGGAGCATGTACAAATATCACTAACATTAATTTAAAATTTACAAAAGTGGTGATTTAGCTAAGCCAGAATGTAAATGAGAAATACTTTACAATTGTAATTAAATATAAATTTAATTTGAAATACTAATTGGAACTTGTGCAGTGAAGCTAATCATATTATTAAAATCATTGTATGATTGAGTTGAGCTACACACTCTTATTGGTGCCACTTAATTGTTTAAAATTAGAGCAAATTTCACAGACACCTGTCTGAATCAATCAGTTGTCGACTGCTGAATAATTCATTATGCTATGGGGACATATATACTCTGATGGAGGATATGTGAAGAACTTAAAAGTTAATGCTTTCATCCCCAGAAGTGTCCAAAGTTCATTAATGCATATCTGTATTTATAAATGTAGATTTTCTGCCATGTTGCTAACTCTGTGGATCTTTTATTGATTTTAATAATTTTACTGTAATGGGATACTGTCATTAATATTGTCATTTTCATTCAGGACAGTAATGACAGTATTCACAGGTATTTACCAAATCAGCTGTGCAAAATGCAAAAAAGTATATATTGGAAAAACGAAGAGAAACGTAGGCATACAGTTCATGAACATAAAATACAAACAAATGGAAAAATCACTCTGGATCTCGTTTCTGGACAGAAAACCCTGACAAAGTGAATTATTTTAGCAACAAGGGAGAAAATCTACATTTATAAATACAGAGACAGATTAATCAATTTTGACACTTCAAGGGATGATAACATAAACTTTTAAGCTCATCACACCTCCACCAGAGCAGAATATACATTCCCAAAGCATAATGAATTATCCAGCAGTTGACAATTAGCTGATTTGCACTAGAAACTATTTCACTTGCTTCTTAAAACAATATCTGCCTCTTTTTTTTCTAATATAGTTTTTGGTAATTTGTTAGCAATTTTTATATAATCAATATATTTGAATGCATATATCAGATCTATAAAAATTGTTTATGTAAATGAAAATAGTTGCATAATTTTTTTAAAAACGACATGTATCTAAAAACTATTTAAATGTGCATCTAGTAGTGAAAATGTTTTAGCATTGCTGAAATCAGTTACATGAATATCATATTATTTATCTTTATAATTTCATACTTTTCTATTTATTTTTCACTAGTTACTTAATTTTTTATCTTTAATCTAGTCGTTTCTTATAATTATTTTCCCATTTTACAATTAATATTTCAATATTCCATGTTACTGCAAGGTTGTACTTTATTATGAATACAATATGAGCAAAATATAAATTTAATTGAATAATATGCTTTTTGTGCAAATGTTCCCATTTTTTCAGATCATTTCAGTAAATATAAATCATAGTGCATCCTGTAAATCTAAGCAGATACAACTAAAATCAATTTCAGAAAAATGAGTTGAAAACATTAGAAACTATCCAATAATTTTTTTTTTCAGACCATACTAAAGAATGTGGTTTATTTTGAAATAATTTTACTTTATATATACATTTTTTTAAACTAGGTATTACATGAATTCAGAGACAAAAGTTTATTGAACACTCTTTTGAAGCATTAAGGAAGCTATATGAACATATGTATTGCTCTGTTGCAGTTATTGGTTTATAATGAGGGAGAATTAGCTCAGGGATGTCCAATAAACATCCGCGTGACTCCAGAATTGTCCAAAATCTCATTTCCTGGAATGGATCCATGTGCAATAGGCTCCATAGTTGAAGTACTGGTAAGCAGAATTATATCAAAATGCATAAATTAAATATCACTAATATGAATATCATAATTTTTTTACAGGCATAATTTCTCACACTAAAATGTTTCTTATATTTTGTTAGCTTAATGCTCAATGACACATAGTACTAGTTTCATTGTTGTCATTTCTGGTTCCTGCCTTGAGAAGTGTATGTGTTGAGACTTGTTCAGTCCTGCCTACAGCAAAATGGAAGTGATATGTGATGAACAATATGCTGCTCAGAAATTCTGTTTTCATCTGAACATATCTTCAGTTGGCTTATGCTAAGAAGAGTTTATTTTTCCCTATAGCACAGCTCAAAGATGGCTTGAAATGTTTAAAGAAGGGAGGCAATCAATTTCAAAAAAAAAGGTGGACCTAGTGCTCCAGTTTATGCTCTAACTGAAGAAAACATTAACATTGCTGCTGTCATTGTAAGAGAAAATCATCAAATAATATTAGGAACAACTTCAGAAATTATGAAAATGTCATTGGGTGGCACCCACAAATTGCATATATGCCTTTATTTTTTCTCTGGCAATATACTATCTTTTAGTGAAGAATCTAATAGGCTTTTAATATTATATTTGTTTTATGGTACTAATTTTATCATGTCTTTATTCAATTAGACATTTCTACACTTAAAAATTGTGTAAGATCCTAAATAACAAGTACTCTAAATACAGTTGTACAAATTATAAAAGTTAATGTAAAGGAAGTATATAGAATAAAGAATTCATTTATTTTGAAATGGTATTATTAACAGTGTGTCAGAAACCTAAAAACTGTTACTGAATTAATTACTAATTTTCTGTTTAGATAAATTCAAATGGAGCACACAGCAGTCAAATAAATGTGCTAGCCCGTTCCCCAACAGGCAGAAGTCTGCCTTGTCCTGTTCAGGAAACAAATGGTGTCTACACAGCCACATTTCAACCTGATGAAGCTGGAGAGTGGTCAATAGCTGTTACTCATGCTGGAGAACACATACAAGGCGGTCCCTTCACATGTTTTGTTTTTGATCCTAATGCCATCAAAGTAAGCTCTGTTTAATATTATACCCTTTAATATTTAGTAGTAACAATAAGCTAATATGACTGACTTCTAGTGCTTATGGTCCTGAAGACTAGAATTGTGCCAGTTCTCTAATTTTTAAACTTAATGAACAGTAAAGCAACCCACATTATGTTAACACTTTCCTTTTTGTGCCAAATAATTTTAACTCTTTTTCTTTAAGGAACCTTACTGGTGTTAAAAATCACCTTGATGTGGTATGGAGAATGCTTGCACCATGTCTGTCGGAGAAAGAAACAAATTTTCTAAAACAATATTCCCTAATTTATTAACCAACAGACACTGAGGCATTAACAGTTTTAACAGCTGCACTCCTTAAATAAGTATAAGGGTGGATCAGTAAGTAATGTACAATAATATTTTCTTGTGATATTGTTATAGGGATGCTGAAATTTTGTAAATGTATAGTTTGAAGTTCCCCAGTACAGATGCTATATGTTCACTCAAGTATAGCATGACATATGTCATATATTGTATCATTTTGTGAAGAGAAAAGTAATTTAGTTTGGTTTTTTGGGCAAAAGGACAAAACCTAAGTGAAATACCAGGAAAATTAAAAAAGAAACTTGTTTTTTAAAAAATATATGGAACACAGGAAAATGTTGAAAGACTGTCTGATGGTGCACACTCTTTGAAGGAAGCCATGTGAACCTTGTTGACTTGCCATGTCCCAGATGACCAGTAAAAGTTGCAACTCAGCAGAAAGTCACAATCATTGAGAATGCAATTCTGAATTGTGGATCTATCTGCGAGCTTTGTCAGAGTTGTTTAACATTTCTTGCGGTATGGTGTATGATATCATGCATGAAGCACTGAACATTCATGTAGTTAGTGACCACTGTGTAGCGAAGAATCTGATAGATGGCCAGAAAGATGAGTGAATGATGACAAGCTTGGACCACTTAAGGCATTATGCTGCAGAAGGACGTGCCTTTCTGGAAGAAGTTGTGACTGCTGATGAGTTCTGGGCATACCATTACATGCCTGAAACAAAACATGTCTGAATAGAGTGGAAACATCCCAGTTGCCCAACAAAGAAGAAATTCAAAGTGATGCAATCTGCAAAAAAAGCTCTAGTGACTATGTTTTGGAATATGCATGAAGTTCTGTTAATGGCCAATGTTCAATTCTGATGAAGAAGTACAATCGGCTGTGCACAGATGACTATACTCCCAAAATACGGAGCTCTATGAATAAGTTTTATTGAAACAGTGCTATGATGGGAGAAATTTGCTGTGAGACTTGGCTTCTTTATTGAAAAATAGCTGAGGGATGTGGCTTCATTATGTTTTATCTTGACTATTAAACTTTTTAAAAAAAAATGTTGTTTGTTACTTAATGATCCACCCTCATATAATTAGCAACCAAACTACAGCATTGAGGTGAGGCATGGCACATTAACAATAAAAGAATATAAAAATATTTCTGAAATTTTCAAATTTAGCATAATATAAAGACAACATTGAAAAAATAATTTCTTCATAAGCGTTGATACAAAAAAAAAATAATTAATAATAATGAACATACAAGAGTCATTTCATAAATAATGCATAATAGCAGAACTGCAGATTGGATGATGCAACACTAGTGAAAATTATGTTTGTTGCAGTTAAAGGCTTGAGAAAGAAGCATATGTATTCATTTTGTTCATAGCATACTATTTGTATAGATATCAAAGGCTAGAAATGGAGTCTGTAGATATATCAGATATTGTGATTGTTTACAATAAAAAATTGTTTGATCCTGGTGCTAGTGGTAGTAGCCATACTTGCCTCATAGACCTAAGGTTGTTGGATCAAACTCGGGCAGGGTCAATGGTGTAAAATTCTTAAGTAGGGCTTCCTTTAGATGGGAAGTACAGTTGTTGTGTGCATATTGTAGATTTACAGCACATAAAAGAATCTTAAGCCTGAAAGAAAAGGCCTCTGAGCAAAATTTATTGGCCGTTTCCTGCCCTGAATTGAATTGGATGCTAATGACCACAGATGTTAAAAAGCATTTTTAAATAAACCAAATTAATAAAATCAAAAAGTTATATAGTAAGATTGAAATTTTACATTGTAAAATCTCCACAGAAATTTACAGTACTTTTAGGAAGTATGTGGTGAGCTCACAATATGCTGTTGTACAGTTTTACACCCGGCTAATTCTGGTTGGTTGGTTGGTTGGTTGGTTACTAGTGGCCATTGGGGGTGCTGATATTCTGAAACCTGCTTGACGATCTGAAAGGAGTTTTTGAGATTGCAGATAATAAGTTAATCTTGCAGTGACCATTTTCTCCATTGTTTTAGCAAGCACTGAGGTTAAGTATATAGGCCTATAACTGTCCAACTCACCAGCTGGTTTATCTTTCTTCAAGTGGAATAATTATGGCTAATTTCCATATAAGAGGAATGCTATCTTTACTGTTCCAGATCTTGTTAAATATGTTTAGTAGTATCTTCTTGGCTGTGCACCTTAAATTTTTCATGTATTCACTGTGATTTTTTTTATAGGGACACTATATTGAAGGATTTTAAAGAGATACTGTCAAATAAACAATCAAGAAGTAAAAAAAGTGTATTATTTATGAAATACCCTTGTACTTGTCTCATAGTGCAAGAGAATATCTAAAGATAGTGTAAATAATGTTTGTATAATTTCAGAGTTAAAATCTTTAAAAGCATTATAGAAATATTTTCATACATAAATGTCTATATAATATTTTCACAGAGATTCAAAAATAAATTTTAAATAAAATGTATTATTTATATTTTTAGCTGAGAGGCATGGAAGGTGCAGCCCCTGGACAGCCATTCAGTTTTACAGTGGATGCTACAGGAACAGGAGGACTGGGTGACATTTGCCTGGATATTGTTGCTGGAGGAAAATCCTTACCACACAGGATGGAATCTCTTGGTGGTTCTCTGTATAAAGTGTCCTTGGTGCCTCAACAAGCAGGGAAACACAGAGTATATGTGTACTTCAATGGAAGCGATATTAAAGGTTAGACTGCATAACTGGTGTAGAACTATTGCATATGACTGTAGTATTATATATACACACATACAGTATAGACTTTAATAATTTTTGTAGATTGAGTCAAACCTAAACATTCTTTAGTTGATAGGAAGCAGACAATGATCTGTGCAATACATACTACACATAAGCAAATACACAGGTGGTTTGATAAGTAACATGGTTCAATATTAAAGGGAACAACTTCATTCTTGCAACATACTTAATTTTTTGGCTTAGTCTTGTCGAGGTTCAAGCACTCGCTCAGTATTTCTCTAAGTTTGTGATTCCCTCATGGTAGTGGTTTCTTTTAGACTCTTAAAAATGCTCATTTACCTCTTATGTGACATCATTTAACTTAAATTTGTGTTCATCAGGAAATTTTTGAGTTTTGGGAACAAATAGTAATCTGAAGGATAGAGATCAGATGAATAGAGTTGATGCAGAAGCATATCAAATTCTGAGGAATGGGATTTGAATGCACTGGTGCATTGTCATGGTGAAACAATCTTCTTTTTGGCTATTCCTGGATGCTTTTGCATGATCGCTATCTTCATGCTTTCCAAAAGTGATGTGTAGTATTTTCCAAAAATTGTTACTATCTCCAAGTCATCAATCAAGAGAATTTCCTTTGCATCCCAAAAAACTAAAGCCATCACTTCCGGCAGATGGAGCTCATTTCTAAATTTTCAGACCCTGTTTGCCTCATGCTGTACAATTTTAGGCTGCTGTTTTATTTCCAGTGTATAATAATGAAATCACATTTCATCTACAATCACAAAAGGCCATAAATTAGTTGGATTCTTCTTTAACATTTCCAAACAATAGGCCAATATAAACACTGAGGTTCTCACAGCTGGCATTTTGTGCATAAATTGATGTTATTTTTAAGCTTGTAGGTCATGGTCTAGGGATTGTAAGAGTCCCAATGTTTCACCAGAATTTACATCTGGCATTTTCTTTATTCCAGTTGCAAGTCAGCAGATAAGCAAGACAGAGTACAAATCTAAGTACCAAAAAAGCATAGACATAGTGCAGGAAAATGGCTACACAACAGGTCTGGTCAATAAGAAAATAGAAACATTCAAAAAACAAACAAAAAAAAATAATAAAAGACCACCACACTAAAAGGCTACAAAGGAGATTATATGTATAAGAATTCCATCCATGGACACATTAATAATTTCAGAAGATTTTTAAAGATACACACTTATTTTGGGATACTACAGATACTACTATTTTACTGACTATCTTCAAAACAGTAAAATCATAATCAGAAACTATTATTCCAATCTGATGGAAAAATTCATGAGAAAGCAACTGGTTTGTAAGAGAAAATTTAACCAAGACAATTAACCTGCTGACTAAATTGTTTAAGTGATGGGAAAATTGAGAGAGACATTTGAAGTATGAATTGTTGGAGTATCCACCCCAGATTTTATTCCCTCTGGTTTCCATTTGTTTTGAAAGCTCAAGCTCTTCCTCATTAGTGAGCATTTTTAACTAAATCAAGAGATGTTTGCAGCTCTACAGGGTATTTTACAATACTTTCAGAAAATCGCTTCTGATATGGGATAATGGCTCTAGAATAAGTATATGAACCTTAAGGAAGATATGTTTAAAAATAAAATAATGTTCCAAGTTAAAAATTTCATCCTTCGTTGTTAGGTGAAACATTTTTAAACCATCCTTACTCCCATTTCTTCCTGTTGATAAGATAAATGCCTATATAAATAAATTGTTATAAAAAATGTAATCCAATTAACCATTCTGTTACAGGTTCTCCATTTCCTCTTAGAGTAGGTAGCCAACGTTCAAGAGAAAAATCCACCTCTCCTACTAATAAACACAGTAGTCATTTACATGAATCATCATGGTCCAGAGAACAAAGCTCTCACCAAGGTATGGCTCAGTTACAATTTAAGAAAAATTGACATAAGTTCATACTTTTATAACTAAATATTAAAATGTGAAATATAGATATTATTTGTTGTTTGCAGTAAAAGACGGAACTCACTAAGTTTTCTGGATATCAGTATACATCCTGATATTGCACATTGTGTGGCAAAATATGATATTGGGCTTCTCAGCATGTTTCCAGCTGTCCAGGTTGGCAGTTTAACAAGCACCAATAATCCTCACACAAAGTCACTAAATGTGCTACTAGAATACTGTAGGCAATTTCTTGCAGATCCCATAAAGAAAAAAGGTAGAATTGGAAATTCACAAGAGAAAAGTTTAGATTCATATAAATTATCGTAAACTAGAGTATTTGTTCCAAAATTTTTGTTGCATCATATTTAGGGTGACCAATTACTAAGACATAAAAAAGGGGGTAGAAAGATAATATTGATATAGAGTTAGTTTGATGACACTTATGCTGCACTCACTTGGTTATTTAAATGGACAGGTTTTGGGAATATTCGTTTGGATCATCAACAGAAGACCAACTTTTCTTGTTCTTGAATCTTGAATTTAACATCTTATGGACATAGTGAGAAATGGAATTGCAATTAATAATTTTTCTGTGTTTTGCTGCAAACAGAATACTGCACTATGTGTAGACTTAAGAAGCTTTCTTAATGGTAGTTTTTGTACCAGACAATATTTTTCCCTCCCTCCCCACACACTTCAAGAACATATATAAAGTCAGTAAGTTGTAGATTTCAATAACTAGATATCCTAAAGTTTTGACTCATTAACAGAAATATTTTTTATGGTAATCTTGATTTTCATTACAGCTGCAAAATAATATTTCTTATTTCTTCCAGCGATCTTAAATTTCTATATCCCCATTGATTTAACTTTAATGCAGCAAGTTTAAAAAGTAAATGTCTATCTACCTTTCAGAATGCGGGTTTTACACAGTATAATTAATGACATATTTTTACAAGCATTATCCAAAAAGTAAATTTCTCTACTTTGAAACAATATTAAACATGGCTTTTTTTCTTTTCTGGAACATTTTATTCACACTCCAAAACTCTTGATTTACTTTGCTACAAAATTATCATATTTATTCGAACATTTCAATTACTGTGCTAAAATTGTTTTGATATCTTGTCTATACCATGCCATTTCCTGTTTGTGCAGCTACACATAGGCTTTCATTTTGTCATCACTTTCAAAATTCACAATCACCAAGATACCCCCTTGAGTAGGAGATAAAGGTGAAAATCACTCAGAGCAAGATCTGGTGGATGTGGCGGTTGGCAAAATTTCCCATTTGATAGTGAGTGTAGGCAAGCATCTCGTATCAACTTTGCAAGTCATATGTTGAGGGCATTTGCATTAAGACCTATCAGTATCTATATAGGAATTTGTTATGTTTTTTTTAGACATACCCTTTGGGTGAAAAAAAATCACCCCTAGATTCTACGTGTTGATCAAACTTCAGGGTAAATGCTGTATTTATAATGCACATGCAGCAACTGCACACTGCAGTGGGCACTTTGCCTGTAAATGTAATGGTTACAGTCATGAGAATATCAGGGTAGGTTAGGGGTGGCCAAATAGTTTAGAAGGCATTGCTCTTTTGCTTAAGCTCCTAGGTTCAAATCCCACACAACATTTTTGTTTTATTTTTTTATTGTTAGTTTATAAGTATTCCTGTAGAACATGTTGCCTTATATCATATCATATATATTTTAACGTATCATTTGAGTTTTATGGTATTACCTATGCACATACAAAATATAATCACAAACTAATGTATTTTTGCAAATAACTAAATAAATATATGAACAGGAACATTTATCTTCTAAAGTGAAAATGCATAGTAATAAATGCAAAATAATATAATGTATGAACCCTCTGTATGTATAACTGCCCTCAATCTTTGTGGTATAGATGATGTCCCATTTCTACAGTAGTGAATGAGAGCATATACAACATCCCAGTCTTCTTGAATTTGTGCCCTTTGTGCATGTGCAGAGGAATGTGTATGCAGCATATTTGCATTTAAATAGAACAAATACTGAAGGAAATATTATAATGTGTATAATATATTAACTTTAAAGCTTGCTGTGCATGAGAAACAATATTATAAAGCTAATTTTCATAATATGTTTAACAAAAATTTGTTAAAAAAGGGCTTCTTGCTCAGAAGTAAACCTGTGTTCTTAACCACAGCATCACTGCATACTCTGCCACAGAGCTAATGAAACACACACACTAGTCAGCACTGTGATATAACACAACTACTGCAGTGGCTGCACAACTTCGCTGGATACCTTGTGAACTGTGTGCTATATTAAGTAGGATTTAGAAGAAGTTTGCATTCAAGAAATGACTCTCTCCTTCCCCACTCCCCCTCTCTCTCTGCCAGGGGTGCACAGTTCTCCAAGTTGCAGAATACTATTATCATAAGCTTCCATGTAAAATTTGTGACTAGCAATTTGGGATCCCTTTTACCAAGCATTTTCCAAACCATGTTTACCAAGTGTTTAATGATGCAGCCAGCTTTCATCATCAGTAGTGATACATTCAATGAATGGATCTCCATCTCCTTCATTTTCAAAGTCTGTCCTGAAAATGTATGGTAACCATACTTGCCTCATAGACCCAAGGTCTTGGTTCAAACGTTCCTGGATCGATGGATTTATAGGATATAAAGTCCAAGTATGGCTTCCTTTGGAAGGGAAGTAAAGCCGTGGTCTCATGTTGTAGATTTGCAGCATATAAAAGAGTCTCAAGCCTGAAAGAATACATCTCTGGACAGAATTTATTAGCTGCTTTATGCCCTGAATTGAATGGGACACTAATGACCAAAGGTGTTAAAGAGCATTATTAAGTAAAATAAACTAAAAAAACATTCATTTCCAAAAAAAAAAATTGCTGAATTTATCTGCTGTTACTTATGAGCATCGGTACCAAGCATGGTGGCTCAAGTAATAACTCTTGAGACTCTCATTTTGAAGGTCCTGGGTTCAATTCCCATTGAGTATGCCATCCTGATCTTGAACCTTTTTTTTGTGGTTTCTCCTGGTCACTTTGGCAACTGCTGGGATAGATATTTACATTTCATAAATTTTCCACTCTCCCATTTCCTTTATTTTATTCAGTTGGTTCTGTTATAGGGTCAAAAGTGCAAGGACAAGTGGGGCTGTACCTTATGATGATGACTGGTGCTTTGGAAAGGTTTCTGCCCCAGCATCTGGTATGGAGGCAGACCTTCTGAGGAGTTTGAATCCCTTGGAGGAGGACTATAATTGGGGTGTTCCATCTGGAAACATGTTAGGAATCTTGTCTACATCCACACAGTTTTTGCTCATAGATTCTGGCTGCACGACGTCTCTCTCACATCATACCTTCCTCCCAGGGATGCCCTCATTGGGGATGTAGGCACAAAGAGCAAGGCATGAACAAGGCTCAAGTACTAGAATTATTCTGATTTACCCCAAATAATCCAATTCAGTTTGATATGAACACCAGTTAGCAACACAATACCCTTCTCTCACAGACTTTTCAATATTGAAGTTGATCTGACAAGTGTTTTCAATAGATGAATGTCATTCTAAATCCCAGAGGTAAAAGCTAGTGATCTGACAATCTTATTAAATGATAATGAATACTGTAAGGATGACATTATTCAAAGTCATTGTAGTCAATTTTTCACTTTACCTTTCATTATGCAATTTTTATGGCCTTCTATAACCAATATGCCACCTTCAGACATTTGGATGCTCATGCAGCCTTTCCCATAAACAAAGATCAAATCTAGATTAATGTACACAGCAGATTTGTTTTCTGCTGTCAAAAATCTTATTTGAACACACTTTATATAGTGTTTTGTATGCAAATGCATGAAATAATTTTAGTGTTGGCATCATGCTCTAACAAGATACACCAGTCTACTGACTTGTTTTTCAGAGATAAAAAAAAAATACAGAGCTTACTTTTTGGATGACCCTCATATGTCCAAGAGCTTCACATATTCTGTGCTTGTTTGCCTGTTCTCCACATTGCTAAAGTAATAAGTACACTCATAATAACAATAATGCATAAGGACTTTTAATACTTTTTTGAAATATCAAAAAGCCTATCTCTTTCACATGATTCTAATACTATTAATAATTAATTTTTGTAGAACATAGGCTTTCACAGCTCATATCAATTATGCAAACAGAGTTTTCTAGGCCGTAAGCTGTGATTCAATAGGATTCTTCTCCTTTATCTTCCCAAATGTTTCATCCACGACAGCAGTGAACATCATCAATGGTGTGCTGAATGTAATCTTCTTGTTCACAAAGGACACAAAGAAATCATTTGCTTCAGCCAGTGTCTACAGAATATCATGTCTTGTGCTGCAGTTTATATTGTTACCATACAGTGCAGCATTAATACATGCCTTTCAAAATATAAGAGACACTGCCATCTAGGTCAGATGGAAAAATAATCATCTCTGAGCATGTCCTGCCTAGCTGATAATTGGTTTTCAAGATACTAACATACTAGCCTCAATATCTTCATTATTGTCCTCACTTATATTGAGAGGCATTGAAGTTTATAAAATACAGAACAAGTTCTGAAACTGCACTCTGCATGCTATCCAGCATTACAAAATACCAAGAAAATGAAATTACACGAACCAATCAATAATTGGCATTCCATTAAAAACACCCATGAGCTCCAACTTAGATCCAGCCCCCTCAGCCAAGTGAACCAATCAGAGCTCAGTTCCATAGGCAACCCCACTAAATATAATGCCACAATTTTCATTAATGAGTCAATCTCTGTCTTGTTTTCAAGAAGATTACATCCAGGACACCACTGATGTCCACCACATTCATGGACGAAACATTTAAGAAGATGAAGAAGAATCCCATTGGACCTTGGCCTTACAGCCCAGAAGACTCTGTTTGCAATATTTAATAGCTTCATTTCTTCCATGAAAGAACCATAAAATATTTATGATCTAAAAATATCTAAGGCAGAAAACTGTACAAGAAAGAAAGTACATTTTATCATTCTCTATTTGAATGTTTTAATGTATGCATTGTTTTTATCCTAAAAATAATTAAATAGTGACAAGAAGACTGTTGCTGTTGTCACTTTAGGCTTAATGAATAATTTTCATTTTATTTCATTTCTGAAATTATTTTCAAAAAGGTTTATTCATGGGGGAAAAAAACTGCTTCTATAGTTAGGAAATAATGCACAGAGTACATTTTCAAGCTCTGTTTAGATCAAGCTATTAGTTTCATCAGTCCAAATAATGAGAGCTGATACGTTCAGCAGTTTTGATATTTGAACCTTTCAGCATAAAAATTCATTCACTAGTCTTAATCAAAAACCAAAGTCAAACAATCTATAGAATTGATTATTGTTAACAATGAAGAAAATAATTTAAATTATATGTAGATTTAAGATTTTCTAAAAATATGTTAATGAAGATGATAAAAAAATTAACATTTTGTATAAAACCTGAACAGATAGAAGACAGCTTTTTATTAAATAAAACTTGAATGTATGTCTCAGTTTTACCAGGAAGTTATTTTACTGTGACACTGGTCTGCACTACTTGCAAAACCATTGTCAGTTGTAGCAATGCTACCGACACCATATAATATTACTGCACATCCACCCTTTAAAACTAAAAGTGCACATATCTCTATTTTTTAAGATGATGGAATTTGCTATATATGGCCTCATATCTTAGGAGAACTGTTAGAGCTCCCCACAAATTTCTGTCCTGATATTTTCTTTCAATTTGCTTAAGTTATGAAGTTCTAGAATGCCACATTTTTGGGTCTAAAGACTAAATGAACTACAGTGATTCAAAAATCTGACAAGTAAGAGGGCTGTTCAATAATGAATGATCATAATTTTTTTTAGACAACTTATATTTACTCATCCTCATAATTTTAATCATCTATCTCATAGTAGTGCCCATTGGATGCAATGCACCTCTCCCAGTCTTCAAAGACATGCTTAAAACCAGGTCCTTCAGAAGCACCTGTACAGCCTTCAGCACTGCTTCTGAGGATGGAAAATGCCTTTCATGGAGATGTTTCTTCTTTTGGAGAAAAGGAAAAAGTCATATATGCTAAATCTGAACTATAGGGAGGGTGAGGAACACAAATTACTTCCCCCCCCCCCCCGATGTGGGCAGTGTATTATTGTGGTGCAGTGTCCAGCTTGTTGCACAGAAATGTGGTCTTTTGCACATGATTATTTTGGGTGGACAGGCAGTGAGCTGTTGTTTGCATTTAGCAATTAGCATTCTCACTTTCCAATACTTCTGTATTATAGTATCTCTGTAGATAATCCACCACAGAGCATCAGGTTATCATCCATCACTTCTTGAGTACTGCAAAGAGGGCGTAATGGTGAAAATAATACTGTAAAAGCACATGAACAACAAATTTACTGTAATAAAACCACCACTTGGAGGGGCATGTGCAAAGTCAACTGCTTCATACAGAGTGGGGAACAATGGGAAAGCTCACAAATGCTAAAATGCATTTTGCATATCAACCTTGCCACACTAAAATAACCTCCCATGCAAAATTAGTCGCATAACCATTTAAAATGTCTCCCCATTACTTAGAAATAGTTTTAAACTTTAATTTCTTGGATTTTCTATCTTTTAATTAAAAATATAGGACATTAAATATGATTCACTATTAAGAGATTTTATAATATTTTAATGCATCACAAAATATTCTAAAAGTTACAATATACTAGCAGGTAAAAACTAATCCTGGACAAGCTTTGTGTACAGATTTCCATAATAGCTAACAGACTAATATTTCATGATGCAAAAAAGCTGCACTACATACTAATGGTAATACATTGTACATTTATTAACTTTATTAACATTTGTAACATGGTAGCTAGCAGTCGATATTCCGGTTATGGGTCTCACTCAAGACAGCAGATCCCCTCTGAAGATGCCTATTGGAGGAGTCGAAGTTTAGGCATGTCACATCACCACATGTCAGGTATGGTATGGCTTATAGCAGTGAAACTTTATGCTATAGCTTATATATATAGGAAATATTTAAATCTTCTCCTTACAGGTTTGCAACATGTTTGACAATACATCACTTGTAAGTTACTGTAAGATATATACTTAAGATGTAAATATATTTATTTCTGCTCTTACTGAAACCTCATTCCCCACTATGCCTGAGACAAAACAGCAGTCCAAAAAGTGGAACAATTAATTTACAAATAGCAAAATCCGCACTATGTAAAAATAAATTACCAAATACCTAGGAATACACCTTGACAAACTCAGCATGAAAAAAACATATTATCTCAACTGTAGAAAAAGTAACATCAAGAAATGTTCTAAAATGTCATAGGAGGAACAAAATGGAAAAGCGCCCTCCCCCCCCCAAAAAAAAACATAAAACCTGTCACATCTTTGGAAGTGAAGCTTCAAATCAGCATATTATAAGCAGAGCCCGGAAGTTCAGGCATCTAGTTTGGTTAAAATAAGCATGCAAAAAGGCACTTAAAATACTGAAAGTAGTCAGTAATATAATTAAAATAGACATTTATTAAAAGTGAAAACAGAAAGTAATATTACTCATTATTGATGAAAATAGGTATTTAAGATATTTAATAATTTTAATCACATAATTAAAGTACTTAAGTTTATTTATTTATTATTTTTTTTTTTAGTAGTTACAAGCAACAAGAAAATGTTTTTTTAAGGTATTGACTGTCATAGTCAGCTACATGTCAGAGAGAACATTTCTCATCATGGAAAAAGAATGTTCTACTTCCACTGAAGTGATTGGAGCATATTTAAAACAAGTTATTTCAGAAGGACTCATACCAGTTACAGTGGAGCATTCACCTTTCAAGACATCATAGAAATGTGACAAAGTAAAGTAGTTTTGAATAGTTTTGGCTAATGAGCAAAAGATGTTTCTGGTCGAGTTCACTTTCTGTTTTTGCATTTGTAGGGGAATTATCTCTCTTATTTCTGTACTGAACACATTGCAGGGATGGTTTATTGCACAGCTGTATCACTCTCATATTTCTAGTTTGCAATTGTTTGTTACATTTATAATGCTTAGAAGTTACCTCACCACAAATTTCCTACAATTGTCTTGTGCAGCTCAGTACAAGGCAATTTTCCAGGATTATCCAAAACAACAGTTCTTCCCTCATCCTATTTCCCGGTATTACTATGCCGAAGGTATTCACTAATGAAAGTTCTGCTATTTAAAGTGAATGGGTTGAGGACAAAAATTTTTGACTGCTTGAGAAGAAATAAATGTATAATAAGACTCTCAATAGATATTTTTGTGAATTGAACATATCATTTAATTTTTATAACTTTTTCACTTCTACATATTGAAATTCTTTAGGTGCTTTTTTAAAATGCATAAATAATCGCAGAAAAAATCTATAATGATCAAAAACAGGATTAAAAAAAATTTAATCCTTAAAATGGGCAACAGAAGCTGAAATAAGAAAAAAGAAAGCAAAATAAAAACTGGCCCTACAGACTCCAAATGTAAAGAAACATGTTCATTTATATCTTACTCTTAAATATATCTACCCAGATAGAAAAGGAATTTTGCCTGACTTCCGGACTCTGGTCATAGATAATGCACTAAAAATTGTAATACAGGAGCAGTAAAAACTTCATCAGAAACTGCATAAGTATTACAAATAAACAAATAACAGAGGAAATTAAGCATAATGCATCAAAAACTAAACACAGTAAATTATAAACCATGCAACATTAAGACTGAAAGCACCTCCATTTTAGAAAATTAAACAACACACAAATGAAATACACTTCATAGTAGAAGAAGAAACTGCAATTGAACCTACAAAACCACTCAGTTTTTAGAATAAAGTAATACTCTCATCTGGGAACTTAATTAGAAGTTAGTAAAGTGAAGTAGAACAATTATAATAATAAAGGACATCAGTATTAAGTTACATAATACTTCATCACTTATTTATTTAATTTTAGCTCACAAGATCAACTTGTTACATTTATTTTGGAAGTTGAAAGGTGTTTTTTTTTTTTTTTTTTGTACCCTTTCTGAATCTGAAGTGATACAGAAATGAGAGCAACATTTCTTTGGGCAGCTACAGTAAGTTCACACATACAGACAATTATTAAAGAATAATAATTCAACCCTAAGCCCCATTAGCATGCAAATAAAATCAGTTTAACCCATAGATTTGTCAACATCCCACTAAATGAAGAATGTGAATCAGAACCAATGCACCATCAGTACTGCTCATAGTATGCCCACTAGTAAATAAGAAGATCAAACATAAAAGATTAAAAAATATCAACAACATCACCAATCTCCCCAGGATAAAAAGGGATCAAAAATGTTTAAAATTTAATGTACCATCCATGGGCAAATAATAAATTTATGAGTATTTTTAAAACATATAATATTGGATAGATCCTGCAAAATAGAAACATATTGAATAGTGCAACCAAGGTAATTTTGTCTGAAATTTATCAAACCAATTGTTTTGATTGTAATCAAATATACGTATCAAGACAAAAACAATTTGGAAAACCAGGACGAAAGACGCTTAAAAAATGTTAGACATAAATATTTCAGTATTTTCTGTAGAGATTAATAATCTCCCAAAGATACTCTACATTTGAGGTATAATACATTGTGGCTCATCATTCATTTGAAATAAAAAAAAAATGTATTATTGAATGCTGAGGCCCCAGAAATAAAAGCTGAATACATCAGGTGTTTAAATTATCAATATCCATTTGCAGTTTTCCAATCAGATATTATTTATCTTTTGGTTGAGAGTGCACCACCAACAAAAACTAAAATTACTTCTCATTTATACTATTTAATAAAATAATTTAATTAAAAATTTGAACTCAAGGAAGTGTTGTTTTTTTTTTAGGCTGTGTACTTTCCAGAATGAAAGAGAAGGAAAGAAAATATTGTATATAATTATTACTTATGAATGAATACTTATTCCATACTTAATATAATAAATATAAAGTAAAATATTATATCTTAATTACACAGTTTGTCGCATTGTACTGTATTGAATTTATTAATTATAATTTCTCTACTAATATTTTACCTGGCAATTTAGTTGCTGACTGTCCTATTGCTCCAAAATCTGCAATACTGTAGTTATTAAGAATATTGAATTTATTCACACAATTAAAATGCATGTCTAATAATTTATTGCTCATTTATTTCATTTATTGTTTATTGATTCCCCTTAACCATTTCTTCCTTCCTTTCCCTAATTAATTTCCTATTTCAATACATTTTTTTTTCTTTCTCTCTGTGCTTAAATGCACTGTCTTATTCCCAACTACTTTTGCTGGAAGATTACTTAATTTCTGTGACAGTAATTTCTCACACAATAACCTAGTTTCTTTACATTCTAATACACTATGCTAGATATCCTCCTCTGCATACATTGGACATATCTCCATATTGAACCTTCCTCCTTTCATTATTATAACTCCAGTTCTGACCCAAGCAAATACTTCTTTCATTCTTATTGCAATATTTTACACATTTTTCCTATCCAAAATATTTTTCATACATTTATATAAATTTAATGATAGTTTAATTATCAAAGCTACCAAATATTCAGGTTTCTACCCATAAAGCATTTTTGCCTGAACTATTGCTATACAAATTCTCTCCAACGTTTAATTTGCATTCCTGGTAGTTCCCAAGACATGCCTTTATGGGGAGTTCGATTCCCACCAAGACTGTCCTCCGTACTGAGGTTTTTTCCAGATTTTCCTCAGTCCTCATAAATGGTAAATGCTGGGAATGTACCCTAAACTTAAGCCTGGAACATTTCCTTCCTTAAAAATAAATCTTTTCCGAATACATCATTTCATTTCATGTGTCATCAGCATCCATTGTTTGTAGTGCCTCTGTAGTGAAAAAAGGACATTAAATACCATTCCTTCATATTCTTCAATTGATATCATTAACCCTAGATTAGTTAGTGACCCTGTAGCTAAATCACCTGGAAAAAATAACCCAGGGATCTCTTTGTTATTAATGTTTGAAGTATGCCCATTGGGTTTATGAATCATCACTAAAATATCATCAATATGCACATTAAATAATATAGGCAAACAGTTATTAACAGACTTTACTTTATTTCTTCTAGATATAAGAGAGAGCAGCCGCTCTCCTCAGATAAATTCTTCACCACCATTTGTTAAAGTAACTCCACCCACACCATCAGTGCGTCAAGCAAATGACAGCTATTTTGCTGAAGGTAATTATCATATTTCAATTATATACTCTATTTAATAATGTGAACAGTATCTGTTTATGCATGTATATAATGGTTTATATAGAAAAGATAAAGTGATAAATACTTTGATTTTCTATCAAATGCATAGATGTGGTCTCTCTTAATGCTTTTAGTATTCTAAATCACAAAATATTCTTCGAAAAATGGAAAAAAGGAATTAGAGGACCTGCCCTTTCAAGGATCAAATCTTATTTAAAAATAGGAAGCAATATTTGAGATGTCAGTCTCAGTTATTTAGGGGTAGTGCACTCTTTGGATCTAAGGTTCATGAATTCAAACCTGACCAGGGTTAATAAATTTTTTCAAGATGAATAATCTTTGAGTGCAAGTTCTCTGGAAAGACTTAAAAGCCATGGGTCCTGTGAAATAGATTTATGGCACATTAAAGAACCCCATACTTGAAAAAAGAGATCTCAATGTAAAAAATATATGAAATATAAGAGAATTATATAAAACATAAATTGCAATGGTATGGAAGAAGAGGACAAATTTATCAGCTATTTCACATCCAAGTAATTTGATTATGTATGGCACTAGAGGCAATAGGTTTACCACCTCTGTTGGAAAATATGCCTAATTGAAATTTCAAAAATGAAAATGGAAACTAACAATAACAACACTTAAGATAAAAACAAAAATGAAAAATTACTATTAACATGAAAGTTGGAGTGTTACAGGGATATATACTAGGACCATTGCTATTCTTATTATTTGTAATCTAATTAACACCTTATAAAAGTATTCATATAAAATTTTTAGGTTGGAAGCCATGTCAAAAATATTTGAACTCTTATACATTTTGTAGTCATTATGGATCTCCTCATCAGAATGAGTGAAGGCTAACATTGAAGAGGCAGTGGAGAGAGAAGAGGAATGGTGCATCTTTCCGTCTTGCATTCATGTTATTTGCATGTTTAACAATTTCTAAAGTTTCTTTCACTATGCACTATAACCTAGGTGGGGCTATAGGTTGATTCATTCTGTAAGGAGATAAGTCATGCAAGGAACATCTCTCTGATAAAGTCCCTTAAGGACTGCAAAATGTAAGAGTTTCAACATTTGGGACACTGCTTCTAATTGAAAATCCTTTTCATGCAGTTTCAATGGAGTCAAGTGAATTCCTTGATTTTTAAGAATGTTGCTGATTCACTGTTAACATTAAGTAAGTGCAACATTTCAGAATGGACAATGCTTAAATTATCTCGATCTTATCCATCTGAAATAGCTATTAAATGAGCTTACTCGCCATTAGAAGGGTGAAGGGTTTATGAAGTTTTAAAAAGAGGAAAATTAGTGGTTGATGAACAGCAACCTGTGCTTCGTCTGAAAGTTCAAGTACATTTATTGATTGAAAAATAGAAAGACATCTCATGCATATTGCCATTCCTTCCTGAAGAGCACAGAGAATTTTATGTGATATCAATTTCAACTTCTGTGTAAGAATGAAAAATAAACTCTTCCTGTCATTTGTAAGGAGAAAATAATTGAAGATTGGTATTCTTGATAATACATAATGCATTTCATAATACATTTTTATACTTTCATCTTTAATAGCATATTTTGTGCTTAATAACATTAATGTTATTTTTGTAATTGTTTCCTCTAAAACCCGAAAAAAAATGTAATAAGTTTGAATGGCACTTGTAATCGACTGTGCCATCATATGACGCATAGAAACTTCTTATTGTTAATAATTTTTTCTTCCTGACCATTGTATTTTTGGTAATCATTTTCCATTGCATTTGAGGTAATAATTTTATATTGAAGTAAAAAAATCACTTCTTAATGATTTTGGATGTAATAAGTTAAATACTATAAAGATGGATAGTTTTTTGCTTATCCTGTAAAATTTAGAAAATGGCACTTAGAACATTTGACATTTCCACTCTTCAGTTATGAATAGAGATAAAAACATCTTAGTGCATTAAAGAGCACCTGGAATAAATATGAGGGTAGGTCCATAAGTTTGCAGCCTCAACAATAAGGATTAATGCCTTCACAAAACCCTTATCTGGTGTCATACCTTATCTGTTAAGTAAATAATTGCAGCTGTAACTTCCATTCAGCTGTGTTCAGTTGTTCAGATATAGTTGCATAAATGAGGCTATGTGTAGAAGATTGTAACATGTTCAAAATGGAGTTTCGGGCCGTTAGTAAGTTCTTTACAAAAGAAGGACTTACTCCAAATGAAATTAAACAGCAATTGGAAGGTGTACATGGGGAAGTATACCCCTTATTTTCTACCATAAAATAATGGACCAAATTTTTTCGAATGGGTTCAGAAAGCATTGAAGATGAACAGCAAGCAGATTGGCCCTTGGAGGTGTTCACTCCTGAAAAATATCGCTCTTGTGGAAGGAGAAATTAAGGAAGACTGACGACTCAAAGTTACAGAAGTAGCAGCATGGTTGGGTCTTTCTAATACAATAGTTCCTTGAATTATTCATATGAACATTTAAACATGAATAAGATTAGTGCAAGACGGGTGCTTATATTTCTTTCTTCAGTCCAAAAGAAGCAACAAGCCATCTGTTTTCAGGCATTTTTGAAGCTCTGCATGGTAACGAGAGAGAAGTTCTGTAAACCATTGTTACAGGAGAAGAAACTATGATCCTCTACTATGATCCCTTGTCCCAAAAGAGAATCAATGGAGTGACATAAACCTGGCAAAGCATTGCCTCTAAAGGCCAAGGTAACTCGGTCAACCAAGAAGATCATGGCCACAATCTTTTGGGACTGTGAAAGAATACTCTTCATTCACTTCAAGGAGTGGAACACCACAGTAAATGGGGAGCACTATGCTGGCCTACTGCACAGACTACATGATTCCATCAAAGAGAAAGGCGAGGAAAGCTGAGTGGTGGTGTGCGCCTTCTTCAGGACAATATGCCTGTGCACATAGCTCTTGTTGCAAAGGAAACTGTGAAGAAATGTGGCTTCAAGGAGATCAACCATCCACCCTACAGCTCAGATCTAGGTCCTAATGGCTATTTCTTCTTCTCAAAACTCAAGAAGTACCTTTGAGGAAGGAAATTTAAGTATAATCAAGAGGTAATGATTGCTGTTTATGCCAATTTTGCAGACAAGACTTCTGACTATTTCGGGGGGGGGGGGGCAATTGAAATATTAATTCAAAGATGTGAGAAGTGTATTGCAATAAAGGGTAACTATATTGAAAAATGAAATATAGTTTTTGTCTTTACCATACCTAGAAAATGGTTAGGCTGGAAACTTATGGAACTACCCTTGTACTCACAAGCAGCAAGAAAGAATGCAGTTGCAATGTTTAGAATCAATACACACTATTCTGGCCACCTACATAAAATTCATAAAATTAATAATAAAAAAATTCACCCACATGCATCATCTGCAAGGACCCAACCACCATCATGAACAAGGACCATATATTTATTTCAATACAGCACAATATATCCACATAAAAGTACAGAACCTAATTTCCATCTATTTATGGGGAAGCAAGAAAGAATTACTTCTAAAACTCCCCATTGGAGTTTAAAAAAAAAAAAGCAGCTTTCCAAGTAAACTTGAACATATAAATTTGAATATTGAGCTTTCTGCTTCAGGGAAAGTTCAAAGTTCATTAGAAGGCCACCAGAGTTGCATCAGACACCAACTAACTCAACTCCAACCAATGATCCAACAGTCATATAACAATTAAAGAAATGGACAAAGGTCCAGAAATCGTTTCCTGGGAAGAGTTTTTTCAAGCAGTTTAACTCATAAGAGATTATTCCTCTCTACTTTGATTGTTACCAAGTAAATGTATGGTCCATATAAAAATATATATTAAAAACTTATTTCTCTAGCTTTTGACATTTTAATTCTTTTTATATGTTTTAATTATTTTTAAAGTTGTGATTACAGTATAAGTAAAAAAAGATAACATATTCATTGCAGAGAGCAGCCGCTCATCTTTGGAACAGCGCCTAAGCCGCACCCATCTAATGGAAGATCATATTAGCTCACCTTCACGCCTCACCAATGGGAGAGGTCCAAGTCCCAGCAATTCCCCCAGTCCTCTTTACCGTGATCCCAACAGTCCATTTAGCCCCATTTATAAGCCTAGCAACAGTCCAACATTCAAAAGTCCTTCACACAGTCCTACTGGATTCAAAGCTAACTCAAGCCCATTCAAGACATCGCCTAGTCCTGCTCACAGTCCCCTAGTATTTAAACACTCTCCCAGTCCTATTGGCAGCCCTACCTTTCATCACAGTAGCAGCAATCACATTGAAAGTACAAAAATGAGGAGGAGCTCTGTCGATATCTTGGATGACAGCAGGAGCAATGCTGTGGACACATCATCCAATGTTAGAGGTAAATAAAACAATTTGTATATTCAAAACAAGAGGCACTCAGAACTGTATTACAATAGCGGTGTTATACAAATACGATACAATCTATAGGCATGTCTATTCTTAGGGTGATGGGCTGATACTAGTAAGCCAAGCAGTTGCTAGATGGTGGTTGTAAACAGTGTGTGTAGAAAAGTGACAGTGTTTGTTAGTTGTCAAGTAGAGAAAGATATGGGCAAGATGGAAAGGGACTATCATGGATAAACATAGACTGTGTGGTTTTTGTGGAAGGAAGGCATCAAAACTCAGAAATTCAGACATTTAACTGTGGTATGTTGTCAAGAAGCTCCTGCACAGAAGACCATTTACAACTGGGGCACAATAGAAAAGCTGTGCACAAAGCTAGGAGAAATAATTTAACAATACCTCACTCTCACAGAAACATTTATCAACTTTAAAGGCTACTTTTATTAAACAAAAAAGAATGTGTTTTGGCCATGAGTAATTCCACTTTCTCCATTTTTAGCAAATAAGTATTTGAGCTCTTTAAAATCACAAATAGTTGAAGCTTTCCTACACATATGCAAATGCAATCATTATGTGGACAACACTTTTACAATAGTTAATAACAAATAGAAAGAATCCTATCAGGTTACTCAACGAACAAGACACAGTAAAATAATAATGGAAACAGAAAGCGCCTTCCAGAATATTAAAATCATTAAAAACCATTAAGGTTTGAAATTTGACATATTTAAAATACTCGTGTTAATATTATATTAAAAACCAGAGCCATAATCCAAAATCATATAAACTTGTATTAATCATCAAATTAGTTAACCTACCCATTAGCAAAATAGAATGTAAATCAAAATGCCATTGAAACACTGATATGGCACAAAAATATGGCTGAAGAGTGAATCTGTTAAACAAGAAAATAGAGAAATTCAAAAACCAAAAACAATAAAGAACATCATCACTTTGAAAACCAGCAAAGATGAAAATATGAACAAGAAATTTATGTTCCATCAATGAGTATACAAAAATTTCAAAAAATATTTAGAGATAGGAATATTATTTTGGCCCCAATAAACACATACAATTTAAAAAAACTCCTAAAAACCAACACAAAGGACATAATTCCCCTCAGAAAACTTATGAAATTCACATCATATTTCTTGTTGATTGTGAAATATGGTTTAATATCCTAGGGAAATTTAGTTGCAAGCAAACATGTTTTCATATTACAAAAGAAGGCAAAATGAATAGTATGTGGTACAAATAATAGAAAATTGCACTTACAAAGCTGTAGAAAATGTAGTGGTAATACATCCTATATAACAGTTATAACCAAACCTACATAAGTATGCAGACTGATATTTAAAGAAGATGTTACCTCATCGATGGTAATGTACCTAACCATCTCTGAGTTTGCTGAATCTTGTCATCCATAGTCACTCTATGATGGAGGTTGATGGGCCTCCTATTCCCTCTTTGTGCATCACCTTCATCATCTCGATCCACAAAAAAACACTTTTATGTGATAAAGCACTGTCTCCATATTGTATGCAGGTCTACGATGAAATTCAGTTCTATTCACACCCCCTGACCAGAGAAATCAAATCACAACTATTGTTTCTCCTTGGTGCAAACTGTTAGCGAAGCAGACATTTTTATACTGTAATAGCCAGAGGGCAAATGATGTCAAATTTTGCACATGTGACCACAGTCATACCAACACTAAGCAAGCATGTGCAGAAGGTAGTATGACACCTTAAAGATGTGTTAAGGCGAAAGTGTAGATAATTTTTGTCTTGCGCTTGTATCTTCATCATATCCTCTTTGCAGCAATCAAGAACACACTAGGGAACTTAGAGGCCAGGAAGTCATACAACAATAGTAAATTAGCTATGAAAGCTGTCAGAATATTGTATAAAATTCCTACATTGCCAATGAAATGGCTAGAAAGACTATATGAGGCTGTGGTCAAGTCAGAGATGATGAATGAAGTAGACATTTGGGGAGTGTCAAAGGGGTAGGCATAGGTTGATGTGATACATAGAATGTTTTGTAGAGAAGTTCTGGGATTACCAAAAGGTTCAAGGGGTAAGTTTGGCGGAACTAGGAAGAGTAGGAAGGGAAGGTATAATAGCAGAGAGAATCTTGAAATGTTGTCCAGATATCTACAATTAAATAATAACAATATACTAAAAGAATGTACAAAGAGATATACTAGCAGAAAAGGATTGGTTTGGGGAGGTAGGTCAACTATAGAAGAAATTAGAATGGGGAATGTGTGGTGACTGGGTGAAAGTAACATCAATGGATTTTTGGAAAGAAGTGAGGCAGAGTGGAGAAGATGTAGAGAAGTAAGAGATTTGGGTTGGCTTTGAGGATAAAAATTCTTTAGACTTATATAAAATAGTTAAAAGAAATTGGGGATGGAAGAAATATATAGATAATTATGATCAATTCAGTAGAATAGGTCTTGCATGGATGCATACAGGGATATTATTTCTAAAAGGATTAACTAAAAATTTTAAAGGAGGATGTATTATGTGCAGGAAGGTGGATAATGCATTCCATTGTCTAATAGAATGTGAAACTGTAAAAGGCGGAGGGATAGTATCTGGGAGGAAAAATGGGATAAATTGCAAAAATATATAGTAGCAATTAAAATGTTGTCATTTGAGGGCAGAAAAAATAAACAAGATTGAGGAATTCATACGAAAAGTAAGGGATAAGTGGAGAAGTATAATAAGGAAGGATCTTGAGAGCAAACACAGTTGTAGAAATGGTGATTTATTGTAGGAGTTCTTTATCATACATATAACCAGGTGGTTAAGGTATGGGAGAATCTTAGTTTTCGTACTGCTAAATTCTTAGATATTTTGTTTGATTATGTAAATTTAATTGTAACGTTGTTTGCTGAAATAAATTCATTCGTTTATTCATTCATACTCAAGAAGAGATGAATAAAGATCACCTGAAAGGTATGTGGTGCATTATCTACAGAGAATGCATAATACAGAAGTATTGGAAAGCAAGAATACTAATGGCTTTATAAACATAAACACATTGAGAAAAACAATAGCCCATTTTTATCTCAAAATTGTGAATTTCAAAATAAACCGAACTTCTTAAAGCTCTCCAGAAACCCAAACCCATAGAATTAACTATGGGAGAATTTATTTATGCAAAAAAGTCAATAAAAGTTGGTTAATTTTGATCTTCCAAGTAACAATAATGGATAATTGAAAACAAATCCATGCTGATATGAGGCAATAGCCTTTAAGTTGGTAAAAATTAGTGAAATTTGAGTGAGTCTTTATCAAAATTGTTTAATAATTGCTAAATTTCATTGCAAAATTCCCACCATTCAAAACTATATAGAGTTGCTGTTTGATTAGATGAATATAATAATTTTAAAACATTGATATCTGCAGTATACATTTGTCAAAGTTTGGAACACATGACTCCATTTTTCATTTTCCAGCTACATTAATGTTTGGCACTGTTTCAGTATCTGCAATGCTGGGAGGTTCTAACCTAAGAGCAGATTCATGGGATGCTATAGCAAAGACCAAGTCCCTATTGTCCTATGGCAGTCTGGAATCACTTGCAAATCTTACATCCAAAACAGAAACTAAAACAAATGGTAAGTTATACACTGCCAAAAGATATATTAAAATCAACAATTAAATTAAAATTAATATTAAAGATACAAGGAATATCATGAATCATGGCAACTATTGCTTTTCTCACAAACAAGGAACAACAAGGAATACCTAAGATATACAATTGAAAGTGTAAAGAATGTACTTTCAAATGAAGCCACCAAATGGTGTATGTGAGCAGAGCTGCATGTCTCAGCACACCCCAAAGTTCAGTTGATGAGTGACAATTGCCAGGAATGGAGGTCATGAAGAGTGAGCAACATGCATATGTGAAAATAGCATTTCTCCTTGGCAGGAATGCATGAGAATGCCACACACAGCTACAGGAAGCACTGGGTGCACATGCCCTGCCCAATAGAACAGTGGCAAGATGGACAGAAGCCTTCAAACAGGGTAGAATGTCAACTGCCCGCTGCCACACACTAGACATCCTGTGTCTGCGGACAAGGATGTAGGGTGATGGTGGTAGAACAGTGCTTATGGGATAATAGGCGCTGCAAACTTATGGAATTAGAAGAGCAAACAGGAATTCCAGCAAAAACAGTGCATTGCATTTTACAGAAGAACCTGAACATGCAGAAAATGTGTGCAAAGTGGATACCACATCAATTAAATGAGATACAAAAGTTGACTTGCTATGAAACATGTTGCACCAATCTGGTGAAATTTCAGGAATAAAGGCATGTCATGGTGAACTGCATCATTGCAATTGATGAAATGTGGACAAGGGCATATGAATCAGAACTGAAGCAACATTCAGTGAATGGCATCACCCTGGGTTACCATGCAAACACAACTTTTGCCAAACTTCTTCAACAAAAGTCATGGTCATTCTGCTATAAGACAGTTAAGGTGTGCTTGTGTGTCATCCAGTGTGAGGGAACCACTGCAAATGCCCAGGATTACAGGTCTTTTTGGTGTCACAATTGTGCCATGCCATATGCAGTAAATAGTCAGAACTTTAGAAAAATGCCATTATTCTCCACGATAATATGAAAGTTCATGCAGTAACAATGGTTTACAATGATGAGCAGGGAAAATTCTTCCAAATTTGCCATATTTGCCCCATCTCAGACCCTGTGATTATGATCTCATTCCAATAGTGAAGCAGCCATTGCACCAGAAATGTTTTCCTAACAGAGTGGACATTTTGACAGCATTTTGATGCGAGGTGACTTACGTTAGCAACTTACATGCAGCAGATGTTATTCAGCATCTTCCCCATCACTAGCAACAAACCATCAGTGTACTTGGAGACCACTTCGAAGGCTGCTAAACAGTGTGAATTTCTTGGGAGATCTGTCCTATGACAGATTCATAACCAGGTGTAAGCAATTGTAACTTTTGCTCATGCCATAATAAACCAATATATCCAGTTGCCTGTATTTTACTTTTATGAAGACCACTACATTCAGCCTTTCATTAGTGGTACCACTTGGCAGTAAATGTCATATAATTTCAATCATATATCTTAGATATATCACATTGTACCTTGTTCACAAGAAAAAAATACTAGCCATGACTTATGACTTATCAAATTCTGGCTTTTATAGCAATTTCTGTGTTGAGGGCTGCTAGTTGTATTCATGGTATAATTATGAGAGCAATTGAGCTATATTTGTAGACATAAAATCTTTCTCCTGAGATACCCAGAAAGACAATTTTCCAACTTACTTTGGTGAATTTCTCTTTAAAGCTAAGTCAGATTCTAAATTTTGCCACATTTTAATAATATATACATGCCACATCTTTTACTTTGCATTACTGTGTATTTTATGGAGGTTAAATTTTAAAAATTGCTCATCTAAAGATTTGCCAAATTTTGGGTATCAAAAGTCTTATTTTCGATTCCTGGCTCTTTATTATCATTTGTGCATAGTTGTATTCACAGTTTAATTTTAGAAGCAATCAAGCCATATTTGTAACCATGGAACAGTTTCAAAATTAAATATTTTTCCTGACAGCCCCAAAAAGGCCAATTTTCAGACCGACTTTGTGGAATTTCTCTCCAACCCTTAGGCAGATTTTAATGTTTGGAACATTTTCGTTATACTGGTGATGATTTCAATATACAGGGCACATCAGCTTCTTTTACTTTACATTTCTGCGTATTTTATGGTGGTTTGAATTTTAAAAATTATTGCACTTGCCATTTTTGGGGGATCAAAAATCTTATTGTCCAATTGTGTCTTTTTAGGCCATTTCCACATAGAGGGTCATTAGTTGTATTCTCAGTATAATTTATAGGATAATAAGTTATATTTGTGGGTGTGGGGCAGTGAAATTAAGTATTTCCTCCAAAAGTCTCAAAAAGATAAATTTCCAGACCTACTTTGTTGCATTTCTCCCCACCCTAAGGCACATTCTAATGTTTGGCATATTTTCATAATTCTGGGGATTGACTTCTTTTACTGTACATATGTGTGTATTTTATGGAGAGTTGAATTTTAAAAATTGAGGTTTTTTGGGCTTCAAAATCTTATTGTCAAATTCTGAATTTTTATGGTCATTCCTGCATAGAGGATTACTAGTTGCATTTTCAGCATAATTTTTAGAACAATCGAGCCATATTTGTAGAATTGAGCTGTTTCCAAATTAAATTTTATTCTCCAAGAGCTTCAAAAAGACCAATTTTTGGACCTACTTGATTGAATTTCTCTACAATCCTAAGGCTGATTCGAATGTTTGGCACTTTTCATATTGCAGTGGACAAGTTTTATATGCAGGCCAAATCGCCTTCTGTTACTTTACGTTACTGTATATTTTATGGAGGTTTGAATTTTAATAATTGCCAACTTGCCAGTTTTTTAATGTCAAAAGTGTTATTGTCAATTTCTGCCTTTTTCTGTGTAGAGGGTAGCTAGTTGTATTTGCAGTATAATTTTAGAGCAATCGAGCCATATTTGTAGCTGTTGAGCAGTTTTAAAATTAAATGTTTTTGTTGACATCCCCAAAAAGATAAATTTTTAGGCCTAATTTGTTGAATTTCTCCATAAAACTGAGGCAGATTCTAATGTTAGGCACATTTTCATAATGCTGGTGATGATTGCTATATGCAGGGCATAGCGACTTTTTTTACTGTACACTTCTGTGTAATTTATAGAGGTTTAAATTTAACAGGATTTTTCCTTCTATTTGCAGAATTCTCACACCATACCTCTTCTATACATCATATAAATAACAGCAGTACTTCTGTGGATGAAACAGATACCACACATGCACGATTCCGTGTTAATTCTCCTTCAGCACCAGCCAGTAGACACTACAGTAATGTTGTAAATCATCGGAACAATGGAGGATTACTTATCATGGGTAAGTTAGCATGTTTCATCTGCACATCACAGATACTATTGGGTGTTTCATTTGTTCTTGACTCTTGATTTCCCTTACAAATTTTACCGCCACGGGCGGCCGAGGTCGTTAAATCGCGGACTCGCTAGCGGGAGGTCTGGAGTTCGAATCCCGCCAGGACCGTCCTCTCTGACTGAGGTTTTTTCCAGGTTTTCCTCAGTCCTCATAAATGGAAATACCGGGGAGGTACCCTAAACTTAGGCCTGGAACATTTCCTTCCTTAAAAATAAATCCTTTCCCAATATATCATTTCATTTCATGTATCACCAGTGTCCATCGCCTGTGGTGCCTCTGTAGCAAAAACGGGCGTTAAACACTATTCATTCCTTACAAATTTTAAACTAATTTAATACATTTCAGTTCTGACCTGCTTAGGTAGGTGAATAAAATCACAAATATAATTTTTCACATAATCTCCCTTTACTTCTATGTTTTTCTCACATCTCTACTAACATTTCAATCCCCTTAAAAAAATAGTCAAAAGCTAAGTCAGCAAAATGCTGGAAAGTCCTTCAACTCATTATTGTTATCGAATCTTTGCCATCAAAGGTCAATTTTGAAAACAGATATTAGAACTGGAGGCCAGGTCTGGAAGTTTCACTGGATGATCTTAGAAGTCACTTGTTCACAGCAGCCATATGGTTTGGTGCATTGTCATACACCAGATGAATTTCTCAACTCAGCATTCCACACCTCTTTTTCTTGATGGTAGTGTGTATTAGCTCAGCATAATACTTCCCAGTCACCATTGTGTTCCGCTCTTTGAAGTCTATCATCAGAATTCCTCTGCGGTTCTAAAAAATTGTTGCCATAATCTCTTTTTGGACTGTATGATGCTTCACTCTTCTTCGACCACCCCAATAAATCTCTTTTTGGAAGTGGATCATAGTAAAGTCCTCTGTGATAATGGATTCCAGTACTACCCTCTCATTATCATGGCAAAGATTCAAAATATCCCTTTTGAATTGCTGAAAGAATTTGGGGTGCCTATCTTGCATTGACTTAATATATAAGCAAATGTTGATGAAGGATACAAAGCAGACTTGGTTTAGAAAGCTCCTACCTTGCAGCAGCTATTCAGAATGCCTGTCATTCACAACTTCCTCCTGGACAAGCGCTAATGTTGTCAACATAATAGACTATGGGGCAAGTCATGCTGCATGGTGAATGAAACTATTGCATAATAAATTACATAAAAGTAATTTCCTTTTATTTGATAACTGCAAAACTAATTTTCTGACATAGATTTCATTCCTCCCAACAAGCCTAGATCATCATTATTTTAAAATTATCATTTTAAATAGCACATTCAGCAAAAAAGTCCATGTTACAATGTACATTTAAAGTTATGCATATGGAGGGAGCTTTTGATTGGAACATCAACTTATCACCTAATAGTTATATCTCAAAGCTCTGTTTCATTTGAATAACTCAAAACTTGTTTGAATCCTTCCACATACATAATATGAAGGTTGTTTCATAAATCTGGTAAATTTCCATGAAATGGCAGGAAATTTTGTTAAATACCACCATTGTTGGTAAGAAAGATTTGTGCAACAGTATAGACTTTTTTTTTTTTTTTTTTTTTTGCCAGATTGTGATGTGCAGCTATTATTGACAACTATTTGAAGTAATCAGTGCTACATGTGCCAAAGAAAATAGAAAAAAGGAATTTTGTGCTGGAATTAAACATTTCCATTTAAAGGATTGTACTGCAAAACAGATTAACACAGTTGGCTAAAGTTTCATAAAGACTCAGCACCATTATTGAAGACTTTATTTCTGGATGAATGAGTTTAAACATAGTTGAATAAATACTGAAGATGAATAGTGCACTAGCTACCCATTTGAGATCACCACAAAGAAAATCATTCCATGATATCGTAATGCATGAAAGTGAAAGAAAGATAGATGAGATTGTAGGCATCTCAACTCTAAGAGTGGACAAAAATTAGAAATTAGAAATGAGAAAGCTGTATGCTGAGTGCCAAGATTGCTATTGATCAAAAATGCATGTTAAAGAACATTTCAATAGTGCCTGGCACTATTTAATCACAATCCTTAGGACTTCTTATGCCAGTTCATGACTGTGGTTAAAACTTGGATCCACCATTACACTCTGAAGACAAAACAGCTGACAAAACAATGGACAAAGGCTGGTGATAGCACACCAAAGAAGGCAAGAACAATTTTTCTGGCTGGAAAGATGATGGCCTGTGGTTTTTGGGATTCTCACAGTATAATCCTGATAAATTATTTGGGAAAAGGCAGAACCGTAACTGGGATCTATCATACTTCATTGTTGGATCACTTTAAACATGCATTGAATGAAATACAACCAGGTTTGCACACAAAAAAGTGCTTTTTCATCGGGACAATGCTCTAGCCAAACAGCAGCAATCACAGTGGCCAAAGTGCATGAATTGGGCTTTGAATTGATTCCTCATCCACACTATTCTCTAGACTTAGTCAAAAGTAAATTTTTCCTGTTCCTGAACTTGAAAATTTAACTATTTAACTTGAAGAAGAAATAATGATCATCATCAACAATGAGGATTTTGTAGAGTTTGACAGATTCTATTTTTACAATGGAATGAAAAAATTGTAAACTCATTGGACTTAGTGAACAGACATTGATGGAGACTATGTTGAGAAATAAAGTGAATATGTTGTGAAAAAATCTTTTTACTTGCATTTTATCACAAATTTTTCAAGCAACTCTTTTATTTGAGTAATTTTTTTAAATAGTAAATTTGAAGTAATGAACTAACTACAAGGATGTCAATTTTTAATTCATTTTTTGATTTAAACATCTAATATTTCCATAATTTTTTACTTAATTTAATTCAAGTTAGTATTACCTCTGTTCAAAAGTAATAGCTGCTTTTCTTCAAAGGCCTTGTTCATTCTATAAATGAAAGTAAAGAAGTAGGTTTGCACAGATCATATGAATTGTGTTGAAACATTGGGTTAAGTGTTATGAGTTTCCATATGCTTATCTATTTGGGAGTCATTTCATGAATATGAAGGTTATTTGATATACATAGGAATACTTTTGTCCAGCTTATGCCAGAAAGCAATAAACAATAGGAAGAATGAAGAATATTGGCGATGATGAGGGCAGCCATTTGTGAATACCTGCTTCTTGCCAGCACAGTTGGTGTCCTACAAAGAGAGGTCTGATAAACAAAAGTGCTGAGAAATTTGTCATACAATCTCTTCAGTATCAACAAGTTACATTCACAATAGATGAGTTTGTTACCATCGTTATAAAGGACTTTGAAGATCTTCCTGCAGAGACACTGAATAATGTCTTCCTGACTGTGCAACATGCCATCATTGAATGTATGAAGAAGGTTTAATGGGAAAAACTGCTACTAGTAATCTCACATGGGGAAACAGAATTTACAAGTTTGCTTTTAGTTCTCCATTGCAACCCCAACATTATCATCTCCACCTATGCTGCTGTCTGCCATATTGAGTGACTAGTCATTTGAGAATATTAATAATACTCATTATTCTTTATCATTACTCTGTAAATAGATATCTGTATTCATTCACTGTCAATAAATGCCTCTCTAAAGAAATGCAACTATAATTTTTGGATAAAGATAGTATTTAATTTGTCCTCCAATAACATACATGATGTTTCAGAAATACTTTTACACCAAAACAAGGAAAATAGTCCATATAAACACAGGTCAGAAAATCCTTAGTTTTTTAATTATTAATGGAAGTTTATCAAAAAAAAAAAAAAAAAAAGTTCATATAAACATATATTCAAAAATTATTAGTTTTATGAGTTATTAATGAAAGTTTACCAAAATAAGAAAATAAAAATCCATATAAACATATGTCCAGAAATCATTTTTTGGGTTTGGGCTTGTTTATGCCAGAGTAAAAATGACTACTTCTATCACATCTTTAATAGAGTTATTGCCAAATCACATAAATGGCCAACCTTCAACAATGCTATTGCTGCATTTTGCAAATAATATTTTGTCATATAAGTATGCATGTTGATGCATAAGTGCATTAGCAGCCTTGTATCGGTAACATCATGTGATTTTTAACAAAATTAATTTTGTAATCTTAAAAATAATCTAAAAAAATTAATTTTATTTTTGATTATGAACTTAAGTTGTTAGATTGCACCTTGAAACTCGAAGTAAACTTTCATTAATAACTCAAACTAAGGATTTCCGGACATATGTTTATATGAACTTTTACTTTCTTGTTTTGGTTAAGTTTCTTTAATAATTCATAAAACTAATAATTTTTGGACATATTTTTATATAGATATTTTTTTGTTTTGGTAAGTTTTCATTAACAGCTGAAAAACTAAGGATTTCCAGACATATGTTTCTATGGATGGACTTTTTTCTTGTTTTAATGTGAGGAAGCTTGTAAAAACATTTTTGAAACAACTATTATAAATTAAATATTTTAATTAATGAGTCAATTATATTCTTTTATCTCTCCACTTACCAATATTTATTGGCAGGACATGTTTCATGGACCTGTGTTCACATCCTCAGCTGCTGGCAGGCAATACTATATATATGTATACACTTTGTTTATTTCAAATATATTTAATTTTCCCTGTTATATTCAGATCCTATAAAAATAAATAAAACTAGTTACTTCTTCACAGAAATTATTATTTTATTTTCAGGTTCACGAAACTCTCCTTCAGATAGTCGCCTTATAAACAGCTTGGAAACTGTGTCTGCAGCAGTGACAGGTGAAGCTTTAAAACTTGTTCCTGTCAATCGCCAGGCTACTATAAACATTGAACTGACAGATAGTAATGCTGATCCCAATGATGTTGTGGTTATTGTTACTTGTAAGTCATGTTTTATGCTAGTAATAATATAGTTTTGTATAATAGATAGTACTAGAATAAGTTAGAATTGAAACTAAGTATCAGATTATTCAAATTCTAACAGCAGCAATGCTCTGTGTTGAGAGTCCTATAATGACATGCCAGCTTTCAGAAACAATTTGATAGTAGTGAAAAGATACATAAATATATTTTTATTTCCCATTCTCCAACTGATACTGGAATTCTTTTCTTTTAATTGCTTTTAATCAAATTAAATTATTCAAATATAGTAGGAATGATGGTATATTTTAGTAAAATTAAATTGGAAATTTTATGTGTGTTTAGCAGCTATTGACAGTGAAGCACTGAAATATTCCAAATTGAATGTTTTGAATGTGACACAAACTTCACTAACAAAATTTTTAATGAGGACATGTTTCTGGAACCTTCATTCCCATCTTCAGCTGTTGACTGATTGCTTGGTAAGTTTGGCCTGTTTAGTATGGGTGAATCTGAGTTGCTCTTTGTCAACATCTGTTGGCTGGAATAGGAATTTACTGAGTTGCCCCAGAGGTGGCATGTTAAAATTCATTCCAAAAGTAAGTTCCTACCACTGCATGGCAAATTTCTCAGCCCTTTTTGGAACAAAAACATTAAATTAAGCAAGAAGCCATTTTGTTAAAAAAAATAAATATTCAAATAGAACCTTTTCCATGTGGAAAAAAGTGCCTCATTTAAAAAATCTAGATAAATTAATGAATCTTGAAATTCCATCTCTGGACAAATTCAGCAAATTCCTATTCCAGCCAATAATTGTCAACAAATTCAATTCCAGCCATGACAACACCAAACAGTCCAAAACTTAGCAAGTGGTCAGGCAACAACTGAAGATAAGAACAAAGTTTCCAAAACATATCCTAATTAAAAATCTGTTAATGAAGTTCATGTCAACATTTGAAAACATCCAATTTGGAATAAGTTGGTAAATATTCAAAATTGTGATTAGAGCTTATATCTTGGCAAGCTTGGCATGACTGTAATCCTGTTACAGTAATCACAGGTGCACCACAAGATGGGATTACTGCACACCCACTTCCAAATGTACATAAAGCCCAATTTGCTCAATGAAAGTGAGATAATATCCACAATAAACAACCAACTTAAAACTAAATTGGATACAATACAATCTAGGTCATAAAAATAATTACAGCAGCTATAAAAACAACACATTTTGCTGCAAAGCAGAGCATAACTAACAATCTGCCAATTAAAACAGAGCTAGATTTTTTATTGAGACAGAAATTAAAAACTAGTCAACACAGAAATAAATGGTTTCACATTCCTTCACAATTAAAAACACAGCAGACTTTCAAAAATTAATACAGAAAGAAGATTTAGACAAAATTTTATAAATAAACACTAAACCTGCTATCAAACCAACTACAATATATAGACATAAGCATGAAATGAAATCTGAATACAATGGTCTCAAAGAATAATGACCTATCTGACGTATTAAGATTAACAGTACTTAGTACACTAAACAACTATTATCTAACTAAAATTGTTAATTGGAACATTGCACAGTGAAGCTAATCATATATTAAGATCATTATGTAATTGAGTCAAACTAACCCCTTTTCCTCCACTTGTTTAAATATGTAGGACTGATTTCACAAACCATTCGTTCACATCATCAGCCTATTGTCAACTGGAGGATAAATGTTATGCTGTCAGGATGTATAATCTGCTCTGGTGGAGATGTGATGAACTTGAAGTTCATGTTTTCATCACTAGAAGTAACAAAGCTCATTAAACAGTCTTTGTACTTGTAAATATAGATTTTCTCCCATGTAGCTAATTCTGTAGGTCCTTGCGCTGATTTGAATAATTTTTTTATTCAATATGTCATGTTTTTCTCTCCAGAAATGAAATGCCACTGAATAAAACAAAATTATTAAAATCAGTGCAAGGACCTACTGAATTAGCAACATGGGAGAAAATCTATATTTACAAGTACAAAGACTGTTTAATGAACTGCAACACTTCCGGTGATGAAAACATAAATTTTAAGTGCATCAAACCTCCACCAGAGCAAATTGTACATCCCTATGCCATAACAGTTTATCCTCCAGTCGACAATGGGCTGACGATGCAAAATGGTTTGTGAAACCGGTCCTACATATTTAAACAAGAAAGTGGAGCAAAAGTGTGTTAGTTTGACCAATTACACAATGATGTTAACTATTATCTAACTGATACGTGGTGTAGCATATATACAGATGGATCACTTAAAAAAATGAAAAAAAAAATAAAAAAAATAAAAAAAAGCATATTTTGGAATATAATATTGAAGAATTTCCTCAATATACATCTTTGGGATGATATGCTAACAATTTTTATGGTAAAATAATGGCCATTACAGCAACTTTAGAAGAAATACTGTATAGACCTAACATAAATAAAATAATTGTCTTGTGACTTTAAAGCAGTACTACAAAGTATAATAATTTAGAGTTACCCACCAATGTACAATATAAATGAAATGAAATAAGAAACTATATCATACCAAAGATCAGAAATATAGAAATAGTTTTACTATGGATCTGAAACCCTATTGGATTAAAAGGTAATGAGATTGCTGATACTTTAGCAAAAAAAAGCAGCCACCGTAAAATTAAAGCCAATTTTTGAAATAAAACTTCTATATTGAAACTCATAAAAAGGTAAATAATCAAACAAGATGGTTGATTGGTTGCTAGTGGCCATTGGGGATGCTGATATTTAATATTTTTTCCCTAACTTCCAAATTATTTTTCATTTGTTTGTTGCTTTCAAGTTTGCTGCATTTCATTATATGTTCTTTGTTTAGAACAGTATTCACATCCTTACACAATAGCGAGTAGCTGTGCTTGATTAATTTCATCCTGAAGCCATGGCATAATCAAACAAGAACAACAATATACCAACAAAAACTTAAAGAAAAATCAATGAAGATGAAAACTTTCAAACATCTTTTATTAAAACCAAGAAAAATTGGAATTGCCCAATTCCTCTTAATTGTCAGGTATGATTGAGTGCCTATCAGAATAATCAAGGACAGCTATTGCTCCAGTGTAAGGACTGGAATATTATCCTAAACATAGGATATCTATTGAAGTGTAACCAACTTGATAGCAACAAACAAATGAAAAATAATTGGGAATCTAGGGGAAAATGATAAATATTAGCAACTCCAATGGCCCTAGCAACCAACCAACCATATTCCAAGTGTTGAAAGTATATGCTGGTGTATCTATCAACCAGAGTTCAATTCCACAAAAGTATTGTCTAACACATTACAAGTGTATGGACTTATAACTTGTAGTTATTAATAGAATTTTGTTTCACAAAGGTTTCTGCTACACTTGTACTTTACAACTCCATACTTATAAGTGTACAAGTGATTTTTCATTTGTATTAGTTGTGCACTTGTAATTTGTATAGATTTGTCTACATGTGTAGGAATATTGGTAACTACAAATACTAGTGCAAATTGTAATATCCTTTTAATAATTTTTAGAATCAGTTCTCCTAAATATGCAAAACATTGCTGAAAGTGATGGTGAGATTAGGAATATTTATAAAGAAAGAATAAAATATTTAGGTATAATGAAAATGAAAATTTTAGGTTAAATGCAATTAAAGTACAGCTTATGATTAATATTGGCCTTTCCTTTTGCAAATGCATATTTCAACACCATCTTAGTTGAGCTTTTTTAAGGTTCTTGCTACTAAATGCCTCAAAAATCATTTCTTTCCGGTCCTCATTCTCTTTGAAAGTTATCTCTTTTGACAATTGAGTTGCCTTTAAAGTGGATGAGTTTCTTATAGTTTAGATTCCTCATAAGCCATTGGCACCAAAGATGGGAAGTAATAATAACAAATTACTTAGGGAAATTCATCTTGCAGGCACTACAATGCTCATATGCATGGAAAGTCCACAGATTTTGCATGTCCTTCTTGAAGCTTCACTATGACACCCCTCCCATTCCCTTGTCCACCAGTTCATAACTTCTTTATAACCAAAGCATTTTGCTCTGCTAGCCTGAACACAAAGAAAATGTGCCCTAGCCCGTTCTCTTCACACATACACAGACCATGTTGTCTGCATTTGTAGAAGTCATTTAAACTGTGTGCCTCTTTTATACTACAATGCAGGTGCTGATATATTCAGGGTTTGCATCTATGAAATTCTTTAAAGGTATTTATGATTCAACATTAAAAGGAAGACACATGCCCTTGTGCCCTTTAGTGTGCACTGTCACTGATAACATTATAAACTACTTGTAGTTTACAATATTCCTAGTCAGTGTTCAGAATTAGAATCCAAAATATTTCATAGTGTTACTTTTTAGTGCATTTCCTTAAAACATATATATACATAAAAATACATATAATGTTTTTATATTTCAGCCCCATCTCGAAGAAGTCTTCCAGTGAAACAGTTTAGAAACAGGGATCATATTACTGCAAATTTTACAGCCACTGAAATTGGAGAGCATTTAATTGACATTAAAGTGCGAGACCAAAGAGTAACAGGATCACCATTTAGGTGAGTGTATAAAATTAATTGATCTGCACATTTAGATGAATCACATACTATATGGGTAATTGTGTAGAACTTTTAAGATAAGAATTTACGAGGGTGTTTGTAAACTAAAGACCACTCAGCCATGAACATGTTTATTGTAATAATCTTATTGAAAATGAATAGACAAATTTTACCTCAGTGGCAGCTTATTGATTCCATCAATCCATACTAAATGATTTAAGTCTTCATTTTCAAATAATTTTCCAGTGAGATGCTCCATTTTTGTAAATAGGTGAAAATCTAATGGTGCCTAGTCTAAGAGTGTAAGATGTTAAGAGAGAATAACTTTAAGGGTTTTTGAAGAAAAATAACAAAGTATGTAAGACATAGAAAGACAAGAAATATGTGGAATCTGTAGGAACAAAAATTCCTTTAGATCAATGCTTGAGGTGGGGTTGTCAGTCCTGGTGGTGTAGTGGTTACCATACTTGCCTCCTAAACCCAAGATCGCGGGTTCGAATATATTAATTTCATAATATATTGCACAATGATACTGTAATATAACATTTTTTGTTTTTGTATTGCAGAACCCATGCCTACAATGCTAGAGCCATCCAAGTTGGGCGCATCCCAAATGGAATTCTTGGGCAACCTGTTGAATTTGAAAGTAAGCATTATATTTTTCAATTTAAGATCATTGTATGATGAGTTGAACTATACACTCTTTGCTCCACTTGTTTAAATGTAGTACATGTTTCATAGACCTTCGTCTGCATTCTCAGCTTCCCGTCAACTGCTGGATAATTCATTATGCTTTGGGGATGTATATTCTGCTCTGGTTGAAGTGTGACAAACTTAAAGTTTGTTTTCATCCCCGTACATGTCAAAAGTTCATTAATCTATCTCTATATTTGTAAATGTAGATTTTCTCCCATGTTGCTAACTCTGTACTGAATTTAATAATTTTGCTTTATTCATTATGTTGTGGTTTTCTATCCAGAAATGAAATGCTACTGCTAATTTCTCCATTTGCTTGTATTTTATGTTTTTGAAGTGTTCTTTTATTATATTTTTTTTAATATATTTGTCATATCCATTTTCCCATCAGTTAAATAATTAAAAATAGTACCTAGACATTTGAGATTGCCACCATGGTTTACTGGTTATTATGCATAATTGCAATCTGAAGAACCCCAGAGTAAATCCTCACACTTCCAAACAATTTTTTTTTAAATCATAGCTGCCTGATGGAGTGGTAGTGACATCTGACCTCGAAAACCAAAATGAGAACTATAACTATGAAGTCACTTGGGCCAAAAGCTGATTTTGACAGTAGGTTCTTGCTGGGGATTTAATCTCATTTTAATAATTTTACATCATATTAAGACTTTCTGAAAATTTGTTTATCAATACTTATTGGTCATTTATTGTTTCTTATGTCACATTTAATTTGATTTTTTTAAATTGTAATACATATCTCGGTAATCAATTAAACAAATTGAAGCTCCAGCAGAAAGCTTTTTGTTTCTTGGAAGTCAGGCGCAAAAGGCAGAGCCTAACCAATATTTGTGTTTATTTTTATTAACAATCTGAAATATGGCTACCGTGGAAAACTTTACTATAATATCCATTTTGCACTTCAACAAATGGAGCTTTCTTATGGGTCTGTGAGTAATTAATTGAATTAAATTTTAAAATTATTGTATTTCATAAGTCAATGAGGAAACATTTCTAATTGCAATATCAATGTTGAATTATGCCTGTAATCCATACCTAGAGGCAACTGACAGTATACGAACTGGTTGTACAAATAATACAGTGATATCAGTTATGCTTTGCCTGCAGCACAGTGTTTTCCTATTAATAAGTCCCCTTTGGTTTGTATATTGTTGTATGGTTGGTTTGTTTTATTGTTTTACCCTCCCACTAGTCACCAAAACCTGGCTAACGAATGCCACACTCACCCATAGGCGAAACAAAACTGATTGCACGGTAATACTTTATGGCTTTCCTGGGCCCTGTTCCATAAAAGTATAGTCTAATACATTACCAGTACATGGACTTGTAACTTGTACCTATTATAGAATTCTGTTCCAAAAATATTTCTGTTACACTTGTACATTGCAACTGCATACTACTGCCATGGGTGGCCAAGTCGTTAAGGCACAGACTCGCGAGTGAAAGGTCTGGGATTCAAATCCTGCTAGGACTGTCCTCCCTGACTGAGGTTTCTTCCAGGTTTTTCTCAGTCTTCATAACTGGCAAACACTAGAGAGGTACCCTAAACTAAGGAACGTTTCCTTCCTATAAAAAAAATGCTTTCTCAATATATCATTTCATATATCACAGTGTTCACTGCCTTGGTGCCTCAGTAGTAAAATCAGGCGTTAAACACCATTAAAAAAAACTGCATATTTACAAATCACAAGCGATTTTTCATTGTTCTATTCCACAGAAGTATTAGTATTAGTCTTGCACCTGTATCCTGTATAGATTTCTCTGCAAGAGCAGGAATATTGGTAACTTCAAATACTAGTACAAGTTTTAATTCCTTTTTAAATTGTTTTTATGTATAAAGAAAAAATAATTCATTATTTGAGTGTATGAAAAAGTTGAGTGCAATAATTAATAATGGCCTTTCCTTTTTCAACTGCACATTTCACTCCAGTATTCCCCCCCCCCCCCCCCCAAATAAGGTTCTTGCTACAAGCCATGAAAGGCTTTTCTTTTGACACCATTTTCATAATTTTTTGCTTATAATGAAAATGACTGCTAAACAATATAAACATTTTAAAAAATGGAGTCGAAATTGCACCACTAAAATTCAATAAAACGGAAGACTAGTTTCGGGAGCCATCGCTCCTATCATCAGTTTCTGTTACAAAAGTTCACTATATTTTATACAAATATTTATATAAATTAACAAATTGACTAATAAAGTAAATGGCCGAGCACAATCAGGAAGCTCAATTTTTCTTGCATCTGTCAACAATTGAAATTGATGCTGCTGTGTATCCATATGCAACTGTCTTCTCAAAGTGTACTATTAAGCTTAAATGTTGACAAATGCATAATAAACATTTAAATTTGAGAATAAATACAAGACCCATTTAGCGAATGGCACCCCACTTTGTATGTTAAAAAATGCAAGCTTATTACTAAGGGGTAGACATAATCTAATTCAAGATTTGGCAGCATATGGCAAACAGCTCTTCCTCCATCTTGCACTTGTACCTGTTTACTAATACTACAAGTGTTGTAAATTCTTTCATAGAATAGCAAGTTTCAAGTCCATACTTTAATGTCCCTATAGTGTTTTTAGCTCAACATTTAAAGCAACTTTTATCATAAATATAGTATTTATGAAGCTGTTGACAATGGAGTGGTAATATATCCTAAACTTAGGTATTCATTTTTTACACTAAACCATTCCCTTACATAAAATAAGACGCGTTTCGGGAAAATCTCTCCCATCTTCAGTTGCTCACTGAACTGCCATTACTCGAAATGATGGCTAGACACGTGGATGTCTATCTAAGTAAATGGAGTTTAGTGTAAAAAATGAATACCTAGTTTAGGATAAACTTATCATATTTCTACTGTTTCTCTCTTGGGCTCCTCTCTTGTACAGCATATCTTTTCTGCACATGGTTTAGTAAAAGTAATCATCATATTTTTATTTATTTTTTTTTTTTACAGTTGATGGATCTGGTGCAGGCTCAGGAAACTTGGAAATTCTTGTTAATGGAGGCCATGTTACCAGTTTTGTTAGAAACTTGGGTAATCAACGTTTTCTTGCTTCATTTGTTCCTCATGAAGCTCTGGATCACATTGTGGAAATGAAGTTCAATGGTGAAACAGTTCCAGGTAGGCTGCATGGATTTTTTATTTCTAATTTATCATATTGGCAAAGAAATGAAGAAAGGAAAGGAAAGGAAAATTATGTATATATTTCCCAAATAATGTGGTATTCTTGAATGTTACAAAATTGGAAATTTGCAACATGTGACATTGAAATATTATATAATGTTTCATGTATATATATTGTGAGATTTTTAAACAAAGAAATGTGGAAAAAAAGTGTTATTACAAAATTATATTAATACAAATTTTCACCCCATTACATCAGTGAACCAAAATTTTTATGTTACAAAAACTTATGATATAGTGAGTATACACTTTATTACAGCAACTTTAATTACAGAGAATGTTTACAGATATTATTATATTTTGAGAGCTCCTGGTTGCAAATATCCAGTAGTAAACTTATATATTGCATTATGAATGTAGCAAATTTCCACATTATTAAGTTCATATGATTGTCTTTTGGTTTTCCCCACCAGGGCAGCTCTACAAAATATTTTCAATGGTTCATCATTTATTTTTCAGAAATGCCAATGCATTATTTTACCATATAGTACTGTTCCGTTGCAACAGGGCAAATCTGTATGATTCAGATTTTATTCAAGTGTCTGCTTGTGTTTAAGTGATTCAAAGTTTGTTTTTCAGAGTTGCCAACGAACTACTATATAATTTTATGATATGTCAACATGATCGCATGTATTTTTTGTAATTTCTCCACCCATTCAAAGTTGCCAACGAACTACTATATAATTTTACGATATATCAACATGATCGCATGTATTTTTTGCAATTTCTCCACCCAGTTAAGTCCACGCATGATCTTTGGCAGTTTTCCATTATTTTTTCATTTTAGCATTGGAGCTAAGAATCAACATAACTGAATGTGTACAAATATGCAAATGTGTAGAACTGTTGGCAATTAATATATAACTGGAGGTGTCTTCCGGGTTGTTATGCTGTGGTCTGCTCCAGACGTTTTGTCCACAACTGCAGAGACATCTTCAGTGGCATTAATAGAAATCTACTTGGAGAAGATATCACTGATCTGATACGTTGGCCATCAGTATAACTATATTTGTGCTATAAGCACCCTTCGCTGATTGGTTCAGGGTTGTGCAGCTGGTGGGTGGAGCCTGGCCATTATGTTGTTCTCTTCTGATTGGTTCTCTATGTTTTCTTCTGTTATATGCCTTATTTTGTTTTCGATTACTGGATGCCAGTTGCTATTTAGTTTTAGAGCCTCTTCTTTCTTATTGAAATTATTGGAATGTTTGTAAATTTCAATAGCTTCCTTTTGTAGTTGGGCATGGTAGTGTGTTATGGATGAAAAAATATTTGTGTCCTGAAACGTGATTATGTGCTCACCTTCAGCTTTAATGGCATGTTCGGCGACTACGGACTGTTCTATTTGGCCCAGACAGCAGATTCTTTTGTACTCCATAAGTTTTGTGTTAATGCTGTACTGTGTAGTTCCAATGTAAAACAAACTGCAAGAACAAGGTATACAGTAAATGCCGGCCAATGACAGAGGCTCCCGATCTTTGGCTGAGCATTATAAATTGCTTAGTTATTTGGTAGGCTTGAAAACTGTCTTGACACTGTGGCGCTGCAGTATGTGAAGTATTAATATGAATGTTTGAATCAATATGAACTTTTCAGTTTTTATTTTTAGAAGTATACATAATTGTATGAACCAGTTGTGAATTTAACAATTTTTAGTTATGAAAAGGGGTAAACAACTGGGTTCTCCAGTTTCTAGGATTTACTTATGAATAGGAGGCAACTAGATGCCATCAAGCCTTAGCTAACTGCAGTAAACCACAGAGTTCTCCTGTTAGCATTTACTAGAGGTTAGGTTTGTGTCAGTATGTGTGTGTGTGTATATGAATTGATTACTATATCCATTTTGGTTTAATTGGTTTTGTTGCGCGTTTGCTTTTACTTATGAACAGGAGGCATATGGAGGAGCCAGGCTGTAACAAGCCACAGTTAACCACTGGGTCCTTCAGTTTCTAAGATTTACTCAAGGTTAGGTTAGTGTGTATATATGAATTATTTTTTGCATTTTTTTATTGTTTTCATTGCCCTTATACTTATAAATAAAAGGTGAGTGAAGAGTTAGGTTAGTGTGTGTGTATATATGATTTAGTTACTAATTGTATTTTTTGGACTTGTAATTTTTCCCTATGAAGTCCATTTTTGTAATATAATGCAATGCTTAAAAAAAAAACCAGGCTGATGGGTGTTCATCATACAGAAGTGAAGGCGATATCCGATATCAATGTTAAAAAAAAGTGTATGTTAAAAAACTGAATTTTTAGGATGTATTTGAACTTCTTTTATAATCTTTTTTGGTCATTTGGTATATAGTAATTGAATTGTTTTACATTTCTAGACAGTCCTTGTAATAACAAATAGATTAGGTATTTGTTTAAGGAAGACTGACTCCAATCTTAGACCAAAATACAGGTATTGATAGTACACAAAAAAGCTGCCATCGAGGCTCATGCATGTTTGTTTGGTTCATTGCATGTGTGTGGTTTATTACAATGGCTTATAGTTGGATGTAGCATGTTAGTTCTTTTGTTTTTTATTAAGTTAATATTGATTTAGTGAAATTACACCAGAAGCTTGTGCAATAGAAAGTGTTTAGTTCTTCCTTTTGTGTGCCCAGTTATAACTTAATTACGGCAGTGCACCGTAAACTACCATATTTAAATTTCCTAAAGAGCAGTCATTAAAGAAGTGGATAAAGAGTATACACCCTCCAAGTTTTGAAGTTAATGATAAAACTTTAGTGTGTATTAAACATTTCAGACCAAAATTGTAGTTCCCTGTCCAATTTTTCCTAAACTACCATCATACATGACATTGAGGCGTAGCAATAAAAGGAAAGATTCGGAAGAAAACATGGAAGTTGGTTTTGGAGCGATATGAAGAGAGCTTTAATAAATGGTGTCAGCAGAATGTTTAAACATGTGATGTTTAAACTACTTTGCAAGCAAGGTTAAGAAAAGACAGATACTCTTTATAGCTCTTGCAAAGGAAAATTGTCCTTTTAATTACAATAGAATCTATGTCAATTAGTTTTAAGGTGTTCAGTAATTTGGAAGTTAATATCTATTTTAAAGATTTTTGCTTGTGTTCAATCTTGGAGCGCAATGGAAGTAAAGAATTAAAATGGAACAAATTGGATAATTTGGCAAGTTGCCTTGCTAATAATAATAATATTAATATTAATAATAATAACAATAATAATAATATCTTGCTCATTGAAAGAGCGACTTCATTAATAAATGTTGTCAAGGAAAGTTTACTACTAGATCGTGATTTGGATATAGAGAAAACTAGTAAAATAAATTTTGCATTAGAACATTTGAAGCTTTCTTATGCAAATTAAGTTACATTCAGCAGAGCTCTTGATATGGGCTGCATTTTTCTTACACATATACAAGGCAAATATATTTTGCATTACATTTTCTTTTCCAGTAGCTTAGTTAAAATTGTTTATTCTACTAGTACAGAGCATTGTAATTAAATACAAATGGCTAACTATTTTATATTTGTATGGCTTTACAAAAGTAAAACAAATAGATGCATGTGTGTTTAAATAATGCATTAATTTTGCACTACAGTAAATTAAATAATTTTTATAATGTTAAACTTATGAAAAATACTTAAGTTATTCTTAGTTATGCATGCTGTAGTTGTTATAATTATTGTTCTTATTATTATTTTATTATTGCACTGCAGTATATGGTAATGGGCAGTAGTTGATTGACCATTTCTCATATATGGATGATTTTATGTAAGCCAAATTTATATTATTTTGTATTTCCCTTATGTAATAGAAATACTGTATGTAAACAATTTTAGATTCTTAAAAACCATCAAAAATATTTTCTAATGATAAATAATGTCATCTTATAAACATAATATTGGTAAAATTTTTGCCTTTGACAGTAGTAGTGCAACATTTTTTTTCTGCATTCGGTCTGGGTATCTTGATTTGAGTAATTATAAGTGATGAAGTATATGGGGCCTGTTTGTAAGGATTGGTTATTATGGTCGGAAACTTTCATGGAGGTACACAGGATAAATTAAAGGTGTTAATTTTACCTAGAATAACAGTTAATAAAAACATTAAATGATATGTCTCAGATAAAAGATAGTACACCACCCACTATTTAGACGCAGTGCTTCTGCTTTTATAGCTGACATTGAAGGAAGTAGGAGGAACTTGCTGTGTAGTGTACTTACATCAGTTTTAACAACAGTAAGAAATTGAAAATGGGAATCTAAGGATAATGGTGAATATGGGGAAATTCATTAACCTTCCAAAAGAATGCTAAATGTTTACTTTGCTTGATTATGGAGGAGGTGGGTATAGCTCGGCAGCTGTTTTCAAGAAGTTGCATAACCTTTCCTTCTCTTCAAAGTTGCTTTTAAAGATGTACTCGGCAAAGTAGCCAGCAAAGTGTTGCTTTTGTCGGCCAAATACAGGAACGGTGTATTTCAGGGTGAGCCACTCATTTTTAATGTTTTGCATATGAACACTGGTATTTTGACCTCCCAATCTTCTTAGGTTTTCCAGGTTGAGTTCTCCACTGGCAGCTGTGTTGACAAGTTCAACAGAATGGTTTACTCTGAGGTGTTGAAAGCCTTCATCTTTCGAGATGTTATACGCTTTCCAACAGTCTGAGATAATGGTTGTTCCAGGCAAAATCCATTTTAATATTAAATCAATGAGAGTTTTATTGTTTCTGCTTTCCACTGGTACTACGAAAAATTTCGTTGGATTCCCTCTCTCTACTCCGCCGAACACCCATTGTCTTTCGACTTTACGTTCTCTATTACACTTTCTACGCCCAAAGCCGATCTCCACAATTTTTACGGGGCCTCCAATTTGGCATCTGTGCTGCAGTACCCAATCCAAACACACTTCCCTGCAGAAGTTCGACCAATATACTACAGTTTTATCGGTAATGTCTACTTGCGTCATAAGGGTGTGATGCCTTGGGTTGCGAAGTGATAACCAAAGTGCGCAGAATGTCAAGATTTTGTCTTCTTTTAGTGTGCTTTCTCCTATAAATGTTCCGACTCTAGCACTCTTAACAAAGTTGCATCTCCCTTCTGCACCAAGGCTTTTGTTGCATCTGAATTCCATTCTATTTCTTCCAGTTACTTGCAGTTTGCACATATTTCCACAAGATACACAGTTTATGTTTTCCCTTATAACTCCGTGTGCCTGCAGAAATGTTTTAGTTTCATGCAAATTACTCACATTTCTTTCAAATTGCACTATTGTGTTTGAACACCCAGAACATGCCATTTTGCGCCCAATGATACTTTTTATTGTTTAGCAGCTGTTTAGTTTTTTACACCTTTTTAACTAGCTAGGTTTTCAGGTTAGGTTTGTACTGCACAATTACACCTATTATTGGTTTGCTTACCGTTAGCATCAACTCAGAATAAGTAATAATACTAGCATGGCTGCAACGAGCAGAGAATGCAGAGAATATGTATTCTCTGCTTTCTCTGCTCTGCTCACTACAGGGATCATCTTGATCACTTTATTTCAACATGGTAGTTAGTTGGTTGTGTGCAATTTTGATATGTGAATACCGCAACGTCTAAGAGTGGGTCGTTTGTTTGCACTGTTTACCTATTATTTCACCGAATTTTTATTTTTTCATTTGAAACGCATTACTTTTATCTATTAATGTCTGCACCTTATCATTCATTTCCAGTAACGTTTTACGTGGTTTTGCAATTGCTCTTTATTCGTCGTTATCTGTTACCTGTGCATTTGTTTGATGGCTGTAAGCGCACTTCTTCCTTCGTTAGATTTCAGCAATAAAAGTAACATGCACTTTTTGTAAGAGTTGGGAGAGGGCTTTTAACCGATTCAAATCATCTCCAAATATATATATATATATATCTTTCCTGTTATTCTGGGTAAGCGTAACACTTAATTTATCCTGTGTACCTCTATTACAGTTTCACACAAAATCAATTAAAGGAATTAAATTACAAATATTTAGCATTGTATGCACGAAAACACGTCATCTTTACTCATAAATCAGCATCAGCCCACAAGGCTGTCCCGAGTTCTGTGAACCATATGAACCATTCAAAATTAATTACATTTAGCATCTATGGATGTAAGATGGATAGATAAATGAAAATCAATATAACCACATTTTATTTATAACCATTCCAGATCTCTTTCTCCACTTTCATTTATTTTACGTTTCTGAAAAAGCTGCTTCCAGAAATTAGTTTAGATATAGTTTTAGGTTCTTGTATGTTGATAAATAATAATTAATCGATACATCCTAAGTAAACAAAAGGCTTAAGTTAGCACTGCATGCCAGCAATAAATTGGTTGTATAAAACACACAATTAGTCTGGATGTAAGCATACTAAATGAGATATGGTGTTATTTTTAGTCACACCCCCTTCCCGTTTTTATGTTGCGTCCTGCAAATAGCAATAGGTAATAAATTATGGAATCTTAGCATAACATTTAATTGTGGTCCAAGGGTTAATATACAGAAGTACATTGAACATAGAACATGTCAAGTTTGTATTGCATAGTACAAATAGTTTAAAATTATATGATATATAGAAAGTATTGAAGTACATGAAATATTTGTGTGGAAATGTATTATAAAATAATCATTTATAAGAATCGTCTAGTTATATCTATTAAAATGTTTATTATCTGCAGAACCTCATCAAATTTATAAAATATATTTTGAAAAATATACTTAATATGTTATCAAAGAAAAATAGCATTATTCATTTATAAATTTTTCTACAGAATAATAGACCTTGTTACTGAGACTTCTGTAAAAGCAGATTTGAATGTTCATTGCCGGGTAATAATAGGGAGGCCAACATTATTACATGAGAAAAACAAATGTCACGTGATTGGTGGAGAAAATTGAAAGAGCGTGTTGGCGCGTTGTAGTAAATTATCCTTGCAGGGCGGAAATCATTAGGACTCCTAGTGCAACCATGCTGCAGGCTGCAGTCCCGAGCGACAGCGAGAGAGCCGAAGGTAGTGGCACAGATAAAGAGATATATAACTTTCAAGCGCATGGTCACGATAGCTCAGATAGTTACCGCATCATGCTATAGTTGTGAAGATAGTAGTTTGGAATCCTGACAATTACGTGCTTTTTTTCTTTTTTCTGTCTGAGGTAAACGGATTTGCCACAGTTACAATCAACTCGATAACATAATACCACGCACAGAATGCCTTATAAATTTATGTTTACGATTTTTTTTTTTTTTTTCCCTGCTGCAAAGGAGATTTGCCACCATTACAGGGATTTACCCGCCCCTATCAATTTACATTTCCGGAAAGGAGTAAACCACTGAGTGCACCGGTTTCTATAATTTAACCGAGGATAGTATTACGGTCAGTGTGTGTGTGCGCATTAATTGCGAATTCCAATAAGAACAACATTACAATATTTTTACCCGCCTAAAACTTCCTATTAATTTATATTTTATTCAGGATGACAACTTAAAGGTTACATTATTTTTAACAAAAAAAAATACTTCCAACATTTTCACTGTTACAAGCGGACAAACTACGTACGCTCTCTCCAACTTTGCTCGAAAGTTGCACAAGCAGCCGTAGTGATTTCCGCCCTGCGTGTATGGGCAAGTGTTTCAGTACAGGATGCGAGTCTTTCCCCGTAAAATTGAAATTCTTCGTAATGAGCAGTGCGCTGATCTGTAATTGTGCTTTCATCTGCAGGAATTCGCATGAAAATATACGCGATGTTAAAGCAAGCGTATGGCGATTATGTTGTACCACAATCAACTGCACTTTGATGGTTCAAAGAGTTTAAGGTTGTTTGGTGAGCAGGAAAGGTTATGATGTTTTGTTCTTTGACTGTAGTGGAATGGTTTATCAACATGAAGTCCCTCGCAAACAACGGTTAATTAGAAATTAGTAAAAGGGAAATAGAATAACCGAGGAAACGTTTCAAGAGCAATCGTTCCCATCGTCAGACTGGGGTCTTCTGGCGGTAATAAATGTTATATAATATTGATACAGCATTAAAACCATGTTGAATATTGCAGTAATTCCATCAGGCAAGAAGCCTGGAATTTGTCAAATCGATTGTTTGTATTGTGATCAAATATACATAGGCAAGACAAAAAAAATTGTAAACCAGGACAAAAGAACACTTTATGTTGGATATTCACAAATGAAAAAATCAGTGATTGCGGCACTTTTTTTTTTGGATAAAAAACCACGACGTTACAAGGGAAACCAAATTATTGAATGTTGGCTGATAATCCCATGGAGCTAGCAATATGGAAGATCTTTGACCAAAAGAATAAACATCGGTGATGAACTTTGATATCCCACCATTGGAAAACTTGCAAAACATCTTATTGGAACTACTACAGGTCTCCACATATCACGTTAACCTACTCGGTTGCCAGTTGAAGATGCGAGTGAGGATCCCTGAAGCATGCTCTGAAATTAAATAAGTAAAGTACTATGTTATCTAATACTTTATTGTTACAAATCTCCTGTGTATTTAAACAAGTAAGTGAGGCAAATAGTGTTACTATCGATGACGGTCGTGTTCAAAATCTTGCAGTTAATTTACCTTTAATTCTGTACTTAAAAGGTTGAGTTAAAAGTCCTGCACCACCTAAATAGCTTTAGAAGCATGTAGTTCAGTGACATGAAACTCGATTTGTGGGGATATTCGTGCACTGAGAAATCAAAAATATTACCGACTTTTTTTCTACTTCAGGCTTAACTGGTAGTAACTCACCTCTATTATTTTAAATGAAATACCCAATATAAGTTTACATTTTCGAATAATGTTTATTAAAATCCTTTCAAAAAACACCCATACTACATACTTCTGTACAAATTTATTGTTGCTAAATCAAGAAAACAAAAAAGTGTAGCGAATAATTAAACGCATCTTTTATTTGCAATGTTTTGTCAATAATAACTTAAATACTATCCTTAGTTTATAACCACAGAATGATATTTATTGATATAGAAACATCTTATTTAGGGAATTATGTCTGACATCTGCTGTGCTAAATAATTCTATCTTATGTATAGCGAAAGAGAAAAATTTCTAATTTTAATTATAGTTGGCTATGGAGACAAGCAACGATCTCATACAGCCGGCCAATGTATTTAATTATGTGGACCCGGATTTCAATTTATCATAAATTTACTCAAAATGGAAGCGCATAGAGCTTGCCAAGGTCACGTAGCCCGAAACGTGCAACTGATGAGAATACTTCATTGTATGTTCTCCGTGTGCAAGAAAGTCAAAAAGTTTCTACTGCAAATTTGTCGTTAGAATCAAACATAAGCCAAAGTTCTGTAATGAAAGACCTTAAAAATGCCAAGCGATGCCCTATAAAATTCAATTTTGCAGGAACTTTCAGAGGACGATCCCAAATGGAAGAATGTAGTTTTATGAATTAATGATAGAGCGCATTAACGACAATCCAGTTTTTCTTGGATAATTTGTATTCTCAGATGAAGTCTCATTCTGCCTGAATGGATTTGTCAACAGACATGACAGTCGATACTGGTCAGACGTAAATCCACAATGGATGGAGAAGAACCCACGCAGTGTTGAAAAATTCTCAAAGTTTAGGCTGGTATTGTTGGTGAACATATCATTAGGCCTTTCTTCTTTAGAGAAACATTAAATGGTAATAAATATTTAGATTTGATTGAAATCACGTAGTACCTGCTATCACAAACATGTTTTCACACACAGTCAACCATGGGCTACCCTGAGATGACATCTACTTCCAACAAGATGGAACTCCAGCCACCTATAGACAGGATGTTCCTCAGCACTCAGATGAGGTTTTTCCACAACAATGGATTAGTAGGGAAGGCCACATAGAGTGGCCAGCAAAATTCACTAATTTCCCGCCTTTGAACTGCTTTTTGTCAGGTCATTTGGAGTCGGTAGTATATCGAGAAAGACTCAACAACTTAAGATCGAGAGTATCGAATAATGGAAGTGGTGCAAGACATTAAGTAATTCCTTAAATGGTTTCTATGATCGACCGGCACATTGTCAAGCAGATGAGGTCTACCAGTTTGAATACAGACTTTAGACGTTGAGCTAGCTTTCTTTTGTGTTTGTTAGGAAGAAGTATTTTATTATTCGGTATACCCCATTTTGTTTTCTTGATTTGGCAACAATAAATTTGTACATAAGTATCTAGTGTGAGTAGTTTTTGAAAAACTCTTAATGAGTATTATTTGAAAATGTAAAAATATGTTGGGCATCCAATTTAAAATAAGAGATTTGGAGTTACTTCAGATTAAACTGGAAGTAGAAAGAAGTTGATAATATTTTTTAGTTCGCAGTATGCAATTATCCGCACAGAGTTTCATGTCACTGAGCCACATGCTTCAAAAGTTATTTAGATGGTGTGGGACTTTTAACTAATACTCTATACACTATGGTAAGAGATGTTTCCTCTACTATATCCTTGATAGATGCTTGTCAATCTTGCAACACTGAACAATGCTTTCTTCTGGTGCGACAATGATCACCAGAATGTTCTATCACATTTAAACTCGTGATACCAACTTTTTCTGTATCGTAAAAGATAGCACTTTCCTCCAAAGATCCAGGCATGTGTTCATGAATTTTAGAAGAATGTTATTACCTTCATTATATGATATTTAATCACAGCTCTTTGCTACATATAATACACTTTTCTAACGAGTTACCTCTTTGTATCATTTTAACAACAGCTTTAACAATGCAAAAATATATGAATTTTAAAATTTTCAGACATTCTTAAGTCATAAAAATAAAAAAAAATTAAAAAGTAGATCAACTAGAAATGCTCAGGGGACCAACCCTCTCGTCTCAACTTTTTCTGAGTTTTTAATTTGTTCTTCTAATATTATAGTATACTGTGCAACTGAAAAAAAAAACTAGATTTGTTTTTTAAATTCTGTTTAACGCCCGTTTTTACTACTGAGGCACCACAGGCGATGAATGTTGGTGATACAAGAGATGAAATGATATATTGGGAGAGGATTTTTTTTTTTATGGAAGGAAACATTCCAGGTCTAAGTTTAAGATACCTGGCTGGCATTTGCCGTTTATGAGGACTGAGGAAAACCTGGAAGGGAGGACGGTCCTGGCGGGATTCGAACCCCAGACCTCCTGCTCACCGCGCCTTAACGACCTCGGCCACCCGTAGCGGATAACTGTGATTTTGTGTACCACCTATATAGATCATTTAGTCAACCGTTGCTTTCATTATCCCTCTGAATAGTCAATATTATTTCAGCAATTAAAAGAAACCTCAATGTGTTAAAAAAAGAAACTGAGTTGCTTAATTCTACCTTTAATGAAAAAGTATCTGATCACCATCCTAAAAATACACCATTAATGCATTAAGCAGAACATTGAAGCAAAATCAAATTACAGTAAATTGCAACAGAAGGGAGGAAACATGAAAATAAAAAAGAAAGTAGGAAAATTAAGTATCAGTCAGTGCATAGACCCTGAATATTTATAATGGTTCCGCTACATTAGCTTGTGTGTTTCTCTTTCAATGCTTAAAAAAACCTGGTCATGTAAGTGTCAGACTTGCCTTTCACTCTTCATTGCTTTGGAAAGCTGCATCTGCTTTCTGGGTTAATGAACTAGTGAAAAGGAAAAATTACTGATGTAAACCTGCGACATTATTATGATTATTAAATTTCGGTAACAACTTTAAGTGAAAGTTAATATGGTAGGAATGCAAGTTGCTTGTGCATGAAACACTGTTAATATTTCGTTTTCATCTAAAATCATTGAACAGTATAGGATCGAGCCAGTTGTTTTGTTATAAGTTCTCTTACTAAACCCGTGCATTAGCGAGGAATGGAAATGAGAGTCAAATGGGGAAAGTTCAAGGGCATAGACGGATTTTTGGCTTACTATGCCAATGCTCTCATCATTGAGCTACCACGTTCTATGTGGGCATTGTCATGAACTGCTTGCATCTTGGTTTTGCAGCGGTATTTTATAAAAGAAGAAGGGGTGTATTAATGAAATTGCATATATGTAGAGTGGAGGGAAGGATTTGGAAAAAGGAAATTAATTTGACTGGTTGTATGTAATCCCAGGGGTAATAATTTCTTCCTCTCCGACGATGGTTACCGCTGTCTTGCAGCGGCTGTTGAGACTCTACTGCTGGATATTTTTATGGTCCTGTGACCATAGGGGAAGGCGTCTAGGAGATTAATAATGTTTTTTCGTTATGGAAGGTGATACAATTTATTGTACATTAACTATTTCACTTAACTAATTCGTTCACTTTATACTCTTCCAAAACTAACTACCTCTTTCCACTAATTGATGGAACTGAGAAAACCCTTCCACCGATATTGCCCCGCTGAATACTCTCGCAAAAACTGACTGCGGGCCACAAAATTACAAATTAAATAAACATAGCCTACGTGACATTTTACATGTGGATATCAACTCATGCGGTTGGCTGCTTCCCTTGAAGAGGTTATTGGCCTGTCTTTTCATCCCTGCAGTCTCCATATCTTTTATGGTGCCTATCCGGCAACATAATATTGCTTGGGTCATCTTTACAAATATTGTTACAAAAGGCAACAGAAATTCCCAGGTCAGATTTTATGGCTAGGGTGGGTTTCTGTGCTCTAGTACGAGAAAATAACATTTTAACATAATAACTCAACACTAGAACAGGGAAATGACATTACACTCGTGGTTATAACGAAGTTACATAAAATTATTTGCTACAATCAATGTAATTATATATGGGGGTGGCAGCTCATAAATACTGCCTCAGTTTACGCATTCTGAAAATCTGTTAAAACTTATGTTTACTACAGATTCACGTAGTATACGAGGGTCATGCAAGTTGCAGCACCAGTTCCGAAACAGCTTTGTTATCAAAACCCGCCATCTTCTAGAAACGTGTGCAATAATGCATGGATTGGTCAAGAATCGTAATAGTTATAGCTGTTTGTTGCAGTGCATACTTGTGTATACGAGGAAAAAATGGCGTATATCGAACACCATGCGGTATTAAGTACTTGAATATAAATGCAACAGAAATTCATACAGATATTATAAACACTCTAGGCCACTCTGTACCATCATTTCCAAATGGAGCTTGGAAGATGATCCACGCGGCAAACGACCAAAGTCCGTCACGACATCAGAAATATCGATAGGTTGCACGACGTTGTATCCGAAGTTGCTGAAGCTCTGGGTATTTCAGGGAAATGCGTATTTCACGTTTTGAAGGAAGAAGGATTGTGGCTGAAAAAAGATGCGACTGTTGACTTAAAATAAAAAGCGAATCTCGCAGCAAAGTTTGGCCCACTTTTAAAGATTCCACCGATTCTATGCGTCGATTTGTGACCAAATGAAACATGGGTACACTACTACACACCTGAAACAAAACAGCAGTCTAAACAAAGGAAGCATCACGAGTCTGCACCGCCTAAAAGTGTGCAAAATCAGCTGTCAAGATCATAGCGTAGGTTTTCGGGGATGCCAAGAGTATACTGCTAATTGATTATCTCCCCACTGAAACATCTATCACTGGAGCGTATTATGCTAACTTTTGTAATTTATTGAAGACAAATTACGCGAGGAAAGTCCGGGTTTATAAAAGAAGAAAACATCTTACATCAAAACATTACTCACTCTACACATATGCCGTTGCAATGACGAAAATCAATGAATTAGTGTTCGATTTGCTGCCACATATACCTTATTCCCCTGACTTGGCCCCATCGATATTCCACTTAAACTGACACATTTATTGGTGGAAAGAAAAGTTCGTCCAACGAAGAGCTTAGAATCATCAAATGAGGCGTATGTGCAGGCCTGCGGGAATCTGCCTTTAGTGATGGGATAAAGGCTTTGGAGCATTGCTGGATAAAACTGCATTAGTGTCAAGGGAAACTTTATTCAAAAACAAGAATAATTTTAGAAAGATATCCCATTTAGTGTTTCATTCCGAGAATTTTGCAAATGATCCTCATATTTTGTATAGATCTGTTAAAATATTGGAACTTTTAAAATTCTGCGTCAAAAAGTGTTTGAGCAAAAAGCGATTGGCAATACTTATTAACTCTGACTTTTACGAACTGCACAGTGTTATCTTATTTCAGTCGAGCTCCACACTACTTTCTTTGCTACGTGTTATGAGTGTTCTGCCATTATTGAGATAGCGGGCAATCATGAGCAGCGTATTAGCATTAAATTTTGCGTGAAACTTTATAAATCCTTTATCGAGATTCTTAAGGTGATGAAAGAAGCTCATAGAGATAATTGTTTAAGCCATACTCTGAGCTGTGAATGGCATATGTGGCTTAAAAGATGACTGGCGTCCCGGATGTACATCGACGCTCATGCGGCAGATCATTCATGAAAATCGACGCATGACTGGTCAAGCAATTGCCGAAGAGTGTAACACTCGGTTGGATTGTATACATTTTATCCATCCCTAAAACCGTTGCAAGATGCAACGTGCATGCCACGAAAGTATATGAGGATATACACGGGAGGTGTTAATTCTGGACATTTTTAGAAAAAAATTTATTCTTTTTAAATCTTTCAAGGTGTACAAAAATTGTGTTGTGCTAAATCAATAGAAGGCGCTTTTATTTTATCTATTATGTCTATACCATATTTATTATTTTTAAGAAAGGTGAAACGTGTTACATTCTGTATAAACTTTAGAAACAAATTAATTAATATCATTCAGTAACTTCAATAATTCAATCTTATGCAAGAGCCACATAATTATTGTACAGTTATTGTATTTTTAACCAACAGAGCTCTTGTGTTCGATTGTTGTATTCTCAGTATTTAAGTCAAGTATGGTCATCATTGTTGTACAGCATTTGGCAACTAAATTTGTGAAGTAAACATCTTTCAGAGTGAGTTGAAAAGTGGTCCTGTAATTTGAAATAATGGCTCCTAAGACAAAATGCGCTGATTAGTCACCAAGTAAAAGGAGTAAGACAGTATCACTTAGTGCGGAAGGCTGTTCCTATTAAGATAGTGAAAAGGTTTGGTGGCAGCGCTACAAAATTAGACATTAGGAAATTTTGCAAGCTGTAAAAAGTAACTGGGAGCACAAAACGTCTTCAAGTGGCAGAAACCAAAACTAACTAAATGTTCAAGACTGCCGCAGAATGTGCTGCCTTTCTCTGCAAGACAAAATGTCATCTTGAGAACTTCTGGGCTACAAGTCTCTGACCGACGAAAACTTTGCGAAAATGGTCTGCGAGCGAAGACCCTCAAAAAGAGAAACCTTAACTCAACCAAAAATGTTTGGAGTGGACTTTAGCACACAGAGATTGGACGCAAGAAGACTGGTAAAGTCATTTTGAGCGATAAAACGAAGAAGTGAATCTTTGGAAGTGACGACATCACGTTTGTGCGTCGCCGAACAGGTAGGACATTACCTGAGTGCACTACCGCCATTATCAAGTATCCTGTCAGCTTCATGGTAGTGGGGCGTTATTAATCCCAAAAATACCAAGAAGAGGTCGCAAAGTTTCATAACGCTCGAATCAAGCGGAAATAGTTCAGGGACCATTATGTTATTGTTCTTCCTTGGCCAGAGAACAGTCCTGAACTCAAGACAATGGAAAACTTATGGTCAAGGCTCAAAATATTGGTGTCACGTCGGAATCCCAGTAACAAGAGGGAGCTGCTAGAGACCATCATCTAATTGTGGTTTAGAGTGATAACACTAGAAGATCTTCAATGTTTGGTGGGCTCAGTGCTACAAAGAATCAAGGGAGTAATCAAATCAAAACAACGTCCAACAAAATATTAACATAAAGTACTTACAATGATCTATATGCATGTGTCCAAAATGTTTCTTTTGCAAGTGTTGTTTTGACAAGCAGATTGTAATTTAGTTTGCTCATTTTCGAAACATTGGTTTGTCTGGTTTTTATGAAAATTTGTCTTTAATGAAAGCATAAATTTAAACTAAAACCAAAAGCTCTAAAGTATCCAGAATTAATGCCACTACTGTAATTTTAAAAAAAAATGCACGGCGATTTTGGGACACTGTTATTCAGCAGTAGCATAAGCAGTGGTGAGCTTGTGCACTCCGGCTGCGTCGAGCTGCTGAGAAAATGTACATTAAGTTCTAGTATTTTTATTGGTAAGACAGCAGTTTCCGGACACCGCATAAACACTCGAAAATTGTGTGTAGTGAGACGAATCTAGTCTTAGAAGGGACCAGTTTTCAAGGATCGAGTGATGTATATTACCTCCCATAAACGTTTGTGATTCTCGAAGGTGTTTGGAACGGAAGCGCGTCCGCATTGATGCACTCATTTGGGTCGTTGACTTCCCCACGCGGGTCTGAAGCAGCGCCATTAGCCTACTTACCTCTTTTTTCTGACAAGGTCAGCGCTGTAGGAACGCTAGTACTGTACAGAATGTTGTGAACTTTTCTGCTTGGCGAATATGTTCACTTGATCATCATGGTTCAGGGGTAAAACTGATTGTATTCAAGTTCTCGGTAAGGAGAGGGGAGTAGTGACACTTACACCAAGCTGAGGTATTTAAACGTTGTCAAAACAACGCTGGTCATTGCCCCGGCAACCCCCAATGACCGTTTTGTTGACCTGGATAACACACGTCCAACAGTCTTGTTTACGCCAAATCTCGAGAGCTCTAAATGGACATTAAATAGCGCAGAATGTCTTAAATCCTGAAACATATTGGAGTATTGTGAGGAAAAACGTGAAAAATATTACTGAAATATGTGTACAGATAGCTACCAAGGGATTTATAAGCAATTTGATTCTCATACTAATAGAGGACAACAGCAACATCTGTATTGTCACAAAGTTTCGTTCTGTGGTTATACTCGTTCTGATATATAGACTCCGATATAGAATGGCTAGCCGGGTAACCCATACATGCAATAAAATATTTTCTTTGGTTCACACATTAAAACATATAACAAAAGATCTACCTCTCAACCTCAAAAAGAATCTCATTCAAGTGTTTGTTGTGCCTCACTTTGATAATTATGATGTCTTGTACCCCAATCTGAATACTGGACAGACCGACAGATTACAACGCGTTCATAATGCCTGTGTTCGTTTCATCTTTAACACTCGTAAATTTGATCATGTGACACCGCTACGCAACCATCTGTCATAGCTACCTCAAAAAGAACGCAGGACTTTTCCCTTATGCTCCTGTTCAAAATCCTCCGTACCCCGAACCCGGAATATGACTTTACTATCTATTCCTCATCACCGAACACATTTCTACACAATTTCATTCAGCGTGTCAGTTCCCAGAGTCTGGAACTCCCTTCCTCCAGAAGTCAAGAGATTGTCGGATATAATGCAATTTAAACGTAGATTAAGTTGTGATCTCAACTCTAGGAATCATAACAGTTAGTCTCTCGTTTGTTCTTCTTCTTCTTCTTCTTCTTCTTCTTCTTCTTCTTCTTCTTCTTCTTCTTCTTCTTCTTCTTCTTCTTCTGCTGCTCCTCCTCCTCCTCCTCCCTTCCCTCTTGTACTGGAGAAAAACTATTGAAGAACAAATGGAATTCTAATACAATCTTTATCCACTTTCTAACTATGTTATAAATATTTACTTGCAATATATGTGTTTAATTTGGCTTTTTTCCAGTATTTTGTATAAATATGTATATTGTTTCCCCCCCTTTTTTTTTCATTGTAGAAATGCAAACAAGTTGAAATGGCCTAATTCTTGCCAAGGCATATAAATAAGTAAATAAACTTTAGTTTATTATCTGACAGTTGTTTAAACACAGGCGTCTCGAGTGAGAGGGAATGAATAATGGATAAGACTGGAATTCGTGTTGTGATTCTTTCCTTTTTTCTTTCTTTCTTTCTTTCTTTTTTTTCTTTTTTTTTTTTTTTTTTTTTCTTCTCCCCCTTCCTGCAAAGGAAAGCAATCTTCGAAGGCGCATCACGTTCTGGAGTTCTAGAATCAGCTGTGAAGCCAGAGAACACCGATAAAGTTCATGATATTTTTTTGGCTGACAGATGAATGAAAATTCCCGAGTTAACATAGGCCACGGGCATTTTACTGAGCATTTTCACTTTATTTTGCATAATAAATTACACATGAAAACACTTTGGACAAGATGGATGTCGCACCTGCTCACTCCGGAGCAAAACCGAAATCGCATGCGAACATCGGACGACTGTTTGCAAAATTTTAAGAAAAATCCAACCGATTTTTACTGCATTTTGTGACTATGGACGAAAAGTGGATTCATTACTATACATGGGAAACGAAACATCAGTCTAAACAGTGAACCGCGCGGCTCCGAAAACAGTGAAATACGTTCTATCCGCTGAAAAATGTCTTTAATTTTTTGGAGCACAAAAGGAATTCGTCTGATTGACTACTTGCAGAAGTGGGGTACCATTACAGAAAATTACTATATCGCTTTTAGAGAGATTGAAGATAGGGATGGCGGAAAGATAACCGGAAATGGCCAAAAAGAACCATGACAATGCCCGGTAGGTTCAAGCCGCGTCGCTCAGGACAAACTGCCGAATTACGATTTGAAATATTTCTGTGTCCACCTTATTCACTTGATTTCGCTCCTTCGGATTACTGTCTGTTCCTTAAACTCAAAAAGTTGCTGGATGGACACAAATTTAAGTGAAATGAAAAGAAATGCCGCAGTAATATGTCGAAAAATAAAGATCGTTGCAAGACTAAACTTGTTCTCTTTAATATCAAACAAAGTTACGCATCAAACCGCATTCATAGACCTTAATGCTTAATGAGGCTTTTTAATGGTGTTTAACGCCCGTTTTTACTCTACAAATGGTGCTGAATGAAACATACAGCCTCCATTATCGTTACTTGCGCATATTTTAATGATCAAAATACAGAACGAATCTTTATAATGCGCTTTTAGTTGCTTGTGCCGATTCTCAACTTAGTCACCAGATAACCGAATTTCGTGAAACAGAAACTGAAAAAAATCCTTTCGTTTCCACAACAGTTCCTGATAAAGAGCGTCCGTAAATAAATCAAATAATATTTCGAAGTATACCGGTGTAGAACATTTACTAATTTGGCGCTTAAATGTGCGCGTGCTGTTATAAGTTACACAGTAAAAGCCCCACTTTGCAGTAAATTGTATTATTATCTAAGCCTTATCGTTGCCTGCTTTTTACGTAATAAAGGTAATGGCAGGCAGTAAACCAGGGTCATTATTTCAGTTTACAGTGTATCGCTGTGTGTTGTTTGACAAAAATGAAGCATAAAAGCATTGTTAGTTTGGTTTCGTAAGAGTGGTAGTGTTTCTTATAATAAAACAAACGCCGGTTTTATTCTTTTCTTTATATCGATTAAATCGAACAGCATTATTCACGAAAAAACTTGTGTGAAGTGCCGAAGAATTGGAAATTAAGTTGAATGTAAGTAAAAGTAATACTTTCGGAATCCTCGAAAAGTTCTGGTTCCATATCTGTTGCACAAAAATAGATTATAAAACTTGAGAAGTTGCTTAGAGATTTACGCACTTTAACTATAAACACTAGGGTGGCCCTTATTTTTCAACTTTAAAAGTTTAGCTCTCATCCCTGTATCTTGTTCCAATCACAATAAAAAAAATCTGTACAAATTTTCAGCTCAATCGGTGACCTCAAATGTTTTGAAATTGGTACATAGTATACGCAACGATTGATTCCGTACAAAAGCGGCTAGTCTTCCCTATTTCAACCATTTTCTTTTTTCTCTTTAGAGAAATTTATGTGAGCATCCAGGTAACTCCAGCAATTGTTTAAAAGTATTCTACTATAATTTCCCAAAACTTAATTCGAAAAAATCCTGATATGACATGATAAATTTAAGAAATAATATATATTTTAACAACGTATAAAACTGGTATAAGAGAAACACTTTTACAACAATTTCTATAAAATCAAAACATTATGTAAACGAACGAATATTGAACATTTTCATTTTTCCTAAGAGAAGATTTAGTAGCAGTTGGGTATTTTTAACTGTCTCTGACAACTATCTGTAAAACAAATTGTTTCTCAATTTTTCATCTTTTGTAAGAATATTATTGTAATTCTGAATGAGTTTGGCTCCTCTTTTCTGCAAAATCAATCACAACTATCTTCTCAAGTTTTCCAATTCCATTTTTGTAACCAGTTGAAGGGTCTTTGTCGAGGAAATCGGTGCTGATAGAAAATCTCGTGAAGAAAAAGTTTGTACCAGAGATTACAAAAGACCGAAACTCAATGTTTGTAAAGGAAGAAAAATTAATTTGGTGTATAATGTGCCTCTTTAGCTGATTTTCTTCTTCACCTTTGTCTGCTTCCAGTATAATTTCAGCCATGTTTGTTTCGACCGGTTTTGGAACATTGTCATCAAACAAGGTCATAGTCACATTTTCATATATGGTTGACATTTTTTGCAGCAGGTTACTGAATTCTGGATCATTATTCTGATAATTTATGACTAGAACCTCAGGCAAAGAAAAAGGAAAAAGCATACCCTTTTGTAGAAATAATGAACAATCTCTGACTTATCTCATTCAGATACTTTCTGACAGATGACAAATTTTCACTGTCGTCACTACTGTCAGTGCTTTGGCTGCTTGATGTTGAATCATCAGTTTTTGATATGGCAAGCTTATGAGTAGCAAAATGTTTCATTTCTTCACAAAAACATCCTCATTTTTCATCTGTCCGAAAGCATCTGAATGTGATATGTCAGAGAGATCGTTTATAATTTCCACAAAAATATCTCTTTTTTTGTTTTTCCTATGCGGCTCTGATTAATTTTTTTCTGTGAACCTTCCCATTCATCATAGAGTTTGAACAACTTATCAACGCAGTGGTCAATTCTTTCAGGAATTCGTGCTTTTTGCCAAATAATGGAAACTTCTTGAATCACCAATACTGCACTTTCCTTTGTTTTAAGATTTAAAACTCTTACATTGAAACGTTTAAAACTTGCCTGTTCGAGGGTAGCTTGATTCCGATGATTTGATTGGAGATATAGCCAACAAAACTCGTTTCTTAACTTGTGTGGCAGTCTACCTGAAGAAGTTCATACCATTTTACAGGCCAAGTGAAAACGCACCATGAAAGTCACTTTACACTGCACAGGCCGTGTAACAACATTAGTTCTGAAACAATAATGAAAAAGCATTCATCAAAGACATATACATAAAATAATAGTAGGAATAAAAGTGTATGTTTATCTAATAGTATTAAAAGAGTACTTTCCGGACTAAAATTTCAAACCTTCGTGGTCGATGAGAGACGCCTCGCAGTTGTCCGATTGTGCTGAAAATTTGCATAGATTTTTTTTTTTTATTTGAACTTAAGGGTAGTAACAGTACAATTTTAAATTTCGGAAAATTACGAATAGTAAGGGCCGCCCTAATGCACACACATTATCTATTCCGATTATCGAATTGTGTGATTATTAACCATGGTTTTATGCTGCATATAACTGCATATTTTCGCCAGTATAAATGTATTACATTTTCAATACTTTAGAGCCCATACAGCACATTTATAATATGTACAGATCTTTTTTTTTTTTTTTTTTTCATACTTATATGTACAGATGTTTCTTACTTTTTTCATCAAAATATGAGTATGTCGCTCAATTGTAAATTTGATAACAACGAACTTACTTTTATTTGAAAAAGGGGTGTTTTGCAACGATGAGCTCGCTTTGGCACGCAACAATGTGACGGGTGATTTCGTGGAAATGCATTTGGAAACGCAGTCGTGGAGCTCTTGGAAAGAGGTTTTATTGCGACTGATAGTGCAGGAGTGCCATGAATCTGTGGTGAGTTACACCATCCCAAGCCATAATAGTGCGTTTCAAAAATGCCAGGACTCCATGAAGATAAACAGGCACGGGTCTGAACAAAAATCAATTTAATGCACAAACTGTGGCATTAGTTGACTACATTATCAATTTATAACAATAATTATTAATTAAAACATTGGCATTTGAAGCAATAGTAACTGTTAAGATGTTTACCCAGTTTGCGAGATCTATATTGTAAAACACGGTCTCATTCTTTTTATTCCCTTCTCCTCTTCTGTGACTTCGCTGCTATTCAAAGAATGCACGCTTACAACCTTATTACACTCTGGCGGTGACCTGGATGCCTGGTCTGCCTCAAGTACATATTGGTCATTCATTACAAATTGATTCTTCTTCATGCAGAACTTTTGTCATTTTGAGTAGGGTAAGGTTGATTAAGTTGGTCAAACCCGCTATATTTCTTTTTGAATGCTGATACTATCCCATGCATAGGAAATGCCGAGCCGCTAAATATTTGAAATATTACGGTGTTACGAGCATTTCACTCGGGAAACAAATGTCATATGATATACAGAAGGCCTTGAATATAAACTCTTATTATTGTTCTGTTTCAGCTTGTTCGTGCATGTCTTCAATAACGTATAAATAAATTGTAAATTTGGAAAACATCAGAAGTGAATAGGAATGTGATTCAGGACTAAGAATTCGTCTTAAAAAAGCTTTACGCCTAATCATGTTTGCTTACATTCTCGGAAAACGATAATATCGTATCTGCATTTCTTCTGCAGCCCAGTGTATACTGGAGTCACTTTACTCCCAGATAAAATTGTTTAGTGCACTAAGGGACAATCTCACAAATTTCTTACACAATAAAAATAAACTAGTTAAGCTTTAAGTTAATTGAGGAAGTTAATTCCCAATTTTGTCTTTTAGATCTCACAAAACTAAATACGCATTCAATTAGCTAATTCAGATTTAAATTATCATGGCCTTCTGAATTATAGAAAATCGTGATTTAAAAGGCCACAGAAGCAAAGAATACTCTAATGCCCCTATACACCTTCATTTATCACCATTTGTAAAATACCGGAGATCGTTACTCATTCGTTTTTCATAACAATTACACATCAGAAATGGAGGGAAAGAAGAGATTTAATGTGTAAGGGTCTATAGCAGCGCTCACTCGATACGCAAATTGTTGGGCCTACTAAATCCACCAAAATCACCTGCTTCTATATATGTACTTCCTGTAGCGTTAACTTGCAGTGTACATTCATTGGAGATGTTGCGTGATCCTAAACAAACAGAACACGCTACTTTCATTTACATTTCATTGTATAATGAGTGTTTTGACAGTTCAGATAACCAACTTTCGAAATATGGGAAGACATAACCTCCAACCTACAACATAAAGATCCCTGTTTTATGTAATATTTACGGCAAAATAATAAGAAGACTTTTAGCATTCTTTAAATATTATAAAAAAATCACCTGTCTGTTGAGAATTCTAGGTCATCTTCTTAAAATATCTAATGCCGAAACTTTACTCAGCCGAAACCGCATTTGGAAATATTTTTCATCCACACTATTAAATAAATCTTGTCTTTCGGAAATTACCCTTGGCCGCGTTGTCATAATTTGGTCTTTAAATATCAGTTCAACATTCTCCTTGCCATGAAGAAAAGTTAATTGAGAATTAACTCGTTAAATAGCCAAATATGCGCGAATTAATTTAATAGGAGTTTAATTAAGAATCAGCATGCAATTGTTGATGTTGAAATGCAACAACCCAATTAAAGCAGAATTAAATAGAAATTAAAGCTAATCGAGCTCGGTGAGATCGACCGTGCTTTCAACCTTAATACTGAGGTAGGTCGTTCTTCTTGGAGACCAATATATTCAGATTTAATTTCATGCTGTTATCTATGTATTATAAAGGATCAGTTGGTATAATGGCAGGTTTGGTGCTTATTTTTAAAATTGTGTCTAAATCTTCTTTCTGCATGTAGTTTTTGAAAGTCTATTGTGTTTTTAATCATTGTATACTGTCAGGAGTATGAAACTATTTATTCCTCTGTTGATTGCTTTTTAATTTCTGTCCCAGTATTGCCGTTTTAATATCTAGCTCTGTTTTAATTGGCAGGTTGTTAGTTATAAAATTAATGTCAGCTGTATAATGGGCAAAAATATATCAATGATGATAGTGGGTGCTTTGGCCAATAAAGTTAATTGGTGTTTCATTGAGGTTTAAATCACAAAACGCCTTTACGTCATAATAGATAGTACTATACAGCCTCAAAACTCTCTCCAAATTGTGATCCTGGACTATGTCTGTTAACAAAGTAGTGAATAAAGATTTTTAATACCTAACTTAAAACACTCATGTGACTTGGCTTGACCTCATATTACTTCACGTTTTAACAGTGTAACAAATCATACGCCCATTTGAGATGCCCACCCGCGCACACGACCTGGCGGGGGAGGCGCCTTGCCACGCAGCGTTTCCTGCCTTACCAAATATGACGGGCACCATACATGCAAACAAGTTGCAACATAATCTCCATCCACTTTAGAGCTCTGTTCTTGTAAGACTCTTAGGTTTAGAAGCTTGCAGAATATCGGTAAAGTACAATATTAATTTCTGTCGAATCTCGCCACGATGTCTAATACCTAAATAAAGCATGCTTTCAGGGAAGCTTTGAAATGAGTAATGAATAGAACGTGACAAATGCTAAAAAAATGTAATTCAGCAAAATAAATAATATTGTAGTATACCTCGACTTTTCAGCAACTTTTGACCGGTGGTTTTTACAATAACATCATGATAAAATTCTACAAATAGTAAGAAGTGGATGAGGTGTAACAGGTGTCAAATATAGGAAATCATATATGTAAAATCGGTCTGAAAATGACAACAATTATTCATAAATTGTTAATATATTTTATACTACTATAACATGTAAAAACTATTTGTGTGTGTGAAATATGACATCCCTAGATCCATTGAATCCCTTAAAGTTGAAATCTGAATAATAAGTTCATCTAAAGCTTATACTTGGTGTAAAATAATCATTAGTTAATCAGATTATAATAAAATTTCTTTTATGCACATTTGAACGATTTAATCACAAAGCCAATCAAAAATAAAATTAAGAGAAAACTTCAGTTAAATATAAACATAGGAGTTTTGGTAATTACATGCACTAATTTATACATATTACGATCGCTAAGTTTACGCTTACTTTAAGGAGGTTAGAATTTTGTGAAAATATAGCTAAGAAGAAGATTTGTGAGTTTTGCCGTGAAAATTCAATAATGATTGTTGGAAATAGATGCTAAAATTGCATTAATCTAATATAAACATCTGAATGTTGTACTTTGTTTTTATTGGAATTGGGTTTAGAAGGCTTTGGGGACTTGATTACCTAAACGAAAATTTCTACTTTGCATATTTATTTACAAAACGTAATATACTCGAGTGCGACGTAGTATGATATTTGTACGTTTATATTATTGTGAAGTAATTATTGCAATTTGAAATATTCCAAAATTAGATTTATTATTGTGTATGTTGGTAAACATGTAGCGTAAAAATATACCCAGAGGGGAAAAAGTGAATAATTTTAATTTTACGTATTGTATGTAAATTGTTATTATAATTCCATTAATTTTTTTAAACATTAAACACGTTTGCAACCACTCTTATGTATTCGAATATAATTTTGAGCCTATAATTTCCTTTACTATATGAGCATGAAAATTAATGCAATTTAATCATATTTTTGCGCCTGGGCCAATTGAAATGTCTGATGGCATTGATCTTGTATTGTTGTTACGTCAGTTTTATTTTATTGTTGAGGTATTTCAATCAGTTTAACACTTAATTTTATGAGGTAAAGATGCCGTTAAGACTTAACGTTACATGCAGAACTGAAAGCACCTAACTGCTTTTGCTGCTGCTGCTGGTGCTATGTGCTATTGTGCTGCTAGATGCTCGAGCGGTTAGCCAGAAGCAAGCGATAGCGAAGAGAGCGGAATTTATCCACACGCACTTTACTTTGTAAATATGAATGGATAGGAACGGGTAAATCACTGTAATGAGCGCATCATTAATCACTGTAACGATGGAAATATGCTCTTATTCCAATTCGCAACTAATTCATATATACATACACTAACCTAACCTGTCAGCTAATCTCGGGTAAATCTTGGAAATCGGTGAACCCAGTGGTTTAGCGAGTAAAACATCGTAATTGTCAAACCATTATTAGGCGAAATATTGTAACGGTGGGAAAGGAGCTCTTATTCCAATTCGCAACTAATTCATATAAACACATACTAACCTAATCTGTCGGCTAACCTGGGGCAAATCCTAGAAACGGATGGTCCCAGTAGTTTAGCGAGTAAATCATTGTAATTGTGGCAAACTGCTCATATTCCAAATCGTAACTAATTCAGCGAATAAATCATAATTGTGGCAAACCTTCTTTAACTCCGGCAGAAAAGGGGGGGGGGGGCATGGGAAGATAATTATTCTAAACCACTATCCTTTTCCTCACAAGTGTAACATGATGCTTTAACCGCCTGCTCTATTGCACCTGATACCGAAGCGTTAATTATCTAGCCAATAGCTTTGCCTCACTACCTTCGACTGTCTCCGCTTTCGCTCGCTTCTGGCTAGCCGCTCGGGCATTCAGCAGCATAAGGAGCACTTAGCACCAGCAGCAGTAGCAGTTAAATGCTTTCAACCCTGCGGCTAACGAAAAACTGCCGTTAAGTCGAGGGGATGTATTATGTAGTTGCCCTGTTGGAAGATGGACGACGAAGCATGCGTTGAATTGCCAGGTGTTACGAATCTATGTCTCTACTACACAAAGGACATACCGAAGGACTTGGCATCTATTGCAGAAGACATGAATCAGGTTGCAGAAGGGTGACATCTGTCAGAGAAAATAAAAATTTTGCTGCTGCAAGTTTTGCATAATCGGCATACAGCATCCATAGGGGATCAAAATTGCTTGCAAAGGGGAGCAGAAGTCAATGTCAGCGTGAGAACAGTGAGAAGAAAATTTGAAGAAGCACAGCTCACTTCTAGAAAATAGTCAGAGGTCCTTTGCTTACCCATTAACATCGACAAGTACGCCTTGTCTTTGTTCATCAACATCTATAGTGGATTGAGAAGTAATGGAAAACTGTTCTATTCACGGATAAGTCGAGGTTCAGCCTGTTTGCAGGGAAAGAGTATGGAGGAGGACTGGAGAGAGGTATGCCCCTTGCGCTTTCTCATCGATGATGGCTTTCATGGGAGATTCCGTTATGGTGTCGGCTGGTATCACTGTGGAAGCCAAGACAAAGTCGGTTTTTGTCCAGAACGAGATCCTGAATGCAAACCGGTACATAGAGGAAATTCTTCAAGAGCATGTTATCTCCTATACTCTATATGTTGACGACGATTTTTGCTTGACAATGTCCGTTCACACGTGGCCCAAATTGTGACACAGTACTTGCGTGAGGTGGGGATTCAGGTGCTAGGGCGGCACGACCTCAACCCCAATGAGCATATGTGGGACAAGATGGGGAAGAATGTTCCTCAATGTGTTCCTGAGAGCCCCGATGAACTTCGAGAGTCTTTGCCTGAACAATGGAAGGCCATACTACATGAAATCCTAAGAACCTTGATCCGCAGCACGCTCATATGTTGAGAGTTGTGTGTTACAAGGATAGGTCCATAAGTTTGCGACCTAACCATTTTCTAGGTATGATAAAGACAAAAACTATATTTCACTTTTCAATATACAAAGTTACCCTTTACTGCAATGCACTTCTTACATCTTTGAATTAACATTTCAATCCCCCCCCCCCCAATGTAAGAAGTCTTGTCTGCAAAATGGGCATAAACAGCATCCATCTCTTCTTCGTCACACTTAAATTTCTTTCCTCGATGGTTCTTCTTGAGTTTTGAGAAGATGAAATAGTCACCGGGAACTAGATCTGAGCTGTAGAGTGGATGGTCGATCTCCTTGAAGCCACATTTCTTTACAACTTCCTTTGCAATAAGAACTGTGTACACAGGCGCGTTGTCGTGAAGAAGGCACACACCACCACTCAGCTTTCCTTGCCTTTTCTCTTTTATGGAAACGCGTAGTCTGTGCAGTAGGCCAGCATAGTACCCTCATTTACTGTGGTGTTCCTCTCCTTGAAGTCAATGAAGAGTATTCCTCCACAATCCCAAAAGATTGTGGCGATGCTCTTTTTGGTTGATTGAGTGACCTTGGCCTTTAGAGGTGATGCTTCGCTAGATTTACGGCGCTCCATTGATTCTCTTTTGGGTTTCATCTCCTGTAACAAAGGTTTTCAGAACTTCTCTCTCTCTCCAAAAATGCCTGACAACAGATGACTCGTTGCTGCTTTTGGACTGAGGAAAATAGTCTAGGCACCCATCTTGCACTAACCTTATTCATGTTTAAATGTTCATGAATAATTCCAAGGACTGTAGTTGTAGAAAGGCCCAACCTTGCTGCTATTTCTGTAACTTTGAGCTACCGATCTTCCACAATTTCTCCTTTCACAACAGCGGTGTTTCAGGAGTGAGCACCTCCAAGGGCTGGCCTACACGCTCTTCACCTTCAATGCTTTCTCGACCCTTTCGAAAAATTTGGTTCATTCTTTTACGGTAGAATAAGAGGGGGATACTTCCCCATATACACTGTTCAATCGCTGTTTAATTTCATTTGGAGCAAGTCCTTCTTTTGTAAAGAACTTAATAACAGGTGGATACTCCATTTTGAACATGTTACAATCTTCTACATATAGCCTTCTTTATGCAACTATATCTGAACAACTGAACACATAAGATGGAAGTTACAGCTGTAATGAATTATTTACCTAACAGATAAGGTATGACACCAGATAAGTGTTTTGTGAAGGTGATAATCCTTATCGGCGAGGCCGGAAACTTATGGACTACCTTCTTATCATGTGCTACACGACAGGTAAAAACGAGATCATTATGAAATGTGATTAACTTGCATTCATGTTAATGCTCATACAATATAGCAAATTATACACTCAAAATGCTATCCGAGTGGTTGAAAAATGTTTGGAAAAATATTTAATCTTAGAAAAACGAATGGAATTATAATAGTTCACATATATCAATGCAATTTTTTTTAATTCCTCTTTTAGTGTATATTATTGCAGTTCCTTTCGCTGCACTGTTTTCATTTTGAAAACAAGTGAATTTCGATGTAATGTGGAACAAAAATTAGAACATATACTACAGAAATTTACACTTTCTTCTGATATTAAATTATTTGTCTAAAATTCTATTATATAAAGCGGCCAAATACCTGCACCCACTCGTAGAAAGGTAGGTGCAGTGCTTTGGTGACTGGTTCCTTCGAAGGGACAAATGCAGAAGATTTAAGGGGGATATTTTAAGAAGCAATGAATCCAAAAGCTGTAATAATATGTTTCTTCCCATATCAGTTTGCAGCAACGTTTAGTGACATTTGTATTTGTGTGGCAAAGGCTGAAAAGCAGGAATAAGCCTTAAGTGATTCCGGTTTTGAACGGTACCCTGTGAGTGAAAGTCGCGCGAATAATAGTTAACCAAAGACACAAGGTGACTCAGCTTGCATTCCGGAATCTGTGACGCTGACACTTAAAAACACCCGTGAACAATTTTAACACAAGGTCGCTCATTCGTTGCTGTCTTCCCGCAACTTTCCATCGTGATGTTTCTTCAGCAACTTTGCTGGAAAGCTGCTATTTGACGACAATGGTTTTAATCTTGTTTGTGTAAATCGTCATTTTACATTACATTATAGGTTCCTTCTTAGTCGTCCTAAGAAATATGAATTTGTAATGGAAATGTATTAATTTAAAGCACTTCAAACAAATTAAGTAATTTTACTTCTATTTTCTGCAAATCGGAAGGACTTTGAGCATTTCTTCAATAAATTTTAGCCACATTGTTGCAGATGTTAAAGTTTTATCTCATTATTTCCGTTTTAAGGATTGTGGCACACTTCCTGCGTGAGAGCTCCAATAACCATGCATTGTAGCCAATAATACCAGAAGTTCTTGTGAAATAGATGATAGTGTAAAAACCGTTTCCTTGGCGGATGACGGAATAAGCTTACGTTGCGGCGTTCAGCGTTAAGTTCAACATTTTAGGATATAAAATCTGTATCAGGCCCTAAAATGTGTACAGGTTGTGGAGCTTCATCCGGAAAATTAAACATTGTTGTAAAATAACATTTTATTATAGACAAATTATCAAAATTACAAAAATAAATCCTTGTGTATGTCAGTTGTATGACCTGTCCAGAGTAAAATTACTTGGTGTAACCCCACCAGTTGCAATGGCTGCCTACATCCTTGGCCTGAAGGGCTAGTACTCTCTATAAAAGACTACTGTCCCTATTGGAGCTGATTCAATAGCGTTGCGTAAAGATGCCACGTTAGAGTGTCTGGACTTCTTCAGAACGTACATCAGCAGTAGAAACAATAACATCCAATAAATGCCCCTTTCATCAACAATCAACATAATACGACAAATAATGAAAGCAAAATTGGTGAGCTATTTAAATAGAAATGTCTATTTTCAATAGTACATGTCGGTTTAGCCAGAAATGAAATAGCAGCTTCCCTGGAAGGGGGGGGGGGGGAGATACAACATTTATGAACAACTTATGAACTTATACAGGATGTTAATGAACTACCGAAATAATTTCAGAGTGTAGAGATGTCATATATATAAGCAATTTTAGATAGAAGACTGTGACCTCTGTTCATATGGCTAAAGTTTTAAAGCGCCGGTATTTTTTCCATGGAGTAAAAATATCAAGCGCAAGTCCTTTGGAAGGAACTTTAAGCCCATATTCACGGCACGTTAATGTACTCCATACCTAAAAAACAGATCCCTGGACAAAATTATCGGCCGTTTTACTCCAAGAAATACGTCGTCAGATAGGGATGGGCTTACCATCTGCCCATCTTCCCTCTTTGGGGAAAAAGAGTAATTGAAATTCTCCTTATAATTTAAACCTACCTCATGGGAGGCACCCATGCTCCAGTAGGCAACGACAGGTATTAACTAACTAAACAATTCGTCATATACAGTTCAAAAACAACAAATAACTACACATGGAAAACTATACAAGAATAAACAACAATCGTTCGACTGCCTTATAGCGCACTTGCACAAGATGAAAAACTACTAAAGTAAATACCGTGTAATGTGCAATCAACCAAACACAATTAAAACAAGTGCCATCTATTGGGATGCAACAACATAGTTCAACAGTATTGGGAAGGCAAAAAACAAATGAGCCAAATCTTTAGCGTCAGCTATTAGGAACTAACCAAACAATCAATTTCACCAATAGCAAAAATATACTAGATTTGGCAATAATGATTGCATACATACATTTTAAACAAAGGCTCAAACAGAAGCTGAAACATTTGATTTAAAATAATAGTTATTTAGATAACTAGTTACAGAAGTAGAGAAAGTTGGATCTGGTAGCCTAGTAGTAACCACATTTGCCTCGTAAACCCAAGATCAGGGTTCAGTTCCAGCCAGGGTAGTCAGCCCTGCTAGTGTAGTGGTAACCATACTTGCCTTTTAAACCTAAGATCGTGGGTTCAAACACGGTCAGGATCGATGGATTTTTGCGGGCGTGAAAATCGTAAGTATGGCTTCCTTCGGAAGTGAAGTAAATCAAATCTGTTGGTCCCATGTCGTACATTTACGGCACGAAAAAGAACCTCAAGCCTGAAAGAACAGACTTCTGAGCAAAATTGTCGGCCTTTTCACGCTCTGAATTGAATGAAACGCCGATGACCTGAGATGTTAAACAGCGTTCTTAAATAAATCAAATCATCATCCGGCCAGGGTGGATGATTTTTTTTTTTTTTTTTTTTTTTTTTGCGTCAAATCCTAAGTATGGCTTCCATCTGAATGGAAGTGAAGCCCTGGGTCCCATGTCGTAGATTTACGGCATGTAAAAAACCTCAAGCTTGAAAAAAGAAGCCTCTAAGCAAAATTTGTCGGCCGTTTCACACCCTAAATTGAATGGGTCGCTGATCACCTGAGATATTAAAGAGCGTTCGTAAATAAACCAAATTAGCAAAAGTAGATCTTTAGTAACGAGAGGGTCAAGTTAGAACATGGCCCGTGTTTTTTTTTTTTTTTTTTTTTTTTTCACATTTGGTATATTTAAAGACGTTTATTTTCAAAATTCAGGAGATAAATTTATTATAAATTTCAGTTTGTTTGACTTGCCAAAGCCTACTTAATCCTTCGCATTTAAATGATTGAGAAATATTTTCCTGATAACAAGAGAAATCAACAAATAGTGTTGCTGTAGTCTGCATTTTAGATTTGGCTTTCTCGCTTCAAAAAGTGAAAATGAGGTAAGAACGTGGATTTGACAGTCCACCAGGTGCAATCATACATGCAGTCGAATATGCAATTTTGGATATGCTTCCTGAAAAATCTAGAATCGCAGACAGCAGTGCTGATGTTCTCACACTAAAAGACACGGAGAGTGGAAGTCAAAGAATATGGCAGAAAGATATGTAGAGGATACGATAGCAGGCAAGAAGAAAGTAACAGATCTATTCTTAAAGTGCAGCTAACGTTGTGGAAAAATTGAATTGTCATACCGTCGGTTGTAGAGAAAAAGAAAGTGTTTTCTGTGAAAAATTTGTTAATTTTAGGGGGAAAATGCAATTTCTTTAAATGATAGAATTGCAGTAATTGCAACGTTACAACTACTTTCAATTGATATGCCGTTTTGTGCCGCTAGAGTGGAAAAATTAAATTGTTATAATATGGATTGCAAAGAAAAGAAAGTGTTTTCTATGATGAAATAGTTAATATTAAAAAAAAAATGTAATTTCGTTAAATGATGTGCCTCCTATTAATACCCTGAATTGCAATTCAGTCTGTTTATTCATTGTTCCCAAGGAACAAAAGATAATCGTTATGTTCTTATAAAATACGCTTTGAAGACAAGCGATGTACGATTGATTAGCTTTTGTTGTCTGGACACGATCAACTAATCGTGCACTTTCGTAACATAATAGATAAACCAATATGATAAAATAAGAAATAATTATTCTAATAACTTCAATATTAATTTTTCAAAAATAAGCTATATACTTTTGTTTGCCTCTATTCATTTTACTTATCATAATTTAATAATAATAATAATAATAATAATAATAATAATAAACTCACGGTGAGCTAGAAATAATGTGATTATTTGATTTATTTGCTTAGAATTAAAAACATTAAATTTGTTTTCAATTGTAGCACATTTCTAATAAGCTCCTATTAGGTTATTGTTTCATCTTACCAGTTCGTGTATTGTATTCTATTCATGATGCACAAACGAAAGTTATTTCGTGATTGAACGAAGAAATTTAGGCTTCGAAAGAGAACACGTAGCCAGCCAGCCAGACATGTGCAGTGTAAAACCGTGAGTCAGCGCTCAATTCCCAAGGAACCGGTTCAGTTCCAGATCGAAGGATTTCTGTTTACTACGTTAGTTCCGTTGTAGCAGTCGCCCTCGCTCTTTGGTGCGTTAATTCACTTCATGAATGAACATTAGCAGATCTATTTGAAGTATAAACGAAAAGTATCATTTTATGTCAAGGAAAGCAAAAGCGGCATTTGCTACATTTTAAAGGTTTTCTAATCCGTATAAGTAGGGTCAGTCATTTCTTTCCCTTCTTATTCTCATGCTTTTTATTCTCTTTACCTTTGTCCTTAATTTGTTTCATTCATCATCTCTACTTCACTGTATCTCCATTGCTTTTTTTATCCTCCACCATTTTACTTATTTTAGTGAATTCCAAAGGAATGTACAGCTATAGCAGTTGTACCTATGAAAAGATTTTTTAAAAAAGTTTCAAATATTTCGATACTTACTAGGCACCAAAAATGGCAATGAAAAAACTAAGCTCTAGTGGCCGCAATGTTTGTTTTTTCTCGAACTAATATAATGATCAATTAACAAAGATTCATAGAGTTCATTAACCAGCAAAATTGGACGATTAAGAGTGGGGGTCAGCCTAAAGCGAAAATTTAAAAATCGCTCTAGCGGCCGCAATATATGCCATTAAAAATAAGAAAAATGGTTTTTGAAAATAAGAGAAATAAAACTATTAGGATGAGGGTTTACCTGAAACTCCAAATTTAAAAATCGATCAAGCGGCACCAATATATATATATATTGGTGCCGCTAGATCGATTTTTATTTATCAAGTTTTGTTGTGTGTGTATATATATATATATAGTACAACAAAAATTGATAAATACCATTTAAATAAAATAAGAAAAATAGTTTCTGAAATCAGGAAAATCCGATCATTAGGAGCAGGGGGTATACCTGAAAATGGAACTTTAAAGAGTGGGGTTAACCTAAAGCTAATAATAATAATAATAATAATAATAATAATAATAATAATAATAATAATAATACAATATTATCTAAAAACAAGCGAAACCAGATTATTAGGAGTGTGGGTACCTGAAACCCAAAATTTAAAATTGTCTCTAGCGGGACCAATATTTGTTTTTTCGCAACAAAACTCGGTATATAACATTTAAATAAAATAAGAAAAATGGTTTCTAAAAATTACGGAAATTAGACCGTTAGGAGGAGGAGGGGTATGCCTGAAAACCGAAATTTAAAAGTTGCTCTTGTGTTTAATTTTTCTCAATTCTTAAATAATAATAATAATAATAATAATAATAATAATAATCGTAGTTTCTGGCGATGCATATGTTTTAATTTTGACAAAGGCATTGTGAAGATATCAACTGTGAAATCTATTGCTGCCACGTTCATCGTATTCCCAGCCGTATCAAAAGAGGCGGTAAATTTTTGATATGACAGTTACTCGTCACCCCAACAATAACACTGATAAACTCTCGCGCAGCTGAGGTTTATCTGCTATTAATCTTAGACTGCTATTGATTAATGCTATTACACCACTTTACGTGGAGTTTGTCAGTTGTTAATCCCAGTCTGCTATTGGCTGTAGCTAAAATATTATGGTACGTAAGACGGAGAATCTCTGTTGCTTTATTATCAAAGGCTCTGAAACAAACAACGGAATCGTTTCACTGGCTTGGCCCGTCTTCTACAAGAGAGGGGAATGTTTTGAATCGAGGGCTCCTGGTAGTAGACGCAAGAGTCACTGCCTTCCTCCCAATTTCTGTAAATTCAATATGTAACTTCTCTGCCCTAACGCACTGAAATAAGTTTCCAAATTCAACTTGCCGAGGAATTCGCTTAGTTTACGCAGCTCCTGGCTGACGGACTTTTTTCTTCTTACAAAATAAGGGGTAAAGGAGAAAAAAAATATTAACAGAGATTATGAGGGCGGTCTGAAAAACTATCGGCCTAACAATGAAGAGTTTTTAACAAGTTGTTTTTGTCAACGTAATCTTCCTTGATATATATATTCAACAATACTCTAATGACATTAACCCATTTGTTACGTGGTTTCCAGTAAGATCTGAAAAATACTTCTCTATAGCTACAATTGCCTCTTGATTTGAAGGAGGCCATGGAGGAAGAGTTTGGCCTTTCGGGCAGGTGGGACCTAGAGGGAGCCAAAACCAAAGTTACCCATTTTATGGAATACCCACAACACATCTGCTTTTAGAAAGTTGTATGAAACCGGATAGATGTACCAAGGTATAAAAAATAATCATCTTGGCAATTGCATGGCCACTGTAGTATAGGGCGATAACTTTATAGACCGTCCTCTTAAGAAAAGACGGGTTTTCCTTTTGTACTTTTCACTTTTAGGGTCTCTTCTCGGTAAGAAATAAATAAATAAACAAACAGAATAGAATAAAGACCCAAAGGGGGGAGGAAAAAGGAATGAAATAACTTTGTTATTCCGCTGTTTCTCTGCCTTCTGCATTTTCTTAGAAGAAAATGGGATGAAGAAGGAATGAAAAGAAGGGAAGGGATGCCGGAGGTGTTATGTATATTACAAGAATAGGCCATTAGGAAGTTACAAATTGGTGTGGGTACTACATGTTTGAGTGAGGTACTGAAGCTGTTGCCACTAGATGGCAGCATAAGTCCGGTGGCATTGGTGACATGAGACAATCTATGTTTACAATAACAAAACAGCAGTTGCAAGATGGTGGTGTGTCTCAGTGAGTGTACAACTCTCGAGCAGCGCTCCGTCGTGCGATTTTTTGGGGACAAAACGCATGAAATCAATGAATATTCATAAAGAAATGTTTCACCTCTAGCGTGAGAAGTACCTCTCACGTCAGGATGGTGCAAGGGTGAACACGTATCCAAGACCAACGGAGATTGGCATAGAGGGGAATTTGCAGCGAGTTAAGACTTAATCAGAGCAGATAGAAGGGTAACTATAGACACTATAGCCGCTACTATTGGCTGTTCACACGGCATGGCCTACCTCATAATGCATGGCAGGTTAATTAATGAGTGGCGCTAATGCAGACTCTACAACACAAAATGCAAAGAACGGGTCTGGTATTACAGCATCTCAATCGCTACCACGATGAAGGACAAGATATGCAAGCCGGAATTGTCACAGGTGATGAGTCTTGAGTTCATTACCAGCCCGAGACAAAGTGTGTATCAATGCAGTGAAAACATCCTGTATCACCTGCGAAAACAAAAAGTTTAAAGTGACACCATCGACCGGGAAAGTGGTGCTCTCAGTCTTCTGGAATCACGAAGACATACTGCTCCCTGTATTCCAGCAGCCTCAAGGCTAAACCGTAAATGTCGACTCCTACTGTAACATTCATTAAGTAAGTTCATTAAACGGAAGCAATGAGGACGCCTCACCAAAAGCGTGTTGTTTTTACAAGATAACGCGCGTCCTCTAACTGCCAACAAGACAAATGAGAGGCAGTGAAATTTCAAGTAGGAAGTACTCGAGCATCCCCCGTATAGCTCCGCTGTTGCTCTACGCAAACTTACATTTGTTCTGCCCTCTTAAACATTATCTTCGGGCGAACTCTTTCCCGACGATGAAGCTGTAGAAAGTGAAGTCATCACAGGCTCCGACAGCAGGCAAGAGAATTTTATGCTGCTGGATTTCAAGGGCTTGTGAATCGATGTGACAAGTGCCTCAACGAACGGAGATTGTGTTGAAAATTTTTTTTTTAAAATCAGTACTTTTATTTGTCTAAGTTTGGAATTTATAATTGACCTACCCTTGTATATAAGTGAGTACCTGGGGGTTAGAGGCCGGCACTTGGTGCAGCTCGTTATTGGGACGATATTTTTCTCATCTTTGACAACAAAGCATAACAAATTCCAAGAGTAGAGTAGGAGCATTAGATGACGGATAAATGTATAATACTTTCCTTTTTTCTTTCCTTTTTCTTCTCATCTTGCCCCTTTTCTTATTTAAAAACTCGTTTCTTTTATATTTTTTTTTATTCAAAGTTGCTTGCTCGACTGTTACCATGAACATGTAAGAAATGAAGGCACTTGCACGTTACGAAATAACAAAATAAAAAAATGCAAACCGATACAATGCTAGCTAAATTTCTAATTAACAAATAAAGACGATTTCCCTCATTCTGAAATACAGCTGTCATTTTGCCGCACTCAAGTTAAAGCTAGGTGCAGAATATACCCACTTTGCCTCGGGCTAGCGGTCTAATGGTTTCCGCACTTGATTTTGTTTGCAAGAGTATTTAGCTCAGCTCTAACCATCCATTCCTTTATTTCTTCCTGGTGCACTGTTTTGAATAACGTGCTAAATAGTGGAATATGTTTCAGTTTAAGGGGCTCCGATAAGTTGAACTCTTTGATATTTCTACTTTTTTTTTCATGTCGTATCATATCACGTACGGGTACCATTATGTCCATAGATCCCTTATTTAAGTTCCTCTAACTCTGGGATATAGATTACGTGAAATTATATATATATGCACTGTATAGAGAATGTAGGTGAAAAAGTGTTTTTAATGCTAGGTTGAATTTATATTTGTTACATGTAATTATTTATAGTTAATGGAAGCTAATTAAACAATACTATATCACTATCCTTTCTGAAGTATATATTGCTGTCTGCATAAGTTATACCTAAAAACTTTCTGCTACAAATATTAGTGTACCTAGCTAAAATATACATGCAAGATACTGGTAGAATTTCAGGTGTTTTAAAAATGGTTTACAAAGAAGTTTTCTGTGCTTTTATTTTTGTTGATATTTTTTTTTTTTTTTTTTTTTTTTTTCAATTTTAGTTTGTTTCAATTTATTTGTTGTAACGGTCTAGTGACGTTCCTAGCTTCTACTCCAGGGGTTCCCGATATCCCATGGGGATTTTAACCTTGGCTAGGAATATCCTCATGAGGCACATACTGTGATTGATTAGGTTTCTCTAGGTTTAAGGACTTCCTGGTGCATCATATTTATATCATCCGTATGGTACAATGCCGCCATCACGGGAGGGGGGGAGAAGGGGGTAGGTCACTGTCAAATCGGCTATTTAATGTAAAGGTACAAAATACATTACTGGACAAATATGATAATCCGTTAAAAGAATATCGTCTTTGATGACAATATTTGTATCATCAGCAAAAAATGAGAGAATCATTTGTGTTTATTCTCAAGGGGAGAGTATTAATATTCATCAGAAACAAACAACAGCGAGCCAGAAATCGATCCTTTGAAGCACAGTGTTTAAACTCAACCATTCTGACATTATGATATATGATTATCTGACGAATTTATTGCCACTTTTTTTTATGTAACAAATTATATTAGTCATAGATAAAAGTGTAACTTTGAAGGCAATACACAGTTAAACTCTTTTGAGAAACCACAAAACCTTCCAAGTACATTGAGTCTATCTTTTCGTGTTCTACAGAATTTACCTTTTTCAATAGTATATAATATTTAAAAAGTGTTAGCTTGTAAATTCTGCAGTGCATGGGCATAGTAATTTTACAATTTACGTGCAGATTGAGCTTATTTAATTAGCCCTTTACTCTACTCTGAAGAAATTATTACATTGATTGCGAGACTGAACATTTTACATGACGACATGCATAGCTTTTGTAAAGCGCCCCTCCCCCCCCTCTCTCTTTCTTGTATACGTTTTATTTTCCAACAGAAGACTATTCAAGGCTGAACCCAGAACCACAATGAATCAAACAGATAATGTGGACAAGGACTCAAAAGACAATGTTTGTTATCATCATTGCCTATAGTGGCAACATTTTATGATGGGAATACTGCCAAGTATGAGGTCTTTGGTGAAACATGTTGATATAAAACTGAGTCAGAGAATTTCAGAACGAGCTTAAGCAAGAGCAAGACAGCACAGAAGAAACCTGGAAAATAAACTTGAAGAAAATCGTAGCGAATTATAGTGTTTGAATATATTGACAATGCTTTCAACATACGGATGAAAGTCCTGGAAAATGTTATCCAGGCACGCTTTTTGAATGATCAATGGTCTCGGCGATGCAGTGCCATTTAGGAGTGGTCTCAGGAATGCAAGGTGTTGGCATTTGAAACAAAAAAGGTTCTGGTTTTCCTTGCAGTGCGGTACAATATGTGGAGTAGCAGGGAACCAAACGTGACAGCAAAACTCAGGGAGAAAGAGAGAAGAAGTACTTCTCTCTCTTTCAGAAATAATTGGGTGTTGAGGTAGCGTTCACCAAAGTTTAAGGTGTCGTATTTCTTTTTTTCCCTACTAAGATACAGAGCCGCTTTAGGCTCTCATCGGTTGATTGCCAAATTACCTTCAAATTTAAAATTCTACATTAAAGCACCGCATAAACATTAACTTTCCTGCCCATATGAGAGCAGATCAAAGAAATCTGTCGATCAACTTTCTCGTATGATTGTACCTGTTGCTTCTCCCTACCTACCTGCGGCCTCGATCAGTCATTGCTGCATAGTTGCCACATTTCTTAGTGGTCTTGGGCAGTCATACATAGCGAGCTGCTGGAATGCGAAGCTCTTGGCTACAATGCTCAACGTGACGTCAAGTATACCGTAGACTGGTGCTGAGATTTCTCATTCTTGCGGTCGTGTTTGTTGGTGACGTTAAACTCATTATTTAATTTCTTTTAGTGACACCAAGGAGGAAAAAAAAATATATACAGCGTTTGGATTATAGAAAACTGTGACAGGTAATACATTCGATCATTCTTGTGCAAAATTAGTAAGGGTTCAACAATAGACAGTGACATGTGGGCGCGCCAAGAAGTGATGTGATCAAATATCAAAATATGGGCAATAGATGTTTGGCTAGTTATAGATGAGTCAGTTCGCACTTAAATGGCACATAGATTTAGCCTGCTGGTGTTGCGGAGGATACTATAAAGCGGTGAGCAGCAACACTCAACAATGTGAAGGAGTGAATAAAATGTGTTCTGTGTTTTAAGTGTGTGTAAATTTAGTATGTATACTCAATTTATTTCATTCCGTGTGATTTATTCATATAAATATAATACAGATAAACGCCTTCATGTTCGAAAACTGTGATAAATAGTGAATATACGGTTTTTTGTTTTTTTTTTTTTTTTGACTTAATTAATGCTTTCAAAGACAAAACCCTGGTGGCTTTGTTGGTGATATTTGTGTTTGCGTAAGGAGAATAAATGCTGCGTTCTGCTTTTTCTTCCTCTGATATTTCGAAAAAGTTGCAGCCGTTGGAACTGAAATACCAAAACAAGTTGCTAGGGGCTTTGAGAGTGAATATAGCTTTGTATTTAATACATTTATAAATGGAGAAAATAGTATCTCTGAATGAATGCGTTATTTTTCTTATTCATAGAAGTGCAAAGCCATAATTGTATTGCCGCAGTGCTTAAATTAAGTATCTGAACGTGTATGTTGAGTTTTTGGCATCGTATACCCTGCTATTTCCTGGCTAATACACAGATTTATCCAAGCCTGTCGATCTTATCAGCTCCAATTAGCGAAAGAGGATGGTCTTAATAGGTAGCTCAACAATAATTGCTTTAATGCAAGTCATTCTCCAGTGATCTTCCAGCTGTTTGATTTGCTGTTCATCCGCTCCTCATTTGTCGTCAATCGGCTAATATTATCAAGTTTTTAGTACGGAGAAGCAGGTTATGTTTGTAATTAAGCTGCGATATAAATAAAATATTATAGAGAATTAATTTTAATTATGTTCAGTTGATGCTATTTTCTTATTTTGCGTAAAATTTGTCCATTTTCGATTTTAGGGCTGTACGATAGTAACTGAAAATTACATACGGAGAATTAATAAATAATAAAAGCAAATTAATATAATAGTTCTAAATAACTATAAGTCAGCAAACAAAAAGCAGATTTTTTTTTCTTTTACCTATAACATGCTTCAAACATTTGTTAATTCTCACCAGATCCATTTTTACTCATAACATAATTCTCTTCATTATATTTTGTTTACCCCTTAATCCCAACACAAAAATAAATGTGAATTAATGCTTTTTTCTACAACAAACACAAATTTGCCTTCATAGCAATCTTAAATGCTCTTTGCTCATGTTTCTAATTAACTTTTGATTCTCTTTTCTACTTCTTTCTTTGTTTTGCTTCATATTTTGACACACTTAATGAATGAAAAGTTTTCATTCAAAGCAGTTTCGATCTTTTCTCAGATATTACAGTGATTTCCTCTTGAAACCAGACACTTTCTTTAACTATTTCCTCTTGAAGTAAATCTAAAATTCTAAGTCAATATTTCAACACCATGGTAAAGCATTCTCGAGACTGGTTGGTTTTGAAGTTAAAAATAAAAATTGTTTTTAAAGCATACCAAATTTAGCTAAATAAATTTAATGCTAATAATTACTTGATTAAATTCCTTGTTTATCCCCTTAAAATAAAGGTAACTGTCTGTTTGGAACATTTTTGAAATATAATCTTACTTATAATAACAATTGGGCAATAAATATACCTGTGTGCAATGTTAATAATGCAGTTAATGTGTCTGGAAAGGCAGTAAAAAACCTAAATAGAATAAGAGAAAATATATGACCACATATCTATTAGTTTTTCCCTGCTTTAAATTATAGTTAAAAGTATAAAAATATGCAAACCAGTAAGGAATAGCAGACTAAAACTGCAAAAAATGTCAGAATTTTTAGAAAATGCTTACTATCGATGGTACATAAAAGGAATTAATTCTGGACATTTACACAACTACATTGTATAGCTCCAGAGCACGAAAGAGGAATGTGTCTTGCAAAATTCCATGATCTGTTGGCTAGACGTATAGGTAAATGGGGAAAGACTGGAGAACAGTGGCAGTTCTTGGTGCTTAAAAGTGATTGGGCTCCAATTAAACATAAAATTTGAGTAATAGAATTCAAAATAAAATGTATAGTTTGAAAAATATAGTGAGCAGCATTAGCACAACCATTTATATGAAAATGTGTTCAGTTATATATATTAATATACAATATTGTTTTTTTTAAAGAACATTTAATTCATGGGATTCAAATTTAGTTACTACAGAGGTCAGAAAACAAGGTCTAACATTATTATCCTGCATATAAATTATATATGCAGTGCAAAGTAAGGTTAAAGTAACATTGTCTAACCTTTTCCTAACACATCAAAGTACCAAAACATAAGAAAAAAAAAGAAATATTAGTATTAGTTGTAAATATTCAAACAAAAATGTGACCTTTAGTGCTGAATGATCTAAAATGCTGATTATAGTATGCATACTGGATGTACAATGCAAATTGAAAATTTCACTGTAAAACTTTTTCGTTTCATTGGTTGGTTTTGATTACCAAAGGTTGTGTTTAAAATTTTAAAATCTATATAAATTAAATTTATTCTACAAACTAGCTTGTATTGCATAAAATAAATTAGCAATTTATTTAACAATAATTAGAAACTTTTAAATTATTTCGTAAAAATTGGGGGGTTTTCCCGGCCCTGGGCTAGAACCGCCTCTGCTAAGAAAGACACTAAAATAACCCTTAACAGTAGATATAAAAATGTGGTATATATTGGTTGAAAGCATGTAGAACACATAATTGTAAGATATAAATTCATTGCATAAGTTCAAAACTGTGCAGGTCTTGCATATAAATAGCTGATAGAAATTATTTAATCTAGTTTTAGTGCTCAAGGACTAACTCACCTAGTAAATGATCAACAGAGCTCACCCAGCAATAAGGGGAGGCCTTTGCTTTTATAGGCATATTTATTATTTTTTCCAAGCATGTATTTACTGATATAAACAAAAATAACATATAAATGCATAACTGTGCAACTTGTAGAATGTCCATAGTAGATTATTAATTGAGCGTTGATTTCCATCCCAAAACAAGATTGCACTTTTTTTTCTACATAAATGTTAAATAAGTGCTGAAAAATGTTATTTCACCAAAACAAATTTCTAATGGCAACACATTTTAAAATATAATTTAATTAAGGTTATAAAACTAATGCATAAACATGTGAAATTCTCATGTTGTTACACTGTGTACTAAATTAAAGCACATTCAAGTAAAACATTGTCATCTTTATAAGTTACATTAATTTTCCTCTTGTAGGAAGCCCCTGGCAGGTGGGAGTGATGACAGGACCCAAGATGGCGGTGCTGGGCGAGGCTGTGCGCCTTGTTGCAGCTGGCACCACAGCCGTCTTTGAACTAAGTGCCCTTGGCTTCAGCAGAGATGACATTGATGTCCAGATCATTAGTATGTATGGAGTCAGTTGATCTTTTAAAGTGTTCTTGTAAATGGTTAATAAAGAACATTAAAACTTGAAAAATAAACTGTTTGCAATATTTTTATAATTATATATGCTTCAGTTGCTTTAGTATACATATTTTACATATATTTTATTCAAAATGATTTTTAGCATCTAATGCTCTGTTAAAACAGTGCTAAAATTATACTTTTATTGTTTAAAGAATGATGTTAAAAAGGCTTTCTTCCCATAGGTCCATCTAAGCGTCCAGTGACAGCACGGCTTATTGAAGAGAAAGGTGGAGAGTTCAGAGTTGAATTTACTCCAACGGAAGTTGGAAGTCATCTGGTGGAGGTTTCCATTGCTGGACAGAAGCTCCCAGCTGGTCCTCTTGTAGCCAAAGTATATAATAGTGCTCTGATTCGTGTGACAGATGTGGGGAGTGGAGTGGTTGGACAACCATGTCAATTCAGAGGTAGTAAAATGGAACACTACAATAACTGTATTAACTATTACTCATGAGTCAGACTCAAGGTGACAGGAAGGTTTTACTCTACTGCTCTGTTGCCCTGGTGGCCTTGAGACTGTTTCTGTCTCTCCTTGCAAGGAATCACATTGCATGACTAACACTATAAAGCACTTACCAGCATTCTATGCAAAGAAGAAAGGAATTGGTATAATTTTTAGCACAGAATGTGTTGAATAATAAAAAAATTGGCACTTTTTGAGAAAGTATATTTTGTCATTTGAGCACTAAAGAATATAATCTAAAAATCTTAATTGATACTAATATAAATGGTAAAAATTTTGGTCCATGGTTAAAACTAAACTTCTTGATGCTTCTTATAATTGGAGTAATTTCTAAAGACCTCAAGAATTGTTCTTGTGTACACACATACATACACACACACTTATCTATATTCATACTTTGGTGGTGAATAATATTAACCTCATATCTACTTTCAATTCAATCTATTAATTGATCAACTTATTTTTAATTAAACATTGTTTTCTCCTGAATTATCATAAATTAATAAATGCCTGAAAACAAGAACATACTATGAGATATGGTCTATACATTAGATAGATAGTGGGGTGTTTGTTGGAGTTTTGTTGATCTCCTGCACATCAGCGTAAAAACAAGTTGCAGTATTTTGATTACAATGTCAGTGTTCATTCCCAAGTTTTCCCTTGTTATAGGAAGAGCAAATCTCCTTCTTACCAGAGATGGGCAATTAAACAGAATGTGTGAGGCAATCTTCTCATCCTGTGTGCACAGTCTGCAAATGGGTAGAGTCCCACTTTACATAGACATTTCCTGAAGTAGCCATTTTTACTAATTAGCAATTACTTTTATAGAACCTTAGAAGAGGTTCTATAAAATTTTAGGAGAGTACTGTTCATAAGTTTCTAGCCTGACATTAGAAAGACATGTTGCAATATGCATGCTAGCTAATGCTCACATGTTTCAGGAGTGTAACCTTGCATTTACTCTCCACCATACCATTAGTTTGCTTGGGGAAGTTCATTTAAGATGATATATTGCATAATACAGCATGTTGTTCAAAATGGAACATAGAAAAGGGCTTAAATTTTTGACTGAAAAAGTACTTTCACACAGTGATATTAAACAACACCTTTAAGGTGTATATGGACCAGCTTCCTCTTCATGCTCCACCGTGAAAGAGTGGTCTATTATTTTATTTGGGTGGAAAGAGCCTTGAAGATTTTTTTTTTTATTTATTTAAGGACACTCTTTAACATCTCAAGTCATCAGCATCCCATTCAACTCAGGGCGTGAAACGGCTTACAAATTTTGCTTAGAGGCCTCTCTTTCAGGCTTGAGGTTCTTTTTCGCGCCGTAAATGTATGACATGGGACCCACGGCTTTAATTCCCTTCCGAAGGAAGCCATACTTAGGATTTTTACGCCCAAAATAATCCATCGGCCCTGGCCGGGTTCGAACCCGCGATCTTGGGTGTAGGAGGCTAGTATGGTAACCACTACACTACCAGGACCGACAAACCTTGAAGATGATCCAGGTTAGGGTAGGTTGGCAAATATGTTGATACAAGAAAACATCTCCCTTGTTGAAGACAAAGTTCTAGTGACAGGCATCTGAAAACAAAAGTAATAGCAGCAAGGTTGGGGGTTTCCTAAAACATTTGTGCTTCACTTCCTTCTTCAACATTTGCAATATACCTAAGGTCAGTGCAAAGATGTGCCCTGAATTCTTTTAGCACTTCAAATGCAAGTGCATGTGGAATATTTTCCGAAGATTTTGAATGATTGGCTTGTTAAGAGAGGGCAAGATGAAACTACAGTCCCCTACTGTGGTCTTTTTTTCAAAAAGAGAATCGTTGGAGTGACAAAAAAAATGAAGCACTCCTTGTAAAAGCCAAGGTCACACAGTTCACAAATATTATGGTAACAGTTTTTTGAGGTTGCAGGGGAATTCTGACAATAAGAATTCAGAGAATGGGACAAAATGCTGCACAACATTCTAGTTCACATAGTTGCTACTGCTGCCGTCAAGGTTACTGTAAACACTTGTGGCTTCTGGAAAACTGAATCACTCTATTACACAGCCCAGACCTTGACCCTAGTGACTATTACCTATTTTCAAAACTGAAATCTGATCTTAGAAGGTGGGGTTCACAAATGATAATCAATTGAAGGATGCTGTTTTCCAGCATGTGGACAAAGCTTCACACTGTTATTTTAGGGGTTAGAAATTAATCCAGAGATGTGAGAAATGAATTAAAGTAAAGGAGGGTTATGCTCAAAATCAAAATGGGTTGGCTGAGAGTCTAAAGCATGGACTTATGAGTGGGAGGTGTGTGGTTAGTTCCCATCAGGACTATCCTTCCAAAATGAGGTTTGTTTTTTTCAGGGTTTTCTCAGAGTGCTCATAAGTGCAAATACCTAAACTTAAATCTGGAATGCCTCCTTTCTTAAAAAATCCTTTCACAATTTTTCATTCATCTAATGTCCTCTGTGTGTAATGACTTAGCAGTAAAAGCAGTCATTAAACACTACTCAAAAAAAATTACATTGAAAAACAATTTCTGTAATAAAGTTGTGTACCTGGGTTTATGCTGATGCAAACCACTGCTGCAATCTAGTTTCTTCTGTTAGTAATGTATGTCTTATCTTTAACAGCTTTCATTTTATGAAACTGATTAAAACCAAATTAATTATAGTAAGATCTGGAATTTCTTTTGAAATAATCTCTGATAGCATGTGCAAAGTTTGTATGAGCATATGAATCATAAATGAAAATTCATTGAGGAATAAAATAATTAAACCTATTATTTTCCATTTTTATCTTTACTAGTAGGTTGTATATAAATCAGCAACAAATATATTTAGTGTCCACTCTCACATAAAATTGCATACCTCACAGCACCATATATCCTGGTGTATTATAACCTTACTCTTCTTAACCTGAAAGGTAAGTTAGTGGCAAGCTGACCTCCTGATGAAGTTCAATCATGCTCATATACCATACATAATCCATCATCCATTAGAATTCCACACATTTAAACTATAAATAATAATGTTTGTGTATATGTTCTAGTTGATGCAAGCCAGGCTGGAGAGGGACAACTTGAAATATCTATTAATGAAGGAGAAGTGCCAAACCATGTGCAGGTAGTAGGTGGAGGAAGATGTTTAGTCAGTTTTACCCCAGAGCAAACTAAGCCACACCTCATCGACATCAAGTTTAATGGAGAGACTGTAACAGGTAATACACTGTAACATTGCTGAGTACTGTTTAGAACTCTGACATTTTAAAAATATTCACTATTCAAACCAGGTTGTCCAACAATTTTCTTGTGTTTCACTTTTATTATGTACTCAAATTCCTTTAATATAGTTAATGTCTGTGGAATGTTTTATGTAAACACATGTTGAATTTTGCTTCAGTATAACAACTTGGGTCTAAAATGATGTCACTAATAGATAATTATTTAAATGCAAGTTAGTATAACTTATGCAGTGAAGAATATATAAATTAAATGTTGGAGATGGTGAACTCATTATAAACTCTTATTTCTCCATTTACCAAAGTTTGTTGGTAAATCATGGACCCTTATCCATATCCTTGGCTGCTAGTCAACTGATGGATGCTTCACAATGCTTGGATGGTTACAATTGACAAATCACAAAATTTTGATATTAAATTGTCAACTGTTGGGATTTCAAAATTCATCAGATGATCTTCATATTTCTAAATCTGGCAATCGGAAGAAAGCAAGAGGAGAATGAAGTGAGGGGGCTTGAAACTTTTATTTGCACACATACAAGTGTGAGATACCTATGCAGCCACATGAATGAGAACCTCTCAGACTTAAGATTTTGCAAGCCCACTGGACTCGTAACTATGGGCAAGTGTATTACAACACTGTTTATTTTTATCAGCACTAAGTGCGTGAACACAGTGAGGAAGGTAGAAAATGTTTACATAGCACATTACTCTTGCTTGCCTTCTTCTCATCACCAGACTATATATATAGAACTTTCCCCAAAAACTTAAACTTAGTTCCAGTGGTCGATTTGTAATTTTAGCAAATATGTTTTCTTTTCTTAATAATTCATTTCCATTTCTGGACTTGGGGAACATCAGAAACATAGCTTAAATGTTGATATTTCAGAGAAAATAAACATACTGACAACTACATTAAAGCCAGTAGTTTCAATCCTAGATCTCGCCAACATGCATAAATCATTAGCTGAACACACAGACTAATAAATATCTCCTTAAGCAAAACAGAATAAAATAAAGAATATGTGTATACATAATAAAAATGAAAAGTAAAGTAACTCTTGGAATAATGTAGCTAAAATAATAAAAGCAGAAATAAATAAAATACTTAAATAGTTGCACAAATATTGCCATATTTTAAGCTGCTTATGTTCTTCAAAGGTAGAAGACAAGTGAAGATGGTAAAAGTAAATATTGAACCTCAAAGGTAAGTAATGTAATGAAACATATAATATATTGTGGCATTTTTTCAAAATAGGTTTGATACTCTCAATTCCATAGACATAGTGGTAGCTTATGTTTAATTTGTTATTATTGTTTTTAATTATTTCAATTTTTTCATTTATTAATGTTTATTTTTCTTATTTTTCCTCCCTTAACTTTTTTCCCTTGTTGCTTATTTTATCTATTTTTAAGCATTGCATTACCTTTGAGATTCAATGTTTATTTTTACCACCTTCACTTGTCTTCTACCTTTGAAGAACGCGAATGGTTTAAAATACGGCAATATTTGTATTGCTATTTAACTGTTTTAAATATTTCTACTTCTCTAGTACTTGTTGTAATATATATTGAGAGGTAGAAGCCACCTATATTGTTTTCTAATAATTATTATAAAGAATGTAGAATTTCCAAGAAGAATCCCTATAAATTGACTGTCAAGCCATAATTTCCAATAACAATTCAAAAGCAAATGAGAATGTGTTTCTAACTGTAAATTCTATGAATAATAAAATAATGGTATTATAATGAATACCTTTACATGTTGAGCTTGAAGATAATAAAAGGGAAGATAGTCTAGCAAAACAGGGACCATAACAGCTTCATTAGCATTGCATACAGTTAAAGGAAAAGTCATAAGAAATGCACTAATACAAGACATAAATTCAAAATCAAACCAAAAGATATGGGAAGACATTTATAAAATATGGCCCAGGTACAAGGATAAGTGCAGAAAGGAGGCAACAGCAAAATTTTGACAAAGTATGGCTTATGAATATTTGGCAGCATACCTGCAAAAAATGGAACTGTGAAATTCAGCCAAGTATACAATTTGCCAGGAGCCATGTTCTTCAGTGATTCATGAAGATCACCTTGTGTGTTTAATACTCGAGCCCAACCAATAACAATGCAAAAACTTGACCAAACTTATTGGGATGTCAGGAAGATGAGATAAATCTGAATCATCTGCCATAAGAACCAATCAATCATATAATACATATAATCAAAATTGTGGAATGTAATGGTAGCTTCACTGTACAAGTTTCAATTATCATTTCAAACCAAATATTTGTTTGTTATTTTGCCATTTAAGTCCTAGGACATTCCATTAGAACAATGAACACTCAGCTTTAAGTGCATTAAACCAAATCAGTACTGAAAGTAATCAGATTCTGTCTAATAATAAAGTTTGAATTAGTTAAATTTAAAATTAATTTCTTGTCAGGACTAATACAGTTAAGCAATTAATTATTCATTATTAGCACCTGAGTCGATTTAATACTCTTATGCTTCACTTATCATTGAATTATACAGAACATATTTCACAGGCTTTTGCCCACATCATCGAGATCCCAACAGAAGACGAATTAATTCAAAAGTTCATAAAATGTCCACAAGAGCTACACCAAGTCCATCCAAACAACAATGAATCCAGCAGTCAACTCCCAGCTGATGATGCGGACAAAACCCTATGAAACGTGTTCTTGTATAATGCAATGGTAAGTGGAGCATAAGAGTATTAAATCTACTCAAGTGCTAATAAAGAACAATTTTTTCTTTTCTTTTGTAGGTTGCCCATTTGTCTGCTCTGTCTCTGACACTAGTCGTGTATCTCTGACACTACGTAATCTTGAACTGATTCCTGTGAATGAGGTGGCTCGTTTTCACATGGGTGTAGATGGCAGTGGAAGTGCAGAATTAGCTGTGTCTGTACGAGGTACAGTATGCAGATATTGCTTATAAATAGTACAGAATGTAACTTAATGATATATAATGCAGTGTAAAGACTTTTAATTTCATAGGTGTCAAATGCTTAAAAAAAAATATAATACAACTCGTAAGGGACTGTGTAGTGAAGTAATATTTCCCTGTGTATGTAGGTCCAACCACAGAGCTACCAGTGAAAGTCACGGGCAACATACATAGTGGATTTACAGCTGAGTTCACTCCTCTTGACGTTGGACCACATTCCATCACTGTTGAGTACAATGGACACCCTGTCAGTGGGACTCCATTTATAGCAAAAGCATATGATGCCAAGAGAGTTTTTGTGGGTCCCATTCCAAAAGGTTCTGTAGGAAAAACCCTGCAGTTCATGGGTAAGTATGCTTTGTTACAGTAAATATGTCTAAGGGCTAGATAATAACATTTTTCTTAGAGCATTAAAGGTTAGCTTTTATTTAGGATTTAGAGGAAATGATGTGGTCAAAAGAATAAGGAAGAGTATCGAGCTTGGAATGCATGACACAGAAATGGCACTGGTGGTGTTAAAAATGAATTTTATTTTAGTAAACAACACTACAATTAAATTTACATATTACTCTTAGAATGAATGCCTGGATAGAAGAGAACATGTTAATTTCTCCATTTTAGTCAGGCTTTAGGAAAGGTGCTGATAATGTATTTGTTATTAAAACAACTTTAGATAAATGTTTGGGGAATAAATGTAGTAAGGAGATGATTTCATTATTAATTCAATTTGGAATCTTAACATGGTGAAACACGCATTACTAATCTCTTCTGAGTTGAAATATTTAGAACACTCAATGGTTTCACAGGAGATTTACTTAGGACATATAACTGAAACTATAAAGAGTGTTCTAAATATTTTGACTCAGAAGAGATTATTGAGATGATTGTTTAGTTGAAGGAGCTTTGTAAGGACAACATGTTTTGTGTTAAATGTGGGGAAGGTTTTGTGACTGAGGAAGTAACCCAAGATCAGGGGCTTAGGCAAGATGCAAGTTCAGTTCTAATCTTTTCAATTTGTTTTTAGATGATATAATTGTAGGTTTACAGCAAATTAACATACACAAACAAATAATAAACAAATTAGAAATCATACTGATGATTTAATGACAGCATCTATTTCATTGTTGGCATTAAGGTTATAAGAAATTATGAATATTGTAAATAATGGGATCTTAAAGTTAATCAGAAGACCAAAATAATAGTATTTAAAATGGATAATAAGATGTGGAGGAATGAAAAGTGGTTTATGATGGGAAGGGAAATCCAGATTATGAAGGAATTTTCATACTTAGGAATGGTTCTGAGCTCCTTTAGTCAATGGGAAAAACAAAAGAAATTAGCATTAACCAAGGGCTTATTACCTTTGAAACTAATTAAGCAAGGTATGTTTGTTGCACCAGAGCTAAGGTGGATTAGTTGGAAAGAATTTATAGGGCACTAGTGAAATCAATAGGGGCATATGGTGTTGAAATATGGGAGATAGAGAGTGGATAGGATACTCAGTAGGTTTTTGCAAGATTGTGTTCCAAAATTCACAAAATGCTGAAAATGAGATCAACTCTGGAATTGAAGATGGGAGCGATTAGCTCCAGAAACTTAGTTTTCTTTTTTTAAAATATTAATGATGTAAGTTTTACAAATTTGACTCAATCATTTTAAATTCTTATTCTATCAAAATTGAGCAGATTATTTAGGCTGAATCAGCTAAAATGAGCCATGCAGGAAATTGATAATTATTGCTCAGAATGGGGAGATATCACTGAAATTTTATATCAGAGTGAAATGGGCATGGGAAAGGGAAAATTATATTGACAAAGCTAATAAGGAGGAAAGAGAGGGTATATCATGGACAAGAACAGGTTTGTGGAAGTTAAAAAGTGAAAGGGAAGACTTTACTCCAGGGGAATGTCCATTATGTCAGGGGAAAAGAAGATTTGGAACATATAGTGTTTAATTGTAAGGAAACTGAAAAATGGAGAAATGAATTCATTACGTTTAAATTTAAGAGAGATAAAAGAATGATGTTGAACAAAATATTTAAAAAGGCAAGCAGGAGTATGGGAGAGTATTTATTTAGAGTTAAAAAGAAATGGAAATGGACAGTGAATAAAGGAATTAGTAGTTTGTAGAGATTATAGTTAGTTGATAAAATGATTATAAAATTAAAGACTGTACTTAAAAAAAAAAAATTGTAAATGTGAAGATGGCCTGGGCCAGAGAGGTGGAGGCCCCTTTGTACTTTCTTAACATTTCAAGACATCTTTATTTTCTAGTAGCATCATCGTGGTGCAACCCTCTCTGAGTAGTCTTAGAGGTTTATGTAAATTGAATTTGTCACCTCTCATGCTAGTTGATCCTTGAACTCTTTCAGTGGATGCAAGTCAAGCTGGGGAGGGTAACTTGGAAATAACAATCAGTGCCCGTGGTCATAATATCCCAACTCAAGTGCATCCTCAGGGCAATGCAAGGTTTGCAGTCAGTTTTGTGCCAATAGAACCAACTGATCATGTCATCAGCATAAATTTCAATAAGGAGAGTGTTCCAGGTAAGTAGATCGTAATGTATTCTGTTTAAAGGTATAATTGGACCTGAATAGTTTCATAGTATAGTATTCAATAAACTGTGGAACTCTTTTGATGAATCTTGGTGAGATTTTACATGTTACTACTTATCTGTTAAAATAATTAAGACTGAAAGAATTTAACTAAAAAATAGTAAAAATAAAAATACTTGGGAATACCTCATCCCAAGTAAAGCATGGTGCGATGTGTGTTTAAGTTCACATTCTATTGCTAAGCTATCAACGTTTTAATCATTGATATCTGGAAACAGGCATTTAAAAAAAAGGTAGTAAAAAGCAGGCAACAAGTCACTTAAAATACGTATTATAGACTGTAAAAAAGGTACAATTGCTGGTTTCTAAAAATTAATTTAAATGCCAAAAATTTGAAAGCAATAATGTAGTAAGATGGCATCGTACAAAAAAATTATTGTGGCAAATCAGGTAGTCTCATTTTCATTTTGGACCAGCAGCATCTTTACTGTTTAAGCTTTTATATTAGAACTGCGCCATGTGATAATTGCAATGATTATTTTTACTAGTTAATTAGGCAGCTCATAAATGAATACTGTTCATCCACAATCAAACAGAACTACTAGGGCAGCCTGCTTACCCAATTAAAATTTTATGAAGGTCTTTCTAGCAGAAATAAACTCATTGATAAACATAGAGTATTTCTTTTAAAAATGAAATATGCTACAAAAAATTCTTTACAATAGCTTGTTAGAACAAATAATTATATTTTATTCCTGCCAGTGAAGCACTACAATAAAAAAAAATAAGAAAATAAAGGCAAAATAGTACAAAATAGAAAAAATAATGTTTATGAATATCATATGAACACTAAGATCCATTATTTACGGCATTTTGCCATAAATCTGGGCTCTGTAATGAATCGTGGATAGCAACTACAATGATCATTAGTTACTGTAACCCATGATTGTATTATTATATTGCACATTACTAATGGAACACTTTCGCATGGCAAACAGACTTTCAGTCAAAACTCGGTAATTCAATAACTAAGGTGTAAAACAAGCAAAGTCTGCCAATGTTTATCAAAAAGGGTTTTGCATTTGTAAATTCAAATAAAATAAGTTCCTTAAAAACACAATTCATAGATATTGATATAAATAACTTTGTGCTAAAGATGATTTTCCTGCATTTTATGAACATTTTGTTAAAAAATGAGAAATAACAATTTTTGTTAGAACATGAGAATTTTTAAAAATGTTAAAATAGTGTTACATATAATAATTTGGTAGACTGATACAGTGAAACCTTAGCTGATTATTTTCCTGGATCCTTGTTGAATTTAAGTTGTCCCAGATATAATTTCATTACAAAAAAAAAAGAATAAAACCTGCATTGATTGTTACTTGAAGTATGCTAAATGACGAATCATTAATAAATTACAAGTACAACATTTTTTAAACTACTGTAGCAAGGTGACATTGTTTTCTGATGTGTGAAGCAGTGAGGCATCACTGATTGGAGCATATAAAAACAAAAGATGTATCATAGCAATGTGTTTTTGCAATAAGGAAGAAGCACAAATAGAAATGAAGCTGTACAAGATAGATGATAAAGTTACAAATGAACAAGCAAGAAATCTAATTTTCAATGTCTTCGTGCAATATGCATGCAGTGCAAAAGGAAGCTAAGGTTTTATTGTTAATGAAGTCATGATGGCCCCTTACCATTATTTTGGTGTTTTAAAATTAATATAGTAGTATTTCTGCATTCTCCAGTCTTCCTGTCATTATAGTAAATAAGCTTTACCCCCAATTTTAAACCCCTTCCCCATCCATGATTTTCCCACATTTACTGTTTTCTTTTGCTTACTCTATGGGAAACAATCTAGATTTCACTGTATTATTAATATGCTATTATGTCCATGTTCTGTAAATTTTAGATTATTTTCTGGAGAAAATGGGTGTCACATTTATAGTGATTCTGAATTCCCTAGCATGTTAATTATGTAAACATAGAAGTATATCTGTCATACTTAATTTCTTTACCCTGATTGACCCTTCCTCTGCTCTAACCTCCCATCACCTCTTTTGGTAATGTCAAACATTTTAGTACATGTGTGTTCCCAAACCTAGCACAACTAATCAGATTATTATAATGGTAGTCTTATGCCAGCTTACTTCAGAGTAAATAATATACTATCTGCATGTATATAGGGTCTCCATTTCTGGCTCGAATACAAGGAGACTCTCCTCACCAGATACTTGTCAGTGGGCCTTCTCTGACCTCTGCAGCAGTTGGAAAAACCTCATTCTTTACTGTTAGCAATGTTGCAGGCAGTGTGGAAGATATTGAAGTCAATGTGGAGGGTAAGTATAAACACCAGTACAGTAAACACCTTTTTATTTTTTTTAAGGTTGTCTAATGCAGTCTCTACGAGTGAAAGCTATAAAAAGATGGATACAGAAGGGGTACAGTTAGATACAGTTTTGATCTGATCAGAGACATTAGCTTATATTTCCTTTTTTCTTGAATACCATATTTACTCTCAATAGGACCCCATTTTCTAACAAATTTCTCATCAGAATGCAGCAGGAGGGACTCATTAATGTATACCTGGGTAGGTCCATAAGTTTCCAACCCCGCTGATGAGGATTATCCCCTTCACAAAATCCTTATCTGGTGTAAATTGTATCTAATCTGTCACCTAACACACTCTTTTGCTGCACTTACTTTTAAATATGGTGGGAAAGTAAGTGAAGCATGAGTGTGTAAGACGACATTAGATATAATTCACGTTTAACAACCTTCACTGTGTGAGTTACAACAGAATTTTTTAAAAATGTCTTATTTTTCAAAAATTCTTAAAGTCTTATATGGTGTCATACCTTATCTGTTATGTAAATAATGTTCAGTTGTTCAGATATATTTGCATATAGAAGACTATGTGTAGAAGATTGTGACGTGTTCAAAATGAAATATTGGGTTGTTATTAAGTTCTTCACAAAAGAAGGATTTACTCCAAATGAAATTAAACAGCGATTGGACAGCATACATGGAGAAGCATCTCCCTCGTATTCTACAGTAATAGAATAGACCAAACTTTTTTTGAATAGGTCAAGAAAGCATATGAAGACAAAGAGCATGCAGGTAGGCCCTGAAAACATCACTCTTGTGGAAGGAGAAATTATAGAAGATCGACTGCTCAAAGTTACTTAAATAGCAGCAAGGTTGGGCCTTTCAAAAACAACAATCCTTCGAATTATTCATGAACATTTAAACAATTTAAGATGGATGCCTAGACTTCTTTCCTTAATCCAAAAGCAGCAGCAAGTCATCTATTGTCAGGCATTTTTGGAGGTCTGCCGCGACAACAAGAGAGACGTTCTGCAAACCATTGTTACAGGAGATGAAACTATGGTACTCTACTATGATCCCTTGTCCAAAAGAGAATCAATGAAGTGGCATAAACCTGGCGAAGCACTGCCTCTAAAGGCCAAGGTTACTCAGTCAACCAAGAAGATCATGGCCACAATCTTTTGGGACTGTGAAGGAATACTCTTCATTGACTTCCAGGAGAGGAACAGTAAATGGGGAATACTATACTGGCCTATTGCACAGAATACATGCTTTCATCATCAAAGAGAAAAGCCGAAGAAAACTGAGTAGTGGTGTGCACCTTCTTGACAACAAAGCACCTGTGCACACATCTCTTGATGCAAAGGAAGTTGTGAAGAAATGTGGCTTCAAGGAGATCGATCATCCACCCTAGAGCTCAGATCTAGCTCCCAGTGATTATTTCCTGTTCTCAAATTTCAAGAAGGACCTTCCAGGAAGGAAATTTAAGTGTGATGAAGAAGTGATGGATGCTGTTTATGCCCATTTTGGAGACAAGAATTCTGATTACTTTTGGGGAGGGATTGAAATGTTAATTCAAAGATGTGAGAAGTTTATTGCAATAAAGGGTAATTATATTGAAAATTGAAATATAGTTTTTATCTTTATCATACCTAGAAAATGGTTAGGCTGAAAACTTATGGACTTACCCTCATATGTTTGGAAAAAAAGATTATAGTGACAGTAGTAGCGTAGGTAATTTTACAATCTCTCATTGCAACCTAAATGTTTGTTATTTTAAAATAATTTTAATATATATATTTACATTTAATGTCACATACTCCAGTAACCTGGAAAACAAAAAAATGATGTGACCATTTGGAAAATACATTTATTCATGCAGAAGATGTGTTGCATTTCAAAAGTGAGAGCCATTTGAGTTTATTGTTATTTGCCTTTGATTTATATTGTCTTTGAGAATAAACAATTCTACCCTTGTTCAATGGGAATCGCTCCCAAACCAGCAGGGAAAATGTCCCTGGTGGATGTTTCCATATAAGTCAGCACCTACTTTCCAAAACTTCCCCTTTCAGGGTGGAAGCAAGTGTTACTTATTCACACTTCACCCTCTGGCCAGGCTCCCAAATACTCTGGTGGATAGGCTTAATGTATTATCAGCCTCCTCACTATGCAGGTAAGTAACCCAAGCATTTATTGGCAGTTCAACATCCCCCTGCAGATTAGCAGCATTTGAGGATTTAACCTCTGGCAAAGAAGTACATGCCTTAGACACTCCTCATATGGTACACTTAATTTCCTGTGAATCACAGGAACCATATTCCCTGCTGAAACCAACCTTTCCGGATGACTTCCCATAGGAAAGGGCTTGAATATCCAGCCCAACATACTTCTGATTATCATGACAGTTGCAAAGTCATTCGGTGTTTTGATTTCTCAACATAAAAAGTAAGAATATTACTGAAATTCACCTTGAGCTGTGTGATGGTAATGGCCAACTGTAATGAATAGGGCAATGTCTGGTAATGGTGTTGTCATTTAAGGAAGGCCAAACATATGTTCATCATGAGGAGAGAAGTGTGAGACTGAGTATTCAGGCAGGTGATCTTGTTGAGCATGTGGGTGCAAAAATTCAAATAAATTGCCATTTCACGATCAGTACACATGCAATAAAACTTTCAGGCTTTCCACCAGGTATATTGTTCAGAATTGTCGTTGAAAATCTTTAATGTTATAAACTTTGCGTAAAATGGCCCCTCACAATAAAGCTAAAGGGTGGAAGCTGCAAGTGCATTTTTGGAATGGTACAGGAGAGGAGGAGATGAACTTTTTTTTTCACATCATGACTGGTCATTAAACAGGATCTCATATGCATCAATATTGAATCAAAACATGAAATTGCACCCATTCAACTTCACAATAGAAACAATTTGAGCAGATATCAGCATGAAAGATTATGATCACTGTTTTCTGGGACCAAAACAATGTCCTTGTGGATTTTATGGAACTAAGAACAATAATTGCACCACTATATATAATATAATATACTATATATATATATATATATATATATATATATATATATATATATATATATAGTAGCTCAGTCCTCAAACCCAGTGATTTCCATGCTTTCCTTTACTTCAGGAAATAACTTCATTCAGAAATTAGATTAAATGAGGTGATAGTGCTAAAGTGATTTAATTTCCAGGCAGTGAATTTTTATACACAGCGCATCTAAAAGCTTTCCAATCTGTTACCAAAGTGTTTGGAAAGAATGGGGACTATACAGAAATAAAAGAGGGCATGTATAATATTTGCACAAGTAATAACAAATGTTTCATTTTCTTTTTATTGTTATTGTTAATAACAAGTCATTACTTTTGAAATGTGTCTTGTATTATCCACTATTGAATGTACAAAACTCATGAGATGCAAATCTTAAATTAATATTCTAAATACATGCAAGCATCTGAAATGTCTCCTTGGTTGTGAGTATGAAGTCTCCAGTATTCAATGAAAAAATGTTTTTTAAAATTTATGGCCAAAAATCTGTAGGGGTCTAATGTCATTAAGGAGTAAATATGGTAATTTGCTGCTAGAAGAACTATAATGAATTTTTAAATGCAAAGAAAGTGATATGGTTGACTGCACAGCCATATAAATGAGTATATTATCTTATCTTTCTAATCTGTGTGGTGATAGCAGTTTGCTATCTGCTTTGCATAATAATTTACTGGAATTACTAATTTTTCTACAGTTTTTCCTTAGCAAATATTAACTTTTCTCTTATGTTACTTTTGGCTAGATGGAGTCTTTAAGATTTTATTCAATAAAATTTGCAATAGAAAGGTTTCATTATCACATTTATGACTTTTGTATCATTAAAAATTGTGTTTAAATTGGCTAGTTAAGATAAAATGTTCATGCTTTTGGTTTCATATGAATGACTTTATTTTTATGAGAAATTCTTACCTAGTGTTTCAGTCATTCATCATTTATGCCTATACAGTGAAATTTCAGTGCAGCATTCATATTGTTGTTGTTTTTCTGCCAATTTCATTAGTTCTATCTCCATTGATTCTCAGTGAATTTTTAATTGTTTTAGACATTAAAAATGCTCTTACATTTTGGGAAGCTTGCCATGGCTGTAATCCTCTTAGCATTAACCAGATGCACCACAAGGAGGTGGAATCACTGTGCACTCTACACAATACAATTTATTATCAATAATAACATCTATTGCTGCAATGCAGAGCATAACTAATAACCTATCAATTAAAGCAGAGATATTAAAACTGCAATATTGGGACAAAAATTAAAACTTATCTTTCTGTAATTTTTTAAGGGCGTAAATCAGCTGACAAATTTTGTTCGAGGTCTCTTTTTTCAGGCTTGAGGTTCTTTACCGTGCCATAAATGTACGACATGGGACCCATAACTTTACTTCCCTTCTGAAGGAAGCCATACTTAGGATTTTTACGCCTAAAAAAATCCATTGGTCCTGGCCGGTATCGAACCTGCAATCTTGAGTTTAATAGGCAAGTATTAGGTTACCACTACCCCACTAGGACTGAAACGTATAGAAAGAAGATTTGGGCAAAATTTTAAAAATAATCACTAAAACTGCCCTCATACCAACTGTAGATATCAGCATGAAACTAAATCTGGATACAGTGGTCTCCAAGAAGAATGATCTGCTTGAAGTATTAAGATTGACAGCACTTGATATACCAAACAACTATTATATTACTGATACATGGTTTAGATTATATATAGATGCATCATAAAAAAAAAACATATTGTGAAGAATTCTTGCAATATATATCATGCGGACAGTATGCTAACAATTTTGATGGCAAAATAATGGCCATTAGATGCGTTGAAGAAATATGTATAAACCTAACATAAATAAAAGAATTAATCTTAAGGGGCTCTAAAGCAGCACTACAAAGTACAAAGAATTACAGGTACTCACCAACATACACAATAAATGAAATAGGAAAACTGCATTATATAACCCAGATCAGAAATACAGACTTAGTTTTACAGTGGATCCAGAGCCATGTTGCATCAAAGGGGAACCCAATTGCTGATCTTTACCAAAAAAATGAGCCACCATAAAATTAAAAGCAATTTTTGAACTAGTACTTCCTTCTAAATTGAAACTGAGAAAAAGATTAAAATTGAACAAGGACAATAAAATATTCAACAAAAATTTAAAGAAAAACCATATGAAGTTCTAAAAACTTTCAAAAATGTTTGATTCAAACCAAGAAAAATTGGAGTTGCCCAATTTGGCTTAATTGTCGGGCATCTCTTCAGGATGAAATTAATTGAAGACAGTTACTGCTCATTATGTAAGGACATGAATACTATTCTAAACAAAGAACATCTATTGAAGTGCAGCCAACTTGATAGCAACAAACAAACAAAAAACAATTTAGAAATTCTTTATTCAGAAGCTAGGGAAAAAATTATTAATATCAGCATCCCCAATGACCACTAGCAACAAAACAACATTGAAAAATGCTGTACTAGTATTAGTCATTTTTAAGGAACGTGAAACATTAATTCATAACATTTTATAAAGGGTAAATATGGGTGACATAAAAAATGTTTAATAGCCAGTCTGTGTATTGCTTGACAGTAAGGAGTATAAAAATTTATTTAACACAGCTGGCAACAATGAACATCAAGCTATAAAAATGTGCATTGATGCGCATTTAAACTTGCATGGTTTTAATAGGAAAGTCCTTTCAGTTCAGTTATATGTCAATAGCTGATGGAAAATCATGCAATTTCTGAAGCATTACATTGTACTTTTCACATGCTATAAACAGGAGTAAGAGTGCAAAAAAAATCATAGTACTTGATACCAATTCATAATGATCAAGTATCTAAATTTATTACCAAAGTACCGCCTGTGGTGCCTCAGTAGTAAAAACGGGCATTAAACACTATTAAAAAAAAATTAAAATGAATTCAATCACTTGTGGAGGGGCAACAGGCTTAGAAAGATTGCTCTTTCTCTGGTCAGCCCTCTAACAACAGTGAATGAAAGAACAATTCAGAGAATGGATGGAGGAAAATAATCACTACTGAAATGCTAACTAAGGAAGTTGGCATCAGTGTTGTCAACTTTGACACTATACCATCAACATTTAAAGCTAAAAAATCTGTGCTTAAGAATCCCACCTTTCTGAACCAATGAACAAAGATGAGGGAGGACGTGAGTGTGCAAGGAAACTGCTCAAAATGTCTTCACCAAACGGTGTTCAGTGATGAAAGCTGATTTTATTTTTATACCACTCCAAGACCAGGTGGGTTTTTTTTTGTGTGTGTGGCAATATTTTCATTTTCAGAAAATGATCACAGAAGAGCCATTAGTGGTCAACTGCATGCCAGAAGGAATAACAAAATGAACAATACTGTGACACCATGGGCACCTGCAAAGGGGTATAAGAGGATGCATTTGCAACCCCCTGGCATGATGGGCTTCAATATCACCTTGACCATCCCTGAAGTCCTTGCTGGACATGACAAATCTTATCTAATGTGGCCATCCATGCAACTTCTGAATCCAAGCATATCAGGTTTTCAAACTTTTCTTGCCCTCAGACCCCATTTATTTATCTCATGCTGTTGCAAAACTCTTGAAGATTTTCTTCAAAAATTAAAATCTTAAACTTGCTTTCTATATAATTTTTAAAGTTGTTCATCATTAGTTTACAAAATTTAAATATATACACAAGCAAATAAATGCACATTTTTTCAGTATTTACCTTTTTAGTAGGTGTTCCTATACTTAGACAATCATAACAATAATATTGCATTAAAAAAGATATATAAACAACAAAATTATTAATAACAGCTAACAATATATGATGGCACAACATTAATTGCCAATGAGAGGAGAGGATTTTCACATAAAAGCCATTATATTGGGCTTTATAAGAGAAATATGTGTTCTCAGTTCTGATTCTATGCTTAAGAAAAATGAGTGCAGAGAATGATTTTTCATATAAATAAATTGTTACAAAAGCCCTTGTATATTTATGGCCTTATTTGTAGGTTCAAGAAAATCTGAGACACTCTATCTTAGGGAACCTACATAGTTCACTGCCAATAGATATCTGCTGTTACCAGGAAAAGTATGATTGTGCATGTGACTCCCACCTGGTTCATTTTTTAGGCTTACCTATATGAAAGCTCCCTCTGAAACAAATAGTCACCTTCAATTAGATTTTAATTTATTTTATCTCAATAAATGCACATTGTAATTTCTATCATCTTTTATTTTCTTATAGTTTATTGTTTGTAACTGTATATTCAAGAATAAATGCTGTTAACAGTATTCTAATCCTTCATGTTCCTTCTGGGAAAGCAGTTTTAGATATCCAATAAATAAAAGACATACATTTTAGCTATACATTTTGGTGCTTTCTCTTCTCTTGTCCATTAATTTTGGTTTCTATAACTTTCACATATGATGCATTGAGATTTCACTGTATTTACTTATACATATTCAATTACTAACCCAGTTTTTCCAGAATCTTAGATTTTACACCAACCATTAAATAAGTTTACATTAAAATAATGCATTCATTTACAAAGGAATTCACATATTATAAGATTTAAATACATTGAGGAACGACAATGAAGGTTAAAGGTCAAAGTACCTACTTTTTATCTGTAAGAAACTATAGCAGTCTTAATTTTTTTAAGTTTCCATTGGGTTTTAGTTTTAAATATTTTATGTTCATGGAGTATTTGTGTCTCGGCTACTAAGTTTGCTGCAGTTAGCAGCACCTGTGCTTAAACTTTGGTTTCTAAAAGATATTTTAAATTTAATGAGATACTAAACAAGAGTACAATATACAATGTAAACAACATTTGTCTTGGGTGTGGTCACCTCAACTTAAATCTACATGTTGCAATCAAAATTTTACAAGATGTTACAAAATATTCATAATTGTTTTACAAAAGGAGGAAAAAACCTTCCAACTTCTCCAAATAACTCTGGTTTATTATCAGGTGTCGGAATTCAGAACATAGGGGCTCTGTGAATCCAGAAATATGATCCTTAATAACTCTAAGAGGTTCTTTCCTCCATATCTTTTCATAATCAATTCCTCTTCTTCTCTCCTTTAATCTTATGTCTTATTTGAATAATACAAGAATACATTAGCTATACAATGCACATTAATACCACACTATTAACCATAATTAAATTATTTACAAACTCATTTTCTATTTACCCTTTTTTTACTGACTATGATCATTTCTTCTTAACATTCCATAAAAATTTTCCAAGCTTCCTTAACTGAGTCTGAATAGTAAGTGTTTTCTTAATCACAGTGTACTTTTTCTCCAGTTGTTTTTTCCATTTATCAGTTCCTCTGTGCTCAATCTAGATATGAGCCCCATCTTCATTCTCTCTGCAAATTGGGCATTTACCTTGGGTAATATTACCCCTAAGTCCTCTTTAATTTTTGCATTCCTAATTTGTACCATGCATTGCCCTCCCTGACCTTTCTATTAATATATGTAAGTAAATTCTCTATTAAACTCTCTCTTAATAATTTTGTACAAATTTTGCATCTTTTCTTCTGAACATAAAATCTGTCAATCTATAGCTTTAAATCTAGAGTAAACATACTTCCAAAACTTTCATACAAATCAATATTTTTTGCAGCCATATATGAGGTGATGTCCAGAATATTCCAGACTGGTGCTGCCATCCGGTCAAAAACTTACTTTGAGACTAATGACCGCCATCACCCTCAAAGTAGTTCCCTTCCACACGTATACACTGGTCCCAGCAATTCTACCATTTTCCAAGTGCATCTTGGAAGTCATCTTCTTTGAGGGTGTTTAGCACAGACAGTGTTTCTTCTTGAATCCTCACAATTGTGTCGAACCAGTGTCCTTTCAACTTGATTTTCAGTTTGGGGAATAGAGCGAAGTTGCAGGGTACCCAATCAGGTGAATTTGGTGGGTGAGGGGCAGCCGTCATGTTGTTTTTCGTCAAAAGCTCGTGGTGAACAAAGAATTGTGACGGGGCGCATTATTGTAATGCAACAGCTGGTTCTCTTGTTGCCAAAGTTTGGGTCATCGCAAAACATCACAGTAGTACATGGAATTCACTTTTGATTTGGTGGGATGAATTCTTTGTGCACAATCCCCTTGGTATCAAAGAAAACGAGGAGCATGCTCTTGACTTTGCTCTTCACTTGTCTCCTTTTTTTCGTCTTGGTGAGTTTGGGCTCTTCCACTGGGAGGATTGTTGTTTTGTCTCATGATCATAAGCATACATCCAGCTCTCGTCTCCGGTGATGACCCCTGGACAAGACAGCTGGGTCATTGGATATGGCTTGATGAAGCTCCGTGCAAACTTCAACATACTGCACCTTCTGATCAGCAGTCAGGAACCTTGGCACAAATTTTGCAGTGACTGCATATCCAATTCATCAGTTAAAATTTGTTGGCATGTCCCATAACCAATTCCCACTTCAATGGTTCAACGTCCTCATAAATGAGGTGTTGAACTTTGACAACAATGTCAGGCATTGTGCAGCTGACAGGCCTACCAGTGTGAACATCATCTTCAATAGCTGTACGGCCAGCCCTGAACTGAGCATGCCACTCAAATACTCATGTACAGCTCATGCTTTGTCCCCCAAATACTTGTTGAATCATTGCGAGGGTCTCCATAGCATTTTTCCTGAGATTTGCACAGAATTTGATGTGCCCTCTCTGTTCTAATCTTGGATTCATCGCAAAATTGCCACACACTACACACAGAGTATCATGAAAAGTACTATAGAATCTCAACACATCTATCCAGCTGCATGAAACTTTAAACACTCACTCGTCAGATGTGCTACTGTTGCCACCTAGCGGTACAAAACTCTACTGCAACTACTGTCGAGAACCCAGCACCAGTCCTGAATATTGTGGATACCACCTCGTAACACCCAGACCATTTTTCTCCAGTTGATCAAATTTTTTCAACCAATTGCTTGAATTCAAATGTTTCTCTTGATACTCCAGACAATTTTTTAAAATATTTCCTTCTGGCATCTGTCTTATCCAAAACCATTGTTTAATTTTTTTTTCTATCAATTCTTTCACATTAACTTTCCCCAACTCTAATAAAGACCTTGCATTATCTGTATTCTGGGGGACATTTAATGCTAATTTGCAAATAAATTCTTACTATCATATCTATTTTCTCCCATCCATCCTTTATAGCCTTTCAAACTGTACCACCTTCATCATTACTGCTATATGTAAACATTTTCCCAGCAGTCCCTTTGCTTGTGTCCACAATTTGCCACCACAGGTGCTAAGCTCATTAAGGTGCAGACTTTGAGTGGAAGGTCTGGGGTTTGATTTCTACCAGAACCATCCTTCCTGACTGAGATTTTTCCAGGTTTTCCTCAGTCCTCCCTAAACTTAGGCCTGGAACACTTCATTCCTTTAAAAAAAATCCTTTCCCAAAATAATGTTTCATTTCATGTATCATCACCTGTGATGCTTCAGTAGTTAAAATGGGCATTAAACACTCTTCAAAAAAAATCACAATTAGATTTCTTTACCAGTTATAAATGACTTTCAGATTTTATGAATTTCTTTTCTTTTTTGAACACTGTCTTTGATTTACTTTGAGACCCCATACTATGCAATATCTTTCAATTTCTAGTATGACCTGATATAGTCCTATTACTGATACTGATCCCATCATTAAATCATCAGCATATGAAGATCATGCTAAAAGTTTTGGGAATAAACATCAAGGAGTTGTGACAAGCCAGTGAAGATTTTTCTAGCTTTATATTAAAGTTTTAGGTAGCAACATGTGCAAGTTTTGAGTGCACTCCAACATTGTGTGGCACAGCTGTATATGTATACCAGGTGTTGCTGTGCCAGATGTTAGAATGTATCTCAAGCGAAGGCATTTTCATGCTGTGATTTTCTACAGTTTTAGTCAGTTTAGGAGAGAGAGGATGCCTTGAAAGATTGCTTCATGCATTTTGGGAGCTTTGCCCTTCACAGTCCACTATTTATTAATGGTTTGCATATTTTGCAAGAGGAAGGGATTCCCTCTAAGATAAAGACCTTGCAGGATGTCCGGCTACAGCAACAACAATGAAAATGTAATAAAAGCAGAATGAAAATTACAGGAAGATCACCATTTCACATATTATCAGATTCAAGAAGCCCTAAATAATGAATCGACAGCAGTGAAACAATTATCAAAGAAAATTTTCATTTCAGGAAGCTCTGCTGTCATTGGATCCCTCACAACCTCAACAAATGAACAGAAAAAAGCATGTATACATTGTGCCCGGAAATGATAGAAAAATTTGATATGGAATGATTGAAAAACATATTTAACATCATAACAGCTGACAAAATCGGAATATACCAGTATGATCCAGAAACTAAGCAACAATCATTGGTCTGGGTCTTCCGAGGAGAGGATCCCTCAACAAAAGTGCAGCGATTGAGAAGTGTTTTTAAGAAATCTCAGCTGGTGGCCACATTGTGACAATTCCACTTGAGGGACAAAAGACTGTCACTGTCAGATGGTACACTATAAAATGCCTGCCTCAAGTCTCTCTCAATGAACTGAGAACAAAGTGTCCTAAGACAGGTTTGCATGGAATTTTTTTTTTTTTTTTTTTTGCACCACCACAATGCCTTTGCAAACACTGGACTAGAAATAACCTGTAGAAATCAGATATTTATCCCATCCTCCCTACAGTCCATATCTGGTCCCATATTACTTTTTTCTATCCCCCAAGATAAAAAATGGGAAATGGTGTACAGCTAATACCAACTACAGTGGGACTAGTAGCCGAGACATAAAATACCATGTGGGTGGTCAAGGTATATAACTAAAACTCTATGCACAGCATGGCAATACAAAGAATTGCATAGTTATGGGGAACTAGTTATGTTCAGAAACTCAACTAGTGCATGTTTGTCCTATGGAAAGATGGAATGTAATGCCGTAACAGGACTTCACAAACTTGACTTAAGCAATGGAATGATATCTTTTTTTTTTTTTCCTTCTATATTCTATCTGGCATCTACGTTATCTCAGGTGCACTTGCATGGTGGATGACCACTATATTTGGCAAACATGTACTTCCTTATCAGCACTTTTGAGAATGATATTTGCACAATGCACTCTACTTGACTACGAAACAAACAGTTATTAAGTAAGATAGTTAGGCAAAAGATGGATTTAATAAAATATTAATCATATTTTTTAGAGAAGATAGGTAATTTTCATAAAATTTCAGATAAATGTGGGCTTTTGGTTCAAAATGTGTTTATGTACATTGCTTAACTGTTCATATTTCTGCAGATATATATTGCTTAAATTTATGGCCTATCAAAATTTTAAAAAGAATTAATAACTTTCCTTCAATTGAAATTTTTGAAAAAATACATTTGAAATAAACCTTAGTAACAGAAAAAGTTTAAAAAATGAAAGTTATATATGGTGTCAGTTGTGTTGTTAGTTACTTAGTTTATGAAGCATTTTGCATAAAAATGTTTAAGTATAATCATATTTTTCTTTATTTTTTCTGTGAAAGTGCAGAAAAACGTTTCTCAAACTGAAAGTAAGCTTTTCTACAATAAATTTTCCATACTCATTTTTCACATGCTTCCTATTAAAGCATCTAAAGAGGAATATTTTTATAAATCTCTTTCTACTGCTTCTACATTGATGGAATGGTATGTCAAAATGCAAAAAAATGAGCAGACTCTCAAAGCATTAATTTGTCTTAAGTTCTGTTTGGACCAGCTCTGAATTCACAGCATGCCCAGATCTTACAGCCTTTAGCTTCATTCTGCCATCACCAGTCATATCCGGTTCTCCAGGCCATACATACACTTGTAGTTTAGTGCTTAAAAACAAGTGTATAATAATGAGATCTATTGAAGTTCAAATCCTACCCATGCACGAATAGTCATTTGTTATTTTTTGCAAGTAAATGTTTGGTATACACTTGATAATGTAGCTTCCAATTGCATAAACTTATTTGAATTTTAAGACATTTATGCTCGCATAAGCACAAAACAATGAAGTTTTCTTTGATTTTAAAAAAATAGGCAATGAATCATTTTTAAAAGAAATAAAGATAATATATATATAAGTTTTTCCCTATAGAATATTTATTAATGTAACATTTATTTCGAAATGAAGATTAATTTACATTTTTGTGTTTGAGCTAATGTGCCTTAAACTCAAACATATGTTGTCCATTAAAAGATATATTATTACCATATATTAAACATAAATTTTACTTGCAAAATCCAACAAATAAAAAATTCAAGCTTAACGGGATTCAAACTTGGGTAGTTCTTATTATTATTCATATGCTTTTATCTGATCACCAATCAGAGCACATGGTTCAAGCAAACATATTTCCTGTTTATGACATAACTTAAACACGAACTGAAGGCAGTGTTGTAAACTCAGTGTCCGAATGCATTCCAGTGTTTTCCAAATGATTTCAGGCTGTTGCATTTTTTCTTTTTTGACTAAGGGTGTACTCTGTCATAAATGTGAAATAAACTGTGTAATGGATAGAATGTATGTAAGTTTTTTCACTATGAAATGAAATCTAATTTTTTTAAACATGTGTTTTATAAGAACATATTTTTTGCAGATAAAATAATTGAAATATTATTCATACTTAATTTATAACCTTTAAGCTGACAGCATTACTGACACCATTTTACACTAGATGAACAGGTCCCTTTATTTATTTTTGATAGGTGCTCTATAGAAGTTTTTGGGATTTAGAATATGACTAGGTATATATAGCATTAGAAAGTTTCTAAGGAGGCATTTATTCTCTTGTTACAGGTTCATCTCCTTACAGACTTAGACAATACTGAAAACACTTGACTAATTTTTGTGATTTGCTTCACACTTACAGAAACTTTAATACTGACATCTTAAGTTGAAGTTTACCAAAATGTCAGGACCTTAACGAGTTTGGGCAGGAGTGAAAGCTAGACTTACAAGCATTTACCCAAGATAGAGTATAACTCTTTGCTAAGGTCACTTAATGTTTAAAGGAGCAGGTTGTTCTGTATCCCAATATATTATAATTGCTGTTTGTAGTTACAACTTGGTTATGGTGGCTTATTAACCTATAAATTTAATTAGGAGTTTCACAAATAATCTGGAATGCTTATAACAATTCTGTAATGATAGCTCATAAAGTAACATGCCATTTTGCTTGTTTTTAATGAAATAGGTGTGAAGTAAGCACACGGACTGGACCAGACAGTGCGACTCCATCTTTGACAGTTCTTTACTTAAACAGCCACTGGTGATATTTGATGACAGGGCTTTTATTTTGGTGATGGTGCTGATATAGATCTTCAAATATCTATTGGTGTAAGATATCTTTATTAACTAACTTTATGTTCTTTTCTTGTGTTTGAAAAATAAAATAGTGCTTGCCTAGAATTGCTCCATACTTGAAAAAAATACAGTGTTTGTGTTGCTATGTATAGAATATTCTAGGCTGGCACAATTTTATAGGTAATAAGGTAGTGGAGGTATGATAATATATGTATTTTTTTTTAACTGTCTTGATTTGCAGTGCATGTTGGGTTAAGCCTTTTGGAAAATACATCCTATAACACAGGTGTATGTTACTGCTGGTGCAACCATTAACGTCTATAAAATGGTGCTAAAAACCTAGTCCTTTAATAATCAGTATTGAAGAAGGTGTTTTAAGCTTGGGTTTTCTAACAGCTATTTTTCTTTGATTTCGAGTTGGTTACCTTCATTTCTGAGCAATAGGGTTAACTTTATTTCAGTTACTATGGATAAAAGAAAACAAATATAATTAGTGATGTGTTTGTGTTTGTAATATAATTCTTTATCATTAAATGATTTTACATTTTGTATTGTTACACTTAAACAACAAATTTAATTAAAATATTAAGAAATGCTAAGTATTTTATTTGTGGAGAAAATTTTTTAAGCAGCTATAATAAACAATTTTGATTTTATATTTATATTGCTTCTTTTACCTAATTAGTATCTTGAGGCCTTAAATACAGATAAAATAAAGAACTACAATATTATTTAAAATTTTAAAAGTCTTAGGTGTGATATAATTTTATCAGTTTTGAAATGTTAATTTAACAAAAGTAATACTTAAAAAATAAATAAGTACATTTATTAATAAATTTACAAAGAGCATGCACATATAAAATCTTCAATAATTTTATATTTTTATAAGCAATTACATACCAATACAGAAGTGCAGTTTTGTCCTTAATATGATGTTATTATATATGAGTATAGTCTACTCAAGAGAAACTAATATCACATTGTGAAAAATGAGCTTGCATGATTGCCAATTTAGACTAATACTGATGTGAAGTATGTGTCCAAATTTGATTTTTCAACACAAAATGCATTGGGAAATGTCTATAAAATTTGCTCATTTCCTTACTTGAAATTGATCTAAAACAAAATTTATGGAAACATACTTCTCCAAACCATAGAGCTATAAAGCCACATTTGTGAATTTTTCCAAACCTGCTGAAAATAGCTTTGATCTTGAAATGGCTATACTAATGAAGAAGTGAAGAAGTTTGTGTACAGAAATTAATGATGTAAATATTGGGTATCTAAAATTCAGCACTGCTAGTAACTGAGGATTGGAAATATTCACAAATGAAGCATGAAATTACTTGCTTTTGTTTCTGCTGTTAACCCAGAAACTTTCATTTTGCTACTAAAAGACAATAGTAAAATAAAAGGAACTGTTAGTAGTACTAATTAAAAGTGAAAGACAAACTGAATGACAACAAACTACTGCCACTGTTTGACGCTCTCACAGGCCCCAATGGTCAGTCTGTTCCTGCCCAAGTCAAAGACACAGGCATGCAGACATTCCAAGTTGAGTTCTCGCCTCGAGTTGCTGGTGAGCATCGCATTGCTGTGGCTTACCGCAAGGTGGCCATAGCTGGCTCACCCTTTTCCTGCAAGGTGTATGATGTGAAAGCAATCAAGGTCAAGGAAGTCTCCAAAGGCATTGTGGCCAAGCCTATCACTTTTCTTGGTAAGTGTGCACATTTCATTTATAAACTAAATACTATTACTGGAAAGAGTATAAAAGAACCTTATATCTCATTCAGCAATACTTTTGTTAACCAAATTCTGTAAACTGAAGTCCATCAAAATAAGTTATATTTTTAAAATGTTAGTTTAAAACCATTTAAGAGTGGAAATGTCAAAAGTTCTAAGTACCATTTTTAAAATGAATCATATGTTCTATGTGCCATGACTTAATCCTAGTCACGCTCTAAGTGCCTATATATGGGTGAAGTAGTTCAAATACTGGAATACTCATTAACAGATAGTGCAGTTCTAAATGGCATGCTATGCTGCCATCTGGTGTTCTCTGTGCCATGCCATGGTAATATTAGTTTTTAAGGAAAAATATAATACAGAAATATTTAGTAAGTTGCCTTAGCCTTTTGAGTTGCAAAGAGATATCCTGTTATGGAAAAAGGAAGGCTAAGTAAGGCTGCATCCCCCAAGATTTTTATAGGATTGCACATTAGACTAAAGCTATGAATTCTTTCCACGCAGTTCCAGTGGACTCAAGTGATTTCTTTGATTTTAAGAATGTTTCAAAATACATAGTGCTTAAAGTATGGCAACCTCGTCCATCTCAAATGGCTATTAAAAGAACTTATTCGCCATTAGAAGATTGGAGGGTTTTTGAAGTTTTAAAACCGCCACGGGTGGCCGAGGTCGTTAAGGCACGGACTCGTGAGCGGGAGGTCTGCGGTTCGAATCCCGCCAGGACCGTCCTCCCTGACTGGGGTTTTTTCCAGGTTTTCCTCAGTCTTCATAACTGGCAAATGCCGGGGAGGTACCTAAACTTAGGCCTGGAACGCTTCCTTCCTTAAAAAAAAAATATCCTTTCCCAATATATCATTTCATCTCATGTATCATCAGTGTCCACCGCCTGTGGTGCCTCAGTAGTAAAAACGGGCGTTAAACACTATTAATAATAATAATAATGAAGTTTTAAAGAGAGAAAAACCTTGTGGTTGATATATAACAAAAAGAAGGACCTCTCGTCCATATTGCTATTCATTCCTGAAAAACACAGAGTTTTATGAGATATAAATTTCAACCCCTGTGTAAAAGTAAAAATTAATCTCTTCATGTTAGTAGTTAGGAGAAAATATGAAGATTGGTAATCTTGTACGTGTTTCTTAATACATTTTTGTACAATATCCACAACACTGAGTGTACTGGATTCATCCACATAATTAAAACCATTATCTTGATTTTCTACACATTTCACTTCTGCTCATTTCCCCTAAAAACTTTCTGTTTCTTTACATTTTTTCTCTGAACTTAAATTCAGTACCATATTTCTAGCTACTTCTATTGAAAGATTGCCCCATTTTTCTCTCAATAATCTTTATATTCTTATAAACTATAACAGAAACATTGGAACTGAAGAATCAGATGAAAAAATTTAGGACATGACTAGGTTTCAAACTGCAAATCTTCAGGCTTCTGGACTGATGCTCTAACCAACTGAGGTACCATGTCCTCCTCCAAATATGGAACCATGAAATTCTATCTTATCTGACTTGAGTCGTCAAGTTGGTTGAAGATGGAGAGGATGTCTCTTTGAAACCAGTCACACTGTATTTAAAAGTAAGTGAAGCATAAGAGTGTGTTAGATGACAGATTAGATAGAATTTACATGTAACAAGCTTTACTGTGTGAGTTCCAATAGAATTTTTTAAAAGTGTCTTATTATAATTTTTCGAAAGTTCTTAAATGAATGGAATCATGAGCCTCTCTGAACTGAGACTTGTCTTCATACAATGAGTCCTCCCTAAGGTTTCTCATGAGAGATTTATTCTTTAAGAGATAACATAATGCTATGAGTACTTATGATCCAGGCTTCTAGTTTAACCACAACATACGGGTTAATTTATGTATGGAAATTGCTCTTTCATGTGTAAGACATAAGCTGGAAATGAAGAACATTTCCTTAGGGAGGTCTTCAGGGTATATAGAATCAGATGTGAGAGGTTTATAGTTCAATGTTTGGAGGACAACACGATAGCTCAGTTGGTGAGAAGGCTAAGAATCCATGATTCAAATCCTGGCAGTGACCCAAATTTTTCAAGTCTGATTTATCATTTCCAAATTATTTCCTACACAAAGCTAGTATGAAAGAACAATTTCTCTAAATAACAGATACATATTACCCTTGTTTTCACATATTGATACATCTCTATATTGATCCTTCCACCTATTCCTTTCAACTTAACAATTTCTGCTCTAACCCATGCAAATTCTTCCCTATAATCCTTATTATAACAATATATTTTTTCTACCCCATAAATTTCATGCATTCCATAAACTTATGAACTTTTTATTATTAAAGCCATAAATATTTCTTGCAGTTCAATATCTTCAATCCTTATTTTAATTTCTTTCCCAAAAATCTTTCCTTTTTCATTCCCAGTCTTTCCATGTTTCTCTCAAGCCAGTCCTTTTTAAAAATTGTATAAATAATCTCTTTGTTTTATTCTATTTTGTAAAATTAAACATTACGTTAATACATTTTCTTCCTTTAGCCCTGTTGACCCAAAACCAAAATTTTAATGTCCTTTCCACAATTTCTCCTTTATTCCCCATTTGTCCCAACTCTGCTTGAGCTAGCCAATTGGATAAAGCCCTCAGTAAACTCAAAATCAGTTTACAGAAACTTTTGGGAATCAAATCGGCATGTGGTATAAACCTTGAATATCATGAATTAGTTATTTTCATTAATGGAGGTTTACCACTATGATCTAGTAGTAGTATTTGTGCTTTCTAGCAGCAGCCCAGGCTCAAATTCGGATTGAGTCATTTTCCTGGCTGACTTTTTATCAGTAATTTTCCCTTGGGTTTTAAAGTTAATGCCTGGGCAACTTAAGCCACAGAGTCCCCTGAGCTCATTCAATCAATTTAATCCCTCTGCTTCCCCCAGGCTATCCTTGAGATAACATAGCCATGCCTGCCAGGCATCCCAACCTCAGAATTTCCGTACACACCAGGCTGGGATAACATCCCATTTTCTGAAGGATAGTGCTGGTATTGAAAGAAAAAAGAATTAATGAAGGTTTTGCGGTCATAGTTCAAGTTTCATATTTTTTTCATAAATCAACACTTTATCTAGATTCTCTTAACATATTAAAATCTTTGTCATCCATTGAGTTTAAATCCTCCTTTTCAGAATTTCTGTAAGCCAATCAACCTGCGTTTTTGGGCACAATTTCTCTCTTCATATTCTTGTTGCGTGCATGCCATTGCACTAGTTTTATGCCGCTACTCTGGTCCAAACAAAGAAGGTTGCCATCAAGGTGCGCACGTACATCTTGGTGGTAATTTGGTGATCTGCCCTTATGAGCATCACATACAGTACCACGAGTCTCAAATTTTTCTCGAATGCATGCAATTGTAACTTGCATTGGCAATTCTGTTCTGTACACATATCTCCATTGCCTTTGAACTTTAACATTCTTGGTTTTCCAATATCACTTCAAAATTGCTTTCCGCTATTCAAATCTTGACTCCATTTTGTAGTAGCTACATTAGCATAATGTAATGTAAGTCACATATGTTTACAAGGCATCATATAACAATCATTTGTTCATTGTTGATTTACCTGTCATATAGCAATGCTATTGCTATCATAATGTATGTGAGTCACATCCGTTTACTGAACATCATACTACACATTACTGTTATTTTTCAGTCTAACTTTGAAATATATTAAATAAACATATACAGTGAAAGTGTGTATACATTTTTGGCACCTCCTGTATATTTAAGTACATTTTCAAATACTTTAAATACATAAAGTACATAAACGTTAAGTTCATCACACCTCCACCAGAGTAGAATATACATTCCTAAGCATAACAAATTATCCAGCAGTCAATGATAGTTTAGGATGTGGACAAAGGTCCGTGAAACATGTACAAATTTAAACAAGTAAGTGGTGCCAATAAGAGTGTGTAGTTTGATTCAATCATACAATGATCTTAATTAAGCTCTTCCTTACTTAGTTTATTGCATACTTCCACATATTTTTCTGTTTCTCTTTTCAGTTTCAAGCATTTCTTATCAATAAAAGAACTGAACGTTTTTTTGCTTTTGCACATACTGCACCCTCCCCCCCAAAAAAAAAAATTCTCTCTTTAAATCATCCCTTTCACTCTTAAATATCTCCCATCTCATGTTCTTCTAAAATTGTCTTTTTATCTCAAACCCAGATTTTTTTCTCCTATCAATGTTAAACTTTAATGATATTTAGTTTAAATTCATTATTATAAACTAGTACATGAATATAAATTGTTTTAGCTGGTGAGTTGGATTATGTGTTCTGATTTCTCCACTTACCAGCGTTCATTGCCAGAGCATATTTTGTGAACCCTTGTATACACATCCTTGACTGCTAGTCAACTGACAGGCAATTTGCTTTCTATCTTGGACGCTTAAAGCTAACTTCTGGTGGGGAAATGATAAAATTTTGTAATTAAACTGCCATCTGTAAAGGTTTCAAAATCCATCATGCAATCTTCACATTTCATAATGTAGAACTTTCCTCAAAAGCTAAGTTCTATTGGTAAGATGCTGATTTTAGCAATTTCATCTTTTCTATTTTATAATTAATTTCCTAAAAATGGTTAATCACAATGATTTGCCTGTTTATTTGTATTTGATATTCTGAAACATTCTGTAAGTCTCATGTTTATATTTCTATTTGTTTTTCCAATGTACATTTTATTAAAAAAATGTTGTATTTATTGTTGTTATTGTTGCAGACAGAAGACTCTACCCTTGAGTTTCAGTCATTGTCAGAAAATAATTAATCACAAAATACTTTGATAAACCAAACAATTTAAAAAAGGATGCAAATTTATCTAGTATAATATTGGGGCATTTCCATTTATACTATAAACAATTATATTCAACTATATTTTATATACATATTTACAATTCATTAATCCTATACATACATTTATCTATCAAGAAGTTTTTCAATTCTGTTTGAAACTTTTTCTTGTACAAATTTTGCCAATAACTCTTGAATCTCTTTCAGTACCTTTTTTGTTTACTTCTACATGATGATCTCCTTTTCCCCCTTATCAAAGAACTTTTTTGCAGGATTAGTATTCTATTCATATTTACACATATACTTCCCCAAACCTCAATTCCATAACAAAAATATGGACAGATTAAGCTATAGTATACTAACTATATTATCTGAATTTAAATATTGATAATTTCCTTAATAAATATATACATGTGCTCACTTTGCTTCTCCTTAAATTATAACATTTATGTCTAAATTCTCATTGCTATTATTGCAAAATAATAATAATAATAATAATAATAATAATAATAATAACAAAACATTTATTGCTGTCAATAGACTCATTTACATAAGTTTCAGACATTGTCAAAATACTGGAGTTAACAAAGCATAACTCATTCTTAGGACAAGGTTTTAGTATATGTTTGCGAGAGTTGAGAGTTGAAACCTATAAATACTGTTAAGATTACAATTGATTACAGTTCATCCAACAAATATAAACTTCTATTTATAAGGTATTTTTACAACTGATACTTAAATTTTGATTTTTTTACAGATTTAATCTCTGGTGGCTATTTATTTTATGAAAGGGTACCTCTTACATTTACATCCTTACATACTATTTGTTTATTATAAGCATACAATGATAATCTTTACTATTTCTATTGTTATAGCTATGAATCTCATTTTTTTTATAATATTCTTTGATTCACTGCATAATATAGACTTATACACATAGAGAGAGTATAGACAGCATTCTACACTTTACAAATGCATCCGTACACAACTGTCTATATTCCAATTTAGAAATTAGCCTAATACACTTTTTCTGTAACATAAATAATCTATTCATTTGCACTTTTGCTGCAGCCGCCCAAACCTGAATACCATAGAGTAGATGAGGGTATATTATACCATTATAGATCATTTTTAACTGATTTGAGCCAAACACATCTTCAAAAAATCTAAATAGATAGGTTGATATACTTATTTTGCTACGTATTACATCTATATGCTTTGTGAAACATAAGTGCTATAGTTTTTGTACATTTAGTGTTAAATTATTACTTAATAAATATATGTAAATGGTATTTGATTTTCCTGCTATAATTTTTTCTAATCCAGTAAAAGATTTACAAGAAAATTTTAGAGTTGTATCATGAGCATATGATACATATTATTTTCCAATAATATTGTATGAGAGAGAGAGCAAATGCCTTGAACAGGTCAAGGAATAATCCTATCATTTTATCATTGTAATCTAGAGCTTTAGTATTGAGTGGAAAAAGATGTGCTACTGCTGTTGTTGATAAGCCTTTTCTGAAGCCATGCTTTGATTTGTTTAGTACATTGTGCTTGTTAAAGAAATCTAATAATCATATGTTTAGTACTTTTTCATATATTTTGGCAAAGATGGAAGTTGGTGGTATGTAATTTTCTATTTCTTTCTTGTTACATTTTTTATAAATTGTTCTGATTGTACTAATTTTCAGTATATCTGGGTATTTATCATATTTACCAAGTAATTATTAAATATTTGACAATCTTTCTGTGGAGTATCAATGGTTTGATTGATTTACAGTGCAAACAAGAATCAACTTGATAATATAACTTTATCACTTGGGTATTTATAATTCATAGTGTCAGAACATGCATTAATGTTCAAATCTCCAAAGATAATGATTTTCTGATTACATTTTGCAACTTTATTTAACAACTATCTGCAGTTTTTATGAATTCATCCACCTTTGGGTTTGGTAATGTAAAAATGAACAATTAATCTAATTTATATATAGGCTCCTTTTTGGGGAAGGGAAGTTATTTATATGATTTAATGTTATGAGATTTTTTACTTCACTATGTGGAGCCAAGATGATATTAAATTCTTTGAAAAATTTTCAAAGAGTTTCATAGAACTTAATAGTATTTGCTTTGGTGGCGTTGTATGTTCTTTTGCCTAAGCCACATCTTGTTTCAGAAATATTTATACAAACGTCTTTTATTTGTTAACAGTGGAGACAAGTCAAGCAGGACCTGGAAACTTGGAAGTGACAGTAAATGGTGGACGTGTACCTACATCAGCCCAGGCACAAGGCCCACATACATATGCAATTTCCTTTACACCAAGGGAAGCCATACCACACACAGTGGACTTGCGTTTTAATGGAGAAGATGTGCCAGGTACATATACTAATATATCGGTATAATTTAATTCCCTTAGAAGAAATATGCATATAGATCACATATAATCTAAGTACTTCTGTTCTGACCATTATAAAAATGGTAAATTCATATATTATATACAATCTTGTTAATTGTTTTCTACCAATAAATAAATTGCATATTACTTTAATAAATGTGCATTATTTACCAGCAGGTTTTTGAGGAAAAATGGAACTTTGTTCCACAATTACACTTATTTTTATTGCTGTGACATTCTGTTTTCATCAAATTCTTCATCAATTGCACTTTTGTTTTCTTGTTCTTTGTTCTAACTGCTCATAACTATGTCAAAGTTAATGTCAGTAAATTCCCTATTATTTAATATTTGCTAGATTCATAGAGAAAAATGTAGGATTAACATATCTTAATAATCCTAGCAATACCAACCCATATTACAGAACTTATACTAGCAATGGGGAAAGGGAGGGGGGCCTTACTTTAAGACCACCACTGAAAACATAATGTCTGAGTAATTTTTAAAACAAATTTATTTTAAAATTAAACTTTGTATAACACCATGCTTATAAAGATAATATTTAATTTAGTTTAATATTTGTTTTCATTAATCACATTGCATATTTAGACTGAAAGAATGTGTCCTAATTTGACTAGTGTATCTGTAAACAGAAAATTTGTGCAAATAAATGATTGATAAGAATAGTTTCAGGATAATATCCAAATTGAATCTTTGACTGTACAGTCACTGAACATGTCAGTGTCACTCATCACTCTCCTGATAACTTTCTCCACATTTTGAACAAATCACTGTTTTTTTGCTGTTCCTACCAAAATGGACCTGTGATAATTGCCCCAAATTATTGTTGTTTTACTAACTTTGTGTATTTTTCTTTCATAGACCAACATTTGTATACAAATTGCAAAATCCCTTGCCAGCACTCACTTCCTTCACATCAAAAGTCTACCTAATCTTCCTCTCAAGAATTCCTTCTATGGCTATGATTATGTTCTTCTCTAGTGCTGAGATATCTCTAGCTTGTTCTTCAATAGCTGGTTTCATTCAGCTGTAATCCCTGTTCTTGCAAATCTCTGATTTGACTTCTTATTCCATCAGAAAAATTAAATATGGATAACAAATAGTAATTCAATTTGGAATCAAACACAGTTAAACACGTATTAATAATCTCTTCCAAGCTGAAATATTTAGAATACTCTTTAGGGTTTCACTTACATGAGAAATACTCAAGACATGTTTCTTGGAATAATTGTCCAAATCCTCAGCTGTTAAACACTGTTAAATCTGCTAAATCTAATAGGTTCAGCAAACATATGATTAAACCAAAAAATTAAAAGATTCCAGAAAAAAAAAAATTAAACAAATAACAACTTTGAATGATTTATCAGGGGGAAAAAGTTCACTTACCGCCTGTTAGTCAATTAAAAATTTTAAAAAATTTTCAAGCAGTACAATATCATCTTAGCACTCAAAACTGATACAGTGTAAAAATTTATTGAAAGTAAACAAAACAGATTCCAGGTCCAAAAAGAAAAAAATATGGTATTTACCAGATTAATTATAAGGACTGTGAAAAAATCTATGCAGGAAAAACAAAGAGAATTATAGGTATTAGTTAAAGGAACATGGAGAAATATCCATTACAAACAAATAAATAAATCTGCTGTAGCAGTACATTTTTGGGATGAAAACCATGAAATAGAAAAAGGCATCAAGTTATTAAAAACTGTTCAGCAACCAACTAAATATATGGGAAAGGATTTATATAAAAAAAGCATGAGCAAATGAATTTCGACATCCTGGGAGCAGACAGCTCTATATTCAAATTTATCACAAACCACCATAATCAACCCAAATACCTACCTACCTACTAACTTCTACAAATGATCCAACAGTTGTTTAACAGCTGAGGATGTGGACACATTATTCCCAGAAACATGTCCTGAGTAAATCTCATGTAAGTGAAACTATAAAGAGTGTTCTAAATATTTTGACTCGCAAGAGATTATTAATTGTATAACCATTTACAGCAGCTATATAATTGAGGGTGAAGAAAACTGATAGCAGCATCTTCTGCCTTTCCCCAAGTTCAAACCTGTAACCATAACATGGAACAATGAAACCACACCTAGTTTACATGCTGAACAGTATGTACGCTAACACTACATTGTCAACCCCCATATTATTAACAATATTTAATAATTAAGCCCTTCATACACCACACTATTAACTTCATGCCTTAGTAAAATAATTAAAAGACAGAATTAAAAAAATTACAGAATGTGGGCATAAAGTAACTCCCCCCTGGTTTGTAATGCTAGGATTAATAGAGCCCAAGGTCTAAGGTAGGAGTGCAAGTTAAGTTCAGTCTTGTGTAATTTTTTATGCTATATTATTAAATATAAAGAACAATCATTTTCTTCCAGTTATAAATAATATCCAGATTCCTTGATTACTTTTTACAGATGACTCGGGAGTTAGCTCTATTACAGTAAATAGTTTAATCTTAGCCTTGAACTGATAATTACTATGCAGAATGGAACTTAAAAGTAAATTAGGAAAATACACAAATTGTAGTATTTAAGAAAGGGGAACAATTTAGAGAATATGAGAAATGGAAGAAAGAAAATAATGAATATAAGATTGCATGAGTTTGTATTTATTTAAGAATTAAATTAGACAGAACAAGGAAATGGAACAAAATATTAGCATTAGTTAAAGGGAAAATATCTATGTCTGGTATTAAAGGATATTTATACATAGTGACCCAATGAACTAGCAGTGTTTTGCCTATAAGTGAGAGCAGCACTTATTGCTGCTGCAGGTATCATATAGCGACATTGACACAATCATGCAACATTTACCTTAACTATTTTAAAAGATTTTACTTACTAACTATATGAAAGGAGGTGTTGAGACTGGACACTGTCTTCCATATATTTTTGATCTTCTTTAAAAACTATCCATCCCTCACTGTAATTCATACTGAGTAATGCTCATCACACCTCCACCATAGCTGAAAGTGCATCCCCAATGTGTAATAAATTTTCCAGCAGTTGACGTTTAGCTGATGATGCAGACAATTGTCTGCAAAACTTGCACTAAATTTAAACAAGTAAATGGAGCCAATAAGAGTGTATAGTTTGACTCAATCATGCAATGATTTTAATTATTTGATTAACTTCACTGTACAGGTTCCAACTAGCATTTCAAATGCATTGTAATGTTCAACTATAATGTGAAGTTCATTCTTAAACTTGTTTTCTATGCAGGAAGTCCCTTCACTTGTCAAGTGTCTGAGGCAGCTCGAGTGGTGATGTCTGGAGATGGGCTAGAGAAGGTTGCAGTAAATCGTGCAGCCATGTTCTGTGTGGAAGCAGACCCATCCTTGGGTCGGCCAGATGTTCAAGTGCTCAGTCCATCACGTCATCCTCTAACAGTAGATGTGGGTGTCCAGGCAGCAGGCCGATATACAGTCCATTTTACTCCTACAGATGTTGGTAAGCTATTATTTTGTTACCTTAAACAGTTTGTATACATTTAATGAGAGAATTAATATCACAAAATAATTTGCACCAAATGATAAATCATTATGATAAGCATATTTTTTCTGTGCAAATGGGACACTTGATGGCTTGCCTTGTGTTTTTAATACTTCTAGTTTATTATTGTCTCTCTTATTTATAGTGTTTGGACCTAAAATATTTGTTATAAATGGACTTCATTAAAAGTGAGAACATTCAAACAAGGTCCATTGGGGTCTTAATGAACAGTTAAATTATTAATGTTGCTATAACTCAAAAATTTTACTTTACCTAAGTTAGTAACTGTAAGCAAGTGTATGGGGCAGAGAAAATTACTAGGGCATTTGAAAACTAATGGCAACATAGCTACTGTTTCACACTAAATTTATTTAGTTAACTTTCTGCATAACATGCTTCAAATATAGTCTCCTGCCATGTCAACATTATGTTGCAAAATTCTTAGGAGGCAATACACTCAATTTGCAACTTCATATCTGAATATCTCTCTAACTAATAGATCTAGAGATCTTTGGATGTAAATTCTTAATTGAAAGTGAATGTCTTGCAGTGGTTCTTTGATCCCTGAAAGCAAGTTATAATCGCAAGGGCTCACAAGGGTGAATGGATCATTATTCTACTTTTTTTTTAAATTCCTAAAGATTCTGTTGCTTTCTGGAGCATTGCCCCATATAATTATTCTGTATGACAACATTGAATAAAAGCAACTATAGTATATCATGATTCTTGTTTGTAAATTGGTTATATGCATTAGAATATTAAAGCAAGCAGTGTTTAACTTGATTTTTTAAGTGATTTACCAGACTTTCAGGTAAAAAAAAACTATCCTGTACATGCTATGTTTTGATTCTTGGTGGCTGGACATGTCGCAATTAAACAGGCACTGTATCAGGAAAACACATTCTGATTGACTGCCTTGTGCTAACAGAAAACCAAAGTCCAACTTTCCTATCATAAAGAGGGGTTTCTTGTACATGATATGGATTTTCAATATACCAGTAGCACATGTTTTGATCATTCATATGGCCATTCAGGTGAAATCAGACCTTGTATGAAAAGAATAGAAGCATTGGGACCATTAAATCTTAATTCAAATATGAAAAAAAGCCATTCACTATAACACGCTTTTGCTATGGGGTCACCTTGTTTTAAATAATGGACACATGTACACTTATACAGCTTCAGGTTTAATAATTTGTTGCTTTATGTGCAGAACCCACTGAAATCCCCACTTTGCTAATTTCGGGAGCGATTTTGTTGCCAAATGTTAAAATTTGTGCCAGTTTTGTCTAGTTTACCCTCTGTTAAAACTGTAAATTTCTGTATGTGTTTTTTATCGTGCCAGATTAATAAAATAAAATTTATTCATAATATTGTGAATTGCTTTTCTGGAAGGAGACAATTCTGTACAAACACAAGAATAGAATGTTTGTGATAACATTTACACATGAAAATATACTGCTTTAGAGTCAACTGCCCCTTCTTGGTGAAGCTCAACTATGTGCTGCTTCAAAATGATGTTAAAGGACAGGAGAGGAAACTTTAGGGAGAGAGTGGAAAGAGCCACTTGCAGCCAATGAAATTCAAAATACAGAGCATGCAGGATAGCTTTTATATGAAAGCTCTGTATATGGCTATTTCACTCAATCTATTCATCAATGATTACTCCTATTCATTTTTAATTAAAATATCCATACTTTAAAAAAAGAACGTCCCCAAACAAAATTGTCAGCTATTTTATGTTAACTAATAACTTAGTATTACAATAAAGGGTCAATCACCTATTTCTCTGAAAGGTGTGAAACAGTTTTTCCTGTTTTTAAATACTTTTCTTCATTCAATATGATGTTGGATACTCATTGGTGAAGTTTACTAATAATAATATATTGGATTATTAGCTTGAAGTGTGAATTTGAACTTGTACAGTAAAGGAAATCATATAATTAAATTATTGTATGGCAAAGTCAAACTGCACACTCTTGTGACTTCACTTACTTGTTTATATCTAGAATATGTTCTGCAGACCATCTGCATCCTCAGCTAATTATCAGCTTCTGGATGATTCACAGTATTTCTGTGGGGACACATATTCTGCTCTGCTGAAGGTGTGAGGAATTTGAAATTTTTGTCCTCTGAAGAGTCAAAAGTTTGTTATTCTGATTCCATGTGGCCGTGAGCTACTTTAATAATTTGCTTTTTTTCTCTCTCTTCTTCTTCTTCCCACTATATCATTGTTCTCTGTTTAGCAATGAAATATTGCCCTTGATTTTTCCATTTCTTTGCATTTAAAGTTTCTGAAGTGATCTCTAACCACTTGCTTGTTGTTTTCCTAATGTAAATTTTTTGCATTCTGCACAGCTCATTTGATAAATGCCTGCTTTTTCCTCTGGTGGAATACTTTCCTTAACTTTGCCATTCAGGATATTTTTAATATTAAATCTGTGTTTTTCGTGCTAATTTGATATGAACTGTTTTATAATATTTTAAAATTTGTACATAGCTCATGGGTGATTGTGAATTTTTTAAAAATTATCTTATCTTTTTCTTCTGAAAGAGGCCTCTTAAACTTCTGTAATTTTTTGTGAACCAATTCTTTACTAAATCCATTTTTAATCACTGTTCTTCCTATTTGTCTGTATTCAGTGATTACAGTGATTAAAGTGGATTTGGCAAAGAGTCGGTTCATAAAAAAGTACTGGATGTTTAATAGTTTAATAGTGGTGTGTAGTATATAAAAGTTTTTTCCAAGCACATCATAATAATTAGTTTGAATGAAATCTGTTCACAGGCGATCACAGTGTAGAAGTGAAGCTTGGTGGAGTTCATGTTGAAGGCAGTCCATTTCTTGTAAAGGCATATGATGCTGCAAAAGTTAAAGTGACTGATATTAACTCGGGTGTTGTGGGAAAACCTGTTTTCTTCAGCAGTAAGTATTAAGATCATTATATCATTAAATTATTAGAGGGAGCTCTTGCATTCTATATGTTTAATACTATTATATATTTCATTAATTTCTTCATGTTAATTTGTGTCATTACATGGGACATTTTTAACATATTACCTGATTATTTAATCAACTCCCTCTTACCTATCTTCAATAAACATAAAGACAATGTTTAGGTAATAGGGCAATTTGTATATATTTTTAGCAACAAGTATAAAGCAGAAGAAATTAATTTTAAGCTATACCTTTCAGTTAATGCCAGCCAAGCAGGAGCAGGAAATTTGGAGATCATTGTTTCTGTCAGTGGTCGCAATGTACCAAACTATGTGCAATCTGAAGGGAATGCCAAATTCAGAGTGAACTTCAAGCCTCAAGAAGCAGCTCCTCACAGTCTTAGTGTTCGGTTTAATGGTGAACCTGTACCAGGTAAATAGTTTTAAGTAAAATACAAGGTATGTTCAAAAAGTATCTGATCATAATCCAAAAAAAATTATTATGTTGATATCTTAATTAAAGCACACTCTGTGTTATCCTACCATTCAGTCCATAAGTCCATTATTGAAAGTAATTCCGAATGACTTGTTTTGGAATGGCTTTCAACTTCATCATCATACTACATTAATGTGTTCAGTTGTTAACACATTAATGTAGTGTATATTACCACTCCATTGTCTACAGCTTCGTAAGTACAATTTTTTCTTAATTCATCATCATGTTCCATATCTATATCCTTGGTACTGCTAAAGCACCTTGTTTTTCAACTTGTATCTGAACATTCACATTTTATCACCCGTGATCACAGTCTTCAGAAATTCAGAACACTTCAGCAAATGCAATGCACTCAGAACAGAGCTGTGTCTACTGCAAAAGAAATTTGGGTAAAGGTTTTGTTGCCACTGTGCACAAGTCCAAATTCTCTATTATATTATGCAGAGCTTGGGCTGATTCCAATCTAAACTATTTCTCTGAAAGTCAAAATGACAGTCTTCTATTATCAGCATGTGACTATATAAAACACAGGTTAATTTATACAATTCCATTGCATTGTCAATAAAATCATGCTGGATCTTTTGAATTGTTACTGCTTAGAAATCTTCAAACTTCTGGCTAACTTGAATGAAATTAAATTGTAACTCCCATATATGAGAGCTGTTCAAGACAGACCAGGACTTAATGTATTTTCATACACTATTTATTACTCTGGTTCAATCTCCAGTCATTTTTGTAAGCATAAAGCTCCCATTTGAATGCACTTTATATTTCTGCTAGCCTCATACACAAGGAATAGACCATATTCTTTGTGAGGTCATTGTGAATCACCTCAAATCTATGATTTTGAGTCTTGATATCAATGACCAGGTAATTTTTTTTTCAATGTGGCAATAAAAAGGTCACACAGGACCAAATAAGAACTGTAGGGGGGTAGTACACAGTGTTTTCATATTTAACCAAATTCTCCATCACAATATTTGGCACATGAGGCCTTGCATTGTCATGGTGAAGCCACCATCCATTCCAAGAAATTCTACTTGTTTGTTTACAATGTGGTGCCCAGGGTTCTTCAGAAATGACATGCAATACTCTCCTGTAACTGATGTTGTTAAACCATTCCATGACAGTCAAAGGAGGAGTCACCATAACCTTTCCAGCAGATGGAACAACCTTTGCCATTTTTACTGTTGGAGATAATAGTGTTTTCTACCACAGTGTTGGCTTGTTTCTGCTCTAAATCATAATTCATCACCAATAATGACTGATTCAAGGAAAGCGTTCACCTATATCAGCTAACAGATGTGTCCATTCAAACAATCTTTTGTTCCAAGGTTGAAAGATGCGGCACCCATTAGGCACAAACCCATATCTCATGCAAATGTCATGTATGAGGTGCTATCAAAAAGTTCCTGAACTGGTTCTTTTCTAAAGAAAATATTTCATTTATCTAATTTTCAGCACTGTCTTCTTCAAAATAGTCTCCTTGGCCAGCAATACATCAGTCCCAGCATTTCTGCCACTTTTGTAATGTGGCCTCAAAGTCATTGTTTGTGAGTGTAGAACCTTATGTGATTCATGCTATATCTCATCAGTGGTGTTGAAACAGTTGCCTTTCCCTGCACTGACCCAAATGACACAGCAATAATGTCAGCAATGTCATTGATTATTCTCCTATGATCTTCATGAACGATTTCCTGGACTTTTTCAACATTTTTTCAGCAGGTGATGCTCATTATCTTCCAGGAACGTTCTCGCACTTTTGAAGTACCTGTACCACAAAAGACTGTACCATTGCCATAAGCTTGCTGAAGAATGTTTAATGTCTCTGGCCAATTTCCCAATTTTAAGCACAATTTCATGTTAGCTCTTTGTTCTAACTTGCTGTCCATAGGTTAGTACATGCATGTGATTACAAATATCAGTTGTACTATTCCCAATGTAAATACAGCAATGTTGCTTGGCACACTGCTAGTTCAAGGTTACAGCTTCCTAAAGTTGGATGCGGAACCCTGCACTGCCATCTGTTGGGGAACTACAGAATCAGTTCAGGAACTTTTTGATACCACTGCATATAATAATGAAAACATTATGGTTAAAATTCTCAAGGCTTCACTGAGTTGTTGTGTTATTACCTACTGATCTTTACGTACAATCAGAGCAACTGTATGGCTGTGGACACTGTAACTGCACTTGCTATAAAAACTATCTTGCTTAACAGTAGAAATTGTGCCTTCTTTGAAATCCTTAAGCCATCTAAAGACAGTAAAACATAGTAGTGCACATTCACCACAGGCTTACTGAACACATTTATGCCATTAATAACAAGTAAAGGTTCCTATAACTTGGTTCTACCTCCTCCACAAACTAGTGGAAATAAGCAAAACCAATTAGACATCAGGATGTAACACTTTTTTTTTTTAACTGCAGGGTCTCCTTTCACCTGTAAGGTTCTTGATGCAAATCAGGTGCTAGTATCAGGATCAGCACTCAAAATGTCTCCTGTGGGAACAACAGCATTAGTTGTAATAGACCCACAAACAGCAACAGGAGACTTGGGTACATGTGATGTAACTGTAACCTCTCCATTGGGCCAACCAGTTCCAGTACGCCTAAGCAAAACAGACAAGTTCACAGCAGAATTTGTGCCAACAGAAGTGGGTAAGCATATGAACTGTTTGCAGATATTAATCATTGTGGCACTTTGAAATGAATTATCATTATTAAAGGGCGGATCAGAGTGACTGTTGTCTATGATATTTACTGACTCTTTACAATATAGTATACTTATGTTAAAGCAGATATGGTGACTCCAGAAGTAAACGCTGACGCATGCCTGCATTGTCAACTCAGTTGTATCAAAATAATGCAGACACTGCACTGTTAACTATTACAAAACATACATTGTACTTGTGTATAAAGTGAACACTATGTAGTCTGTGCATTGCACTGAACAATAATGTACATACAGAGATTGTAGAAAGTGAACATTCTACATCTCTCACTTAAACAAAAACTATATCGCGAGAAACTCTTTTTGATATCAAAAGACATAATAGGTGCATATGAATAATATACTATATCACTTTCTGATAACTTTCTAACACTTTTTGATCTGAAAGGTTCTTCCCCCCCCCCCCCCCCAGCAACACATCATGCACACCACACATGATTGAAAAAACAGTATTTTTTTTTCTAACACATTCTGAAGTTTTTCGTTTACTTTTTCCATAACTTCTCCAGCTTCCTAAAGTTTTACAGATACTTCTACCACTTTGTTTGTAGCCTTGACATATCTAAATCAACCTTTCTAATGACATTATGGCATTCAATGAATGAGGGATTAAAATTACTTTGTATGAAATCTAAACTGCTTGAAAGTTAAACTGAATTTAGGGAATTTAGGGATTCATTTTTTACACTAAACTCCACTTATTAAAAATAAAAATGAGAATTTCTCCCATCTTCAGTGAGCAACTCCTGAAACATGTCTTATTTTTATGTAAGTAAGTGGAGTTTAGTGTAAAAAATGAATACTTAAGTTTAAGATATATTATTACTCTACTGTCTACAGCTTTAAGTACAATATTTATGAATTTAGAGATTTTGCTATCTTAATTGCATGTGCATCTGTGAAATCTAAATCATTGATCATTTTCACAATTTTATCATAATATGTGACATAATAGAAAGCAGCCTCCAGCCAAATATTCCATCTTGTTGTTATACCATTAGGCCAGAAAAGAACCATGGCATTAAAAAATTTAGCTGCCATTGTGTGGTTCACTTTTTTTACTGCCTCACACATTAGTAAATATTTTTTTTTTCAGGATTGCATTTATGACAAACCTCCCTGTCATCCATACTAACAAATATTTTGTTGTCATTCACTTCTTTTCTGATTTTGTTCACAACATCGTGGTACAAAGAGGAGAAATCATTTTTCTATTGAGTCTACTCACTGGGAATATGTTGCTTTGTATATTTACACAGAAAGTCTTGAAAATGGGGGTTTTCTAATTTTTTAAATGGGATATTTGCACATATAATTGTAGCACATGTCTCATTTGAATTTGCATCTGATGTTGATTGCATTTCTTGTATGTATTCCCTGTCTTTTCTGCTGTTGCAATGTCTTTAAAACTGCCATTTTTTCATAGCTCTTAACTTGAATTTACATATATTACAAGTAATTATTTCTCCTTCATTGATGAAGATATTCCCTCCAAATTCAAGTACAAGACGTTCAGTTTTTTCACTTTGCACACTTTTTCCTTGGGTATTCTGACAGTTTATAAATGAACACCAATAGTACATGGTTGTTCCTAACTGCTCTGTTTGACTGTAAGGCTACAACTATGTGTAGTGCATTGGATACCTGTATTCTCAAATAATATCTTTGCATTTGTTTTTCTAGGGTTGTAGCAGTAGCATGCACCCTCTGTTTGCAAAATGCCTACTATGATAAATTTCCTCATCCACCATCTTTACATAGGAAACACATGCCAAGACATTCTGCTCTATGCAGCAGTAACTTGATGTCACAGACCTGGTCACTCAGATTCACCCTCTAGTCATTATATTAAGTAAAAATGCTTATGGTCAGTTAAAGAATAAATTATTGTTTGCATTTAGGTCGTCACAGTGTAGCTATTTTGCTAGATGGAGATCCAGTTAAGGGCAGTCCATTTGCTTGCAACATTTATGATGTCAGCAAAGTAAAGGTTACTGGCCTTGGTCCTTCAAAGGTAGGTTTTTGTTTTTAATGCTCTAAGAATTGTATATAACTCAAAACTAAAAAAAAAAAAATAATAAAAAGAAACAAAGCTGCCCAACCCACAAAACTGTTTATGAGGAAGTAATATTAAAGAAAGTATATTTCATGAGAAAAGAAGAATAAAAGGCGGTATAACAGATTTCAAATTTATGCTTTCTCTTCTAAATTATTTTTTTTATTTCTCTTATTATATTTAACTACAGTAGCTGCCTGAATATAAGATAAACCTCTTTTTTCCAGTGGCTTCTGTAGAATTTTGTATAGGTGGGTAGATAAGTTCCAGTCTTGCAAGAAGAGGGAGAGAGATCTTAGAGCAATTGTTGCTGTTGCAGTTCAAATGTTTATGAATAAGCAAATTTGCTGTGATCAGATCTGTGAGTTAGTATGTCATTGCAGTGAGTTGCCATTGTTTACATCGAGTGAACTATGAGCCAGCAAATGTTGTGAAAGTGTGATATTGTCATCCTTAATTCAAGGGCTAATAAATTATGTAAAAGTCTGGCTTTTATTTTTTTAATATGCTAATTTAAGAAAACCCTCCGTTTTCAAAATGTAAAATCTGAAAGAAAACCTTATCTTATATTCCAGTAAATGTCATTTTCCAATACAGCTATGAATTAATTATAGTATCCAAAGTGTTTCTTTGTTAATATATAAACAATGTTTCATTCTTTTTATAGTTTTTTTTCTTCTCTCTTGTTTGAACAAATTTACCTAGTAACTTAGATCTAAGTGCTCTTATAGATTTATGTCAGGTTTTGCTTAGTCCTGTAATTAACATTAAAAACCTCCTCTCCGAAAAAGTAATGCATAACTTGAATTAATAATAAATTATACTTTTTTTTTAAAATGCTCAGAATGCTGTATGCTAACACCAAGCTTTAAATTATCAAGTAAGGAGGATTTAAACATGAAAGGGGAATATTAAGAAAACAAGCCTCCATTGTCATAAGCATTTGCAGCTGTCCATTTTCCAAGTAACTTATTAATATAAAGGGAAACTTCCATGGTTGTTGCCTCAGAAAGTAAAATATTTTAAAAAATGTATCAAAGCTCAAAAAATGAAGGTCATTAATAAACCTGTTAAAGAAAAAACTCTGCTACACACATCAGGCATTTCATATACAATGCATTTGTGGAAGGTGTTATATGGATGAACAGAATATTTCATAGTCACCAAACTAAAAAAGAAAAAGAAAGAAAAAAATGAAAAATTCTGATGTGGAAACATCTGCAATAAGTAGCATTCTAACTAAAATAGATCATTCCATTGATTTTGACAAAGCTGAAATTTTGGCATCTTCTGTCACTTATAATGAAAGGAAGGTTCATGAAACTATAGAAATCAAGAAACTTTAAAATAATTTTAACAGAGACAACAAACTGGAATTAAGCTTCACTTGGGAGTCCCTTGCCCAAGAAATTTCATGCTGTTCTACCTGCAGGGAAGCAGAAGATCACTTGTCTTTTGGCACACTTCAGGCATATTGCTACTAATAAACTGGCTTCCTCAAAGAATGACTGTCAACCGCAAGGTATACTGTAAGACCCTTATATGACTTAGACACAGGATTAACCAATGGGGAAAGGGAAAATAGTCAACAGGTGTGTACTACCAACATGGCAATACTCAGCCCCATACTAACAATAGGACTACAAAGTTGGCATCACTGGGGTTCATTGTTTGCTGCATCCACTCTCAATCTGTCTGATTATACATATTCAACAACATGAAGGACTCACTGCAAGATTTGACAACAATGAGCAATGAGGAGATTCGGGCAGCTATTCAGACATAGATCTCTGAAACAATGGTTTCGTGACACCATAATTAAGTTACCAGGAAGATGACCATTGTGCATTGAACCTTGCTGCATAATAAATAAGGTACAAAAAAACTGCTGTTGTAAATCATTTCCTAACATTCCTTGTAATATAAGATGGATAAAGCAGAATGGAGCAGATAAAAATGTATTGATTGTTGTAATAATCAGGAACATATGGTTTAACTTACTTGAGAATTAGTGTTTTAAAATTGAGTGAAATAGAGGTGAGGAGAATTAAAATAAATGTACCATTTGGGAATTGATGGAAAATGACTAGCATGGTATATGGAATATGAAGGAACAAAAAGATTGAGGGAGCAAGTTTGGCAAAAAGGATGGGATGGAAATCAGAGTAAGGAAAATACGATAATATAATATATAATAATATAATATTTAATAAAGAAGTTACAGAGAATATAAAGAAGTTATGAAATTTTGCATGGAGAATAAAAGAAAAATGAATGAGAAAATTAAAAATTAGAATGAGGGAGGGAAGCTAGGAAATTGATGTTAAAGATTGAAAGAATTAATATAGAAGGGGGATTCTGAGGTATGATATCAACATAACATGAATCACTAGGTTAATAAATGCACAACTAATTTGAAAGTATTAAAATTTATTTAATTAAAATTCACTTTCTTTAAAAGTTGTTAAAGAAGAGTAATATTGACAAAATATGTTTCATTTCTTTATCCAGGTTGGGAAACCAGCCACATTCACTGTGGATGCCTCAGAAGCAGGTGAAGGAACTTTGGAACTTGTGGTGAGCACGGATAAATCCACAGTGAAAGCAGAAGTTGTAGCATGTTCCAGAGGACTTTATGATGTCACTTTTGTGCCTCATGAGCCTATTCCACACTTTGTCAACATCTCATTCAATGAGGAGGATGTTCCAGGTGAATAAAACATTTTAATGCAATGGTTACAAAATTCTGTAAATGTTATGAAAAGTATAACATTCACCATGCAGATATTTTCCGTAAGTCAGTCTTGAAATAAAATTTACGGCATGGTTCTCTAATTGAATAAAGGCTACAAGAGCTTTGCAATACCTTTAGAATGGGAATAATTTTTCAAAAATAAAAAATGGAAAATATGTACTTCTTTTTTTCTTGCATTGAGCCACAGCCATCATGAGCCTTCACCTGTTTGGCTTTTTTCCCCTGATGCAGAATTCTACATTTTTATACCTGTTGAATGTAATTCCATCCCCTATTCTTAAGCCTGCCCATTGGTCTGGATCTCTGGATTTATATAAAAAATCTGTTTCACTTAATTTGTCTCTGTCATTCTGTTTATATGCTCCAACCATTAATCTTGAAAATATAATATGCGTTACCAAATCCAAATCTTTAAATAGTTCCATATTTTTATGGTTGTATCTGCATCTCTATTTATTCCCAAATCTGATAGCTCTATTTATCATACAGAATCATTTTCTCAAATACAGCTATTTCTGTATATACATTTTTATTAACTGTTTTTATATTTCTGCCTCATACATTGGACTAAAAGATATGTAAATTTTCTCCTTAAAATTTTTGGTATGTTTTTATTCTTAATTTCATATAATAGCACATTAGATTCATGTAAATATGGTAATTGTTTAAAAGCTTTTATAAATTTCAAAATTTATTATTTTTTTATTTATTTATTAAATTGCTAAGTACATACATGGTTATGGTCTGGCCTTAACCCTAGTTAGTTGGCCAGAACCATAACCAACTCAATCTACAAAAGGTCAATATTACATAGATATTCTTTATCACATAAAATTTGTCTAAATTACATGTTTTTCAACTGACCACTTTCATTTCATCCTTATTTCCCATAAAAACTCCCCTTATTTAGATATCTCCTCAAGATCTTCAAAACCGCCTGTGGTGCCTCAGTAGTAAAAACGGGCGTTAAACACTACTCAAAAAAAAAAAAAAAAAAAAAAAAGATCTTCAAAAATCTTTCTCAATACAATCCCTTTATTCCTCAGTAACCATTTCTTGCTAATTAAGCTTTCCCTCCAATTATTTGTGATCTTACATTGAAAGATAATATGAATTTCATCTTGCTTCTCCCCACAGATAGGACATATTCCCAGCATAACATCTCTCCTCATTTCCCTTAATTTCCAGATTAATCAAAACCAGCCTATCCCTTCTCTTTCATTTTTCTTGAAAATTAAAATGTACTTCTCTTTTTCTGGGTCCCTGTTAAATTCTTTGTAGTATGCTAGTAAGCTTCTCTCCCTAAATTGGGCAAATAAAATTTGACTATCCATTCTTGATCTCACTTCTCTCCAACAACCTCTTCTAAAATATCCAATTTTAACCCAAACATCACCTAACTCGTTTTTAAATAACTGCCCTCTAATTTCCTTCAACCAGATTTTAGTCATGAATTTGAATTTTTTAATTTATTTCCCAATAATATCTCAACATAAACAGTTCATATTCATTTCATAACTGCCATATCTTGGTCTTCGGTTCATCGATGATTATTCACATGCTATCATAATATCCAAATTTTCTTCTTGATAAAAATGTATTACCAGTTATTATTATTATTATTATTATTATTATTATTATTATTATTATTATTATTATTATTATTATTATTATTATTATTATTATTATTATTTTATATTAATGATATACAGCTTCCAAAGCCATTGACAAACTAAATGCCTTCAGAACAATTTGAGTCAAGCCACCTCCCAAATTCCAGTGTTTATGCATGCAGTACTCTTTTCAAAGTTTGAACTCTGCCAATTGGTTGTTTGAGAGGCAAGAATTAAAGAAAGCATGTGAATGTAGTTTATTTCTGATTTATTTGTTCTCAGTTGATTTTTTTCAAATAATATCAATTTAGGCCTGTAGAGTTTTTTCATATTGTATAGCACGTATATTTTCATTATTACAGGAAGTCCATTTAAATGTGAAATCCTGGAGCTGGGTATAAAGGAGATGAGGCAGATGCACCGTAAAGAAACACGTATGGTGACCGTACGTGGCGAGGGTCTTAAGGATGTGGTGGTTGGCTCTACTGCATACTTTGATGTGGACCCTAAAGGCATGGAAGGGCATGTTGATATGGAAGTAGTAGGTAAGCAGAGCATAATTTAAATAAAATAGTGTTTTACACATAATCAAATCATAAATTCTCATATATTTGAATAATAACTGCAGGAATATATGAATGCAGCTTTTATACAAAGGGGTTCCTCTAGTTAAGGAAAGACCTTCTTTCCCAAATTTTTTCATGGCAAGATAGCCTTTCACCATCACCACTTTTTCAATTATTAGTTATAATTTAAAATTTATAATCTGCTTAGCTTCAGTTTCATTATTAAGACAGGGAATGTAGTATTTTGCTAGATAACAATAAATTTATTGCTCACATGTTTATATAAACAAATTTCAGTTTTATATGAATTTCTATTCTTGCAGCAATTAACAATCAAATAGCAAAATAATATTGATATGGAATTGGTTTGATGTCACTTATACTTCATTACATGGTTTTTTTAATTGGGAACATCAGATCCTATCATTAGCAGAAGACCAACTGGTAGAGGCACACTGTGCAGATGGTTGGAAAATTTATCAAATATATCCAATTATGGTGTCTGGAAGTTCATGATGTGGTTTTTATTTTTGATGATATTTTTTCCCATGTCAATAGTTCCAAAGGTTTGCAAGTGTGTTTCAGTATTTTTTTTTAATCAATTTCATAGTTTTCTTACCAAAATTGGGCTACCACCACCAATTTCTCTATCTGTTTTGTAACTGATATTTTTTAAATGTTATTTGGTGCAGATTTCCAAATGTTTTTTTGTTTTTCCAATATTTACCTGATCATAGTCTTTGCAATTGGTTTGGTAAATACCCAACTTCTTGTCAGAAGATATAGAATCTTTACGGGAAGAATGTAATACATTTTTAATACTGTGGATGTTTTAAGGAGCCAAATTATTTTATGCTCTTAAAAAAAATCAAATTTATTGAGCATGCTATTAAAACATTTTATTTGTAATAGTAAACTTGCATCTTTGATATATTGGAGCATTCACTAATCGGCATGCATGGCTATTTAGGATGGTAAGCTGGTGTGTTTTGGGATTAAAGCTATTATTCTTAATGTTATTGTCACTGTGAATAGGTTTCCAATATAAATATTCCAAAGGCCAACCTATTAATGTATTTTATAATCTTCTGACCTAAAAAGTGTACCCAACCATTCTTTTTAATTTCTAATGTGAACTGTATTCATCTTTCCTATAAATTTAATAGTTTTAAGGCATTGTTATCCAAATGTTTAATGGCAAATATGTTGTCCACATGTGTGTGCCAGGTTTTAAAAAGTATAGAAAAAGCCCAAGTAAGTGAAGTATAAGTGTCACCAAGCCAACTCTAATATCAGTATTAAATTTCAGTAACTTTATTTTAACCAATTAATTGCTGAACTTTTGTCTTTGGCTCATCAGCAGTTTCTTACAGCACTATTTAGAAAACATGGGCTCAGCAACATTTGAATACTTTTCATATAAGCTCAAATACAAGAAAATATCAGACACCTCCATTAATAAAAATAAAATAGAATAAAAACACTACAAATCATGTTACTAATTGCAGATTAATTAAGACTAATAATAATGCTTATTAATAACCAATATCTTTTGGGTGAACGTTTTCCTGATGATGAAGCTATACAAAGGGAAGTCACTACCTGGTTCCAACAGCATCCCATAGAATTTTTCGCTGCTGAATTTCAGCCAAATGATGGGACAAGTACTTCAGTGTACGTGGAGATTATGTTGAAAATAAGTTTTTTTTCAGTATTCTTATTTGTTTTAAGTTTTATATTCTATGTAACTTAATGATCCACCCTCTACTTCAAGACTTAATTGCATATTGTTATAAATTAAAAAGGATTTATGAATTTGTATTGTTTGATGTAGGACCTGATGGCTCTCATGTTCCTTGCTATGTAAAGAAACTTGCCTCTGGGATGTACAGAGCTGAGTATCGGCCACAACATGTGGGTCCCCATAACATTACAGTTCTGCATCAGGATCAGCCAATCAGTAAACAGCCTTTCACAGTTGAGGTGTTTGATCCAAGACAGGTGAAAATAGTGGAAATGGAAGAAGCTTTCTGTCATCGAGCTGCTAGTTTCAAAGGTAAACAATTTGTCTATTACTTGAGCTGGGTTGCATTGTATTCTGCATATTTTCTTTTGTTACATATGTAATTTGTTATACTTTGATTTCCAGTGGATACATCTGGAGCAGGCAGAGGTGTATTAGTTGCAAGCATACGAGCTGCAGGTCAAGAAGTTAAGCATGCAGTCCATGAGTTGGATAGGGGACAGTACCAAATAGTGTACCACCCTAAATTGGCAGTTCCTCACAGAATTGATGTAAAATATAATGGCTTGCATATAGCAGGTAATATATTTTTAAGCTTAAATTTTGCATATATTCATATAATGTCTCAAACTCAGAGTATTGGTGAATTGAAGTTAATTATGAGTTTTATTGTTTAAAAAAATTCAATGTAATTTTTGTTTGTTACTTAGGAAGACTTTTAACAGTGATTTTATTTTAAATTGCAATATTTGGTTGAATTTTTTATACTGGAACTTCACACCTATTTATTTCTTGCAATCAAGAATTGACAATAACAACTGCCAGCTTATAAATTAACACAGTGATTAGAAGAAAAATATATAACATTCCTAGAATTTTAAAGTTTAGCAATCAAAAACTTGCTAAATATAATTGACAAAATTAAAAACATTAAATTATCCACAGATCAAAGGCCAATTTCCTTGGCACGAGAACCTTGTTTCCAAGTATTCCTTAGGAAAATCTTTCATGATTTTTACAGAGTTGGTTACAATCAATCAATTTACAAACAGAAGAAATATAAGAAAATTTCAAATTAACAAGACTATTTATAAAACAAATCTACTTAATTTCAATGGAAAATATTATCAAGAAAAATCAGGCCTAGTTATGGATAACCACTTTCCTCTTTACTGTTTGATTTGTTCATGTTTTTTATTAAGATGCCCATAGTAATATCTTCCTCAAATATATTGATATAATGGTGCTGTTACATGGATGATATATTTTGCATAATAAATAAAAAAAATGCACAGATGAAGCAGTCATATTGTTAAACATATAGAGAAATCACTAAATTTCTGTGTAGAGGTGCAGTCTTGAAATTATTTTCTTTTCCTAGATTTGAAAATAATTAGAAATGACAACAGACTGGAGTAGCAGTTCACAAAATTTTGACTACATACCCCTGTTAAATATATATCACTGTTGCAGATTCCTAACATTTAACTCAAAGTTTAAAATCTTGTGTGTGGCCTATGGAAAGAGGAGTGGGAAAATATAGACATAGTTCTATTATGTAGAAGTCTTCTTCAGGGGAAATTTAGGTTAGAACTTTGGCAATAGAGCATGATAGATGATATAGTATTGAACTCTCCTATAGTAGATAAGTTTGATTAATGTGGGGAAAACAATACTTCGAGGAATGATCAATGCAAGTTTTATTCATATTGTTTATAATGAACGAATGTTTTACTCAGGTTTCCCTTTAAGAAATATCAAGTTTAAATAAACATTAGGGATGAACAATAAAACACATACTAAATTTACAGGTCATATCATTAATTTTCACCTTAGAGGTACAAACTGCAGACTGCTTACCATTCTTAGATAAAAGTTATTAGAAAAGGCAATAGACTATAGAGGGTTGTCCCAGTTAAGCTCGGACGATTTTGAATCTCTCCTACAGTCTGCTGGTACAGTTTGAAGCAAATATTGCTCTGTAATGGCTTCACAATTCACTGATTTGTGGTAGGGCTACATTGTTGGGCTTTCCCCACATTGGTTACAGTCTTTCAATGGTAATAGAAAGGTGTAAGTAAGTCATGTATGGGCCATACAACACAGCTGCATAAAAATGGATTCCCATCTGAGGCTCAATCTGCAAAAAAATATAACAAGAAAAAGGGAGTAACTAGCACAAACTAAAGGGCTAGTAGCCAAAGTAAGGGCAGCAGTGACACAAGAAACCCTCCAACACAAAGAAGCATACTCAGTTGCATTGGAAAATCTAAACGGGCCTTTATAAGGTAATCCACCAATATTTGGGCCTAGAATGGCAGCATAAAGCATGCAAGCACATTAAAGAATGCTTCACCAATGCAAGAAAACTGTATGAACACCACCTGGCACATGAAAAGTGGCAATGGATGAAGCATGGATTTATCTAGATGACATACAAGCCCTGGCTATTTACTGCCATCAAGTGTGCCAAAAGAGGCATTCCAACTTCATCCTGGAAAACAAGAAAAAGTTATTCAAGGGGTTCATGGGATTTGCAGGTTACTGCGCTCGGGGGAAACTTAGCATTGACAAAGTTGCCAAAAATGTAAAAATTAATGCAGCCTACTACAAAAGCAATGTCATGGGCCCAATTTTTTATGAATATATTCCCTGGTTGTATAGTGAGAATGCTCCAAATGTTAGGATACACACAGATGAAGCATCCAGCCGAACTTCTCGATCATTCTCAGACTACTACCACTAGAAAGCTGTGGAAACAGTAATCAACATGATATCATTTAAAAGGACCCCTGTGAAGTCACCAGATGCCTCACCCATGGATTTTTTGCATATTTGGTCTGCTGAAACAGTGCCTTCCTTCTTGATGTTCCATCACAATTGAGGGTCTCTGGAAAATCTACCAGAATGAGTGAGCTAATATCCTCCTTCCTGTTCTATGGTGCAGTCTTCTACAATGAAAATTGCATTGGAGAGCAGTAGTTTAAACCTATGGATATTAAATTGAACACCATTGATAGTGGAGAAAGGGAATCTCACCATGAAAAAATGTAAGTAAAAATATCCGCTTAACTGGGGCAACTCTCTGTAGAGTTTGCAACTAACAGAACAAAATATAAAAACTATTATTAAATTTCCAATGTTATAAATCCAACCAAATATCAAAATCTTCCTAAACAACAAATCAAACACTTTTTATGTTTATTTTATGCTGAACAGGTTGTCCATTCGAGGTATCTGTGAAAAATCCAGCTGTTGGACAAGATGTCATTGCAACTGGTCTTGGACTGTATCAATCACGTGCTGGAAAAGTGACAAGTTTTGTCATAGAAACTCTGGGACACCCAACAAAGGAATTTGATGTCGTCATAACAGGGCCTCAGGGTTCAGCAGTGCCAGTTAGGTGTTATCAACAGAAAGATGGCAATCTTCTGGCAGAGTTTACTGCCCAAAGTGCAGGTAAACATTGCAAAACTTGTTTTCATGCACAGTTAACATTAATTTTTTCAGTTTTCAATAATTTGTGTTATAAATAGATAGTACTAACTACCCGCTTTAACAGGAACCATTTTGAATTATTTTAAAACATTGAAAGATCAAGGAGAAAACCAATCAAAGTCTGGTTTTATAAAAAAATTGGTTTTCACAGCCACCTGATAGAAGTCATCCAAAACTACGGGGAGCAATCTTAAAGTTATATTATCAGTTTTAATAGTGAAGAATAACTTTACTTTGCATTGTAAAGAAATCATGCGTCCTTGTAATTTTTGCCTCTTAAATTTTACCTTATTATCATCATGCAGAATGCTGCTAGAGTGTAAAATCCGATTTGGAGCACTCTTTTGAGAAGACTGAAGCTCCTGCAGTTATTCATTCCTTTCCTGTTTTCGAAAGGAAAAAATGCCAAGGAAATTCATGTTGAGCCGATTGCCATGTATAAGTTTCTGCCCTAAAGTATGACATTATTGTTAAATGGCACATGCATATCCAATATGGACAAATTAGTCTGGAAGATCAGCCAAGAAGTAGCTACTCATCTCTCAGCAAGGAATCAAGAATTGTGGTGCAAATGGAGGCCCTGATGCCTGAAGTCCATCACATTTCAGTTGAGGCAATAGTGGAAAAGGTGTGTATTAGTCATGATTCAATGATAAAACATTATTCGCAACATTCTGCATATGATAAAGGTTGCTGTCCAGTGGATACTGCACTTGCTCACACCTGAGCAAAACAGCGCCGAAAGGAAGCAGCAGTCGAAATGTTACAGCTTTGCCAGGCTGATCCTGGCAACTATTTTGAGCACCTGATCACTATGATTGAATATTAGGTATATCACTATGACCCCAAGACAAAGCAGCAGATCAAGCAGTGGAAACATGCAGATTGACCACCACCATCAAAAAAAAAGTGAAGATGCAGGTATCATTGGGGAAAGTTATGTTTCTTGGGACTCCTATTGTGTGCTGTTGACAGATTAGACCTGCAAGGGCCAGACAATAACTGGAAAATATTTTCATACCCTCCTGACAAGATTATGGGAAGCCATCATTAAAAAAAATACCACTGGAAGCTGTCCAGGGATCATATGCTGCACGACAATGCACAAACACTCTCTTACATCAGAGAGTGATGTATGCAGCTACTTAGGAGTATGAAATTTTACTCCATCTTCACCTAACCAGCACCCAGAGACTTCTTCCTCTTTCCTCACATGAAGACCCCACTGTATGGCACACATTTCCAGATGACAAGGCGATATGAGAGGTAAAGCAATTCTTCACTAGCCAAAGTGAGGTGTTCTACCATTACCGTATGCACCAACTCATCCATCGGTGAGAGAATTATGTCAGTTTGTGTGATGCATATGTGATGTGTGATATGGAGAAAGAGTAAATCCAGGATCAAGACTCTTGACTGTATGCATCTTCGTTTATGGTGATAATATAAAATTTATGACTGCTCCTCATACATTCCCAGTAACATTTTACATGAAAAAATTAATAGTCACAAAATTAAAGACATATATATGTATATAAAATATAAAGACACATGAAAAAACCGGAAGACAGACTTCATTTCCACTGGCTATTATGAGCATACAGGGTATGTTGCAATTTTAACAGTAATATAGTTAAAAATTCAGTAAAGCTTAGTTCTATTGTAACGTATTTTTCAAATTTGTTTTTTAAATGATCCATTGTAAGAAAATGTGACATTGATCATTTTCTTATAATGAATCATTGCAAGATGCAGACACAGGACACAGTGGTTGTGCAGCAAGCCTTGGCCCTACAAGGTTGTTGGGCTAGAGGTTGAGTTTTTTATATATAAACAAGAATTTATCTGCAGAATTGCAAATGGGAATGTGATCAGCATACTGCACCCTGTTGGTCCTAGTGGTATAGTGGTAACCATACTTGCCTTCTAAACCCAAGATTGCAGGTTCAAACCTGGCCAGGATTGATGGATTTTTTTCAAGTATAAAAATTCTAAGTATGGCTTCCTTCAGAAGGCAAGTTAAGCCATGGGTCCTGTGTTGTACATTTACAGCACAAAAAGGAATCTCAATGCTGAAAGAAGAGGCCTCTGAGCAAAATTTGTCGGCCATTCTAAATGGGATGCTGATGACCTGAGATGTTAAAGAGCATCCATAAATACCCCCATCCCAAAAAGACATACTGTGGCCCACTAGCCATTGCCACATAGCATTCTTGATCATGGGCCACTAACTCTCCATCAGGTATACTTATCATGAGGCTGGATAAATCCCATTTCAGGCCCTTCTAACTTAAAAACTTCTAAACAGGTACTAGGGATCAAACCCAGGATCTCCTGACCATATAATATAAAATTTTTCTTTTCACATTTCTAGCAACCTCATAAATCGCTCAAGATAGGCTATAAAATAGGAACAGAAATTTATGTTTCAAATCAAGACAGAATAATTAATTTTGTATATCCTCTTTAACAGGAACCTACAAAATTGATGTTACTCAAGGTGCTCGTCCAGTTCGTGGTTCTCCATACTATTGCCAAGTGTTTGATGCAAGCAAAGTAAAAATTGAAGATGTGGGCTCTAAATCTGTGGCAGTCAATGAAAAAATTGCCTTTAAATGTAAGTACCTCTTCCCCATATCATTCACGCTATGTTGTTACACAGACACGATCTGCAACTAAATTAAATATTTACTCTTCATAGTTTATAGCCAGAATCTCTGATCTTATTTTTCTTGCCACATTTTAGAAATAAAGAGCAAGAACAGTGGCATTCAGCGACTTTTCTCACACCAGATTAGATTCAATAAAACTATCTTTATTAGGGCTATCAAAGAATCTTTTTCATAGTATAGCAAAATATTTTCTCTTTACATTTACCCAGTTTAGCTATTCCCAATTGATGAACAATTTGTTATAAATAAATGTAACAAAATAAATAAGAATAAAATAACAATCTTACCTTTGTTTGTATGTTAATGCAATCTTCCTTTTTGAAAGAACTTCTCGATGATGGCATAGAAGTCTGTTTGATTTTGTAGTTCCTCTATTAAACTCTATTAAGCTAGTTTTGTTCTGGTGTTTATGTAAATTGCAAAGTTTCTTCTTCAGTTTCTGCTGCTTGTTTTTTTTTTTTTTCCACGTAATATTTTTATTTCAGTGCAACGAAGAGAAGCTGGATTTGCAGAACTGGATGTAACAGTGACCAGTCCTCTGGGTCAGGATTTGCCTCTTGAAGTGAAAAGCTGTGTGAATGAAAAAGACTGTGATATGATTGAGTTCTGTCCAAGTCTGCCGGGTAACTACCGCTTCAAAATGACATATGGAGGAGAAGAAATACCAGGTATGTATTCTATCTAGTTCTTTTGGCCACAGAACTATTAAATAAGAACTTTTTTTAATGCTTAACATGTGTCTGAAGCTCTTATTTCTATCTTCAAGAAATCTTTTTGTTTTTCAAGGTTCACCCATCACATTCACAGTGGAAGATTCAGGGATGGCAAAAGCAACTGGAGATGGACTGTCTTGTGGCCAAGTGGGCAGTCCAGCAAGTTTCAAGGTCTTAGGATCAGGTCTGCCTGGTAAACCTAATGTACAAGTGGATGGTCCAGAGACCATAGCAACATGTACAGTGGAAAGAGAGGCAGAAGGAGTCTTTGTGGTGACATACACACCTATTGAAGTTGGCGTTTTTGATGTAAAACTGGATTGGGACAATACCCCAATACCAGGTATGTTATATGTTGAAGTACCAGGCTTCATAGTATGTCCTCACTTCTTGCACAGAATTTTGCCTATTTGGCCAAGGTCCCATGCCCACTCTTGGCCACTGACCTGCCTGTCTGCCCTTGAGCTTCCAAGCATAAAACAATATTTAAAAAAAAGTCACATTTGTTTGTAAAGATGGCAAGACAGCTGACTTAGAGTAAATTATGTTTATGTGTAAATGCTATTATAAATACGTATCAACTTGTTGTGATTGTGAGCAATTAATTCACAAGTTCCTTAGCACATTCCCTCCTTCCAGAACTGCAATTCCTAATCTTGTGAATAAATTTAATTTTACTGGTTCAGTGCAAAGCTAGAAACACATGTAAAGACTTCCAGTTCCATTTGTCTTCTGTCTTAGGCAAAATTGGCATAAATCTTGAACACTCACCAACAAAGCACTATAGAATATAGAATAACAATTTGGCATTTCAGTGTCTTCTACTCATACAGCAACAAAATTCTTAAAAGTCAAAATTTGTAGGTTTATACATGTCTATTGTCCCTGATAAGATGATCCTGTAAGTTGTCTATGTTATTGAGAATGGTTTGTTTGTCAGTGACTGAAGGGCTAATTGATCTACAACTGGTGTTATTTCAGTAAATTAACCAGGTTGATTAAATTCTTGTAATTTTTGTTGTACTAAATAAATACTAGTTAATAATTTTTTCTATTATTTAGGTTCTCCATTCCATCCAAAAATTGTTGACCCTCAAAAGGTGCGAGTGATTGGAGGATGGGAATCATTTACAGATGTCGAAGGTCGCCTAGAGCTAGCTGTTCATCAAACAAAGAAGATTAGCCTGGATGTTGCCGAGGCTGGTCCAGGTATTGAACCTTTTTATTGAAAAGTAATAGCTTTTTCTCTTCCTTTGGTTAATGAGATTTCATATTGAATTCTGTTATATCTGATGCAAACAGAAACGATCATGTAGTTTTCAAGCTCTATAAGTACAAGTGCCTTGTTGCAAAGAATATGGTTTCTCATTTTGTATAAACTAATGTACTCGAAATCTCTGTTAGGAAATGCACCTTAAAAAGAAATTAGTTATAGTAGTTTTCTATTGCCAAATGCCATGTAAGTGAAATTATGTAATATCCATCACAGGACACTCTTTATTAAGTGTGTACAGATAACAATATAACAATTCAAGTTCTACACCAGGCCATTATTGAAATACTTGCCAACACAAACATACTGGTGAATAATTACAATATTTCCAATGTACAAATTGCCCTAAATAAACCCAATACAAACAAAAAATGCTTCATTTTGCAGTTATAGTGGTATAAAGGAAAATATGAATGAATCTTAATTAGGAAAGTTATTTTACTTACTTTCTATGGTTACACAATAACTTTTTCTTTTCTTTCTTTCTTTCCTCTCTGCCTAAAACCAGATATTAAGAAAATGGTATTGATGAACTATAGAAACTGTTCAAAATTATGTCCAAAATTTTTATATTTTGTGTCCCTTCCTAGGAATTCACATGACCACTTCAAAATGTGTAGATTTCTTAACAAAATAATATAAAATATATAGTAAATGAATATCTAAACAAATGCTGCAGAAGGCTCAAAATCATTTAATAGCACTTTTCATATATGAAATGTTTTTATATAGGGACACTCACAGCTGAATGCAGAGGTCCTACAGGTAACTCGGTACCCATAGCCGTAGAACCAACTTCTGGATCACGTGTGCGTCTTCTACTGACTCCAAGGATGGCAGGAGAACATTTGGTGTACTTGCAATTTGGAGGATTTCCCTTGTCACGATCTCCTCTTTTGGGTATTGCTGATGGTGGTGCAGGGGCATCTAGTGGTCCTGTGAGAGTGGTACTGACTGGAAGAGGCCTTGCAGGAGCTAAGTGTCACGAAGAAGCTGAATTCACTATTGATGGCTCGCAAGCAGGACCAGGTAAAGAAGTTTAGCATTCTCAGGAATATCCTATATTTATTTCTATTCAATTTTACAAAATGAGAGGAAATTGCTGAGTTGAAGCTATTTTTATTTGCATATTCAAAATAATACTGTAGTCATATAATTTCTGTACTTCAAAATTTTCTGGTAAAATTCAAGAAAATAATCCCTATATAAATACACATCCCATTTTCAACAAATATCTTGGCTTATAAAGTTATAATGTGAGTTGCACATTAATGTTTAATTCACTGATAATTTTTGAAACAACATTGAGTTACATAGGACGAAATTTCTTGAATTTTGAGAAAATACACTATTCACAAATTGTTCTTCCACCCAAGAAATTGAAGCAAATTCTAGGCCAGTCAAGAGCAAATTCAAAACTACGATGCTTGACATTTATAAAATAAGAGAGCAGTTAAATAAAGAATAATCATTTTTTTTTTATTACATACCTTTACTCACCCTTAATTTTGATAATCTTTACAAAGGGTCCCCATTGGATACATGTGCACCTTTCCCAGCATTTCTGCCAATCTTTAAAGACATGATGGAAACCATTTTTTGACAGGTCCTTCCGAGTCACCTCTACAGCCCTCTCTACTACCTATTAATTATAGAAAATGCTTCCCATGAAATATTTCTTCAATTTCAGGAAAAGGAGAAGTCATACTTGGCTAAATCTGGACATAGGAAAAACAGAGAAACATAGGCACATGGTTAAAGGAACATTTCAGGAACATCAAGTACAAGCAAATAGAGAAAGATATGCAGCAGCATATCATTTTTTGGACAGAAAATCACGACATAGGGAATAAAGCAAAATTATTCAAATCATTACAAGGACCTACAGAACTAGCAACTTTGGGAGAAAATCTACACCTACAAATAAAAAGACAGTCTAATGAACTTTAACACTGCCGGGAATGAAAACATAAATTATAAGTTTATCACACCACCACCAGAGCAGAATATACATTCCCACAGCTTAACGAATTATCCGACAGTTGAAATTTAGCCTAGCTGATGATGAGAACGAAATATTCTTGAAACCGGTTTTATATATATTATGACAAGTAAGTGAAGCATTAAGAGTGTGTAGTTCAACTAAATCATACAATAATACCAATTAAATGTCCTTTTGTTCTGGAATCATTCGTTTTGGAACCCACTGTGCACAAACATGTCTCATGTTCAACATTTCAGTTACCAACTAAGGGTTGCACCCAGAGAAATTTTTAGCATTTCTAAAAGTGTTCTAAATGTTATTCAACAACCCTCTCTCACAGAGGTGTTAATGTTTTCCTTCATTAGAGCACAGTGTGTCCATGTCCTTTAAAATTGCCTCCCCTCTTTAAGCATTTTAAACCAATTTCAAGCTGTGCTATAGGGAAGAACAAACTCTTCATAGACCTCCTGTAGCATCATATAGGCCTCAGCTGAAGATTTGTTCAGACGAAAGCAGAATTTCAGAGCAGCATATTGTTTTTCTCATGCCACCTCCATTTTGCTGTAGGAGAGTTGAACATGTCTCAATTTGCACACCTCTAGCAGCCAGGAACCAGAAGTGACAACAATGAAACTAGTATAGTGTGTACATTATGCATTAAGCTAACAAAATATTGTAAAGTTAAATTTTAGCATGAAAAATTATGGCTAAAAAATTATTTCTACATTCTTTATTGATTTTTCAAGCCATTTCTGGTATTTTCCTTACTCCAGTTGTCAGTTTTACTTTGGCTAATGCTACCATTTTCTTGTCATTTCAACTACCAACAGAACATGTGCATAAGTAAAATGCATTATCTTTTTTTATTTCAGGTTTGCCAGAAGTAACTTTAACAGGCATGAAAGCAGATATCAAAGTCCACTTGCAGAATCTTGGTAACAGTGTTTACAGAGCTACATATACACCAACAGTTCCTGGAGCATATTTACTGAATGTCATGTGGTCTGATAGGTGAGTGCTTTTAATCATTTGTGTGCCACATATTACTTTTATAGAATAACAAGCATTATCTAACATTTCTACACTGGCAAACATACATGTTTTTTTGACATTTCTGTCAAGGTAAGCATGTAATTTAAACTAATACAATATGGGTAACTTTTTTACACACTTCACTTCACATTGTTATAGTTTAAATATAATATCTTCACTGTAAACAGCTTCAAAATTATATAAATATGTAAGCATGAAATTTTGGTTTTACCTTTAGATCTTGCAAAATATTAATTCATATTTACACTATGAATTCATATTAACAATAATTTGTCATATCATATTTACTCATTTATCCTATCGAGAAATTGGGTTCAAACTCTCTAAGAAATACAATAGACCACCACCATTGTGCAGTAATAATGTTCATATTACAAATGTGGCAGGCTCAGGTTCAATTACTGGTTGGATTAGTTCCTGATTGAGCCTTTTCATTGATTTCAGGCAAGTCAAAGGTTGTCCCCTAAAAGTGGCTGTAACAGCAGTTGCTGATGCAAGTAGAGTTGTATGTTCAGGTGATGGACTTCGTGTTGGTACTGTTGGCAAAGAAATAAGAAGTTTTATCGACACCAGGCGTGCTGGACCAGGTAAGCAACATTTAAGATATAAAAAAATTCCGTTGCTGTGTATATACTATCCACACGAGGTATTTATTAGCAAATCATCTCACTCTGAGACAAGTTTTTGTTAGTTCCAAATGATGTAAGGCCTTGATTTTCTATTGTAATTGAGCATATTGAGATCAAATGATGCACAAAATTAGTCTGTAAAACAAAATCTAGAATTAAAATGTGCCAATCGTATAATTGATATAATTTAGTTGAATTACACACTCTTAATGCTTCACTTTTGGTACTGCAAATGTTTGTTTACAGCAACTAGATATGGGTTTGTATTTTAAGTAAAAATTTTAAAAATTCCAAAGTGTTTACATGTGTATAAGTTGTATGATTCTTTTTAGTGTTTAAAATGACTAAAAGTAAGAACATCTTCGAAAAAAGGACATATGTAGGGAAACCAATGCTTAAAGTAGTGTGAAGCCACATAGTGTTGAGGTTAACCCCACTAGTTCCAACAGTGAAGCGCTTCAGTCTTCATCTGAGAAGAAACTAAATGTGAATACATTATAACACATTAAATAATTGTGATTCAAAAAGGCAATCTTTCCCATTCTACAAAGAAAGGTGTTGGTCTGGCCTATGAATTAGTCTTGCAATGTAGTATGTGAAGAGAAACTTGACTTTTCTATACAGAAGAGCAAAATGTAGATGTCAAAATTAATTTGAGACTTATGTACGGTCTACATGGTATTGGGAAAGGAGAAAGAACTGGCAAGCAACTTTGTGGTTCCCTAAACTTACTCAAACTCCATTAAAGATTTTAGCTTCTGCTGTAGATGATGTATGTAAAGACTCAATGAAATTGACTGTGAAAGAAGCAGTAGCAAAATAATAACAACAGGGATTTGACAGCTGTCCTTGATGGGTCTTACATTTCAGGAGGGATGTTTCATTACACAGTGTTGTAACATGTATGAGTACTGATGTAGGAAAAGTTATAGATGTAGACATTTTATCAAAGCAGAGGATAAACCAAAAGGTAAAAATATAATGCAAACTACCGGGGATGGAGTTTCTGGTGTTGTAAACATTTTTAATCAATCAGCACCACAGTACAATGTACAATCTATTTAGGTGATGGAGATTTCAAAGGACACAAAGCTGTTCTTATGGTGATAAAGAGAAAGCTTGGGACATGTACACAAGAGAATGAATATCAGGTTAAAAAATGTGAAAACAAAATTTCAAGGAAATAAAACTTGAAAATGGAAAACTTTTGGCAGCAAAGGACATGTGACATAACTGACATTAAAAAATATTATGGTTTGGCAATAAGAGGAAATTCCAACAACGTTTAAGAAATGAGAGAGAGTGTATGGGCAAAATATTTCCATTGATCCACAGCATAGGCTCTGACCTAAGGATGCTGAAAGTTGGTGCAAATATCAGAGAGTCAACACTAAAGGCAAATATTATAAACATGCTGTCACTTTCATCTTCCTCATGCTGTGGTTGAAGAAATGAAGCCTTTGTTTAGAGAACTAAGGAGCCTGACTTGCTCCACAAATGTTTACTTGGCAGGACACAAAATGCAAATGAGAGTGTAGACAGTGTTATCTGGAACAGACTTCCGGAAACTACATTTATTTGTGTCTGCACCTTGCAATTTGGAGTGCTGACTGCAGTTGCCCCATTCAAAATGGAAGTTGGAAGATCTTTATGAGTAGCAAGAAGACCCAGATGAGCTGTCATTTGGAGCTGGAATGATTAGAAGTTTGGTGAACTATATTATATGCATTGTTTATTTCATATTTTTGTCAAAATTGCTCCCTTTCTCAGGAACTATTTAACCTAGAACAGTGAAACTTAAAATATAAACTGCTTATATAATTTTGCAACTTTTAATGTAAGATTATTTTCTAAATTAATTAGAAGAGATTTTATCTTTGAAAGTTTGGATAAATTTGTGAATTATCAACAAATTTTAAAAGTATTTTACAGCTGTAACTCAACACAATACCAATATCCATGTGTCATGATCAAGGTTTCATAATTATAAGATAAAAATCTCAACAAGCTGTGACAAATAGATACTGAGAAAATGGTGCATTAAGATTGTAATTTTAAATTGGTAAGTTACAGCATTCCTGATCCCCTTATTGTGTATTGTTAATCATGTGATTATACTAGTTTTAAAAGCATAAAGATAATTGCTACTTTCTTTGGCCATTTGTGATTATAGAGTGCAAGATGCATTACGATTCTGTCTTGGTGATTAAGGTCAGAATTCAGAGAAATTCCTGCTAATATAAGAAAAAATGATTCTGCAAATGGTGTTAAAGAAAAACTGGGAGGAAGGGAGATTTTTTTAAGAAAACATGTAGTAGATATTCTCATTAGCAAGTGGATTTTTTTTTAGATTGCAATTTATGAATAGTCCATAAGGTTCCATTGTTATAGTTTATTACTTATTTTCTTGTTGAATGTACAGAGACCTCATTTGGATGCATGATCTGTTTAATGGGGGTTTGCTGGGCATCAGGAAGCCAAGATGTTCACCAGCGCGAAGTCAGATATTCATAGCCCCTTTAATTCAAGCACATTGATTTCTCATGCAAATCATATCTACACTAAGCACATACCTTCGCCATAGCAGATGTTGAAAATGATTTCTTTGTGCCTCCACACATCTCTCACACCTTTTAAGAAAATTTGCAGTAGCGTTGATTAATTCTCCTTCTGAAATTGCAGCAATGTCTCTTCTTATATTGTCTTTCAGTTCTTCCAATGTATGTGGGTTATTGCAATAGATTATATTTTTTAAGGCGCCCCATGAATAGAAATCACATACGGTAGGACCCTAATCATTGTGCCTTCAAAATTATAGACCCTATAATTCTGTAAACATTCACAGCACACCATACTCCAATTTTTTGGCCATACAATGGCATTCCATTACAAGATCCAGTTTTTCTGCACTTCACTATCTATTGTTTTGTTGCTACATAACCATATAAATAAAACGAAGCTTAGTCCTTAAAAACAATGGTCAATAGAGTGAACATTAACACTATCCAACACCTAATTGCAGAAATTAAATCTACTCAAATTACATGGTTGCAACTCCTGAAATGCATTATCTTATAGGGTTTTAATTTTAAAAGTCAGTGGCATTCCAAGCTGAGGTTTACAAAATTTTGATTCCTGTGCAGGATTTCTCACAGATTTTTTTAGACTTTGTTCTAACTTTCACCATCTCATGAATTTGTCACATAGGAATCATACATGAAGATTTTGTGTGCTAAAGTATACAGACTTTTGGCATTATAACAGCTCTAACACACTATAACACTGAAACTTGTGGTCTCTCAACGTTCAACTTCAGTGCAGCACAGAGACTTAGCATTAACTGATTAGCTGGCACACAGAGAGGCGGGAAAGTGGAGGGGGGAAGAGAACTGGTTAGAAACAGGCAAACCCTCATTAAGCTGGCCAGGCATCCAAATGGAGGCACTGTACTTGCTCATTTAATTATCTTTTAGAAGTTATTTGTTATGTTTTGAATCTTATCCTATATGGATCTTCTGTGTTTTAGGGGAACTCACGGCACATTGTGTTGGACCTCACAAAGTGGCATATTGTGAGCTGTATGACCATGGAGATGGTACATTTACACTAAATGTGAAACCTCAGGAAGCTGGCCGTCATGCACTCACAATCAAATATGGAGGTGAGGATTAATGTTGGGAGGGAGGTCATGTCAGGGCATGCTAACACATAAAATAAATGATTTGCTGATCATGGTATTGTGTTTTGAACAGGTGACCATGTACCAGGCAGCCCATTCACATTGCGGGTAGCTGGAGCTCCTGATGCCAGTAAAGTGAGAGTGTATGGACCTGGTATAGAACATGGTGTGCTTGCTACATTTCAGTCTCGCTTTATCTGCGATACTCGAGGGGCCGGGGCTGGTCAGCTGACGGTGAGAATAAGAGGACCTAAAGGTAAGCATTTTTCATTACTCTAAATTTATAAATGGAAAATTTCCACCAACAAGCACAGTCTACAGCATATTAAGGATGGAAAAGTTCCATGCTCTATTTTTGTTGTTTTACTTTTTTAATGCATGTTCTGTATTACTTTATTACAGCATATGTTTATTATATATAATAAAACTTGTCTAAAACATAATCAGGAGAGTCCTGACATTTTTCTGCTAAAGCCAGTTTTTTGTTTATTCAAAGTCTACTATGAAAGCTCATCCAAATACTGCAGACAAAACATAATTTAACAATACTACAATCATTGAACTTATGCAAGCATTACACTGGACAAGAAAAGATTACAATGCTCACTTTCAACTCAAGCACACACAGTTTACATTCTTGAAATTTTTTAGTATCTGTAGATACTCAATCTATCATTCCCAGAATCGTTTTCCCAGATATAGCATTCTATTTACATGGTTATAAATGTATATAAAACCTGCATTCATCATTCTTCAAAGTATCCTTTTCCTGCAGTTCAGTTCCAAAGAAAGTCTATTCTTGAACAATTGTTTTCAAACTGGAATAATTAAAGCAGTGATCTTTGCATGTAGTTGCCAATACTTTCAGAGCAGCAGTATAATGATAGCTGATGCAAAGAATGGGTGCTGGTGCCATCAGTTTTGACACCTATGTGGCAGCGGACGAGAATGTTATCACATGTGGCATTCAAAGTGTTGATGACAGGTGGAGGGAGTGAGGAAGAGGAGGATGATGATGAAACAGCAGAAGCCATGCTGGTACTTAGAGAGCATGTTAAGCTGTGTGACTGCATCTAATATCTATGCACAGGATAATGACAGTCAGCAACAGAATGTGTAAAATTTGTTGTTTTGTATGAAAAGAAAAGCAGCAAAGAAGCAAATGCCAATTAACAACATTTTTCAAAGAAAATAACAAATGTATACAGTAACATGTAAAATTGATGCAAATATATATATATTATATATATATATATATGTGTGTGTGTGTAAATTAACAGTATTTATAATAGTAGGAAAGGATAAAATAGAAGTCACACTTGCGATCTCAAGTGTAACTTTTTCTTAGTGTTTTATCCTTTCCTACTGTTATAATTACTGTTAATTTGTTACATTGTTAACAGTGTTACTTTATTTTTCTTTTATATTATATATAAAAGCTTATATATATATATATTAGCTTTATTTATTTATTTTTTTTTTACGCGATTTATGCACTTTCCATATCTCTTGTTTTCCCACATCCATAATTAATTTTTTTAACTTGGTCCTTCCAAAAACAATGAATTGAGAATCTACTGTATTTTTTAACCATAGTACCCAAAACACAGTGATTTTTTTCGCTCTGACAAACCACTCCCATACTATGAGGGTTATTTTTTCTTAAACCTCTGGTGGCAGAGGACCCATGAAGCACTAGAAGGCATGGCATCAAGCAGTGCAATTGCCCCCCCCCCCCACCACTACCACCACTACTACAACTGTCAAGGCAAACTCATAAGTTGAATGTAAATTATAATTAATTAATAATTAAATGACAGATTAATTATAATTTACATTTAACAAGCTTCACTGTGTGAGTTCCAACAGAATTTTTTAAAAATGTCCTATTTTTTGAAAATTCTTAAATGAATTCATAAGTTGAAGTTTGATTATAGGCACATGAAGATGTCCATTACAATCAACTCTTCCAAGTGCAAGTTGCATAGTGTAATTCGATTTCTACTGGCAGAAGGGCATAATGCATCAGAAATTCATTGCAGAATGAGCCATGTGTATGACCTAATGCAACATGTCAGTGCAGGAAATTTAGAGATGACTGAATGGATGTTCATGCAGAAAGTGATTAGGGATGAAAGTCTGTGGCAGAAAGTGCATCAAGTGATTTATGAGAGGCAGCTGTTCATGATTTCTAATTGTCTAAAGACTTCCCATAAATTTCAAGGATAACCCTTGGATACAGTAAAATTTGTGCTTGATGGGTGCCCAAGTGATATGCACAAGTGGTAGTGAATAGCATAGCCTTAATAATAGAAGAGAATAGAATGCTTCAGAATGTGTAGGGTACCTAAAATTCTTCTAAATAATGCATTTTAAAATACAGATAAATGCTTGTAAAATAAACAAAACCTGAAAATATTTCCATTAAAGACAAATCCCCCTTCAATAAAGTGTTCGTTTAAGGCAAGTTTTTTTGTAGCATGTGGATAGATGTATTATGTCATGAATAGGTTGCACCTCTTTCAGCCAAAATACAACAAAACATTTCTCTTATAATCCTGGCCATGTGAAACTTGCAATTGGAAGCTTCCCACAGTTTCTTTGCATTTGTGAATTATTAGTCTGGATAGGCACAGAAATGAATAAATATATTACAAGACAAATAGCTTGGCAATAGGAGCAGTGTTTTATTCTTAATAATTTGTATTTTTCAGGTGCTTTTCGAGTAGAGATGCAGCGAGAAAGTCAGAAAGATCGAACCATACTGTGTAAGTTTGATCCAACAGAACCAGGAGATTATCGGGTGGAGGTGAAGTGGGCTGGTGAGCATGTGCCTGGCTCACCATTTATGGTTATGATCTTCGATACTCAGGAGGAACTTAACAGGTTTCTGCAGGTATGAAAAAGTATAAAAAGATGTACAATTAATGGTAATTAATTATAATCAGACACCAGAGTTGTTAGTGTACATGAAGTTTTCTTTTTACATTTCCAATTTCTGCTAATTAAAAATCTGTAAGTAGTCACCCTCACATAAAGTTGTATTCATGGAAGCAGCCCTATCTTCTTCTTGGTAGGGTTGCTAACCTTTTCCATACCTCAATATGGAACATCACAGCTGCTTTAAGTTCCTAATCTGTTGAACATCTCTTACCACTATGAATGAATGAATTTATTTTTTTGAACCTGAAAATATTTCCATTAAAGACAAATTTATTGTCTTGTATTATTTATTTTGCATGTTATTGTTGAGAAATAAATTTCTCATAATTTAACATACAAATATTTATAACAAAATGAACACAAAAAAACCACAACTTGGGTATTCATTTTTTACACTAAACTCCATCCACATACACAAAAGTAAGATGCGTTTCCGGAGAATCTCTCCCATCTTCAGTTGCTCACTGAGCTGCCGTTACTCAAAACTATGGCTGGACAAACAGATGTTCCTGTGGTGGCCTCTGTTGGTTGAAGTAGGAAGATGCTGAGCTCATCCATAGGAGGAAACTGGATATTCATTAGGTTTTCTCTATTTTTTAATATGAAAATTTTTTCCAAAGTGGATAACTACAATGGGCTGTGAATATGTTTCAGCAGTTTTATTCCTGGTTTTTGGTCCAAAAGTGAGCTGCTACTGCTAATTTGTCCCCCTGTTTAAACCGAATATTCCTAAAATGTTCTTTCCTCCGAATTTCCAAATTTCTTCATAATACATAATATATTCTTCATAATGCATAAAATTGACCACAAGTAGTTTTAAGGATAAAAGTGGCCGATTCATATGCAAACAATTTCACCATGGATTTGGACATCATTAACATACCATAAAATCAGAGATAAATTTTTTTTTGAAACTACAAATTAAAAAAAGGTTAATTGTGGCGAATATTAACTTCTTGAAGCTGTGCATAAAAAAATAAAGTCATGAGCTATTCATGAGCTCCTTTGAATTATATATCACCAAGGCCTTCCTTTTAATTTTCAAGACATGGCATAGGTATATAGATGACATATTTACAATGAAACCTTCTATAGATGCTCTGAAACTTGTTAATCTAAAACATAAATCTATACAGTTTACCACAGAAGAAGAGAAAAATGGTTGGCTCCCATTTCTAGATTTAAATATCATAAGAAATAAAGACAACTTCGAAACTCGTAGAACAGAAACACATACAGAAAATTACAAAAAAATATAATAATTATAATGCCACTCCACATAAATATGCAGTGTTTCAGAGCTTGGAACACACATAATTAACATCCCACTCAAACAAACAGAGTAAAAATTGGAATACCAACAGATAACTAAGACAAATAACCTTTGGTTTCAACAAAGATACAGAAATAAAAATTATCAATAAAACTAAAAGACAAAACTTTATGAGAGGTTTCTGCAATGAAGAACATTAAGGAACAATGCAAATTCAAAAACTTCAAGTACCTACCAACTTACCACAATAAATTTAAATGGACATTCAAAGAACAACGTATATGTTAGCCCCAAAGAGCAAATATAATATCAAAAATGTATTAGGTTGCACAATAAAAGACAATATACCAACATAACAGAATTCAGGAATTTATGAAATAAAATATGCGGTTTGTGATCAGAGATGCAAGGAAAAAACTAAGAGAAATTTGGCAATTCAGAGGAAAGAATGCCTTTGGAATATTTATTTAAACAGGTTGATAAATCAGCACTTTTGAACCAATAATCATGAAATTAAACGAGAGACTAGGCTGTTAAAAGAACTTCACAAACCAATGGAACTATCCACTTGGGAAAAGAATTTTATTTTAAAATGAGAAAAACTTGATGAATTTTCATTTCCCACACATGGACGAACAGCAAGTTCCGACTAGAACTATCATAGACCGCCAAAAAAGCATCTTGGGATCCAGCTGCCAATTCCAGTAGTTGGTCAACAGCTGATGAGAAAGCAATTAGCTTTCAAAACATGCCCTAGTGTTATGTAAGTAAATGTAGTTAGTGCAAACAAGTTGAATACATTAATGATGGTTATAAGTTCTAAATTAAATTTTTAATCTAGGAATTTGCTGCAGCTTTTTGGTTCAGTTTTCAAATTACAAGTGTGTATTATTAATTCATGTTCATCACTGTCATGAAGTTCAAATAGCATGAACTTTGTTTTGTCAATATTGAATCATAGTTGTGAAGTTTGTAGGTAATTTGATAATTATAACAAAGATATTTTGTGTAGCCTTTTCTTTCAATTACTTGAGTATTTTGCCAGCAGAAAAAGATTATGCAAATAAAGAGCTGAAAGCTTATTCCAATGCAACAAAGCTCAGCTGAAAGTAATCACAATTTCCCTATAGATCATGCTCCTGTGAAAAAGCATCTTAATGCTTCCGAGTTCTGAAACACTATCTTTTGGTTTTTGTGTTTACAGGGTAGTCACTCCCCAGGATCAGAGCTGTATGGCAGTGTAGGTTACTCCACAGGATATGCACACATGAACTTTGGAGGTGCACAGGCATCTTGGAGAGGCTCACAACCACAACTGTAAAATCTGCAAGCTGCCTAATTACTTATCGTTATGTTTTTAGACCTCTAATATGGTTTTACAGCATAAGCAATTGTGATCAAACTTTCAAAGCATATTGTGTTTATGGTACCAATGCATGCACAAGGAAATATACATTCAATCACACAATAATTAAACATTTTAATACTGATCTAGCATCTTGAAAGTGGAAAGGATTTTTATTTATTTTATTGACTGCTCCATTCAAACAAATGAAGTTTATTAATCTTATTCAGAATTAATAGCTTAAAAAAAAAAAGAGCATTAAAAATATTTTTAAATCTCACATATCAGCAGGAACTGACAAAATATAGTGAGAAAATTTCCTGAATAATTCAAGTACTAAAATGCCAATGTTGTGCAGTTTATTTTCATTATAAAAGCATTTAGTTTTAAAATCAGGTTTTTGCACACATAACTGTATTGGCAGTATAGATGACAGTTTTCTCATATAAACAATGTTTTAGCAATGACTTCTAGTTAATAGTTTAAAAAAATAACTAAAATGAAGAAAATTTGGTAATGTAAAATATATATTTGTTAAAACTGTCCTTTTACTGATACAGAGGTGTTAGAAATGTTAAACCTGCAGTACAAGATTTATAAATATATGAATGTAAAGAATCACTGTTCTCAAATGCCATTGTTAATAAAAATAAAGGGATTGGTTTTGTATATAAATATAATGACTGCATTTTATTGGTTTTTCTCACATTCAGTGACTGCACAAAACATCAGAGAGGAAAAGTTGCAAGGATTGAGAGGTATTCCTTAACATATGGTAAGGATCCATGCAGAGATAAGTAGTGATAGAAGTTGGAAAATGCAATGACAGGTAATATACGCAGGCAGAATGTAGGTCGCTCGTGGTGGTGTAGTGGTAACCATGCTCGCCCCCTAAACCCAAGGTCACTGGGTCAAACCCTGCCAGGATCAATGGATTTTTTTCGAGGTGTAAAAATCCTAAGTATGGCTTCCTTCAGAAGAGAAGTAAAGCTGTGGGTCCCGTGTCATACATTTACGGCATGATAAAGAACCTCAAGCCTGAAAAAAAGAAGACTCTGAGCAAATTTGTCCACTGTTTCACACCCTGAATTGAATGGGACACTGATTACCTGAGATGTTAAAGAGCATCTGTAAATAAAACAAATCACACTGCAGAATGTGGAAAACACAATGACAGACCTTTCACTGCTTATATTTGTCTTTTCTCCAAAATTTTACCTGCCTACTTTACCTACTCCCACATTTTACTTGCCTATCATTACATTCCCCACCCACACATTTTACCTTCCTATTTTCACGTATTATTACTAAATTCCCTCCCCCCTTAACAATTATGACCACATATTTTTGAAAGCCAAATTTTTTTCCCCCATTATGTAAGTGATGTGGAAATGGAAGCAATTACAGGCAAAGATAACCTGTTGAAATGTGAAGTGAAGATAGGCAATTTGCACTCTCTCTCTATTTTTCAATTAAAATAGGTAAATATAGGCTCCCCCCCCCCCCCCCCCCCCCCCGAAGGCTAGGCAGAACTTATTTGTGGGAGGCGTATTTTGTAGGATCTAATATAGGCTAAATTTTTCCGATATTTTTTGTGGGAGGTTAAGATAGGCTAATTTTAGCCTATCTTGGCCTATCCTAGCCTTTTCATCCGAAATTTAGCCTATCTTTGCCTTTTCCTCCTACATTTAGCCTATATATGCCTCTATCTCGAAAAAGGATAATATGCAAAGATACGCTAAATTTATTCGAGAATTTTTTCAAAGGAAATTGTTTTCGGAGGAAAAGGCTAGGATAGGCAAAGATAGGCTAAATTTCGGAGGAAAAGGCTAAGATAGGCTAAATTTCCTCGGAAATAATTGTCGCAAATTTGGGAGGAAATGGCTAGGATAGGCAAAGATAGGCTAAATTTCGGAGGAAAAGGCTAGTATAGGCAAAGATAGGCTAAATTTCGGAGGAAAAGGCTAGGATAGGCAAAGATAGGCTAAATTTCGGAGGAAAAGGCTAGTATAGGCAAAGATAGGCTAAATTTCGGAGGAAAAGGCTAGGATAGGCAAAGATAGGCTAAATTTCGGAGGAAAAGGCTAGTATAGGCAAAGATAGGCTAAATTTCCTCGGAAATAATTCTCGCAAATTTCGGAGGAAAAGGCTAGGATAGGCAAAGATAGGCTAAATTTCGGAGGAAAAGGCTAAGATAGGCTAAATTTCCTCGGAAATAATTGTCGCAAATTTCGGAGGAAATGGCTAGGATAGGCAAAGATAGGCTAAATTTCGGAGGAAAAGGCTAGTATAGGCAAAGATAGGCTAAATTTCGGAGGAAAAGGCTAGGATAGGCAAAGATAGGCTAAATTTCGGAGGAAAAGGCTAGTATAGGCAAAGATAGGCTAAATTTCGGAGGAAAAGGCTAGGATAGGCAAAGATAGGCTAAATTTCGGAGGAAAAGGCTAGTATAGGCAAAGATAGGCTAAATTTCCTCGGAAATAATTCTCGCAAATTTCGGAGGAAAAGGCTAGGATAGGCAAAGATAGGCTAAATTTCGGAGGAAAAGGCTAAGATAGGCTAAATTTCCTCGGAAATAATTCTCGCAAATTTCGGAGGAAAAGGCTAGGATAGGCAAAGATAGGCTAAATTTCGGAGGAAAAGGCTAAGATAGGCTAAATTTCCTCGGAAATAATTGTCGCAAATTTCGGAGGAAATGGCTAGGATAGGCAAAGATAGGCTAAATTTCGGAGGAAAAGGCTAGTATAGGCAAAGATAGGCTAAATTTCGGAGGAAAAGGCTAGGATAGGCAAAGATAGGCTAAATTTCGGAGGAAAAGGCTAGTATAGGCAGAGATAGGCTAAATTTCCGAGGAAAAGGCTAGGATAGGCAAAGATAGGCTAAATTTCGGAGGAAAAGGCTAGTATAGGCAAAGATAGGCTAAATTTCGGAGGAAAAGGCTAGGATAGGCAAAGATAGGCTAAATTTCGGAGGAAAAGGCTAGGATAGGCAAAGATAGGCTAAATTTCGGAGGAAAAGGCTAGTATAGGCAAAGATAGGCTAAATTTCCTCGGAAATAATTCTCGCAAATTTCGGAGGAAAAGGCTAGGATAGGCAAAGATAGGCTAAATTTTGTAGGAAAAGGCTAGGATAGGCAAAGATAGGCTAAATTTCCTTCAGAAAAAAAATTCTTAAATAAATTTTCCTCCGAAATTTAGCCTATCTTTGCCTATCCTAGCCTTTTCCTCCGAAATTAAGCCTATCTTTGCCTATCCTAGCCTTTTCCTCCGAAATTTGCGAGAATTATTTCCGAGGAAATTTAGCCTATCTTTGCCTATACTAGCCTTTTCCTCCGAAATTTAGCCTATCTTTGCCTATACTAGCCTTTTCCTACAAAATTTAGCCTATCTTTGCCTATCCTCCTTTTTCGAGATAGAGGCATAGGAAATTTAGCCTATCTTTGCCTATCCTAGCCTTTTCCTCCGAAATTTAGCCTATACTAGCCTTTTCCTCCGAAATTTAGCCTATACTAGCCTTTTCCTCCGAAATTTAGCCTATCTTTGCCCATCCTAGCCTTTTCCTCCGAAATTTAGCCTATACTAGCCTTTTCCTCCGAAATTTAGCCTATACTAGCCTTTTCCTCCGAAATTTAGCCTATCTTTGCCTATCCTAGCCTTTTCCTCCGAAATTTAGCCTGTCTTTGCCTTTCCTAGCCTTTTCCTCCGAAATTTAGCCTATCTTTGCCTATACTAGCCTTTTCCTCCGAAATTTAGCCTATCTTTGCCTATCCTAGCCTTTTCCTCCGAAATGTAGCCTATCTTTGCCTTTCCTAGCCTTTTCCTCCGAAATTTAGCCTATCTTTGCCTATACTAGCCTTTTCCTCCAAAATTTAGCCTATCTATGCCTCTATCTCGAAAAAGGTTAAGATAGGCTAAATTTAGGAGGAAAAGGCTAGGTTAGGCAAAGATAGGCTAAATTTAGGAGGAAAAGGCTAGGTTAGGCAAAGATAGGCTTTATTTATTCGAGAATTTTTTCCTCCGAAATTTAGCCTATATTTGCCTTTTCCTTCTACATTTATCCTATCTTTGCCTATCCAAGTTTTTCCTCCGAAATTTAGCCTATCTTTGCCTTTTATTTCTACATTTGGCCTTTTTTGGCAAAATTTAGCCTATACTTGCCTTATTTCGGCCAAATTTAGCCTATCTATGCCTCTATCTCGAAAATTTGCCTAAATTCTGCAGGAAAAGGCAAAGATAGGTAACATTTCGGAGGAAAAGGCTTAGAAAGGCTAAATTTCCTCGAGAATTTTTTTTCCCGAGGAAATTTAGCCTATCTTTGCCTATCCTAGCCTTTTCCTCCGAAATTTAGCCAACTTTGCCGTATTTCGGCAAAATTTAGCCTACACTTGCCTTATTTCGGCAAAATTTAGCCTATCTATGCTTGTATCTCGAAAATTTATCCTAAATTGCTCAGAAAAGGCTAAATTTCCTCGAGAATTTTTCCGAAGAAATTTAGCGTATCCTTGCATTATTTCGGCCAAATTTAGTCTATCCTTTCCTTATATTGGGAAATTTTGGCCTATCTGGCTGTTCTTTCAAATTTGCCTACTTTGCTGTATATAAAAAAAAATTGCGGCATTCTTGCCTTATTTGGGCCTAATTTAGCCTATCCTTGCCTTATTTCGGACAATTTTGACCCATCTATATCTTTGCTTCAATATTTTGCCTATCCTTGCCTTATTTCGGCCAAATTTTGCCTATCTTTGCCTTTTCCTGCATAATTTAGACTAAATTTTCGAGATAGAGGCAAAGATAAGCTAAATTACCTCGAGAATTTTTACGAGGAAATTTACCGTATCTTTGCCTTTTCCTTCTAATTATTCCGAATTTTGTTGCGGGAGGCTATATTTTGCCGAAAATTTTTTGCGGGAGGCTTAAATAGGCTACATTTTGGCCATAATATTTGGCTGGAGGCTAATATAGCCTAAATTTTGCCGAACATTTAGATGGGAGGCTAAGATAGGCTAAATTTCAATGATAATTTTTGCTAGAGGCTAAAGTGGGCTAAATTTTGCCCATTTGTTTTGCGGGAGGCAAAGATAGGCTAATTTTTGGGCTTTATTTTTTGGGAATTGTCTGAGGAAAAAAGAAACGGTTTTTACATTTATATGTGTGCTTTTATTTTTCATTATTACACCAATAAAATCTTTTAAATTGTCATTAAAATAAATATTGTAGGATCCATGATCATCTTCAGAATAAATAACTGCACACTATCTGAAACATAAAAAATAATAAAATAAAATAAAATAGGAAATGCTGCAATTGAAGGAGTATGTTAGCATTACTACCTGTGCTAGAGTGACATAAAAGGATTGCCACAAAATGGAACAGATCTGAATAAAATATATATAATATATGTGTGTATATATATTATATATATTATATTAACAATGTAACAAATTAACAGTAATTATAACAGCAGAAAAGGATAAAACACTAAGAAAAATTCACACTTGGGATCGCAAAATAAATATATATATTTATTTATTTTATACTTTAGCAAAGCTTGAGAAGCTAATAAGGATTGACAAAAATAAACTTCATTATAATTGGTTTGCACATTGTTACAGCTTAGAAGAAACATTTAAATAAAAAAAAACCTAGTCTCCTACCTATGCAAAAATGGCCATTAGAGTCTAGAGTATAGAGTCATTGAGATTTTTTTACAATGAAAAATGACAAGTGCAACATTTCGAAAATTCCATAGTCTCTGAAAATAAAGATGAAATATCATTGGTACTGCTTTCAATTAAAATTAATTCATTATATGCGTAGAAAATACAAATCTTCTTTATTTGTAATAATGTCAAAAATTTAAAGTTCTCAATTTTGAAAATTTCGTCATTCCTACAAAAATTAATACAGTACACAACCGCTGCCTCATGAAACAAACAGTAGCAGAGTAGCTCAGACAGTAACAAAGTCTTACATTGCAAAAGAGAATCTAAAAATTGACATTTAATATTTTGCTCGCAAGAAAATTCAAGTACAGAAAACTGCATTTTTTTTAAATTATAGCATCTATGGTTCTAAATTAATAAATACAACTGTGCCCTACTGCTGCCTGTAGGAAAATACCAAGAACAAACAATTCTGATGCACAGTAGCCAAAATATTCATCAAAATCTGTCCAAAAACGTTCTATCTTTAGACTCTCAAAAGCGGTTCCCCCCCCCCTTTTTTTTGAAATTATCCTATAGTTACAAATTTGTAACAAGTCTGACAAATCACCATGACATCTCTGGTGCTATATCATGATTGTTGGCCACCAAAATGTGACAGGTGATTTTTGAAAACTTAAGATTCAATAAAATGGACATTAAAATAAAAGAAAAAGAAGAAAAAAAAAATGACTGAGTTTTGCTGATAAAATTGACTCTCAAAATTCAGAATTGGTGCAGAAAATAAAAATATTTTAATATTTAGGGTTTTAAAAATAATAAACTTTAGGCAATTTCTGCTTCTCGAGTGGAAGAATTTAACTGGAAAAATGTTTGCTACTTACAATAAAGCCTTTATTGGTCTAAAAATTCACCCCCTAACACAACTAGTGCCAGTAAGAAAAAAATGCATAAGAATCCTAAAAATGACAATGAGAATTTTCCCTCCCGATATATGTCATGTTTAGTTTTATAATTTTTTTAAAATTTAAGGCTCAGAAAATGAGCAAAAAAGTACAAAAGAGGTAGCATACCAATGGAATGGGAAACTAAATTGTGTAGAAATTGTCCAGAAAATAAATAGCTGCTTATGATTGTTGAGATATTGATTAAAATATGTAAAACATTTGGGCATTTAGAGGCTGTCAAGAGGGAATATATTCCTTAAAATAGTCATCCTTTGCCCCAAAATTGAAAACAAAAAAACAAAGCCCCTTCTATGCAAAAATGCTCTAAGAATCCAAAAGACAATGAAACAATTTTTGGCCCAATAAATTACAATTTTCAAAATAGGCTAACGTATTACATATCCTTCCAGTCTAATTATACGCAGAGGAACAGTTTTTGGAATATATCTAGAAACTTTAACTATTATTTAGATCTCAAAAGGTTACATTTTTCAGTCCTAATTTTAAGTCAACTGGCCAGTAGTTTAATAATTCTTACTTTACCTAGCAAATACTTTAAGTTCATCAGAAAGGTTTGGCCACTGGCAACTGTAATAGGAAACTATTCAGAAACTACCTGTCATTAACAGGGTTTGAAATTTTGTTTAAACAATTATCTGAAATTCAGGTATCTTATGTCTGTCGAAAGTTTTCTGCACCTAAAATTTATATCATACAGCAATATAAATAGCAATATCCTATTATAATTAAAGATGTATCATAAGTTAGTTGTTTTAACACCTAACCTTAAGTACATTGGATTAATAAATGGGGGAAAAAAAAACAAAAAAAAACCTAACTTTAATGACCTTTAATATGTGCTATAAGTGCACATTTCTCAAAAATAAGAATGCATTCCATATTTCTGATATTCTATATTCTCAATACTCAAAAACTACATTTGATTCATTGTTAGTTGAAAAATGCACATTAACACATATTTGCTTGTACTAAAAACATCTTATTAAATAACTTACAAAAAAATGTGTCCCTCTTCCCTCAAGAGCAAACTTTTTGCTTTAATGCTGTTGATTTGGTTTATTTATGGAAGTTCTTTAACATCTTAGTCATCAGCATCCCATTCAAATCAGGGCATGAAACAGCCAACTAAATTTTGCTTAGAGGACTCTTCTTTCAGACTTGAAGTTCTTTTCCATGCCATAAATCTATGATATGGGACCCGTGGCTTTACTTCCCTTCCAAAGGAAGCCATATTAGGATCTTATCCATCAACTGAACCTGCGATCTTGAGTCTACAAGTTCTATATTTACCTTAGCAGAATAGATGTATCAATGCATAATAAGCATCTGTACCTGAAATGGATTTAGTGTCAGGGTTCTGTTCCACAAAAACTGGTTGGTTGCTATGGTCATTGATGATGCAGATATTAATAATTTTTTCCCTAGCTTCCAATAAAGAGCTTCTAAATTATTTTTCATTTGTTTGGCTTCATTTCAATAATGTTCTTTTTTTAGGATAGTATTCATGCCCTTACTCAATGAGCAGTAGATCAATTTCATCCTGAAGAAATGTTCTGATAGGCAATCATATGGGGTTCGGCAAGTTCAATTTTTCTTGGTTTGAATAAAGATGTTTGAAGAGGAAAACCAAAATATTCAGCAAAAATTTAAAGGAAATCCTTATAAAGGTCTAAAGACTTTCAGTTATTAACTTTTTATGAGTTTCAATTTAGAACGAAGTTCTAGTTCTAAAGTTGGTTTTAATTTTATGGTGGCTCCTTTTTTTGCTAAAGTATAACCAATCTCATTTCCCTTTATCCTCACAAGGCTTGGAAGCCATTGTAAAAGTATTTCTGTATTTCTGATTTCAATTGTGCGATATAGCTTTCTTATTTCATTTATAGTGTATGTTTGTGATTAACTGTAATTCATTATACTTTGAAGTGCTGCTTTAGAGTCACTTAAGATAACAATTCTTTTATTTATGTTAGGTCTATACAATACATTTTCTAATGCTGCTCTAATGGCCATACCATCAGTTGCTAGCAAACTGTCCCAAAGGTGTACAGAATTCTTCACAGTATATTCCCAAGCCTGCTTCTCCATTTTTAAGAGATCCATCTGTATACACTCTACACCTCTACATTTGCATTTAAAAGTATGGTCTAATACATTACATGTATGGACTTGTAGTTATAAACAAAACTGTTCAACAAAGGTTTCTACTATCCTTGTACTTTACAGCTTCGTTTTTGCATTGTTTTGTGCCACATCAGCATTAGTCATGTATTTGTAACTTGTTCAGATTTTTTCTACAGGTGTATGGATACTGGTACACTGAATATTGAATGTTAATGTTACACAAATGCATGGAAGGCACCATTTCCCACTTTAATGAAAGTGGAAAGATGCAAACTGAAAGCTGAGAACAGGAGAGAAAATTAGCTATGTTTAAGAACAAAGGGGAATCAATTTAAACTTTAATTCAGAAACTGACTATATAAGAAGTTCATCGCTGCAGAGCAAGAACTAAGAGGCAATATTTGCCTGCAAATTTATAATGAGTAAGCTGCAACAGGTCTACAATAAAGGATGCACTTATGAGAATACAATGAAACTGCATTACTTCAGAGATGTGTTAAAGTAGGTTTTGGGATGCCTTCGACAGACCAGTGTTCTGCACGCTTATCTTTGAAAGCACAAATTAAACAACGCTATTAAAGTAAAGGACAGACCTTAAAAGTTCATCAGGTCGATGCTAAAGCCTACCACAGTCTCATGAAAAGGCATGAAGATAAGAACATTACACTTGTGTTAAACTGTCAGGAAAACTTACCCTTGCCTAAGGTTACTGGGGCTGCCTACTGTACTATTATAACTTTTATTGTGAATTACACCTTACCTAGAGAAAAGTTGAGACCAGATAATGTATTGTGCTACACATCAACAAAAAGTGGGAAAAGATCAAACTAAATAGCCTCCGATCTACATAATTATTTGAGGCATTTGAGCTTGGACGACATAAAAGCAATCACATTCTTTTTTGATGGGTGTGCAGGATAGAACAGATATATACAAATTATTAGAATGGTTTCCCACTGATTCTCCAACTTCTGTTTCACATGTTGAGGTGAACTTCTCTGTGTTCTGACACTTGTATATTACACTCAAGAAATTTTAAAAAATGGATGAAGCAGTAGGGCTATGCACTATCTTTCAAACACTAAAATAAATGAGAAACACCTCAAAGCTGTATTTTTATCACATTACATTTTAAAAGTTTAATGGCAGTATGCTAATGTTATGAAATATTTTGAAACTTTTACAGTGATGGGGAAAAGATTGGTTTGTGTGCGACTGGAAAACAAGGGTTGATAAATAATAATTGGAAGAACCACTTTTGGACATTTTGGGATGGCTCAAAGTGTATTGAAAAAAGGAAAGTACTTTACATATCACCAGATTGGATTCCCATTGGGATTGGTGTTGACACTTATACCAATATTTTATGGTTGTGACCAGATCAAGAAATGAGTAGTTTGTGCAAAATGTAGCTAATGCACATTATAAAGTTTTGAGAAAATAAAGAAAAATATTTTCCTCTCAATCTTGTGTGGGTAATGTTTGAATATAATACTCTACTGCAGAGGTTCTGTTACTCATGCTGTACCTCGATTAGAATGGGGGATTATGGGAGTAAAACTGGAGTCAATTGAGAGTGTATGTTTGTACAGCAGAAAAAAATTTTTAGGATGCTTTCCGCAAAATGTTTTTAAATGCATGTTAATTTCGTCAATTAAGGGAAATACTTGTTTTCAACTTCCATGGATGAAAACAAGTACATTCTGTCCTACAGTACTTCATGCAAGGTAAATTATATGCACTGTTATATATGTGAATTTTTGCAGTAAATATGTTCACATATATAACACCCTATTTTTCCTTTTCTTCTACATGAAAATACACTCTCATTTGACTCTTACATTTTCATTCCCACAATCCCTAATTTTAACCGCATTGCATCATGGGTAATGCTATCTCTGCAGTAGGATATATTATATTCAAACTTTACCCATATCACTTGTCCTCAGGATTCACTCTCACAATTCCTCATTTAACTATAGTGCATCATGGGTAATCTAACCTCTGCTGTAGTGTATGTAATCTTGTACACCATTCCAGGGGTCAAACTTGTAACTTGCAGTTATTAGTAGAATTCTGTTCCACAAAGGTTTCTGCTACACTTATAACTTATAGATATGACGTCACTCGTAACTTTTTGCTACTTTAAAGTTTTTTACTTCTTTCACGGAACAGGCTCATTTTTTATATGGTTTCTTTCAAATATACATTTTATCCAATGCATAATAATGTAGTTAAATGATTATTATTTCTCAGTAAAAAATTCTCAGATCATTTTGTAAAAATAATAATTCATTCTGTACATAAAAAAAAAATAAATTTATTTCTGGACAGTGAACCTAACCTACATGTAAGAATATTGGGAATCTCATATAATTTTTAATAAATCAGGAAATCAGTTAGTATAAAAACATGGTTCAGTGGTAGTGAATGTGCGCTAATGAATGTGTATAAAAGAAATAATAAATTTTCAGTTTAATTCAGCATTTGCAGTTCAATGAACGTTTTCAGTTTAGTGCAGATGAAGTAGGGCTTCAGGACTTTTGACTGACATTGGGCAAAGATTAGAACATTCAACAAACAAAGCAAAGTAAGCATAATCCGTTAAACTCAGCTATTAACTATGTTACATTGGTTAGGTAATGGCAGTCAATATGATGGCATAGCAGATATGCATGGAATATCAAACTCTCTTGTATGAAGAGAGTTCACTCCATGATAGCAGCAGCTATAAATGACAAAGTTTATGCCTCGGGTTTAGTGCCTTATAAAGTACTGGCTTATTTTTCCAAAAATGATTAATTTAGATTAACTTAAAAGTCCAGGGATCTAACAGAGTACACAAAAGTGCAAGGCTAATTGAAAATGTCTTTGTAGATTCTATTTTTACAGCTAATATTTTCAAATATTGTATTACACTTACCAATATATGTTAAAAAGAATTTCGCGCCAATGATGGAGAAGAGAATAATTACATTAATTACATACAGGGGTTTGCAGAATAAGAATTTAAATGGGCTGTATGTATCGTGATCAATTAATAAACACTTTGCAGTACAATGACATTATGTATAAAATATTCAATTACTATTCCTTATTATGACTTTATTATTGTCATCATTATAAACATCATTGAGTCAGCATGCACTTAACAGTTATAAACATATTGCATTAAAATTAATTGAGAAACAATTTATATTACCATAAGAAAAAATTTGTTGAACTAATATTTAAAATAACTGAATGTCATCACTGTCAACATAATCAATAACTACTTCTTGCTCTGTTTTGCACTCTGGGTAATATATGCAGACTGGTTCTGACAGCCCCACACCAAGTCTTTTTTCTAACTCCATAACTTCCAGCAATAGTTTTTTCTTTTTAAGTTCAAAATAATCAAGTTGCAGCCCAAGTTTTTTTCTTTTCTTTTCTACTAGGCTTACACTGTCATTTGATTTTCTAATGTTCTTTGATTTTCGTTTTACAGTACTCCAAGAAGTTGAACTCATGTCAATACTGCTCTCCTCATCTACTTTTGGCACATCAGACTCCGGAAGCAGCACATTAAATGATTGTGGGACATTAAGACTGTTGACAGAAGGTTCTTTCCCAATGATATTCAGAACATTTGTGTCAGTTTCAGTGAATTTTGCATCTTTTGCAGAATCAGATCCTATTTTCTTTTGATTGTCCATTTTTGCCTGTAATAAAGGAAATATTTTAATGAAATTTTTATTAAAAACTATATTGTGCCACAATCATTAAAGAAACATATGGAAGATATTTTAAGTAGTAGCAGTAGTACAGTGAGGTTATTTTCTTACTGGGGAAAAGCAGCTACTGCAACCGGCAGATACAAATACTGCCACAAAGTTATTATGTTTTACTGAAAAGTATAAAATGATACTATATTTAAAACTGATAATAAACACTTTGTTTATAAGAGATGTTGAATGGATGTCCCTCATATATCATCTGTGTAGGAAATTCCTGTATTATATCTAAAATCTAATTTTTGTAAAAACATGGAAATTTGGAATAAGTTTCTCTATCTGAAACATGACTGCCAGGACATTTTCTTGCAAACTGCCCTACCACTTCAGTGCAAGAATCCATTTTCACATGTGTCATACATAAAAATTGTTCAAGACTAGAAAGATCAATTAGTACATAGTTTTACACAATGAAAGATGTAAAATATGAACGCATAACTGCCCATTGACAAATCCTCCAGCAAACTAATGACAAGCTGCTACTGCATTTGCATACATGGCCTTGATAATTGGATTCTCCCAGTATGCAGACATACTCTGTGGGCCCGTGACTCATACAACCTTACTGCAGTAGTAGTAGTAGTAGTAATAGTTTATTCATCATTTTGATCATACTACATATTCAAAAAGTTAGTTTCCTAACATCATAGTAATAATTAAATATAAACAGTTTTTAATATAAATTACAATTATCATTTATAAAGTATACAAATATTAACAAAATGGATTTAAGATTTTCAAATTTATCTACAGTTAATATTTTAATAAATTCTGCCTGAGAGTTTAATTTTGCAGTATAAAGATATATTTTTTTAAACAATCTGATACACCATTACACAGCTGCAGATAAATTTCCTCAAATTTACTGGTATTTATCTTCATTATTTAACTATTTACCTAGCTAGACTCATTGACTGACTAACAGTCAATGAAATTTGAGTAATACCTAGCCAAGCTTACATCCATATTCTTGTTACAGAATAAAATTATGGCTCTTAGGAAAACAGTAAGCTTCACGATAACAGAAATCAATATTGTAAAAACATCTTCCTTTTCATGCTGGATGATTTCTTAAATGAAATGTCTCCATTTTGAACTGGCAGTGAATATTAAGGAACACTTTAATGCCCACTTTACTACTGAGACACCACAGGCAGTGGACACTGATGATACATGAGATGAAATGGTAAATTGGGAAAGGATTTTTTTTAAAGAGTTTTAAAGAGTTCCAGGCCTAGTTTATGGTTACTCCCCAGAATTGATCAATTATGAGGACTGAGGAAAACATGGAAAAAACCACAATCACGGAGGACGGTCCTGGTGGGCTTTGAACCCCAGATCTTCTGCTCACGAATCCGCGCATGAACGACCTCGAGTCGGTTCTGATGGTCTAGTGGTAACCATACTTGCTTCGTAAATCCAAGATCACGGGTTCAATCTCGGCCAGGGTCGATGGATTTTTTCGTGAGTAAAAATCCTACGTATGGCTTCTTTCGGAAGGGAAATAAGGCCGTCGTAGATTTACGGCATGTAAAACAACCACAACCCTGAAAGAAGAGGCCTCTGAGCAAAATTTACCGGCTGTTTCATACCCTGAATTGAATGGGACGCTGATGATCTGAGATGTTAGAAAGCGTTCGTAAATAAAACAAGTTAACAACACAATTAACGACCTTGGTTACCTGTTCAGATTTCAATGTAACTTTCCTGAAAACCCGGGTTCAGAATTTTGGATTAGAAACCGTTTTTCATTGCTGATGGATATCTTACCAGAAACCTTAAATTCTTCGAGAAAGACTTATTGATCTTGCTGTCATTTGACGGAAGTCTTAGGCAAACTTTCATGAAGATGGATTTAATAGACTTATGGCTGGCAAGTAAAAACGAATATCCAATGATCTAAAAAAAAAAAGCTTAAAATTTTTGTTGTTGTTTGTAACTACTTACCTTTGTGAATGTGGTTTTTCTTTCCCAATTTATATAAAATATGTTGAAGTTGATCCAGATGTAAAGAGTAAAACTAAGCCAGTTAAAACAAAATATTAAAGAACATTTTTTGCCAAACATGAACAACCTTCACACTGAAACAAAAGTTTTGAGTTGGAAATTAGTTAAATTTGTAAAGTTGATATGATTGTCAGCCTGAGCACTGGAATACAAGTATCAGGAACATATGTTTGTTGAAGTTTGTTTTATGTATGCATTCACTATATTTTAACCTTAACAAAATTAATTTTGAAGACTTTTCACAGAACAATCAATTGAATAAGAATAAATTGAATGGTTTTTCTCCCTATATATCTAATTCTAAATACTACATACAAGAAATAAATAAATCACTAGTTTTGTTAAATATGTAGAGAAATGCTTATCGCTCATTTTACCTCATAAAATTAGTTAAGAGATACATCTAATATCCTGCATTGAGTGTAATGGTTACTGTAAAAGATTGAGAACACTTTTATTTCCTAAACTTTGGACATTTTGGCAGAAAATTTTGATTTGCCTATCTTATACCCTGAGATACCTAAATTGAAATTTAAAAATTTTTTCAAATCTTTTGGTTTCTTTGGTGTCACTGGTCTTCAAATATGCATGCTGACATCACAAATATATCGACAACTTTCTAAAGATTATGCGCAGAAACAATGTGCAGGCCGTTAAGTTGGTTGGGGGGTGAGAGGGAAGAAGTGTAGAAATGTAATTGGCTACAATAAAAATGCTGACAGGCAATGTTAGCTGTAATATATGCTCAGCTTTTCAATTCAAAGAACACATCTTTACATTAACTAAATCTATTATTTTAATATTATATGCAATGCATATAAGTAGGACCTGGAGTTTATGACCTAAAATATGCAAGCATATTGACCTAAAAACTGTGAAAATATGACAGTAATATGATATAAAAACTAAACTTTTAACCCAAATTTTGTATTTTGTTTGAATTGAATCTTAATGAATACTCTAAAAATAATGCATTAAAAACAGTAATCATATATATTAAATATTGAACATATAAAATCAATCAAGAGATATCACTACACACAATGAAAGAAATATTACAATCTAGGAACCTCCAGAAGAACTGGGAGTTTTGGGATAAAGATCCTCAGGTAATTATTGGTCACGCAGGAGTGAAACCAGTTTTATTAAAAATGGATTACTTATTTTTAAATCCCATAAGAAAACAGATGACTATCATGATGACATGAACTTCAAATATTTTATTAAATGGCTTTTTCATCAGATTATTCCAAACCAATCTTTCAATATAGTTCTGGCTATGGATAATTCTAGTTACCACAATGTCCAGCTTATCCGAAAATCAACTTCAGCACAATGCAAATATTTGAATGGCTTAGAAATTATGGTAAAGATTTTTACTTTAATTCTAATATGCAGAAAGATGACCCCCTTCTTCCTAGTCAAAATATATCTACACAGAAAAATCCTATATTATACACAAAACTGCTTCACAATAATATCCTATACCATATCATGCAGATCTTTAATCCAATTGCTTGAGTTTGGGCAGAGATCAAAGATACCATTAAAAATTATATTTCTGGAAATTCATTGAAGCGAAAGAAGATAATGGGGCTTTTCAACAACTACACCACATAAAATGTTCAAAGGTCTGTGTACATGTGCCTAAAATTAAAAAGAAATGCTGGAAAAAAAATATGACCTGATTGACGATGTCATGGATGGCCTCATTATTAGAGAAGATGCAATCAACAGCAACAGACAGGGATTCCAATACAGATATTGTGTAACATGTGCTTTTTCAAAGCAAGAAGAGAAGATGCCGCCCAGTGCAGCCCAAGAGAGGAAAGCGAGTAACTTAAAAATCTTTTCAATCAGATATATAGTTTAATTACCCATAAATGAAATTAATAAACTTGCCAATGATACTGTTTTAATGTTGGGCCAGTAAAAATTTCTCCAGATATTGCCTTCAAATGTTTCATTCCAGCTTCTTTCTTTTTTAATGGCTTTTGCTATTTGCGCCTAAAAGAATTTCTTTCCTTGCCTTGTCACAATTACAATAAATAATTTTGCTTCTTTTGACACCATTTTCATAATTTTACTTCCATTTACTGAAAACGCGAGGCAAATTCGATTCTCGTGCTATCTCTTGAGAATGCTTAGCCTTATATAAGAAAATATACGATTGTAATCATAAAGTGCAATATTACGCTTCAATATTGATAAATACACAATAAAGCATTTGAATTGTCATTTTTTCGGATAAAATAATATCAGGCCACTATTATAGGTTAAGATAATTCTTCTGTCCATTAAAAATACGAATGTATTGGTAAGGGGAGAGATATAACCTAATTCCTTTTTACTAGTACTTATATACTGGTAATGTAGTAGTACAGATACTTGTAGTAATAGCATACATTTGTGTAACAGATCCAAGCTAATAATCTTTTCAGTAATTTTCTTGCTAAAAGAGCTTACCTAAATTTTATCATAAGTCAACAGGTACATAATTCAGAACTTAAAGCGGTAAATCACTTTGTTGAAAGCTATTTCATCCATTTGTCGTAACCTTGCGCTAGAATTTTAGGTTAGGTTCATTTTTGTGAACTAACCACTACAACATTAATACTGAATAACTGAATGCACTAAACCAACTTCACTAATAAATAAAACCTGTAATACTCACTTATAATTATTTTGTGAACATTAGACTTTCTAGCACGGCATAACAATCGTAACAGCCGCAAATTCTCATACCAACATCATGGGTGAATTACTTTATAATGCTACACAAACTGAAAACGATATGTCAAATGTTTAGCATGGCACCACAGCAATGATAACCTAAAGACAGATTGTCAATGACCAACCTTTGGCTCCTATTGCAGTGCCTGTATAGTTGGAGGAACGTACTATTTACGCCTGCGTAGTTTACCTGCCGATAATGCAGCTCTTCTGCTTATCAGTCGGTAATTGTCTACTTTATTGCCTAAGGGCCCCATTTATAAAATTTCCAAAATCCGCAGTACTCCTAATCTTTTGAAAATTGTACATCATAGGTGTGTATAAAGAAATATTTCTGCAAAGTTTGGTGCATGTCATATCGTTTCTGAATTGTGCACTTTTTAAGAAAAAAAAATTATGTATTTTATGTATTATTCTCCTTACGATGCAATTTTTATACTTTTTACATAAAACTGCAGATTTATGTTTTTAATTGAGCTAGAAAATAAGTTAGCTACAAAATAAACTGTTAAATTTAAATACATTTATTAAATAAATGTTTTCATTTATTAGTGTCAGTTTTTAAACAAAATTTTATGCTTATTAAACTTTGATGACCTTCGAGGTACTTCATATGTTCCTTATTGTAATTATTGTATAGCAAGTTTTATTGGGCATTTCAGTGAAAGCTTAAAAATTGCATCATTAGGAGCATTTTAAAGGACTGAAAAATGTGAAAAACACTAAAGCGTGTTTTTCTCAGCTTTAAAGTTTACACACATAAAATGACCTGAAATTCTGCTTAAAACTGCCTTGCATCATATGCAGAATCTTCTGCTTCTTCAGCTTTATTTTTGGAGAACTTCAGTCTTTTCCTTTGTGATTTGTAAGTTTCAGAACATTTTCAGACGCTTTTGATTCTGGTGATCTTTACTTGATAATTTCCGAACTGCTGGACTTGGGATCCCAGTGATTGTCTCCTTCACCCTTTGAAAAGCTTCAAAACCCATGTTAAATTCACTTATGCCCTGTATTATTGTATATCCACCTTCTTTCTTCAACAAAATACCTCTTAAAGATATTTTGACCAGACGACACTATGTAAGCTTTTAATGGCATTGTATGTTTCTGTTACATCTTTCCAGGATTTCATCAGTACCTAGTACCTGGTAAATGCAAATAATCTTCGAAAGCACAGCTGGAGAGAGAAATGGCTTCATATTTTTTTCATGCTTAAGAATTGGTTCTACTTTAGCTATTGCATGGTTGAAAAAACACCAATAAAATTCTCCTTGAAGTCATTTAAAGTGTCTTGGATCATCTGTTGAAGTACAATGATACAAGGTTGCATAAATTTCAAATTTCATTTGCTGAATATTACCAACATTCTCCTTTATAGCTTTCCTGTAAATGTGCTACAATTTTAAAATAGTTTCTTCTTTCAAGCAGCCCTGCTTCTTGCCTCGCCAATGTCACTCCTTGGTTCTTCATTCCTTTCGCACATTGCAAAGACCTTTACCCAAGTATTTGGCAATGAGATACAAGCACTTATCCTTCTTTATTTCTACATTACTGCCTTGTTGACCAAATGTTTATAAGTTTTGGCATCTTCATCTGACACCAATGTAGTGTATTTCTTTTTGCATACCTCTACTGATCTTTTCCAAATACTTTCTGTTGCTATCATCTCCACTGCATTTGCAGAGCCAGAAAAATTTGTTTCATTTTCTCCAACTTCTTAATGTTTTTGTTGCCTAATTTTGAAAGCATCATCGTCTGCATTTGCTTGTTTTTTGCTGCACTTACCACAGTAGAAAGACAATTCATAGCCCATCACTAGACCTGTAAGTGCATTAATGACAAAGCTTATACATAATTGGATGTGTGGCCTCGTTTATGTCATGTTCTATTAAAAAAAAATACTAATGTAAATAACATTATCTACAGTGAGTTCTACATTTTTAGATATTTGTGCTTCTTGCAGTTTTCCTGGCCATATTTAGGATTTTGTCCTTTATTTTAATGTTATCTTCCACAATTTTGTATAGATGCGAATTATAGATGGAAGAACTAATACAATTCATGTTCATTGCAATGCAAAACTTTTGCATTCCAGCATGCACTTTACCCATGCTCAAAAATCTATTTACTCTCTTTTATTTAACTGAAAACAACCATGGTAGAATCTGTGTTTAATAATTTTGGACTAGTGTTGCATTTGGTACTACACATTCCACAAGCACTGCATTACACTAATTGTAGATGCAATACCCATGAATTCACTTACAGAGACTTCTAAAGTCAGACTTTCATAGGCATTGCATTTTGAAATCCATATATTGACATGCACTAAAATGTTTGGGGCTTAAGAGTCAGATGTTAACTCTGAAAAATTACTTATACCAGTACTTTCAATCCCTAAATTGTTATTCTGATATTTCCATAGTTTAAAAAATTTTACGAGATAAAGTTTTGATTTTTTACGAGATAAAGTTTTGGTTTTTAATAACTGTTTAAGAGTCAGAGAATTCTAACTAAACTTAATGCTCTCTGTCTCTTAACTTTTCATTGGTTTGAAAGGTTTCCACTGGAGATAGTGTTCTCTGACTAACATTTTACTAAATGATGCAGAGTTGATGCTGGATTTATTGTGATGCTATTATATTATTAATGGCAAGTAAATAGAAATTGCAGTCTTGCCATGCTATTGTATTACATTTAAAATGCCTTAATGTTTTAACAATGCAACAGTATATTGTTGAAAACTTAGTTCTTAACAAATATCAGCATTAGTTGGCAAGACTGAATATCAAACAAAAAATTACTTCATATTGCTTTGTGTGTAGATCAGTACTTTGTGAGATTTCCAAATTATGGTTATGGTAATGAGAGAGTGAATTTTAACAGAAATTAGTATAACCTCAACTTGGGTATTCATTTTTTACACTAAACTCCATTCACTTACACAAAAGTAAGACGCGTTTCGGGATAATCTCTCCTATCTTCAGTTGCTCACTGAACCGCCATTACTCGAAACTATGGCTGGACAAATAGATATAACATTGAGGTTATATTGCCACTCCATTGTCAACAGCTTCGTAAGTACAATATTTAGAAATTAGTATGTCTTACAGTAGGGGGAAATTCTTAGTCAACTTAAGACGTAGGAAAAATATTACTTGGAACATATATGCAGAGCAAAATAATGTACAAAGCAGTCCTTTCCCATCACTAGATGCAGGTCATATCTAGCATCTCGGAAGACTGGACATGCCATGTGATACAGTATTTGGTACCCCATCAATCGCGAAAAATTGATTAGGATATATCTTTTATTTCAGCTAGCTTTAAGTGAAGGGTTCTGTTTGTAGGAATGTCTAGAAAAGCAGGAATTTTGCTCGGACACCAGAGAGACCGTTTTGGCAGACAAAGGAGCAAATACCATCTATTGTTATTAGGAGGACGGGTGGTCGCCCCGGCCAGGTATGCTAGAAAAGAACAACGCTACGATACCGCTAAGGCCGTTGATCTGTAACGTTCACTAAAAACTTGAAATTAGACACTGGACGAATCAACGAGTGCTTAAGCTCAAATAATAAAACGGGCCAATAATATGAGAGTGGCATGAAGTCACAGCCAACCTATGAGGATGTCTAAAGTCATAGTGGCGAGAAAATATAGCGTCCCTGCATCACGTGGTACAGCGTGCTATATCGGGATTTAAGGACGTGAAATCGCCCTTGTCGAGGTCTGGTTGGAAGCATTCTTCGAAGGTACGCCCGGGTTGGGTTCTTTGCAGGTTTTGGTTGGACTTGGACTTTGAACTTCGAGGTGACAAATCGCCTCAGCAAGGACCAGCAGGAACCATCCAGAGCCGCTTCAGGGATCGGGAATGCCTCTCTCCGCGAGCTCCTCTTAGGGTCCTCGGTTTCTCCGGTCCAGATCACCGACGGCGTCGGACGTCGCGGCGATTGGGAAGACTCCGAACCACTGACCGACCAGATCTGCTCCGCAGTACTCGTCCAACCCGGCCTCACTCGCCGGGCAGTGCTCCGCGCTCCTCGGTTCTTCTCCAGAAGAAGTAGCCTGTCTCGGCGCTTGGGCTTTTCTGCAGCCAGCACCGGATCTTTTCGTGAGGCGACAGTAGTATATATCCCTTCCCGCGTGATTTTTATATAAATTTGATATCAAAAGTGGTGTGGGGTGATTGTGGGGGTGATTGTGGGTGTGGTTGGAGTTGGTGGGGGGTGGTGGTGTGGTTGGTGGGGGTGGTGGTGTGGTTGGTGGGGGGTGATGGAGGTGTGGATGTTGGTGGGGGGTGTGGAGGTGTGGATGTTGGTGGGGGTGGGGGGTTGATATCAAAATCTCAATTTGAATTGATATCAAAATTTCTGGTTGATTAAGCGATAGCAAAATCTCTGGTTGATCGAGTGTTGGATTTAAATCTCCGAAAAAAGTGTGTGTGATCAATTAGCATATACAATTACGCTGTAAAAAAAATGGAGAGCCCTTCCGCCACTGCGTTTCCAGTTCCCCACTGCTCGCTCCCCCCACCGCTCTCGCCGCTCTAGCGGTTCGTGGCGGTTACAAAGGATAACAAAGCGATTTTCACGCGTGTTTACAATCGTATTCATTTTAAAATTTCTTTCTTACTAACACATTGGCTCTCTCTGTATTTCTAAAAATCTATTATTTTCACAAGGAAACAAAAAACCTGTGTACATTCTTCTAAAATCCTATCTTCAGAGACATTTAAAAGTTCTTTCTTAGTATGTTTTTAAAAGAATTCGGGGAAAAGACATTGTTAATAAAAGTTCTTTTCTTACTATCACATTGGCTCTCTCTCTATTTCTAAAAATCTATCATTTTCACAAGGAAACAAAACCTGTGTACATTTTACTTGATCTGTTTTTCATATATGTTTTAAAAGAATTCGGGGAAAACATTGTTACTAAAAGTGGTGGTGGGGATGGTGAGGTGTAATTTTGATATCAAACTATCAATTTTAAATCACGCAAGTCGGGATATTTTTTTTTATTATACAGAAAAAATTAACACATTTTTTTAAATACAATTAGATATTTTTTTATTGTACACAAAATTAACTTGGAGGTTTTACAAAATGGCGGTCTACAAAATTTTAAATACAATTAGATTTTTATTGTACACAAAATTATACAAAATGACGGTAAATGGTGCTCACTGATGTTTTTTACATTAACATATTGTACACAAAAATTAACTTGGAGGTTTTACAAAATGGCGGTCTACAAAAAACATCGCTTTTAAGAATTTGTTTTAAATACAATTAAAAATGCAATATTTTTATTGTACACAAAAAATCTGTCTCACTGGTGAGGGTTTTCAAAAAATGTTTTTTGGGGGTTTTTACCCCTTCACAAAAATTATTTTAAAATATGTGGTATATGTTTTTTTGACAAACAACACTTCACAGTCTTCGTCGTTGCTGCTTTCCTCCTCCTCCTCGTATGGTGTGGTGACGCAGGTGAGCGACATGTGGGAAAAGTTGATGTTGAGAGGTTCCTGGGTCGACGGGGTGGCGATGGGGACGACGAAATCGTTGATCGATGGTGTTGTGAAGCATCCTGCCGATGTGACCTTGTACTCTAGGGCTGGTGTCTTGTCGATGGTGCCGAGGTAGATGGTGCAGCGTGCGTCTATGCCATAGTGGAGTACTTTAGACGGGGTGCACTTGACTTCCACGACGTCGGAGTTGTTGGTTGCTAATTTTACGGTGACAGTTTTGTCATCGCCAAAGAAGGAGATTTCAGTTGAGATGAGTTTGATGTTTGCAGGGTACTTGCCGCTTGTTGTGACGTGATTTTGGTTGTCAAAAACTAGTTTGACAAACACATTGTTGCCGACCCCCAACGGATCTGTTTGACAGGCCAGGTTGATTTATTTCGGTGTAAACTTCAATACGTGTCTCCGGTAGCCGTTTCTGAGGACCTCTTCACCCTGGTACACGATGTAAAAATCGAACGAGTTGAGCTGGTTGAGTTCTGCGGAAAGATTGTTAAATCAAGTAGGTAGAAACACTTCTTTCCCGTTTTCGAGGCGAACAAGCGCCCTGGGTCCGTGCTTTGTTGATATGTTCCGGACCCCTACCACAACGTATGGTATGTTCGGTTATAACGTTGACACTGACACGTACTCCGAGTTGCTCGCTACTGTAGATAGCTGGCGTAACGCGTCGTTGATCATGTTGACTTCTCTGTAGAACGTTTGCTACTGACACACATTGGGCAGTTTTTGGTGAGAGGGGGTGGACCATCGATGTGAGTGGTAGTGGTGGGGAGGTTGTAGTGCTGGTTGCAGCGGCGGTAAGGGGCGTAAATTATTTTAGCTTCAGGTGTAAGCACCGCCCATACAGCGTCCACTTCTTCTGGTGAATGATGTATAAAGATGGCGTTTCCCTCCACGGCAAGTAGATGACATTCATTTGGTTCCATCATTGTGAGGCGTCGACCATTTTTCAGAAACTTTATCACTAGGTCCATTGTCGTCTTGTCCGTCGTGATTGAACTTGTGTTCGTGACGTCGTCGCAGGCGTGATTGAACTTGTCCATCGTGATTTAACTTGTGTTCGTGACGTCATCACCCTCCATCGTGATATAACTTGTGTTCGTGACGTCATCACGGTGCAACTCCCCCCTGAACTTGTCCATCGTGATTGAACTTGTCTTCGTGACGTCATCACCCCCCATCATGGTTGAACTTGTGTTCGTGACGTTATCACGGTGCAACTTCTCCCTGAACTTGTCCATCGTGATTGAACTTGTCTTCGTGACGTCATCACCCTCCATTATGGTTGAACTTGTGTTCGTGACGTCATGCAACTTCGCCTTGTTTGGACTTGTCCAGATCCAGCTCTCTGATGAATATAGGTTTTAGAAAATGCTCCATCTCTAGGAACACTCTAAAGGTTGCGCAACGGATGTATCTTGTGTATTCGGTGTAGTTCATTTTCTCCCCGGAATCGTGGGCGTGAAGTAAATACATGCGATAGGCGGCTATTTGATTTTGTACTTCGAACTCTTCTTTCTTCTTGTGATAGATGATGTCGGTCACCATACGCTGTAGGCTTTCTAGTGTCCTCCATTCCTGCATACTCAACGATGTACAACGACCGTCCATTTTGATGATAATATTTTGTGTGCCAAATAAACGTTTAAAAATTATGGATAGTCGGTTGGTTATCTGCCACTCTCTTAGATGAAAGGTCAAGCTCTGTATAGTCGGCATCGTCTCTGAAAGCTTCTGCCACTCGGTCGAACCCAGGACCACAGTGTTGCGTCGCCCGCCAATGGTCACCACGATCTTGTGTGGAGATTTAGGTGAAAACCCAACGGCTGCAAACTTGGACTGCTTGCTGTTCAGGAAGTAAACATCCGTTAGCGGCCCAGGGCTCTCCATGTCACTGTAAAAACAAGAACACCCCTTATGTAGCATACTCTTTTTTCATTCGTCAATTAACCACACATACTGAATGCGACTTACCTGTTCAGCTCTCTCGGAACAACTGGTAGAGTGGATCAGGTCAATGCGCCTTCTAAAAAAAAAAATACAGGAATTAGCAACATAAATGTGTCAGAGTTATTCATGCATGATCATCCACAATTTGTATTAATACTAACCTTTAACGATATACATCTCTGATGTGTAGTTTGTGAGCACCCACCAAGACTGTAGGTTCTTTTAATGATGTCATCGTTGTGATTAAAATCACTTATGCTGAATTTTGAAAAGAATTTCTCCTTGCGCAGACCTTGGAAGCGGTGGGATAGGTAAGTAACGACGTAATGGCCACAGGTAGTGCTGAAATCGCCTTGCAACCTTCTAGTGTTGTGAGTCCATCTTGTACCACAACATCGATTTAAAAAATTTAGAATTTCCCCCGAAAGAGGTTCTATACCATAGCTATCGAAATATTCCCCCCGGTCGTTCTTTGCAACAAAGATGCAGATCCAATGTTTCCCTGGTTTCGTGCTTGGGTCAGTGTTAATGACAACTGCTATGGCAAGCTGTCTATTATACAAATTTATCGACGACAATTGGTCGCAAGCGTACACGCCTAAAAAGTGTGGTGTACATTTAGACAGAAGTCGGTGTATTTGCAGCGTATTCATGATACCAAAATGGTCCTGTTAGCATCAATTTCTATAGTGCGATGTACTTCTGCCATCACCAAAGGGTTGATAGGTTCTGGAGTTTGATCTTTAAATCCTACACTTATAGACACAGTACCGTGTCGTTGCCCTGAAATGTAAGACTCGTTAGCGCTCATATCGGCTGTAAGATCAAACACCATAATGGTGTACCCATGTGAATATTGATGTCTGGAAATTGAATGCCCCTCGTCCTTAAAGTGTATTCCGAGACCATCTTGAAGAGTTTGAAAACATTGGAGAAAGTGACCTGCATCAAAATCGGGCTGTAGGGGTTGTGAGGGAAAAGGCTGGCCGTTCACATACAGTTGAAATGAATTCATTTTAAAGTGTTGTAAATTGTATGGGTTTTTGTTAATGTTGCCGTTGTATGCCTGGTCTGCAACCATCGCCACTACCACTCTTCGAGGTATTTGCCCAATGAAAACGTCGTTGAAAGTCATATTACTAACCCCCTTTGGAATGTTGAGAGCGTGAAATCCTACATCTTTGAGATGGTACTTTGCATTGTTCTTTGTTAACACAGCCTGATGGGCAAGTTTGATGGTCGGGGACGGCCTCACAGCTTTCAAAATCAGTCTAGCAGACTGAATCTCAGTGTAGGCTTTAAAGTCCTTTGTATCCGAAAAGAGATGAAAGTTGGGTGAAGAGGGGGAGAGTTTGATGGTGACGCTAACATTGTTCAAGAGCAGATTTTCCTGATTAAAGAGTGCATTGGAAAGATTACCCATTAGCTGTACAACTTTGCTTCCTTTGGTATAGTCGTTACGCCACTTAATTCCATCATTTGTTACATACGTGTCCATCATTCCTCCCTTGTCCTTTTTCCAGAGAGTGGACTCTAGTCTGCTGCTCATGACATCTTCCGAATAATTGAGTAACGTTTCAATGTAAGTTCTATAGGAGTAGCCTGGTTGAGGCATGGAAACTGTGACATTGTTGAGTGATACTTCCAATTGTTGAAACAAGGAATTTAGGGAATTGTTTACAAAGGTAACCTGTTTGTCCTCTTTCAAGTCGTTTCCACCGTCATCCACTATTCGCACGAACAGCTCAAGTACTACATAAGTCATATCGAGGTAATCGTCAGCATTGCCAGAGTAATGAAATGTGATGGGGGCATTTTTCATAAGTGTATTTTGTGGGTTTAGAGAAATGTAACGGTACTCCTCCACGTTCATTTGAACGGGTAAGTCTTTAAAGATGTCTAGTTCCGAACTCATGTGCACTAACGATTCGTCAGCCATTATGAAAATACGTCTAGCACCTTACGTCTTCGGCGTTTAGTCTTAAACTGATTATATATTTCACCCTTCCTGCGCTTTAATAGCCCCGTGCCTATCATAGAGTCTATCTTTACATCAGCTTTCCTTTTCAAGTTAGTTCCCGCCTCCTTCAATCTAGTCTTTAAAGATTCTTTTGGCGGTACCCCCGAACTTGCAACATCTGCAAGCACATTGGCCCCCATTTTCAATGCTTCTTTACCTATAGCTTTCACTCCGCTCTTGAAAAACGGTAGCACGGTTCTGAAAAGACCGCCGAGAGCAGAGAACAAGCCGCTACCCTTTTGATAACGCTTGCCTCTATACAGGTGAAAATCTTGATTGTATAATCCTCCTCCTGCCTGGTTTAAGTAATATCTGGTGACAGTATCCAGCTCCATTATGTCTGTTTCGGACGAAACGTTAGAACTATAGTAGAGGAAAGACCGTCTACAAATGGCAAGAAATCTCCATAACCGTTCCTTAAATCTATATTCACGATTTTAAAGTCCTGTTGCATCAAAGGTACCCAGTTAAGTGGCATGAACGACTTTTCAATAGTCATGCAGGTGTTGTCACGTTTTTCATACTCTACAGAGACGCTTTCAATGACTTGCACAAACGTGTTGCCCACCACTTGTGGTACTATCAGATTACAGTAAATGAACATTTCGTAAGGGAAACCCATGTACGGATCTACAGGGTGTTTGCCAATTTCCTGTTCAACCACGTTTGTGTAAGGTTCGAACCCCATCATCTTGGCCAAAGATGGTGACAAAAACAGCACAGGTATTAGGTTCTTTGACGTGGTTTTAGGAGGAATGTCAGGTTTTTCCTGCGTTTCTACCGTAGGAGAAGTGCCCGGTTTACGAGGGATTGGTGGTTTAGGATTGATAGGTCTTGGAGTTCTAGTAGGAGCAATATTTCTAGCTTTGTTTTTTAACGTTTGGTTCGCGCCTTCAGGGGATTTAGTTTCTGTTTTCGATCTCCTAGAGGACTCAGCATTTTCTATATATCCTACATATTTGCTGCTGGGGATATGACTGTTCTGTGCGACTTTGATGTTAATGCTGGCAGTATTTTTGTTCTCGTTATAAATGAAAAAGTCTTCGACTTGCAAATTTTCACGTATAACTGAGTTGACAGCATGTACCAAATCCTTAGAATTGTGTACGATACCATGTGGCAATTGTAAGTTGAATTTTGAATGTGTCACTGGTGCTACCATATTATACATTGTACCAATGATTTGATTTTCGTGATTTGTTACGTTATAGAATTTCACAGGGTACCTAACCTTTTGCAGTGCGACTTCCCATTCTCCTTGCAACACTATTCTCTCGGGTAAGATGTTTGAAAATCTGGAAGTTGTATTGTCAGTGAAATGGTCCATAGAGGCGTTACTCACGAGCGTGAGGGAAAATGGTTTTGTTCTAATCATATCGAGCTGATACTCGAACCCGGTACCCACGAGTTAAACTTGGTCGGATAACCTCTCCACTTAACCAAAAACTGTTTATTTCGACCGCGGCCTTTAGTGTCGAGTATTTTGTCTATTTTGAATGATTCCGGGGGAGCTACCTTTTGTATCTCCTCGGAGTAAAAGATACCGTCTATGGCCTCCCCACCCAAGTCCTTTAATTTATACACAACGGGGGAGCCGTATACCACCTCGTCAATCTGTAAAATTTCGTCCGTCCAGTTTTGCTCGTACCCCTTGGCAAACTTCATTTTCTCCTTAGATATACGCACATGGTCTCCCACGTTAAATTTAACTTTACGTGGTTTGTCTGCATTCCGACCATAAAGATTTTCGTAAACATGCAAAATGTTGTCTTCATTGACATCCTTTGGAGCCATCTTTATGGACCTATGAAAGGAACTATTGTAAGACTTTAAAAGTGCAGGAAGCGCGTCCACGTATCTATATGTATTTTTATGTGTGAAATATTTCCACATTTTCGTCTTTAAGGTTCTATTGAAACGTTCTACAACACTGGCTTTGACATTATTTTTTGTAGTGTAATACTTTACACCATGTTTGGTTAAAAATGTTTTAAAGGTTTTGCTGGTGAACTCCGTTCCTTTATCTGTTTGCAATATCTTGGGGGTACGATGAGCGAATATAGTTATAAACGCTTCTGTAATTTCACCCCCTACTTTTGATTTTAATGGTATAGCCCAAGCATATTTCGAGAAAACATCAATAACCGTCAAGATGTAAACGTATGGTTTATTGTGTTCCTTTACGTTGCTCATAACATTTAGATCGGCCCCCCAAAGGTCGTCCATGTTAGTCACGTGATAATTTCTGGTGGGGAATCGTTTTCTTATTGGTCTATGAAATGTATAACTATCCTGTGTTTGAAGAAACGACTCGATCTTAGATTTCGGTATGCCTGTGGCCTTGCGAAGTTTGTCTGCAGTGCCAAAACCAGCATAGTGTCAGGATTGAAATAGATTTTCTTCAGTGCGTTCATAGTTGTTCCCACACTTGTCTGCGAAGGTTATAAGACTTTTTTACTGGTAATCGGCTTTTATTTACTTTCGTCTTTGTCGATTTCTCTTCCTCCTTTACCTCGATACCATTGGTTTCAAGGTATGGTTCCCTCACTTGTGACATAAGATCGAGATAGTTGCCCAACTTATATTTTATCAACTGCCATTTTTCAGGGTGTGGTAAATGTGTACGCTGTAATTTATTCATTTCTCTGATGAGTTGGTTAAGTGATTTGTCCACGAGGTGAAGCTTTTCGACAGTTTTTGGCTGTGAAGCTAGTATAATTTGCTTACCGTGCTTCATTTAACTCAAATTTGACACGAGTGCACTACCGAGTGAAGCCAATATCGGGAGTAGAAAAGCAGGTAAAAAAACCTCCTCTCTGTACAAGAACCTTTTTCTTTTCCTTTAAGGAAAGTCGTTTGTTAATTAATTTTCTCCAGCTAGCTTTATGCTTCTTTAAGCGTTTTAAACAATTTATAGGTAAACTAACATGACCTCTGCACACGTTGAGTACATACTCGGAAATGGCTTTAATTAGCTGAGGGTTAGCACTTTTCAACAGTTTTTGTCGCAAAATAGGTTTAGCCTTGGCTAACACTGACAAATTTGCATGTTGCCTTGCAATCAGGGGGCTACTCAGTCTGGCAATACTCATCCTGTCTATGTCTGAGATTAAATGACTGAAGTGTGATCGTTGCTCGTTTATTTAAACTCTCTGGGAAGCACACAAATAAAACCTTCAGAAAAGTGGTCAACAATTGGGTATAAAATAAGAAGGCGTTTCCCCTGGTAGGACACCGGTTCGATACCTGTATTGATTTGGCGAGTACTGAGTGCAATCCAACACTAGATACCCGTGTGGGTTTTCAGTAGCTTTTTCAAACGCCTCTAAAAGAAACCTAGAGTTCTTTGGTTCGATCTGTTGACAAAGCCTATGAATTTGCATTTTATCTCTATTGTTTTTAAACACGATAATGTAGTTTGCATTTAGAGATATAGTTCGAAATTTCTTTCCTTGTGGAAACACGTTTTGTAATATGTAAACAATCCCAAAGCGTTTGTGATGTGAATCTCTAGTGAAAAAATTTGACACGTTTTCCCCGGAGGCTTGATACATTAAATCATCCAAAATAACTAAATCCCCCTCGTTAACAGTGTCCAAATCTGGTATACCTGCATGGGTTGCGAAGAACGGGCTTGGTTTAGGAGAATATTCTAATGGATGACACCACAACACTTTTCTCGCGGGTCTGTCAAACATTCTGTCTGCATTACTAATTAAATTTTTCACAAATGTAGACTTATCACACCGCGACGGACCTGCAATTAGCATAGTGCACGGGAAATTAAATTAAAAGTGTTGGATAGTAGACATTGTGGGCGACTGATGTGATCTCATTTAGACACGCCTTCTTTTATACCCGTACGGGTAGGAATCAAAGTTTTCACACTGTACACGTTTGTTGACCACCATCCTATAGGTTTTCACTGAAGACTCAGTTACCACAGTTCTTAGAAATTTCCTAGAAATCTGTGTGCCTTCAAGTACTACCGACATTGAATTATCCCTCAGCACGGTGTTCCTGATAACGTCGGAGTTTACATTTTCCAAATTCCCCGAGTTGAGGGTGATGCCTTTAATTTTACAGACAGAGTGCGTCTTATCTCCACACTTAACCTCTATGGTGTAACTTTTTGGACCTGTAGATGCAAATCTGCAAATATACGCTCCATCGCCGTACTTTTCTATTTCATCTGTCATACAGCCTAAAAATGGCCCCGTGGTTGGCATCCATTCCCCCGGTCTGTACGTGGCTATAACAGAATCTGTGTCGAAATAACACACGCGTTCGCCCAATCTCCTAAGATAGGAATAGAGTTCGATTCTTGCATGGGCAGTTGTATATGCAGCTATGACTGTGTTACTAGTAAAATTCAATTTAGGATTCTGTTCGCAATGTTTCCACACCACATACATTACCTCCTCTGTAGCGGGCAGGTAAGACTGTACCTCTACACCTGGGTCATTAAGTAGGTCTATGAGCTTCGAATAATCTTTCACAAGCTCGCACGTGGACAAGTTATCTCTTTGGCCGTATTTTCCCCAAAAGGAGTTTAACATCAGTTTGGCCAACTCACGCCTGCCAGGATTGATTTAAATAGCGTCTTTATCCAGCGCCACGCCTTCTTTTTCAAAAAATCGTGCGATATACTCGTTTCTCATGGCAGGAGTGTCGCAGTCTTTGGGCCAACCGGAGGCTTCGGTTTTAATTTTCAGAAACTGATTCACATAGTCCTGAAAAAGCCCCTTTTCTCCAGTGATGGGGCTATAGCGTACCATGTCATATTCCCATATTTCATACACATGAATCACACTATAACCTTCCTCTAATGCGACTTTAATCTCATCCACTACCCAGGTTCCTGTCATACATCTTTCGTCCTCTGTATGCGTGCACTCTGTCTGATTCTGCATCTCTGCACATGTTCGGCATAGCGGAAACATAAGTTTACCGTTAATGCGCGACGGCAGGACGGGGTGGTACAGTCTTTCTGGGGGAAGAATTTTACACTTTACAATACCACCCTCAACATCTTGCAAATTTGGTAAATTATTCACATGAATCTTTGGGTGTCCAACAGGGTAAGCCTTGGTCTTATTTACGAACGGGTACAAACTGCACACATCATAGTAAAACATTTTCATATCTCCAGAGGCTTCGCAGTAGGTTTTCGTACAATTTGTACGTCCACCAAAGAAGGCATCTCGTGGATTGAGAGGTTCGGGGTAGGGAAAACTTTTGACAAATTCAGCCAAAACCCTATTGGTCTTAATCAAACCATTGAACTCACACTCCCACATCTCGGTCACGTTATACCCAGCATGCCTCATCATCTTCGTGACCTTCACGGTGTCCTCGTATCTGGAACTCATGGTCTGGTTACCAGTGTTGTATAACCTTGAATTCCTATTCGGGTAACAACGTGTGCAACCGTGGTAGAAGCATCCATGAAAGAAATAGATACATTTCCCTTCTTCTTTGTACCCGTCCACTTTATGCCCTAAAACTTTAATTTCCCGACACCGATAAGCATGCTGTATGATGGTTGATTGCTGCTGTTCCAACCAAGACAGCCAGATACACGCTACCCGCGATTGCTTATCAGCTAAACGGTATCCTCCTGCGGGAATAAGTGGTATTTTATTTCTTGGCATGAACCGTTTCCTATATACATTCATGCATGCCTGAGCTATGGTGACGCATTCTCTAAACGGGTCAATACCGTTCTCGTCAATAAATTGTTTCCTAAATTTGGAAACACCTTGACTCAAGAGATAAACGTCAGTTTTACAGTAAGTAACCATTTCTTTTTTCATGTCAAAGACATAATTTGAGGACAACTTTTCATTATGCCACTGCTCGAAAGTCTTGCGGTCATCAACACTCATGCCATCTGGGCAGTAATATTTTTGTACAGAACCAACATACTTTTCGTTTTCCTTGGTGTTGAACAGGTAAGGAAAATAACCTTTACATTCAGGGAGTTGAAAGATTTTTGAAAAGCGAGACAGTGGCATAGGAATGAAATTCAAAGAGTCTAGAAAAGTTACACTCTTATACTTCATTCTGTAAATTTTGCTTCCATTCATAATGAGTTCGGGGTCCCAATTTAGGGTGCCCACCATGTGTTTTAGCAGAAACTGGCCATCATACGACCTCAAGTTGTGTGCTATGACAACAATGTCACGTGAATTGTACGGCCGAATGTAGCACTCGTGGTTGGCATTCACATGAACCTTACAAGTAACACAATAAATTTCTCCGCACTGGTGAGGAGTTTTCCTAAGCCTCATATTCACAAGTTTGTTACACAACGGGCATACTTTTTCCACGTCACATACTGACATGGTTTTAGGGTAATATTTTCCCTTAATCAAATGATTATTAAAACAGGTCTGCCCATTGAAATCGCGATGACATGAATCGCATTTCACATACCTATCAAATGATGTTGGACACCTCTGTCGACACTTGACACAGTTTAGATCACACCTGTGAGTTTCTTTTTTATTAAGTGAGGGAAAATTACAATGTCGGCAATACCACTTACATTTGAATGCCCCGTGTAGGTTTACAATTGCATTAAAATGGCTGTCGTGGAATATTACGTCGATGTGTTTATCCGTGTTAATTTCCGACTTGTAGAGGACATTTTTACCATTATGACCGCCAAAAACAGTGATAGGATACTCCTTTAGCACTATCTCAAAGAGTTTCACGTCGTCAAGTGTAAACGGGCCATCGGTTTTGCCTATTTTCTCACACAACTCTACAGCCTTTTGTTTTTGCAGACGGTCATATCGCGTAATAGAACCATAATGAACATCCCCGTCAATTTTGGATTTGCACACTGCGATGGCTCTAGGTAGACAAAGATTGTCTTTGTTTTTAATTTCTATAATACCTTTGTTTTTACTACAGTCGTCGCAGCGTTTGTAACATGAACCTGATATTTCATTTGTCCAAATACACGAAATTTTGATTGCCCCTCCCAACAAAAATTCTTTATTACTTTACATTATTTTCTCCATTGATTTCAATATGGCCTCGGGGTTTACCTGATCAAACCTACGTATACTCATGTTAAAAGGTCTAGCAGGATTTTTGGTATCATGAATGGTTATTCCTACGAACCCTGGTTGATTTTTTAGCAGATTGTCATCAACAAATGTTAAATAATCATGAAACACTTTGGAAACCCATTGGTCAGGATCTGCATCTTTAGGCATCGAACTCACCATAATTTCAGTTTCAGAGTACCCAGAATATAATTTTGTAGTTGCCCTCTGGCTATGGTTAATAATTTCGAAAGATGGTTGCAAGGTTGCACTTACCTGAGGCTCAATGCTGTCAACAAGAGAAGTAGGTACACCATTTCCGGTAGAAGACGAGGCAACAGGATGGTCGCCGGTAGAAGACGAGGCAACAGGATGGTCGCCGGTAGAAGACGAGGCAACAGGATGGTCTCCGGTAGAAGACGAGGCAGCAGGATGGTCTCGGGTAGAAGACGAGGCATCAGGATGGTCTCCGGTAGAAGACGAGGCAGCAGGATGGTATGGTTCACCGTTTCCGGTCTGATCACTTTTGCTGGCCACACCGCCCGAGAAGCCACGTGTTCTCTTAAGAGTGAGCTTGCACCCATAGCGTGTTCTCTTGCGATGATCACAACTTTTCTTTTTGTTGACGAACTGTTCTAAAACCGACGTAAACCCTTCAACTAGACTCCCAGTACCGGAGTTTCCATTATTCCTCGAAGACTTGGGCCCCTGGTCACTGATGGAAGTGTTTGTAGAAGATTGATCGTCAGAAGATTCGTCTCTGTAGTTGACAACCTTGGCAGACATGATTACCACGAGATATAATCATCTTTCGTCGCGATTGAACTTTTATAGACAACAAAGACAACGCCCACACCCAATAGACAACAAAGACCACGCCCACAACCAATGAGAACGGGAGGTTTCTACTGCGCATGCATAACCCTACAGCCAATCGTCGTACAAATGGTGGGGGAAGGTATATTCATTTTTTTTTTTAATCTTCCATCGGGCTCGGTTTTAGAAATGTACGCGGTGGGAGTTTGCTAGAAGAAAAAGAATCCCCTTGTTTTTGACTTTTTTCTGTCACTGTGTGTTAGTAAGAAAGAACTTTTAGTTGGCTCTGTAAAGAAAAACCCACACATATTGTTTTTGACTTTTCTAACCCTGTGTGAGAAAATACAGAGTTTTGTTAAAAAGAATATATACAAACGAATTTATAAGAAAAGAAATCACCCATTGGGTCGGTTTTAGAAATGTATGCGGAGGGAGTTTGCTAGAAGAAAAGATGTCCCGAATTCTTTTTAAAAACACGCATGAAAAAGAACAAAAGCAAATGTATACAGGTTTAGTTTTCCTTGTGAAAATGAAAAGATTTTTAGAAAATACAGACAGAGCCAATGTAAGAAATGTATGCGGAAGGAGTTTGCTAGAAGAAAAGATGTCCCGAATTCTTTTATAAACACGCATGAAAAAAGAACAAAAGCAAATGTATACAGGTTTAGTTTTCCTTGTGAAAATGAAAGATTTTTAGAAAATACAGAGAGAGCCAATGTAAGAAATGTATGCGGAAGGAGTTTGCTAGAAGAAAAGATGTCCCGAATTCTTTTATAAACACGCATGAACAAAGCATAGAAATACAGAGAGAACCAACGTGTTAGTAAGAAAAGAACTTTTAAAATACCCACATATTGTTTTTGACTTTTGAAAACACCGTGAAAGGAAAACAACTCCTTTTGATGCTAGAAGAAAAGATGTCCCGAATTCTATTATAAACACGCATGAACAAAGCATAGAAATACAGAGTAAACCAACGTGTTAGTAAGAAAAGAACTTTTAAAATACCCACATATTGTTTTTGACTTTTGAAAACACCGTGAAAGGAAAACAACTCCTTTTGATACATGTGAGGGAACAAAAAGCATTGTGCGGTGCCGCGCTAACAATAGCGAGCGGGCAGGCAGCGGTGAGGCGAGCGACTTCGCGCTAGAGCGGTGGTGGCGAGCAGTGGGGAACTGGAAACGCAGTGGCGGAAGGGCTCTCCATTTTTTTTACACCGTAATTGTATATGCTAATTGATCACACACACTTTTTTCGGAGATTTAAATCCAACACTCGATCAACCAGAGATTTTGCTATCGCTTAATCAACCAGAAATTTTGATATCAATTCAAATTGAGATTTTGATAGCAACCCCCCACCCCCACCAACATCCACACCCCCACACCCCCCACCAACATCCACACCTCCATCACCCCCCACCATCCACACCACCACCCCCCACCAACTCCAACCACACCCACAATCACCCCATACCACTTTTGATATCAAATTTATATAAAAATCACGCGGGAAGGGATATATACTACTGGCGACTGTTCCGGCGCACGGTAGTGCACATCAAGATTTGCTTGGGCAGAGCTGTAAGGTCGTGCCAACAGTCCTCGGACTGGAATTAGGCGCCTTCGGGTAGGCCCTCTACAGCTCGCGCTTCTTAGCACCCATCAAACTGTCTTTTTCTTCTAGTACAAGTCCCTCCCTGTTAGGTTCCCCCAATCTCCTCTTTCAGCATCTCTTCTTCTAGTCTTTTACACACCCGGCAATTTCTTATCATGCCGAAGCTGAAGGGAAAGAAAGCGAAGTCACCGACCTCGCTTTCTACGAGATCTCGGCCTGTCACAAGGCGAAACTTATGCGCCGCCCTAGACATGAATGAGCCAGCCTCCACTCCTCTTCCTGCTTCCCCATCCCCCTCACCTCCTCCCACTCCTAACTCCAACTCTTCCTGTTCTAATCAAACCTCGTCCTTGCTCCATGATTCTCCACCTCCCGACTTCTCCCCAGTCACCCCAACCCGCTCCCATTCCTGTCCCCCTCACTAAGTTCCCTTCCCGTCATCTCTCCCTCCCCCCTCGCCCCTCCCCGTCCTAGCTCTGTTTCCTCCACCCCAACCCCATCACCTCCCAACCCTCCCACACCTAACCTCTCCTCTGGTCCCAGCCACCTTCCTCACTCCCTTCCACCCAACCCTAACCCACCTCAGTCACCCTCGACCAGACTTCCCAGTCCAGTCTCACCTCTCCCAAACTCCCTGTGCCCCCCGCCAACCCCAAGCTCTTCCCACCCCCCAAGATCCCCCCCACTCGCCCAGCCCCTCCAACGTCTGATGCTCCACCCGCTTCCTCTGCCACTTCCTCATTCGTGCCCCTTCCTGGCTCCCTCCCCTCGGGCCCATCCCGCCCTATCCCCATACCTCTCGCCCCTGGAGACTCCTCATTTGCTGAGGCCACCATGACTAAGTATCTTGCACCGATCTACATCGGCAAATCTCATTCCACTACCATCTGTACTCTCTTAAGGGAGTTCGATGAGCTGGCACCTAGCCGTTATCATGTCAGTCGCTGCGCAATGTCGCACGACTATCAAGTCAGACTTCAAAATGAATCTGACTATCGCAGCTTAACCCAATTCCTCACTGATTAAAGAGTCGGCTTTCACCTAACGACTCGAACGTTCAGGAGCTGCAGAGCCGTGATCAAGTGGCTTTACGCAGACTCAGCAGAACAAGAGGTGCGGACGGACCTAGAGGCGTCCGGCATCGCAGTAATCCGCGTTTGACAGCTACGCCGGTTCAACCGCGCAAAAACACCAATGCCTATGTACCTGGTTGAGGTAGCTAGCCCGGAAGACCTGCAGTTCCTTAAATCTACCAGCTATGTCTGTAGATTCAAGGTGCAAGTCGAGGACTACCGCCCGCCAGTTATACCAATACAATGCAACCATTGCATGCAGCTGCGTCACACAGCAGAACAGTGCCGCACCCGCAGAATGGTATGTTTTAAGTGCACGGGGGCCCACCCCTCGACGACTTGCAATGTGACTGGGCCACAGCGGAAATGCGCCCTCTGCCGCGGAATTGGTCACGGAGCCAGATATCGTGCTTGCCCTGAATTTCAAAGGCAGCTTTTGCTGATGCGCGGGACTGCGCTAAATGAGCACCAGCCCCCACCCCGAGCCAACCCGGACTCGAACCCTGACCCGTTGCCAAATGGCCCTATCAGTACCAATCCAGCACACCCAACCGCTGCAGCTCCACGGGCTCCGCCCACTCAACCCTCTGTCACCCACAACGGCCCTGATTCGGCCCCCCAACCTGCCAGGGACCGAGCTCGCCCAACTGGGCACAGAAGGCCTTTTTGGCACCAGCCTGCCGAAGGCGAACTGCCACCCGAACACTTTTTCAGGGTAGACGCTGAAACTCAGGCTCACTTTGAAAATATGCAAGCCGAACACGAAGCAAATGGTCACGACTTCACGTACCAATCCTGGTACAGCATTCGTGAAACCATTTTCCGAGTGCTCACTGAAATCTTGTTCAAACCAAATTCAGGAAGGATAATACTGGCTACCTTCGCGCCTTTTTTCGCGCAACTCGCCAGACCCGAAACCATCTATGGCATCTAATTCTGGACATTCTCACCACATCAGCACCAACATCATAACTTGGAATGCACGAGGGGCCCGCAAACGCAGATCCGAACTTCTTAACTTTTTAACCACCAACAATATACATATCGCCTTACTCACTGAAACCCATCTTGCCCCACCCGACAGATTCAACCTGCCCGGGTACCAAGTTTATCGCACAGACCGCAATCGGCGCGGAGGAGGCACCGCAGTCGCTATCAAACGGGACATCTCCCATGTACAAATCCCCATCCCCACTCTAATCAGAACTGAAGCCACCGGCATCGCCACCGAGCTTAACGACTCCAAGGTAATCATCATCTCCGCATACAACCCTCCAGGTGAACTCATAGTTTCGGACATTCACAATCGTCTGAAAATTAACAATCGGGCCCTTTTAGCTGGCGACCTTAACGCGAAATACCAAATATGGAACTGCTTAACCACCAACGCAGCCGGCCAATGCCTGCTTGCACACGAAAACTCCAACGATTACATAATCCATGCCCCTGATGAACCTATGCACATTCCTATAGCCGCTGGCCACCGGCCAGACATACTGGACATTGCTCTCTACCGAGGCATTAACAGCCGCATCAAGCTCCAAGTGTGTAACGACCTCTCCTCTGATCACTTACCATTGCTCATTCAACTTGACAGTTCACTGCAACTCACTCCCCACTCCCACGCCACAACTATCACCAGGCCAACTGGAAACTCTTCGCCGACACAATTCATCTACGCCTTCCCCAATTCGAGCTTGCAGACGACAACGCACTTGAGCACGCCGTCTGCCAACTTGAACACACAATAAAATTCGCCACTGCAACATCGGTCCCAGTAAAGTTCCCACAAACGACAACCACCAACCTGCCCCCCAACATCACCAAACTCGCCGCCGAACGCAACAAAATTCGCCGACAATGGCAGCAAACTCGCCACCCATCTGCTCGCGCCAGACTAAACGAACTAAACGCCCTATTGCGATTACGAACAGCCCACGTCATTTCCGAACAATGGAATGACAAACTAGTGAACCTCGACCTTGAACACAGCTCCGTCTGGCGTATTGCCAAATGTCTCACCAGAGACCAATACGACATACCGCCCCTGCTTCACAACCTCAGAGTACACTCAGATTCTGACAAAGCTGAAGCTGTGGCTGACTCACTGCAAGCCACTCTCACCCCCAATTCCACCCCTGCATCCCCCCTCTTCATAGCACAAACCGAAACAATGGTTCGCTCCTCCCTTCAACGCGATTCCCACAACCGAATTCGCCGCACTTGCCCCTCTGAGATCAAGTGGCTCATAGACCACCTACCAAACCGTAAGGCACCCGGGCCTGACAAAATCCCTAACGTAGCCCTCAAACACCTCCCACCGAGCGCCATGAACGTCCTCTCCAAAATATTCAATTACTGCATGCTCAACGGAATTTTCCCCACTCGCTGGAAAACAGCCCAAGTTCTACATTTCCCTAAAAAGAACAAACCTCGCAACCCGCCAACTACAGACCCATCAGCCTCCTTAACTGGTTAAGAAAAATTTTCGAAAAGATTATACTCAAACGACTATCACATCACGCCATCAAGGGCAACATTCTGATCCAGCAGCAGTTCGGATTCAGAAGAGCTCAGTCCACCACTCTACAGCTGCTCCGCGCCGTCGAGCATATAACTCACGGGTTCAATATCCGCAAATCCACCGCGGCCGTCCTGCTGGACATTGAAAGGGCCTTCGACCGCGTCTGGCACGACGGACTGCTCAGGAAACTAATTGAATACAAGTTTCCTGACTCACTTATAAAACTCATAGCCAACTATTTAAAAGATCGCAAATTCTACTCCATAGTAAACTACCAGCCATCAACTCACCGACCCGTACTAGCAGGTGTCCCCCAGGGAAGTCTCCTGGGCCCCATGCTGTTCAATTTATTCATCACGACATGCCCACAACCGCCCACACATCTCAGTACCTCTATGCGGACGACACCACGCTTTTGGCCCAATCGGGAAAAACCCACCTTCTCCATACTCATCTACAAGCCGCCCTAACTACCCTAGAGCCATGGCTAACAAACTGGAGAATCAAAATTAACGCCCACAAAAGCCAGGCCATCATATTCACCAAACGAATCAAACACAGATTCCCCACACATCATCTACAGCCCCTTCAACTCTTCGGTAGCAATATCCCATGCACCAACCAGGTCACTTATCTTGGCCTAACAATGGATCAAGGTCTCACCTGGAACGCCCATATAACCCAAATTCGTTGCAAAGCCAATGCCCAATTGGGCAAGCTATACCCATTAATCAACTACAGCAGTTCACTCAAACTGAACACAGGTCTCACCCTGTACAAAACACTAATCCGACCCATCCTCACATACGCAGCCCCTGTGTGGGGCTACGCCGCAGCCTCCCACATCAAAAAGCTCCAAACATTGCAAAATAAAATACTACGAACAGTCACCAAAGCCCCAGAGTAGCCCCGGCCAAACTACTCCATGAGGAAATAAAAATGCATACCGTTGAGGAATTCATCAAAAAACTCACTTTCCATTTGTACCATAAGGCCGCATCCAACCGAAACCCGTTAATACAGAATCTTGGTACCTACCAAACCAGTACAAATGTCCATAACAGACCCTTCTCACGATTCAACAGAACACTTCTTAAAGACGACACAGCCGAGGAAGTAGCAAATTATTTGAACAGCCTCCTCCCGCCCGACCCCACCTAAATCCCCCCCCCCCCGTAAGTGAACTGAAAAAGAAACAACCTTGCTAACACCTCTGCTTGTTACAGATCACTCACCCACCAACCCCCCAATGCTGATAGCCGAAGGTTAAGCAGCATTGGGCTTGGTCAACGCTTGGACGGGTGACCGCGACAACCGAAGCCAATACGCATCCAACATGGTCCGCATCTGGATGGCCGACAACCACATCAACATACGCAGGCTAGACAGCTCCCTAATGCTTCCCCACCCCGCCGATGCATTCTGATCATTCACGCATGTCTTACTTACTGCTTGCTTAGTATAACCATTCACTCATTAACCTTCATCTTAAATCTAACAAACCTAACACTTCGTATCCTTTGCATGCCTACTAACACCCGGCCGACCTCAGGACGCGTCATGAGAGTCGCCCGGGAAATCATCTTTGACGTGCTCGCATGCACTGCATGCCAGCATGAACACTAACTCCTCTACTAACCGGGGTGTTCAAGCGGAACCCGAATAACACCTGCATGAACGGACCGCATAACAAGCTCCCCTTGCATGTTAGCACTAACCGCATGGGGAGGCGATGTAGCCTCTGAGGATGATCGCCACCAGGGGCGGCGGGAGTGGGGCCGCCTAATTAAAAAAAAATTTAAAAAATAAAAATAAACAAATAAAAAAAAAGCACCAGGGTAACAGGAGCTCCCGAGAAGAGCCGCCCCAGCTGTGGACCCCACCACACCCCAAGTGCACCGCAGACCAGCACCTGCCGGAATAGCCTGTGCAGATTATTTATTGAATTGGGTGCCTTTTTGGCTGTTATAGTACAGCCTTACAGGTCATAATTTACATGTCATACAAATGTATACAGATTTTTCTACAAATGTGTAACCCATGCATGGGCGCTCTGACGCTCCCATGAGAATAGTTCCATTGTGAGTATTTTCAAGGCATGCATTCACTTGTTTACTAGTACATTATGTTTGTTGCTTATCTAGTTTAAATAATACAATAATAACCAACAATAATAACTAATAACTAATATTTACAGTTTTGCGTAGGGCTGAATTTTTGTGTGGGAGTGTACTGTGTTTCAGTAAACGCGGATTCTTTTATGCTTTCTATGTTGGGGTTCACTTTTACCTATTTGATTTATTACGGGATTCTTATGCTTTTTTATTTTTGCCCAGGTTGATGTGCAGCGGCCTGTTAGTGTTTGCAGGAATGTTGGTGTGTTTAGCTCGGCGTGGATCTGTGTATTTGGTGTGAGGATGGGAACATTTAGTAGTTTTCGGAGGCATATATTTTGTTGGGTTTGTATGGAAAGGAGATTAGTGTGGAATGTATTTGCCAATGCTGTGCAAGCATACAGTAAAAATTGCTGTATGAAAGCTTTGAAGAGCACTAACTTTGTTTTTATATGCATCTGCTTGCTTCTAAATATTGATGAACACATGTAGATACGTTGCTTTGCCTTGTGGATCGTGTTCTTGATGTGGTTGTTCCAGGTGAGTTTAGTGTCCAGAGTTGTTCCCAAGTGCTTTGCAGTTGGTTTGCACTGTAGTGTTTGATTGTTTATAAGATTCCGTATATAAGCACTGGTGACGGACCGCCGACGATACTGCCTACTGGTCCATAGCAACACAATATAATGGAGCCAAAAATGGTTTACAAAAACAAATAACAAAATTCGAAGCCTGGACCAACAAGTGGCGTATCAAAATAAACCCCCAAAAAACTCAACTTATACTAATAAAAAAGAAACTCAAGCAAGAACAGAGGGACACCACAATTCAAATAGCAAATAACCACGTTACAGCAAGACGAGTAATTAAATATCTAGGAGTCAAAATCCAAAACAAACTATCAACACTCCACCATCATCAAGAGAAGCTCAAACAGGTCAAAACAGCACTAATGACGCTTCGACACCTCACAGCTACCAAAAAAGGTTTAAATCCAAATGTGCTAAAGCACATATATCTAACACTCATACGACCAATCATAATATACACAACCACTGCAATAGCCCCATTAACGCCGAGATCCACAATGAAGAACCTGGAATCATTTGAACGCAAAAGCATCCGAATAACACAAAAATTCCATTATGCACTGAAGAACGACGAAATCTACAAGCTCACAAGAATTCTCCCACTAAAGGAACATCTACGGAAACTACAAATTAACTACATTGCAAACGCCATAAATAGACCATACCGCAGAGAACTTATAAACACTGCACAAAACATCCAGCTAACTAATTACCGACGAAATAGAACTAACATCGACCCACCATTACTCACCTTAATAAGAATTTACGATCAAGAATAAATCACTCAAGAAGACATAACAAATTATCTACAACAACTGGTACCATAATGCCAACAAACAAAGGAAAAAATTACCATGAGACCAGGCTGCCCAAAAACAAAAAAAACAAAAAAAAAACAAAAAAAAGCTCTTTCCTACTATTCAACATAAATCAAATCCTTAACACGCTAAACTTGGACCACACCCACACTGACCAACCTGACCAAGACGAATGACCATGTGCAAGTTTCTGCGGCCAGCTTCCGCAACGCACTAACTACAAAGGAAACCTAGGCTGAAGAGGAAAATTCCTAAAACAGCCTTGGGGCCCACAAAGCCCCAAAACCACATTATTCATTCATTAATTCATTCCCGTGGGAAAACACCTGCACTACAGGTTGCCTCTCATCACAGGGACTCGTTTTGCGAGCGAGCCAATCAGTAGACAGCGGCAGCAGAGCTGTTCCCGTCCTCTTCAGACCCACATCTTGTTCCGGACCTCCGAGAAAATAGCTGTTGGTTGGGTTGCCTACCCCTGCGGTAGCCAATACAAAACCTCTCGCTACGGAAGGCAGTGAGAGTTCCCCTCCTCACAAAAAACAGCACAATACACGAGGAGACGGACACGCCCTCCGTAGAGGAAGCAATAGAGAGGCGGGCCAGGCGTACGTGGGAGAGGATCCGCCGCCATTCCAACCCCTCCATTGCTGGCATAGGGAGGGGCTGGCATAGGGAGGGGAGAACCTATGCATAGAAAGCATAGGCGCATCAGGCAGTTCTAGGCAAAAAATCAATAGCGGCGGAATTGTAAATGGTAAATAGTGTAAATTAATTATGTAGATAGTGTATGTATATATGTTTCTTTTTGCATTTCTTTCTTCTCTGGGAATAAAAAAAAAAAAAAACTCAAACACAAACCCAGTCATCCTCACGAATGAAATAAATTCGTTCCATGAATAAAACAGCTGTAACAGAACAACGCTGTTCTCGGGACCCAAAGGTAGGGTCTCGCATGGGTGTTGGAAAAACCGCAAAAACCCTTGCACACTCATGTAATAATTATAAACAAAATGTAAAAATGAGCCTGTAAAGCCGGGCCCAATTGTACCGGCTTCAGGCATTTATCTTGAATAAATTGAATCTGAATCTGAATCATGCACTATATATATATAGAGGAGAGAGGAGGAGGTGAGGAGAATCACAGGCGAGAGCAGCAGCGGAAGGAGCGACAGGAGGTTCTACAGTGCGCCACTAGCCGACGAGAGACTTCGCAGCCTACGGCCGGCGACCGCTTCGCCGCGGAAGCGCGACCATGTGCAGCGCCTCCTTGAGCTGCTTCTCCGCTCCTACATCTCCAGTCGTTGGCTCTCACGTTCACCGCAGCTTAGCTAGGTAGGATAGCAAGACCGTAGCTACCGTCCGTTAGGACTGGTTAACGGCGTCCGCTCACGCGGTGCAGCTCCGCTGCTATCCGCGTCTTTTGATGCCTACTATCTGCTCTTTCTTACTTCTACTTCCTTCCTCTTTTCTATCTAGTATTTAAGAATAGGGACTCCCTTAGATTCTAAGCTTCCTCTCACGGTGGCCGGCTCTCTGCCCCCCCCCCCCCCCGCCCTGGGTTCTCTTCTCTTGCCTGCTACTCTTATTGCCTTTTAGTATTAGTATTATCTCTAGTAATTTCTGTTTAGTACGGATTCTCGCTTTCTCATCATGGGCCCAAAAAAGAAGACGATAAGGATGTCTCCTTCTTCACTTCTCTTTCATCACTTCTCTTTCCACGTGGTACCTCAAAACAAGGACCGAACATTTAGGATGGTGGCCAAAGGCATATACGGTAACGGGCTAGAAAGCATGCTCACCGATGAGCTCCATGATCATCATATCTATCCTGTCCGAGTACAACAACTCAGAAGGTTCAAGCGCGGAAGGTCCCCTCTGCCCATGTACTTAATCGAGGTACGCTCACAGGGCGAATATGATGCCATGGCGGCACTGCGGGAATTATGCCACTTCCGCACGCAAATGGAAGAATATAGGAGGCCGAGAATCTTGCAGCAATGCAACCGATGCCAGAAGCTTTGGCATCTTGAACGGCATTGCAAGGTCCCCACACCTGCATGCTCGGTATGCTCGGGCCCCCATCCATCGCACTCATGCCAAGCGAATCAATCATCCAGAAAATGTTCGCTATGCAATGAAAAGGGACACGGCTCCCGATGGAGGGGATGCCCCGTGTACAGAAGGGAGGCAGCAAAACTCGAGCGCCGTGCAGACACAGGCAGTGGGCGCACAAGAGCGCGCACTCAGCCAAATGACCTTGAAAACGGCTGGACGATCGTAGGACCGCGAGGCCGCCCCAGGCGACAACCGATGACGACCCACCTAAGAAATGATGGCACACTTGCTATCAACACGGGCCGAAGTACAAACGCGCCCCAAAATTCAGCAACTGCTCCAGCCACAACCAGAATTGGCAACAGGCCGGACTCCCGCGTCACACGAGAGGCAGATAGGACCTCTAGCCATAACGCTGCAAATGCCCCCAACGCTCCACGAACTGGCCCGGCCCAACACACAGCCGGTGACAGGTGGGACCTAAGAAGCAGACGCAACAACCGCAAGGGCACGTGGCCCCCCCCCCGGAAACTATGGAAGTTTTAAGTGGGAAAACTTGCGGGTAGATGCCTTAGAAATCCTATACGCTGTAAGTGCCCAACCAAATGATGTTGACGCAATACTGCTAGATCACGCAGACTTCTTTGCATATTTCCACCAGCATTATCATGGCTGAGAGCCGAACACAACTGGTAACGTGGAACTCCAACGGCATACGTGCCAAAAAAGCCGAACTAAAAAGTTTCATAATCAAACATAAGCCACAAATACTCGCACTTACTGAATCACATCTTACACCCTCAGATCGCCTACATATCCAAGGCTACTCAATCTACCGAACCGACAGAGATCGCCGCGGAGGTGGAGTTGCCCTGCTTGTTAACAACTCGGTAGCACACCACATGGTGACCACTCCGCCTCTAAATCGCCTTGAAGCAGTGGCAGCAAAGGTCCAATTGGACAACCTTACAGCCACAATAGTCTCTGCATACAACCCCCCTGGAGACATTAACCTACAAGACCTGGACCGGTTACTAAGCCTAGATCACCGAATAATAATTCTTGGCGACCTAAATGCAAAACACCGCAACTGGAATTGCACACACTTCAACCGCGCAGGGAATGACCTTCACGCCCACGAGCAAATATCCTCCTACATAATACATGCCCCCAACACCCCCACACCAGCAAAGACATACACCTATATTCTGGATATAGCCCTCATCAAGAACATACCTCGCCCCACTGAAATGATAACCATAAATGATCTTTCCTCCGACCATCTACCGGTTGCGCTATTAATACAAGCCGCGCTCGCCCCTCAACACGTCCCCCCCGCCTTAACTTCAACAAAGCAAACTGGCGCCTATTCCACAACATTACTGCAATGGAGCTCCCTCCTCTAGCTATTGCAGACGAAGCAGACCTAAATGCAGCTGCGGAGACGCTCGAAAACACCATATCCAAGGCATTACACCAAGCTGTCCCACAACAGCAACCTAAACCCCACCAACTGCATCTCCCGCCTGAGGTAAAAACATTGATTACACAAAGAAATCAAATCCGCAGACTATACCAAAGAACACGACACCCAGCACACCATCGCCAACTTCAGGACCTAAACCACAACATTAAAAACCAAATGACACAAGCACTAAACACACAGTGGAACAACACTCTACTAGACCTTGACCCCGAACGCGACACAGTCTGGCGCATATCAAAAAACCTTACACGCACACCAAACACATCCCGCCAATCCACCATAATGGGCACATTGCACAGACAGACTCTGAGAAAGCAGAGGGCCTAGCTGACGCCCTAGAGAGCACACTAACTCCCAATACTTTTCCCTCGTCAGCAACCTTCACCGAGGAAACACACAACTCTACAGCAAGCATCCTCACAATGCCCATGCACAACAAAATAAGAAAAGTCCACACTTCGGAAGTATTCTGGCTCATAAACCACCTCCCCCCCAAAAAGGCCCCAGGGCCAGACAAAATCCCAAATATCGCGCTTCGTTACCTCCCCCCAAATGCCATCGACGTACTAACAAACATATTTAACTATGTGCTGGAGCATGCCTGCTTTCCCGCACAATGGAAACATGCTACAGTATTACACTTCTCTAAGCCGGGTAAAGACCCCAGCAACCCACACAACTACAGACCGATCAGCCTCCTCAACGCGATGAGCAAACTACTGGAGAAGATCATCCTCAAACGAATTAATGCACACATTAAAAAACACAACATAATTAGAGACGAACAATTCGGCTTCAGAACCAAACACTCCACGACTCACCAACTCCTGCGGGCAACCGAACACATCACTCACGGGTTCAACATTAGAAAATCAACTGCCAGTAGTATATATCCCTTCCCGCGTGATTTTTATATAAATTTGATATCAAAAGTGGTGTGGGGTGGTGGGGGGTGATTGTGGGGGTGGTTGGAGTTGGTGGGGTTGATGGGGGTGGAGGTAGTGGTGGGGTTGGTGGGGGGTGATGGATATGGAGGTGTGGATGTTGGTGGGGGTGATAAGGGGTGGGGGGTTGATATCAAAATCTCAATTTGAATTGATATCAAAATTTCTGGTTGATTAAGCGATAGCAAAATCTCTGGTTGATCGAGTGTTGGATTTAAATCTCCGAAAAAAGTGTGTGTGATCAATTAGCATATACAATTACGTTGTAAAAAAAATGGAGAGCCCTTCCGCCACTGCGTTTCCAGTTCGGATAGCCCTTCCGCCACTGCGTTTCCAGTTCCCCACTGCTCGCTCCCCCCACCGCTCGCCTCACCGCTCTCGCCGCCCGCCTCGCCGCTCTAGCGCTAAGGGGTCGGTTCGTGTCGGTTACAAAGGATAACAAAGCGATTTTCACGCGTGTTTACAATCGTATTCATTTTAAAATTTCTTTCTTACTAACACATCGGCTCTCTCTGTACTTCTAAAAATCTATTATTTTCATAAGGAAACAAAAACCTGTGTACATTCTTCTAAAATCCTATCTTCAGAGACATTTAAAAGAAGGAGATTTCAGTTGAGATGAGTTTGATGTTTGCAGGGTACTTGCCGCTTGTTGTGACGTGATTTTGGTTGTCAAAAACTAGTTTGACAAACACATTGTTGCCGACTCCCACCGGATCTGTTTGACAGGCCATGTTGATTTATTTCGGTGTAAACTTCAATACGTGTCTCCGCTAGCCGTTTCTGAGGACCTCTTCACCCTGGTACACGATGTAAAAATCGAACGAGTTGAGCTGGTTGACGAGTTCTGCGGAAATATTGTTAAATCTAGTAGGTAGAAACACTTCTTTCCCGTTTTCGAGGCGAACAAGCGCCCTGGGTCCGTGCTTTGTTGATATGTTCCGGACCCCTACCACAACGTATGGTACGTTCGGTTGTAACGTTGACACTGACACGTACTCCGAGTTGCTCGCTACTGTAGATAGCTGGCGTAACGCGTCGTTGATCATGTTGACTTCTCTGTAGAACGTTTGCTACTGACACACATTGGGCAGTTTTTGGTGAGAGGGGGTGGACCATCGATGTGAGTGGTAGTGGTGGGGAGGTTGTAGTGCTGGTTGCAGCGGCGGTAAGGGGCGTAAATTATTTTAGCTTCAGGTGTAAGCACCGCCCATACAGCGTCCACTTCTTCTGGTGAATGATGTATAAAGATGGCGTTTCCCTCCACGGCAAGTAGATGACGTTCATTTGGTTCCATCATTGTGAGGCGTCGACCATTTTTCAGAAACTTTATCACTAGGTCCATTGTCGTCTTGTCTGGACTTGTCCGTCGTGATTGAACTTGTGTTCGTGACGTCGTCGCAGGCGTGATTGAACTTGTCCATCGTGATTTAACTTGTGTTCGTGACGTCATCACCCTCCATCGTGATTTAACTTGTGTTCGTGACGTCATCACGGTGCAACTTCCCCCTGAACTTGTCCACCGTGATTGAACTTGTCTTCGTGACGTCATCACCCTCCATCATGGTTGAACTTGTGTTCGTGACGTCATCACGGTGCAACTTCTCCCTGAACTTGTCCATCGTGATTGAACTTGTCTTCGTGACGTCATCACCCTCCATCATGGTTGAACTTGTCTTCGTGACGTCATGCAACTTCGCCTTGTTTGGACTTGTCCAGATCCAGCTCTCTGATGAATATCGGTTTTAGAAAATGCTCCATCTCTAGGAACACTCTAAAGGTTGCGCAACGGATGTATCTTGTGTATTCGGTGTAGTTCATTTTCTCCCCGGAATCGTGGGCGTGAAGTAAATACATGCGATAGGCGGCTATTTGATTTTGTACTTCGAACTCTTCTTTCTTCTTGTGATAGATGATGTCGGTCACCATACGCTGTAGGCTTTCTAGTGTCCTCCATTCCTGCATACTCAACGATGTACAACGACCGTCCATTTTGATGATAATATTTTGTGTGCCAAACAAACGTTTAAAAATTATGGATAGTCGGTTGGTTATCTGCCACTCTCTTAGATGAAAGGTCAAGCTCTGTATAGTCGGCATCGTCTCTGAAAGCTTCTGCCACTCGGTCGAACCCAGGACCACAGTGTTGCGTCGCCCGCCAATGGTCACCACGATCTTGTGTGGAGATTTAGGTGAAAACCCAACGGCTGCAAACTTGGACTGCTTGCTGTTCAGGAAGTAAACATCCGTTAGCGGTCCAGGGCTCTCCATGTCACTGTAAAAACAAGAACACCCCTTATGTAGCACACTCTTTTTTCATTCGTCAATTAACCACACATACTGAATGCGACTTACCTGTTCAGCTCTCTCGGAACAACTGGTAGAGTGGATCATGTCAATGCGCCTTCTAAAAAAAAAAATACAGGAATTAGCAACATAAATGTGTCAGAGTTATTCATGCATGATCATCCACAATTTGTATTAATACTAACCTTTAACGATATACATCTCTGATGTGTAGTTTGTGAGCACCCACCAAGACTGTAGGTTCTTTTAATGATGTCATCGTTGTGATTAAAATCACTTATGCTGAATTTTGAAAAGAATTTCTCCTTGCGCAGACCTTGGAAGCGGTGGGATAGGTAAGCAACGACGTAATGACCACAGGTAGTGCTGAAATCGCCTTGCAACCTTCTAGTGTTGTGAGTCCATCTTGTACCACAACATCGATTTAAAAAATTTAGAATTTCCCCCGAAAGAGGTTCTATACCATAGCTATCGAAATATTCCCCCCGGTCGTTCTTTGCAACAAAGATGCAGATCCAATGTTTCCCTGGTTTCGTGCTTGGGTCAGTGTTAATGACAACTGCTATGGGAAGCTGTCTATTATACAAATTTATCGACGACAATTGGTCGCAAGCGTACACGCCTAAAAAGTGTGGTGTACATTTAGACAGAAGTCGGTGTATTTGCAGCGTATTCATGATACCAAAATGGTCCTGTTAGCATCAATTTCTATAGTGCGATGTACTTCTGTCATCACCAACAGGTTGATAGGTTCTGGAGTTTGATCTTTAAATCCTACACTTATAGACACAGTACCGTGTCGTTGCCCTGAAATGTAAGACTCGTTAGCGCTCATATCGGCTGTAAGATCAAACACCATAATGGTGTACCCATGTGAATATTGATGTCTGGAAATTGAATGCCCCTCGTCCTTAAAGTGTATTCCGAGACCATCTTGAAGAGTTTGAAAACATTGGAGAAAGTGACCTGCATCAAAATCGGGCTGTAGGGGTTGTGAGGGAAAAGGCTGGCCGTTCACATACAGTTGAAATGAATTCATTTTAAAGTGTTGTAAATTGTATGGGTTTTTGTTAATGTTGCCGTTGTATGCCTGGTCTGCAACCATCGCCACTACCACTCTTCGAGGTATTTGCCCAATGAAAACGTCGTTGAAAGTCATAATACTAACCCCCTTTGGAATGTTGAGAGCGTGAAATCCTACATCTTTGAGATGGTACTTTGCATTGTTCTTTGTTAACACAGCCTGATGGGCAAGTTTGATGGTCGGGGACGGCCTCACAGCTTTCAAAATCAGTCTAGCAGACTGAATCTCTGTGTAGGCTTTAAAGTCCTTTGTATCCGAAAAGAGATGAAAGTTGGGCGAAGAGGGGGAGAGTTTGATGGTGACGCTAACATTGTTCAAGAGCAGATTTTCCTGATTAAAGAGTGCATTGGAAAGATTACCCATTAGCTGTACAACTTTGCTTCCTTTGGTATAGTCGTTACGCCACTTAATTCCATCATTTGTTACATACGTGTCCATCATTCCTCCCTTGTACTTTTTCCAGAGTGTGGACTCTAGTCTGCTGTTCATGACATCTTCCGAATAATTGAGTAACGTTTCAATGTAAGTTCTATAGGGGTAGCCTGGTTGAGGCATGGAAACTGTGACATTGTTGGGTGATACTTCCAATCGTTGAAACAAGGAATTTAGGGAATTGTTTACAAAGGTAACCTGTTTGTCCTCTTTCAAGTCGTTTCCACCGTCATCCACTATTCGCACGAACAGCTCAAGTACTACATAAGTCATATCGAGGTAATCGTCAGCATTGCCAGAGTAATGAAATGTGATGGGGGCATTTTTCATAAGTGTATTTTGTGGGTTTAGAGAAATGTAACGGTACTCCTCCACGTTCATTTGAACGGGTAAGTCTTTAAAGATGTCTAGTTCCGAACTCATGTGCACTAACGATTCGTCAGCCATTATGAAAATACGTCTAGCACCTTACGTCTTCGGCGTTTAGTCTTAAACTGATTATATATTTCACCCTTCCTGCGCTTTAATAGCCCCGTGCCTATCATAGAGTCTATCTTTACATCAGCTTTCCTTTTCAAGTTAGTTCCCGCCTCCTTCAATCTAGTCTTTAAAGATTCTTTTGGCGGTACCCCCGAACTTGCAACATCTGCAAGCACATTGGCCCCCATTGTCAATGCTTCTTTACCTATAGCTTTCACTCCGCTCTTGAAAAACGGTAGCACGGTTCTGAAAAGACCGCCGAGAGCAGAGAACAAGCCGCTACCCTTTTGATAACGCTTGCCTCTATACAGGTGAAAATCAAATCTTGATTGTATAATCCTCCTCCTGCCTGGTTTAAGTAATATCTGGTGACAGTATCCAGCTCCATTATGTCTGTTTCGGACGAAACGTTAGAACTATAGTAGAGGAAAGACCGTCTACAAATGGCAAGAAATCTCCATAACCGTTCCTTAAATCTATATTCACGATTTTAAAGTCCTGTTGCATTAAAGGTACCCAGTTAAGTGGAATGAACGACTTTTCAATAGTCATGCAGGTGTTGTCACGTTTTTCATACTCTACAGAGACGCTTTCAATGACTTGCACAAACGTGTTGCCCACCACTTGTGGTACTATCAGATTACAGTAAATGAACATTTCGTAAGGGAAACCCATGTACGGATCTACAGGGTGTTTGCCAATTTCCTGTTCAACCACGTTTGTGTAAGGTTCGAACCCCATCATCTTGGCCAAAGATGGTGACAAAACCAGTACATGTATTAGGTTCTTTGACGTGGTTTTAGGAGGAATGTCAGGTTTTTCCTGCGTTTCTACCGTAGGAGAAGTGCCCGGTTTACGAGGGATTGGCGGTTTAGGATTGATAGGTCTTGGAGTCCTAGTAGGAGCAATATTTCTAGCTTTGTTTTTTAACGTTTGGTTCGTGCCTTCAGGGGATTTAGTTTCTGTTTTCGATCTCCTAGAGGACTCAGCATTTTCTATATATCCTACATATTTGCTGCTGGGGATATGACTGTTCTGTGCGACTTTGATGTTAATGCTGGCAGTATTTTTGTTCTCGTTATAAATGAAAAAGTCTTCGACTTGCAAATTTTCACGTATAACTGAGTTGACAGCATGTACCAAATCCTTAGAATTGTGTACGATACCATGTGGCAATTGTAAGTTAAATTTTGAATGTGTCACTGGTGCTACCATATTATACATTGTACCAATGATTTGATTTTCGTGATTTGTTACGTTATAGAATTTCACAGGGTACCTAACCTTTTGCAGTGCGACTTCCCATTCTCCTTGCAACACTATTCTCTCGGGTAAGATGTTTGAAAATCTGGAAGTTGTATTGTCAGTGAAATGGTCCATAGAGGCGTTACTCACGAGCGTGAGGGAAAATGGTTTTGTTCTAATCATATCGAGCTGATACTCGAACCCGGTACCCACGAGTTAAACTTGGTCGGATAACCTCTCCACTTAACCAAAAACTGTTTATTTCGACCGCGGCCTTTAGTGTCGAGTATTTTGTCTATTTTGAATGATTCCGGGGGAGCTACCTTTTGTATCTCCTCGGAGTAAAAGATACCGTCTATGGCCTCCCCACCCAAGTCCTTTAATTTATACACAACGGGGGAGCCGTATACCACCTCGTCAATCTGTAAAATTTCGTCCGTCCAGTTTTGCTCGTACCCCTTGGCAAACTTCATTTTCTCCTTAGATATACGCACATGGTCTCCCACGTTAAATTTAACTTTACGTGGTTTGTCTGCATTCCGACCATAAAGATTTTCGTAAACATGCAAAATGTTGTCTTCATTGACATCCTTTGGAGCCATCTTTATGGACCTATGAAAGGAACTATTGTAAGACTTTAAAAGTGCAGGAAGCGCGTCCACGTATCTATATGTATTTTTATGTGTGAAATATTTCCACATTTTCGTCTTTAAGGTTCTATTGAAACGTTCTACAACACTGGCTTTGACATTATTTTTTGTAGTGTAATACTTTACACCATGTTTGGTTAAAAATGTTTTAAAGGTTTTGCTGGTGAACTCCGTTCCTTTATCTGTTTGCAATATCTTGGGGGTACGATGAGCGAATATAGTTATAAACGCTTCTGTAATTTCACCCCCTACTTTTGATTTTAATGGTATAGCCCAAGCATATTTCGAGAAAACATCAATAACCGTCAAGATGTAAACGTATGGTTTATTGTGTTCCTTTACGTTGCTCATAACATTTAGATCGGCCCCCCAAAGGTCGTCCATGTTAGTCACGTGATAATTTCTGGTGGGGAATCGTTTTCTTATTGGTCTATGAAATGTATAACTATCCTGTGTTTGAAGAAACGACTCGATCTTAGATTTCGGTATGCCTGTGGCCTTGCGAAGTTTGTCTGCAGTGCCAAAACCAGCATAGTGTCAGGATTGAAATAGATTTTCTTCAGTGCGTTCATAGTTGTTCCCACACTTGTCTGCGAAGGTTATAAGACTTTTTTACTGGTAATCGGCTTTTATTTACTTTCGTCTTTGTCGATTTCTCTTCCTCCTTTACCTCGATACCATTGGTTTCAAGGTATGGTTCCCTCACTTGTGACATAAGATCGAGATAGTTGCCCAACTTATATTTTATCAACTGCCATTTTTCAGGGTGTGGTAAATGTGTACGCTGTAATTTATTCATTTCTCTGATGAGTTGGTTAAGTGATTTGTCCACGAGGTGAAGCTAGTATAATTTGCTTACCGTGCTTCATTTAACTCAAATTTGACACGAGTGCACTACCGAGTGAAGCCAATATCGGGAGTAGAAAAGCAGGTAAAAAACCTCCTCTCTGTACAAGAATCTTTTTCTTTTCCTTTAAGGAAAGTCGTTTGTTAATTAATTTTCTCCAGCTAGCTTTATGCTTCTTTAAGCGTTTTAAACAATTTATAGGTAAACTAACATGACCTCTGCACACGTTGAGTACACACTCGGAAATGGCTTTAATTAGCTGAGGGTTAGCACTTTTCAACAGTTTTTGTCGCAAAATAGGTTTAGCCTTGGCTAACACTGACAAATTTCCATGTTGCCTTGCAATCAGGGGGCTACTCAGTCTGGCAATGCTCATCCTGTCTATGTCTGTGATTAAATGACTGAAGTGTGATCGTTGCTCGTTTATTTAAACTCTCTGGGAAGCACACAAATAAAACCTTCAGAAAAGTGGTCAACAATTGGGTATAAAATAAGAAGGCGTTTCCCCTGGTAGGACACCGGTTCGATACCTGTATTGATTTGGCGTGTACTGAGTGCAATCCAACACTAGATACCCGTGTGGGTTTTCAGTAGCTTTTTCAAACGCCTCTAAAAGAAACCTAGAGTTCTTTGGTTCGATCTGTTGACAAAGCCTATGAATTTGCATTTTATCTCTATTGTTTTTAAACACGACAATGTAGTTTGCATTTAGAGATATAGTTCGAAATTTCTTTCCTTGTGGAAACACGTTTTGTAATATGTAAATAATCCCAAAGCGTTTGTGATGTGAATCTCTAGTGAAAAAATTTGACACGTTTTCCCCGGAGGCTTGATACATTAAATCATCCAAAATAACTAAATCCCCCTCGTTAACAGTGTACAAATCTGGTATACCTGCATGGGTTGCGAAGAACGGGCTTGGTTTAGCAGAATATTCCAATGGATGACACCACAACACTTTTCTCGCGGATCTGTCAAACATTCTGTCTGCATTACTAATTAAATTTTTCACAAATGTAGACTTACCACACCGCGACGGACCTGCAATTAGCATAGTGCACGGGAAATTAAATTTAAAGTGTTGGATAGTAGACATTGTGGGCGACTGATGTGATCTCATTTAGACACGCCTTCTTTTATACCCGTACGGGTAGGAATCAAAGTTTTCACACTGTACACGTTTGTTGACCACCATCCTATAGGTTTTCACTGAAGACTCAGTTACCACAGTTCCTAGAAATTTCCTAGAAATCTGTGTGCCTTCAAGTACTACCGATATTGAACTATCCCTCAGCACGGTGTTCCTGATAACATCGGAGTTTACATTTTCCAAATTCCCCGAGTTGAGGGCGATGCCTTTAATTTTACAGACAGAGTGCGTCTTATCTCCACACTTAACCTCTATGGTGTAACTTTTTGGACCTGTAGATGCAAATCTGCAAATATACGCTCCATCGCCGTACTCTTCTATTTCATCTGTCATACAGCCTAAAAATGGCCCCGTGGTTGGCATCCATTCCCCCGGTCTGTACGTGGCTATAACAGAATCTGTGTCGAAATAACACACGCGTTCGCCCAATCTCCTAAGATAGGAATAGAGTTCGATTCTTGCATGGGCCGTTGTATATGCAGCTATGACTGTGTTACTAGTAAAATTCAATTTAGGATTCTGTTCGCAATGTTTCCACACCACATACATTACCTCCTCTGTAGCGGGCAGGTAAGACTGTACCTCTACACCTGGGTCATTAAGTAGGTCTATGAGCCTCGAATAATCTTTCACAAGCTCGCACGTGGACAAGTTATCTCTTTGGCCGTATTTTCCCCAAAAGGAGTTTAACATCAGTTTGGCCAACTCACGCCTGCCAGGATTGATTTCAATAGCTTCTTTATCCAGTGCCACGCCTTCTTTTTCCAAAAATCGTGCGATATACTCGTTTCTCATGGCAGGAGTGTCGCAGTCTTTGGGCCAACCGGAGGCTTCGGTTTTAATTTTCAGAAACTGATTCACATAGTCCTGAAAAAGCCCCTTTTCTCCAGTGATGGGGTTATAGCGTACCATGTCATATTCCCATATTTCATACACATGAATCACACTATAACCTTCCTCTAATGCGACTTTAATCTCGTCCACTACCCAGGTTCCTGTCATACATCTTTCGTCCTCTGTATGCGTGCACTCTGTCTGATTCTCCATCTCTGTACATGTTCGGCATAGCGGAAACATAAGTTTACCGTTAATGCGCGACGGCAGGACGGGGTGGTACAGTCTTTCTGGGGGAAGAATTTCACACTTTACAATACCACCCTCAACATCTTGCAAATTTGGTAAATTATTCACATGAATCTTTGGGTGTCCAACAGGGTAAGCCTTGGTCTTATTTACGAACGGGTACAAACTGCACACATCATAGTAAAACATTTTCATATCTCCAGAGGCTTCGCAGTAGGTTTTCCTACAATTTGTACGTCCACCAAAGAAGGCATCTCGTGGATTGAGAGGTTCGGGGTAGGGAAAACTTTTGACAAATTCAGCCAAAACCCTATTGGTCTTAATCAAACCATTGAACTCACACTCCCACATCTCGGTCACGTTATACCCAGCATGCCTCATCATCTTCGTGACCTTCACGGTGTCCTCGTATCTGGAACTCATGGTCTGGTTACCAGTGTTGTATAACCTTGAATTCCTATTCGGGTAACAACGTGTGCAACCGTGGTAGAAGCATCCATGAAAGAAATAGATACATTTCCCTTCTTCTTTGTACCCGTCCACTTTATGCCCTAAAACTTTAATTTCCCGACACCGATAAGCATGCTGTATGATGGTTGATTCCTGCTGTTCCAACCAAGACAGCCAGATACACGCTACCCGCGATTGCTTATCAGCTAAACGGTATCCTCCTGCGGATATAAGTGGTATTTTATTTCTTGGCATGTACCGTTTCCTATATACATTCATGCATGCCTGAGCTATGGTGACGCATTCTCTAAACGGGTCAATACCGTTCTCGTCAATAAATTGTTTCCTAAATTTGGAAACACCTTGACTCAAGAGATAAACGTCAGTTTTACAGTAAGTAACCATTTCTTTTTTCATGTCAAAGACATAATTTGAGGACAACTTTTCATTATGCCACTGCTCGAAAGTCTTGCGGTCATCAACACTCATGCCATCTGGGCAGTAATATTTTTGCTCAGGTACAGGACCAACATACTTTTCGTTTTCCTTGGTGTTGAACAGGTAAGGAAAATAACCTTTACATTCAGGGAGTTGAAAGGTTTTTGAAAAGCGAGACAGTGGCATAGGAATGAAATACAAAGAGTCTAGAAAAGTTACACTCTTATACTTCATTCTGTAAATTTTGCTTCCATTCATAATGAGTTCGGGGTCCCAATTTAGGGTGCCCACCATGTGTTTTAACAGAAACTGGCCATCATACGACCTCAAGTTGTGTGCTATGACAACAATGTCACGGGATTCGAACCCTGGTTGTGTGATGTGGTCAAACAATTCTTTCACAGGCTCCTTGTCGAATACCCATTCTTTAACACCACACTGTGTACAATAGGACATCTTATGAGACTTGTCCACACACAGACCACAACTTTTATGCATTATACACAGATTAGGAATGTGTTCAAACACGTCTGTGGAATAAAGCGTGTTCTGAGTACACTCGAAATCTATGAACATGAACACGAAATTCTTTCGCAAATTTGGTGAATTGTACGGCCGAATGTAGCACTCGTGGTTGGCATTCACATGGACCTTACAAGTAACACAATAAATTTCTCCGCACTGGTGAGGAGTTTTCCTAAGCCTCATATTCACAAGTTTGTTACACAACGGGCATACTTTTTCCACGTCACATACTGACATGGTTTTAGGGTAATATTTTCCCTTAATCAAATGATTATTAAAACAGGTCTCCCCGTTGAAATCGCGATGACATGAATCGCATTTCACATACCTATCAAATGATGTTGGACACCTCTGTCGACACTTGACACAGTTTAGATCACACCTGTGAGTTTCTTTTTTATTAAGTGAGGGAAAATTACAATGTCGGCAATACCACTTACATTTGAATGCCCCGTGTAGGTTTACAATTGCATTAAAATGGCTGTCGTGGAATATTACGTCGATGTGTTTATCGGTGTTAATTTCCGACTTGTAGAGGACATTTTTACCATTATGACCGCCAAAAACAGTGATAGGATACTCCTTTAGCACTATCTCAAAGAGTTTCACGTCGTCAAGTGTAAACGGGCCATCGGTTTTGCCTATTTTCTCACACAACTCTACACTCTTTTGTTTTTGCAGACGGTCATTACGCGTAATAGAACCATAATGAACATCCCCGTCAATTTTGGATTTGCACACTGCGATGGCTCTAGGTAGACAAAGATTGTCTTTGTTTTTAATTTCTATAATACCTTTGTTTTTACTACAGTCGTCGCAGCGTTTGTAACATGAACCTGATATTTCATTTGTCCAAATACACGAAATTTTGATCGCCCCTCCCAACAAAAATTCTTTGTTACTTTGCATTATTTTCTCCATTGATTTCAATATGGCCTCGGGGTTCACCTGATCAAACCTACGTACACTCATGTTAAAAGGTCTAGCAAGATTTTTGGTATCATGAATGGTTATTCCTACGAACCCTGGTTGATTTTTTAGCAGATTGTTATCAACAAATGATAAATAATCATGAAACACTTTGGAAACCCATTGGTCAGGATCTGCAGCTTTAGGCATCGAACTCACCATAATTTCAGTTTCAGAGTACCCAGAATAAAAATTTTTAGTTGCCCTCTGGCTATGGTTAATAATTTCGAAAGATGGTTGCAAGGTTGCACTTACTTGAGGCTCAATGCTGTCAACAAGAGAAGATGGTACACCATTTCCGGTAGAAGACGAGGCAACAGGATGGTCGCCGGTAGAAGACGAGGCAGCAGGATGGTCGCCGGTAGAAGACGAGGCAGCAGGATGGTCTCCGGTAGAAGACGAGGCAGCAGGATGGTCTCCGGTAGAAGACGAGGCATCAGGATGGTCTCCGGTAGAAGACGAGGCAGCAGGATGGTATGGTTCACCGTTTCCGGTCTGATCACTTTTGCTGGCCACACCGCCCGAGAAGCCACGTGTTCTCTTAAGAGTGAGCTTGCACCCATAGCGTGTTCTCTTGCGATGATCACAACTTTTCTTTTTGTTGACGAACTGTTCTAAAACCGACGTAAACCCTTCAACTAGACTCCCAGTACCGGAGTTTCCATTATTCCTCGAAGACTCGGGCCCCTGGTCACTGATGGAAGTGTTTGTAGAAGATTGATCGTCAGAAGATTCGTCTCTGTAGTTGACAACCTTGGCAGACATGATTACCACGAGATATAATCATCTTTCGTCGCGATTGAACTTTTATAGACAACAAAGACAACGCCCACACCCAATAGACAACAAAGACCACGCCCACAACCAATGAGAACGGGAGGTTTCTACTGCGCATGCATAACCCTACAGCCAATCGTCGTACAAATGGTGGGGGAAGGTATATTCATTTTTTTTTTAATCTTCCATCGGGCTCGGTTTTAGAAATGTACGCGGTGGGAGTTTGCTAGAAGAAAAAGAATCCCCTTGTTTTTGACTTTTTTCTGTCACTGTGTGTTAGTAAGAAAGAACTTTTAGTTGGCTCTGTAAAGAAAAACCCACACATATTGTTTTTGACTTTTCTAACCCTGTGTGAGAAAATACAGAGTTTTGTTAAAAAGAATATATACAAACGAATTTATAAGAAAAGAAATCACCCATTGGGTCGGTTTTAGAAATGTATGCGGAGGGAGTTTGCTAGAAGAAAAGATGTCCCGAATTCTTTTTAAAAACACGCATGAAAAAGAACAAAAGCAAATGTATACAGGTTTAGTTTTCCTTGTGAAAATGAAAAGATTTTTAGAAAATACAGACAGAGCCAATGTAAGAAATGTATGCGGAAGGAGTTTGCTAGAAGAAAAGATGTCCCGAATTCTTTTATAAACACGCATGAAAAAAGAACAAAAGCAAATGTATACAGGTTTAGTTTTCCTTGTGAAAATGAAAGATTTTTAGAAAATACAGAGAGAGCCAATGTAAGAAATGTATGCGGAAGGAGTTTGCTAGAAGAAAAGATGTCCCGAATTCTTTTATAAACACGCATGAACAAAGCATAGAAATACAGAGAGAACCAACGTGTTAGTAAGAAAAGAACTTTTAAAATACCCAAATATTGTTTTTGACTTTTGAAAACACCGTGAAAGGAAAACAACTCTTTCTGATGCTAGAAGAAAAGATGTCCCGAATTCTTTTATAAACACGCATGAACAAAGCATAGAAATACAGAGTAAACCAACGTGTTAGTAAGAAAAGAATTTTTAAAATACCCACATATTGTTTTTGACTTTTGAAAACACCGTGAAAGGAAAACAACTCCTTTTGATACATGTGAGGGAACAAAAAGCATTGTGCGGTGCAGCGCTAACAATAGCAAGCGGGCAGGCAGCGGTGTGGCGAGCGACTTCGCGCTAGAGCGGTGGTGGCGAGCAGTGGGGAACTGGAAACGCAGTGGCGGAAGGGCTCTCCCATTTTTTTTACACCGTAATTGTATATGCTAATTGATCACACACTTTTTCTGAGATTTAAATCCAACACTCGATCAACCAGAGATTTTGCTATCGCTTAATCAACCAGAAATTTTGATATCAATTCAAATTGAGATTTTGATATCAACCCCCCACCCCCACCAACATCCACACCTCCACACCCCCCACCAACATCCACACCTCCATCACCCCCCACCAACCACACCACCACCCCCACCAACTCCAACCACACCCACAATCACCCCCACAATCACCCCACACCACTTTTGATATCAAATTTATATAAAAATCACGCGGGAAGGGATATATACTACTAGCGACTGTTCCGGCGCACGGTAGTGCACATCAAGATTTGCTTGGGCAGAGCTGTAAGGTCGTGCCAACAGTCCTCGGACTGGAATTAGGCGCCTTCGGGTAGGCCCTCTACAGCTCGCGCTTCTTAGCACCCATCAAACTGTCTTTTTCTTCTAGTACAAGTCCCCCCCTGTTAGGTTCCCCCAATCTCCTCTTTCAGCATCCCTTCTTCTAGTCTTTTACACACCCGGCAATTTCTTATCATGCCGAAGCCGAAGGGATTGAAAGCGAAGTCACCGACCTCGCTTTCTACGAGATCTCGGCCTGTCACAAGGCGAAACTTATGCGCCGCCCTAGACATGAATGAGCCAGCCTCCACTCCTCTTCCTGCTTCCCCATTCCCCTCACCTCCTCCCACTCCTCCCCCTCCTAACTCCAACTCTTCCTGTTCTAATCAAACCTCGTCCTTGCTCCATGATTCTCCACCTCCCGACTTCTCCCCAGTCACCCCAACCCGCTCCCATTCCTGTCCCCCTCACTAAGTTCCCGTCCCGTCATCTCTCCCTCCCCCCTCGCCCCTCCCCGTCCTAGCTCTGTTTCCTCCACCCCAACCCCATCACCTCCCAACCCTCCCACACCTAACCTCTCCTCTGGTCCCAGCCACCTTCCTCACTCCCTTCCACCCAACCCTAACCCACCTCAGCCACCCTGGACCAGACTTCCCAGTCCAGTCTCACCTCTCCCAAACTCCCTGTGCCCCCCGCCAATCCCAAGCTCTTCCCACCCCCCAAGATCCCCCCCACTCGCCCAGCCCCTCCAACGTCTGATGCTCCACCCGCTTCCTCTGCCACTTCCTCATCCGTGCCCCTTCCTGGCTCCCTCCCCTCTGGCCCATCCCGCCCTATCCCCATACCTCTCGCCCCTGGAGACTCCTCATTTGCTGAGGCCACCATGACTAAGTATCTTGCACCGATCTACATCGGCAAATCTCATTCCACCACCATCTGTACTCTCTTAAGGGAGTTCGATGAGCTGGCACAACCTAGCCGTTATCATGTCAGTCGCTGCGCAATGTCGCACGACTATCAAGTCAGACTTCAAAATGAATCTGACTATCGCAGCTTAACCCAATTCCTCACTGATTAAAGAGTCGGCTTTCACCTAACGACTCGAACGTTCAGGAGCTGCAGAGCCGTGATCAAGTGGCTTTACGCAGACTCAGCAGAACAAGAGATGCGGACGGACCTAGAGGCGTCCGGCATCGCAGTAATCCGCGTTTGACAGCTACGCCGGTTCAACCGCGCAAAAACACCAATGCCTATGTACCTGGTTGAGGTAGCTAGCCCGGAAGACCTGCAGTTCCTTAAATCTACCAGCTATGCTGTAGATTCAAGGTGCAAGTCGAGGACTACCGCCCGCCAGTTATACCAATACAATGCAACCATTGCATGCAGCTGCGACACACAGCAGAACAGTGCCGCACCCGCAGAATGGTATGTTTTAAGTGCACGGGGGACCACCCCTCGACGACTTGCAATGTGACTGGGCCACAGCGGAAATGCTCCCTCTGCCGCGGCATTGGTCACGGAGCCAGATATCGTGCTTGCCCTGAATTTCAAAGGCAGCTTTTGCTGATGCGCGGGACTGCGCTAAATGAGCACCAGCCCCCGCCCCGAGCCAACCCGGACTCCAACCCTGACCCGTTGCCAAACGGCCCTATCAGTACCAATCCAGCACACCCAACCGCTGCAGCTCCACGGGCTCCGCCCACTCAACCCTCTGTCACCCACAACGGCCCTGATTCGGCCCCCCAACCTGCCAGGGACCGTGCTCGCCCAACTGGGCACAGAAGGCCTTTTTGGCACCAGCCTGCCGAAGGCGAACTGCCACCCGAACACTTTTTCAGGGTAGACGCTGAAACTCAGGCTCACTTTGAAAATATGCAAGCCGAACACGAAGCAAATGGTCACGACTTCACGTACCAATCCTGGTACAGCATTCGTGAAACCATTTTCCGAGTGCTCACTGAAATCTTGTTCAAACCAAATTCAGGAAGGATAATACTGGCTACCTTCGCGCCTTTTTTCGCGCAACTCGCCAGACCCGAAACCATCTATGGCATCTAATTCTGGACATTCTCACCACATCAGCACCAACATCATAACTTGGAATGCACGAGGGGCCCGCAAACGCAGATCCGAACTTCTTAACTTTTTAACCACCAACAATATACATATCGCCTTACTCACTGAAACCCATCTTGCCCCACCCGACAGATTCAACCTGCCCGGGTACCAAGTTTATCGCACAGACCGCAATCGGCGCGGAGGAGGCACCGCAGTCGCTATCAAACGGGACATCTCCCATGTACAAATCCCCATCCCCACTCTAATCAGAACTGAAGCCACCGACATCGCCACCGAGCTTAACGACTCCAAGGTAATCATCATCTCCGCATACAACCCTCCAGGTGAACTCATAGTTTCGGACATTGACAATCGTCTGAAAATTAACAATTGGGCCCTTTTAGCTGGCGACCTTAACGCGAAACACCAAATATGGAACTGCTTAACCACCAACGCAGCGGGCCAATGCCTGCTTGCACACGAAAACTCCAACGATTACATAATCCATGCCCCTGATTAACCTATGCACATTCCTATAGCCGCTGGCCACCGGCCAGACATACTGGACATTGCTCTCTGCCGAGGCATTAACAGCCGCATGAAGCTCCAAGTGTGTAACGACCTCTCCTCTGATCACTTACCATTGCTCATTCAACTTGACAGTTCACTGCAACTCACTCGCCCACTCCCACGCCACAACTATCACCAGGCCAACTGGAAACTCTTCGCCGACACAATTCATCTACGCCTTCCCCAATTCGAGCTTGCAGACGACAACGCACTTGAGCACGCCGTCTGCCAACTTGAACACACAATAAAATTCGCCACTGCAACATCGGTCCCAGTAAAGTTCCCACAAACGACAACCACCAACCTGCCCCCCAACATCACCAAACTCGCCGCCGAACGCAACAAAATTCGCCGACAATGGCAGCAAACTCGCCACCCATCTGCTCGCGCCAGACTAAACGAACTAAACGCCCTATTGCGATTACGAACAGCCCACGTCATCTCCGAACAATGGAATGACAAACTAGTGAATGAACACAGCTCCGTCTGGCGTATTGCCAAATGTCTCACCAGAGACCAATACGACATACCGCCCCTGCTTCACAACCTCAGAGTACACTCAGATTCTGACAAAGCTGAAGCTCTGGCTGACTCACTGCAAGCCACTCTCACCCCCAATTCCACCCCTGCATCCCCCCTCTTCATAGCACAAACCGAAACAATAGTTCGCTCCTCCCTTCAACGCGATTCCACAACCGAATTCGCCGCACTTGCCCCTCTGAGATCAAGTGGCTCATAGACCACCTACCAAACCGTAAGGTACCCGGGCCTGACAAAATCCCTAACGTAGCCCTCAAACACCTCCCACCGAGCGCCATCAACGTCCTCTCCAAAATATTCAATTACTGCATGCTCAACGGAATTTCCCCACACGCTGGAAAACAGCCCAAGTTCTACATTTCCCTAAAAAGAACAAACCTCGCAACAACCCGCCAACTACAGACCCATCAGCCTCCTTAACTGGTTAAGCAAAATTTTCGAAAAGATTATACTCAAACGACTATCACATAACGCCATCAAGGGCAACATTCTGATCCAGCAGCAGTTCGGATTCAGAAGAGCTCACTCCACCACTCTACAGCTGCTCCGCGCCGTCGAGCATATAACTCACGGGTTCAATATCCGCATATCCACCCCGGCCGTCCTGCTGGACATTGAAAGGGCGCCTTCGACCGCATCTGGCACGACGGACTGCTCATGAAACTAATTGAATACAAGTTTCCTGACTCACTTATAAAACTCATAGCCAACTATTTAAAAGACCGCAAATTCTACTCCATAGTAAACTACCAGCCATCAACTCACCGACCCGTGCTAGCAGGTGTCCACCAGGGAAGTCTCCTGGGCCCCATGCTGTTCAATTTATTCATCACGACATGCCCACAACCGCCCACACATCTCAGTACCTCTATGCGGACGACACCACGCTTTTGGCCCAATCGGGAAAAACCCACCTTCTCCATACTCATCTACAAGCCGCCCTAACTACCCTAGAGCCATGGCTAACAAACTGGAGAATCAAAATTAACGCCCACAAAAGCCAGGCCATCATATTCACCAAACGAATCAAACACAGATTCCCCACACATCATCTACAGCCCCTTCAACTCTTCGGTAGCAATATCCCATGCACCAACCAGGTCACTTATCTTGGCCTAACAATGGATCAAGGTCTCACCTGGAACGCCCATATAACCCAAATTCGTTGCAAAGCCAATGCCCAATTGGGCAAGCTATACCCATTAATCAACTACAGCAGTTCACTCAAACTGAACACAGGTCTCACCCTGTGCAAAACACTAATCCGACCCATCCTCACATACGCAGCCCCCGTGTGGGGCTACGCCGCAGCCTCCCACATCAAAAAGCTCCAAACATTGCAAAATAAAATACTACGAACAGTCACCAAAGCCCCAGAGTAGCCCCGGCCAAACTACTCCATGAGGAAATAAAAATGCATACCGTTGAGGAATTCATCAAAAAACTCACTTTCAATTTGTACCATAAGGCCGCATCCAACCGAAACCCGTTAATACAGAATCTTGGTACCTACCAAACCAGTACAAATGTCCATAACAGACCCTTCTCACGATTCAACAGAACACTTCTTAAAGACGACACAGCCGAGGAAGTAGCAAATTATTTGAACAGCATCCCCCCCCCGTAAGTGAACTGAAAAAGAAACAACCTAGCTAACACCTCTGCTTGTTACAGATCACTTACCCACCAACCCCCCAATGCTGATAGCCGAAGGTTAAGCAGCATTGGGCTTGGTCAACGCTTGGACGGGTGACCGCGCCAACCGAAGCCAATACGCATCCAACATGGTCCGCATCTGGATGGCCGACAACCACATCAACATACGCAGACTAGACAGCTCCCTAATGCTTCCCCACCCCGCCGATGCATTCTGATCATTCACGCATGTCTTACTTACTGCTTGCTTAGTATAACCATTCACTCATTAACCTTCACCTTAAATCTAACAAACCTAACACTTCGTATCCTTTGCATGCCTACTAACACCCGGCCGACCTCAGGACGCGTCATGAGAGTCGCCCGGGAAATCATCTTTGACGCGCTCGCATGCACTGCATGCCAGCATGAACACTAACTCCTCTACTAACCGGGGTGTTCAAGCGGAACCCGAATAACACCTGCATGAACGGACCGCATAACAAGCTCCCCTTGCATGTTAGCACTAACCGCATGGGGAGGCGATGTAGCCTCTGAGGATGATCGCCACCAGGGGCGGCGGGAGTGGGGCCGCCTAATTAAAAAAAAAATTTAAAAAATAAAAATAAATAAATAAAAAAAAAGCACCAGGGTAACAGGAGCTCCCGAGAAGAGCCGCCCCAGCTGTGGACCCCACCACACCCGAAGTGCACCGCAGACCAGCACCTGCCGGAATAGCCTGTGCAGATTATTTATTGAATTGGGTGCCTTTTTGGCTGTTATAGTACAGCCTTACAGGTCATAATTTACATGTCATACAAATGTATACAGATTTTTCTACAAATGTGTAACCCATGCATGGGCGCTCTGACGCTCCCATGAGAATAGTTCCATTGTGAGTATTTTCAAGGCATGCATTCACTTGTTTACTAGTACATTATGTTTGTTGCTTATCTAGTTTAAATAATACAATAATAATAACTAACAATAATAACTAATAACTAATATTTACAGTTTTGCGTAGGGCTGAATTTTTGTGTAGGAGTGTACTGTGTTTCAGTAAACGCGGATTCTTGTGCTTTTTTATTTTTGCCCAGGTTGATGTGCAGCGGCCTGTTAGTGTTTGCAGGAATGTTGGTGTGTTTAGCTCGGCGTGGATCTGTGTATTTGGTGTGAGAATGGGAACATTTAGTAGTTTTCGGAGGCATATATTTTGTTGGGTTTGTATGGAAAGGAGATTAGTATGGAATGTATTTGCCAATGCTGTGCAAGCATACAGCAAAAATTGCTGTATGAAAGCTTTGAAGAGCACTAACTTTGTTTTTATATGCATCTGCTTGCTTCTAAATATTGATGAACACATGTAGATACGTTGCTTTGCCTTGTGGATCGTGTTCTTGAAGTGGTTGTTCCAGGTGAGTTTAGTGTCCAGAGTTGTTCCCAAGTACTTTGCAGTTGGTTTGCACTGTAGTGATTGATTGTTTATAAGATTCCGTATATAAGCACTGGTGACGGACCGCCGACGATACTGCCTACTGGTCCATAGCAACACAATATAATGGAGCCAAAAATCGTTTACAAAAACAAATAACAAAATTCGAAGCCTGGACCAACAAGTGGCGTATCAAAATAAACCCCCAAAAAACTCAACTTATACTAACAAAAAAGAAACTCAAGCAAGAACAGAGGGACACCACAATTCAAATAGCAAATAACCACGTTACAGCAAGACGAGTAATTAAATATCTAGGAGTCAAAATCCAAAACAAACTATCAACACTCCACCATCATCAAGATAAGCTCAAACAGGCCAAAACAGCACTAATGACGCTTCGACACCTCGCAGCTACCAAAAAAGGTTTAAATCCAAATGTGCATACGACCAATCATAACATACGCAACCACAGCAATAGCCCCATTAACGCCGAGATCCACAATGAAGAAACTGGAAACATTTGAACGCAAAAGCATCCGAATAACACAAAAATTCCATTATGTACTGAAGAACGACGAAATCTACAAGCTCACAAGAATTCTCTCACTAAAGGAACATCTACGGAAACTACAAATTAACTACATTGCAAACGCCATAAATAGACCATACCGCAGAGAACTTATAAACACTGCACAAAACATCCAGCTAACTAATTACCGACGAAATAGAACTAACATCGACCCACCATTACTCACCTTAATAAGAATTTACGATCAAGAACAAATCACTCAAGAAGACATAACAAATTATCTACAACAACTGGTACCACAATGCCAACAAAGAAAGGAAAAAATTACCACGAGACCAGGCTGCCCAAAAACAAAACAAAACAAAAAAAAAAAGCTCTTTCCTACTATTCAACATAAATCAAATCTTTAACACGCTAAACTTGGACCACACCCACACTGACCAACCTGACCAAGACGAATGACCATGTGCAAGTTTCTGCGGCCAGCTTCTGCAACGCACTAACTACAAAGGAAACCTAGGCTGAAGAGGAAAATTCCTAAAACAGCCTTGGGGCCCACAAAGCCCCAAAACCACATTATTCATTCATTCATTCATTCATTCATTCAATCATTCATTCCCGTGGGAAAACACCTGCACTACAGGATGCCTCTCATCACAGGGACTCGTTTTGCGAGCGAGCCAATCAGTAGACAGCGGCAGCAGAGCCGTTCCCGTCCTCTTCAGACCCACATCTTGTTCCGGACCCCCGAGAAAATAGCTGTTTGTTGGGTTGCCTACCCCTGCGGTAGCCACATATACTATATATATAGAGGAGAGAGGAGGAGGAGAGGAGCCCGATGCCAGAAGCTCTGGCATCTGGAGCGGCATTGCAAGGCCCCCACACCTGCGTGCTCGGTATGCTCGGGCCCCCATCCATCGCACTCATGCCAAGCGAATCAAGCATCTAGAAAATGCTCGCTATGCAACGAAAAGGGACACGGCTCCCGATGGAGGGGATGCCCCGTGTACAGAAGGGAGGCAGCAAAACTCGAGCGCCGTGCAGACGCAGGCAGTGGGCGCACAAGAGCGCGCACCCAGCCAAACGACCATGAAAATGGCTGGACGATCGTAGGACCGCGAGGCCGCCCCTTGCGACAACCGATGACCCAGCCAAGAAATGATGGCACAATTGCTACCAACACGGGCCGAAGTACAAACGCGCCCCAAAACTCAGCAACTGCTCCAGCCACAGCCAGAATTGGCAACAGGCCGGACTCACGCGTCACACGAGAGGCAGATAGGACCTCTAGCCATAACGCTACAAATGCCCCCAACGCTCCACGAACTGCCCCGGCCCAACACACAGCCGGTGACAGGTGGGACCTAAGAAACAGACGCAACAACCGCAAGGGCACGTGGCCCCCCCCAGGAAACTATGGAAGTTTCAAGTGGGAAAACTTGCGGGTAGATGCCCTAGAAATCCTTTACACTGTAAGTGCCCAACCAAATGATGTTGACGCAATACTGCTAGATCACGCAGACTTCTTTGCATATTTCCACCAACATTATTATGGCTGAGAGCCGAACACAACTGGTAACGTGGAACTCCAACGGCATACGTACCAAAAAAGCCGAACTAAAAAGTTTCATAATCAAACATAAGCCACAAATTCTCGCACTTACTGAATCACATCTCACATCCTCAGATCGCCTACATATCCAAGGCTACTCAATCTACCGAACGGACAGAGATCGCCGCGGAGGGGGAGTTGCCCTGCTTGTTCACAACTCGGTAGCACACCACATGGTGACCACTCTGCCTCTAAATCGCCTTGAAGCAGTGGCAGCAAGGGTCCAATTGGACAACCTTACAGCCACAATAGTCTCTGCATACAACCCCCCCCCCGGGGAAATTAACCTACAAGACCTGGACCGGTTATTAAGCCTAGTTCACCGAATAATAATTCTTGGCGACCTAAACGCAAAACACCGCAACTGGAATTGCACACACACCAACCGCGCAGGGAATGACCTTTACGCTCACGAGCAAATATCCACCTACATAATACATGCCCCCAACACCCCCACACACATCCCACACCAGCAAAGACATACACCTGATATTCTGGATATAGCCCTCATCAAGAACATACCTCGCTCCACTGAAATGATAACCATAAATGATCTTTCCTCCGACCATCTACCGGTTGCGCTATTAATCCAAGCCGCGCTTGCCCCTCAACACGTCCCCACCCCGCCTTAACTTCAACAAAGCAAACTGGCGCCTATTCCACAACATTACTGCAATAGAGCTACCTCCTCTAGCTATTGCCGACGAAGCAGAACTAAATGCAGCTGTGGAGATGCTCGAAAACACCATATCAAAGGCATTACACCAAGCTGTCCCACAACAGCAACCTAAACCCCATCAACTGCATCTCCCGCCTGAGGTAAAAACATTGATTACACAAAGAAATCAAATCCGCAGACTATACCAAAGAACACGACACCCAGCACACCATCGCCAACTTCAGGACCTCAATCACAACATTAAAAACCAGATGACACAAGCACTAAACACACAGTGGAACAACACTCTACTAGACCTTGACCCCGAACGCGACACAGTCTGGCGCATATCAAAAAACCTTACACGCACACACAAACACATCCCGCCAATCCACCACAATGGGCACATTGCAGAGACAGACTCTGAGAAAGCAGAGGCCCTAGCTGACGCCCTAGAGAGCACACTAACTCCCAATACTTTTCCCTCGTCAGCAACCTTCACCGAGGAAACACACAACTCTACAGCAAGCATCCTCACAATGCCCATGCACAACAAAATGAGAAAAGTCCACACTTCGGAAGTATTCTGGCTCATAAACCACCTCCCCCCAAAAAAGGCCCTAGGGCCTGACAAAATCCCAAATATCGCGCTTCGCTACCTGCCCCCAAGTGCCATCGACCTACTAACAAACATATTTAACTATGTGCTGGAACATGGCTGCTTTCCCGCACGATGGAAACATGCCACTGTATTACACTTCCCTAAGCCGGGTAAAGACCCCAGCAACCCACACAACTACAGACCGATAAGCCTCCTCAACACCATGAGCAAACTACTGGAGAAGATCATCCTCAAACGAATTAACGCACACATTAAAAAACACAACATAATTAGAGACGAACAATTCGGCTTCAGAACCAAACACTCCACGACTCACCAACTCCTGCGGGCAACCGAACACATCACTCACGGGTTCAACATTAGAAAATCAACTGCCGCCCTATTTCTCGACTTCGAACGAGCCTTCGACCGGGTATGGCACGCTGGACTTCTGCGCAAACTTCAAACGCATCACTTCTCAGACTCACTAATCAAACTAATAGCTAGTTACCTATCAGACAGAAGCTTTTGCTCCAAAGCCAACAACACGCTCTCAGCACCAAGACAGGCTCTGGCAGGCGTCCCCCAGGGAAGCCTGCTCGGCCCAGTACTGTTTAACTTATACATCAACGACCTACCAACTGCCCCAAACAATCAAGACGTACATCTATGCAGACGATACTGCCATCATGGCCCAATCAGGCAAGACGCTCTTCCTACACAACAGACTGCAGCATGCCTTAGACACTCTAACAGACTGGCTGACAAAATGGCGCGTTAAAGTTAACACACACAAATGCCAAGCTGTGGTCTTCACGAAAAGAACTAGTCACCGCAGACATAACCTACCTCCCCTACTACTATTTGGTAACCCCATTACTTGGAACGAAACCGCGACACACCTAGGCATCACCATGGACCCAGGACTAACATGGAAACACCACATCCAAAACATTCGCCGTAGAGCCTACGCCAGACTAAGAGAACTCTACCCCCTTATAAACGACAACAGCATGATAAGCATTCACACCGGATTAACTATCTACAAAACACTGCTCAGACCGCTCATCACATATGCCGCCCCGGTATGGGGATATGCTGCCCCATCACACATACACAGCTTACAAACATTCCAAAACAAAGTTCTAAGAACCATCACCAAACTACCCAGACTAACACCAGCACGCCCATTACACAGAGAACTAAACATGCACACAATACTGGAATTCATAAGAAAACTATCGCACGACACTCATGAAAACGCCAAACTCCACTCCAACCCCCTCATCAGCAGCCTAGGTATTTACGATCCCCTCATCGGCCCCTACAAACGACCACTGTTCATCTTCCATAGACCCTGCGAACAAGATGTAACAGACCACGACATACAGGAATACTTAAGCAGACTGGTCCACACCGAATAAAACCAATATCTTCCAGAATTCTCACATATCGTCCCCTGCCTCCGTCGGCGATACTGCATACACCATCCAACCACCCCCAAATTCCACGTTACTACAAGGCGTTATGTGCCTTAGTTAAATAGCATATAATTTAGTACATAGCATAGTATTCAACATATCATTAGGCATACTTTAGTTAACTTAGCATTAAGGGAAAAAAAAATAAAAAAAAAATAAAAAAATAAAAAAAAAACTAACATACATATATACAATAATATTAAAATTAGTGTCTCCATATTTTATTTATTCTCCTTATATGAATCCCATCCAACAGCAATCCTAACCCACCTGCATGTAACTAGTACATAGCTAACTTCATAACTCAACCCCCATAGATTAGACAAGGGCTTTTACTAAACCCGCATCTCCATACGCACTAACTGCATGATAAGATACCCCCTAAACTAAACTAATAACTAACACTGTAGACTAACCAACTAAAACGATACCATTATTGCATGAAACACACGATGCAGCGCTCTGCCTAAACTCAGATACTCAATAGCCACTTGGTAATGCATGATTATATTAAACAGGAATGCCCCCACTCTCCATCTGGCACTCAGGGCTCGCCATGTGTGCCACTTGGAACCTCCTATCACCTTAGGACACCTCTGCATGCTACTGCATGAGAGCGCACAGCTGCCTCTACTAACCAGGGTGCTTTATGCGGGACCTGACTAACTAGACTAACTGCATCCCTCTGCATGGTAGTACTAACTGCATGGGGAGGCGATGTAGACTGCATGCCCGCATGTCGGGTGATCGCCACCAGGGTCGGCGGGTGAGGGGCCGGCCCCAAAAAAAAAAAAAAAAAAAAAAAAAGAGGAGAGGAGAGGAGAGGAGGACGGTTGGCAATGGTTGGTTGGTTCAATGGGTTGGGTTGACGGTTGATTCTTCGAAGGTACGCCGGGTTGGAGCTGACGTGACGACGAGCAGACGTGCTTCAGTGCCGGTCTCCAAGTTTACTACCAAAACCGCCTGGAGGCATTCGTGCCACAATTAAATCAGTGTGTTAGTGTTCAAAGTGTTGTGGCCCACGCCACACTCTTATTATTTCTAAATCTACATTTTATCAGCTTGTGCAAATGTAGCTGTTTATCTGTACATGGATATGTACCTCGAACGGTGATAGTGCAGTTTTTCTAGTTCTTTTTGTGTTGTGCAGTGAAAATGCAGCGTAACTAAGTGGTTTTAACCCTATTGTGCCCAAACATAAGCGAACAAATTATTATATTTGTGTTTCTTTTTTAAAAATAACAGTGAATACAGTTACCATACATAAGTGTTCTAAAAATACAAAAAGGCAGCGGGGCCACGTGCTCTGCACGTAGCCCTAGGCGTCCCCACGCCACCAAGCTTCCCCCCCAAGCCACGGAGCAAGCAGAGGGGGAAACAGTCCTGTCAGTAACCGGAGCCGAGGCGCTAGCCTCGCACGCAGGCGCAATGGAAACGGAGGGGGAAGAGCTCCAATCAGCCCCGGAAAACGCAGCCGTAGCCTCGACCACAGGTGCCACTCCTACATCTGAAGCCACTTTAGATGCTAAAGAGCTGGCCAAACTGGAAAAAGATGTGTTGGACCTCAGAAAGGAAATACGGTATTATGAAGACGTGGTTGCAGAAATGGAGCGTGACGACCCCGCTTTCCGCCGGGTCGCTTACGACCTGAGTGCATGCCTGAGAGAGCACGCCATTAAAAAACGCCAGCTGGTAGCGCTTCGCGAAGGCTGGCGTACAGTAACTAAAAAACGGCCTCTTAAAGGGAGCAGTAGCGACACGGAATCAGATGACTCCAGTTCCCTCCCGGAGAACTCACGAAGGAAGGGGAAGAAAACTAAACCTGCATCGACAACAGAAATCCCCCTGCCTCTCTCCAACACATTCGCCGCGCTAAGCGTGGAGGAAGAGGAAGAGAGGGAGCAACCAAACAACGTACCCGTTGAACCAGCTGTAAAAACTTCAACGGGTGCAAAGAAGAAGAATGCTGTGCCTAAGAAACCATCCTCCGCCATAAACCAGGCTGCCACAAAACCAAAGCAGCAGAAAACCCTGCCATTTCCCCCTCTCCCTACTCCCACTACCTCACTCCCTCACCCTGCTACTATCCCCACTACCACTACTACTGCAGCTCCTACAACCAGCACAGCTCACGCTCCCTCCTCACCACCTAACAACGCATCACAGAAACCACCTAGAATCATAATCCCAGACAGCAAAAATATTTCCAAAATTCTGCAAATCATGAAACAGCAATGTACACCAGGTTCATACAAAATACAAAATAACGCAACTGGTCTAAAGCTTTTTCTAGACCGAATTGAGGACTTCCACCAGACGTTAGACCGCCTGGCTCGGGAAAACATACAATACTTCAGCTTCACACCGAGGACGGAGCAGCCCCTCCGTTTCGTCATCAAGCGCCTGCCTACAACCATGGAGGTGGACGACATTACGGAGGACTTGCGGGGGCGTGGCTACACCCCCACCAACATTAAACCACTAGAGGCAAAGGGACGCCCGCTGCCTAACTTTTTAGTATCACTGGAACGAAATGACAAAAACAAAGAACTGATCAACGAACGAAGCATATGTCATGTTATGGTAACTGTAGAAAATTTTAAATCGCTTAATCATATTTCCCAATGTTTTAATTGCCAGCAACTAGGTCACACTTTCAGAATGTGCACACTGACCTCCAGATGTGTACTATGCGGCGGTCTCCATCGTCTAGCTACTTGCCCACACAAGGCGCAGGAGGGAATTACTCCCCACTGTACGAACTGCGGGGAAGACCACCCTGCAAGCTACAGAGGATGCGAGACGTTCCAACATGAAAAGAGCCGCAGGCAACTGGCCATGATGACCAGGCACCCCGTCAATGTTCCGCGAGCAATCTCTAACTCCGCCCGTGTTAAGGCTGGCTTCTCCTTCGCCAACACGGTGGGAGGGGCAAGCGCTCCACAGCCGCCACTTAATGGCCTCACCCCCTCCCAGCCAGCTAGCGCCGGTTCGGGGCTAGGGGAAATAAAAGAATTGCTCGAGCTACTGCGAGGTTTTAACTTTAACACAATTAAAACATGTTTAGAAAAGTTTCGCAGTGCTACCGACATTACGGGGAAAATGGAGGCAGTGTTTATGTTGTTAGAATCCTTTTCTTTTTAAATGGCGAAGGAAAGGAGGCGCATAACTTTAACTCGCTCGTTGCTTTGGAATGCAGATGGCATTCTAAGGCAACAGCACGAATTTGAAGGTTACCTGAGACGAAACAAAATTGATATCGCATTCATTTGCGAAACTAAACTAAAGCCGGAGCAAACTTTTAAGCTCCAGGGGTATAATGTATTTCGCTCAGACCGCATTGGCAGACAAGGGGGGGGGGGAACAGCCATATGTTTAAAAAACACAATTGCTCTTGCTACTGTAGCGCTTCCAAGACTGGAGGCGTTAGAGTGCACAGTACTAAAAATCCAGATAAATGACAAAACAGTGATGGTCGTCGCAACATACAGGCCACCCACCTCAGCTTACTATTTGCGAGACCTCAAAAAAATCCTCGATTTAGAGGAGCACGTAATTCTAGCAGGAGATTTCAATGCTCGGCACCCCTGGTGGCATTCACGCCTTGCAAACGCGGCCGGAAATCTCCTTGTAGATTACGTCCTAGAAAATGATGACATTGAGGTACACACCCCCCTGGACCCCACTTTTTGGCATCGCTCGGGGCTCCACGATCCGGAGATATTGGACTTCGCTGTCACAAAAAATGCAGCTCTGACGTCAAACTTTACTGTCTACCACAGCCTGGATTCCGATCACTTGCCTGTGCACTTTGAAATCTGTGGTGTCGTAGCGGCCAGAAATTCTAATCTGGTTAAGCGCGCCATCACAGATTGGAGCAAATATAAGATGCACTTGCACGCGATGGCGCAACCCAGGCTGTTATATAGCAACGAAGCAGAAATAGATGCTGCAATTGAAAACTTTACTGCTTCGCTGCGAACGGCCAAAATGAATACCACCACCATCACTGTCTCCCCATCCAGTTACGTCACGTACCCGGAGGTGGAGCGACTGATTGCCAGGAGGCGTCGTCTAACGCGACAGTGGAGGAGCACTGGCCTTCATATTTATCAGGCGTCAGCACGGTGGCTACGCAAAGTTATTAAACACCAAATTGTCATGAACAAACATGACCAGTGGGAAAACAAGTTGTTGAGTACCACACATTCGGACAATTCTTTATGGAAACTAGTAAAATCTTTTAAGGCATCCTCCAGCGTCAACACTGGCAACATTGCGCTCCAAACTCCAGCTGGCCTCGTTTTCTCCTGTGCGGAGAAAGCAGAAACTTTCGCCGACACACTGGCGGAGAAATTCCAAGAAAACGACGCAAGCGACCGCCAGCACGACTCCAAGTTCGAACCTGGGTTCGAGACTGGGTGACACAGAAGCACGAGCAAACACTACGGTTAACAACGCCTCAGGAAATCTTTAAAAATATACGATTACTAAGGAATCGTAAAGCTGCCAGCCCGGACAGGGTGACAAATGAGGACTTAAAATACTTACCGCGGAAGGCCCTGGTGCAACTTACCAAAATTTTCAACGCCTGCCTACAATTTAGCTACTTCCCAAAAAAGTGGAAGGAGGCGAAAATTGTTATGTTGGCAAAGCAAGGTAAAAGCACCAGGAACCCCTCCAATTACCGCCCCATAAGTCTCCTGTCCAACATTGGTAAGTTGTTCGAAAAGCTCATCCTCTTTCGCCTCAAAAAACAAGTTTCGGAAATTGATGAACTCTCAAAATTCCAGTTTGGCTTCAGAAAAGAACATTCCACAGAACTACAACTGTTAAGACTAACGGATGACATAACTGAACAACTTAACAATGAGGCCTCAACCCTAGCTATATTTCTGGACATAGAAGCTGCATTTGACAGGTGCTGGCATGATGCCATCATTTACAAACTGCACCACAACTTTCCCGGCCTTCAAAAGTATCTATATTTGATACATAGCTTTTTAGAAAACAGGCACTTCTATGTACAGGTTGACAGTTCCAAATCACTCTTGCGACCAATGCATGCTGGCGTTCCACAAGGGGCAATTATGTCCCCATACTTGTATATATTATTTACTAATGACTTCCCAGTGGACGCCAAATGCAAAGTCGCAATGTATGCTGACGACACGGCAATATACCACCACAGCAAAAATTTGAAATACGGCACGCGCGAAATTCAGCGCTATATTGAAAATTTTACGTCCTGGCTCAAACTCTGGAAAATCAATATTAATCTCAACAAATGTCAGTTTACCATCTTTTCCAACAAAAGATGGCTTCCAGAAATCGATCTAACGATCGATGGTGAAGTATTGCCCTGTCGACAGCAAATAAAATACCTAGGGGTCACAATGGACCGTAAACTTCTTTGGAGCAGTCACCTGAGAAATATAGCCAACAAAGGGAGGCAGCGGTTAAAATTATTCGCGCCCATCCTTCGCAGTAAATCGTTAAATATAAAAAGTAAGCTTATATTGTACAAATCATTTATCTTGTCTGTTATGTTGTACGCCTGCGTGGCCTGGGCTCACGCGTCCAAGTCGGCCCTAAACCAACTACAGATAATACAAAACCTCTCGCTACGGAAGGCAGTGAGAGTTCCCCTCCTCACAAAAAACAGCACAATACACGAGGAGACGGACACGCCCTCCGTAGAGGAAGCAATAGAGAGGCGGGCCAGGCGTACGTAGGAGAGGATCCGCCGCCATTCCAACCCCTCCATTGCTGGCATAGGGAGGGGAGAACCTATGCATAGAAAGCATAGGCGCATCAGGCAGTTCTAGGCAAAAATCAATGGCGGCGGAATTGTAAATTGTAAATAGTGTAAATTAATTATGTAGATAGTGTATGTATATATGTTTCTTTTTGCATTTCTTTCTTCTCTGAAGAAAAAAAAAAAACAAAACAAAAAACAAAACAAAACAAACAAATAAAAATCAAACACAAACCCAGCCATCCTCACGAATGAAATAAATTCGTTCCATGAATAAAACAGTTGTAACAGAACAACGCTGTTCTCGGGACCCAAAGGTAGGGTCTCGCATGGGTGTTGGAAAAACCGCAAAAACCCTTGTACACTCATGTAATAATTATAAACAAAATGTAAAAATGAGCCTGTAAAGCCGGGCCCAATTGTACCGGCTTCAGGCATTTATCTTGAATAAATTGAATCTGAATCTGAGGAGAGGAGAGAGGGGAGTCGCCAGGCAGCAGCGGAAGGAGGAGCGTCTACAGAGCCGTCACCAGTCGCCGAGCTTCCGCGGGATACCCAGCGTCAGTCGCCGAGGAACGTGCCTCTCCTAGAGCTGCTTCTCCGCTTCTACATCTCCAGTCGTTGGCCCTCACGTTCACCACAGCTTAGCTAGGTAGGATAGCAAGACCGTAGCTACCGTCCGTTAGGACTGGTTAACGGCGCCCGCTTACGCGGTGCAGGTCCGCTGCTATCCGCGTCTTTTGACGCCTACTATCTGCTCTTTCTTACTTCTACTTCCTTCCTCTTTTCTATCTAGTATTTAAGAATAGGGACTCCCTTAGATTGTAAGCTTCTTCTCTCGGTGGCAGGCTTTTTGCCCCCACCTTGGGTCTTCTCTTCTACTCTCTATTTTTACTTTTCTAGAATTATTTTTCAGGAATTATTGCCGCACGAATTCCCTTTCTTTCACCATGGGCCCAAAGAAGAGGACGATAAGGATGTCGCCTTCGAGCGTATGTAAGACGAGGTCAGTGAAGAGGGACCTGAGCAAAGAAATGAGTGCTCCCACCCCGAAACCTCAAACCCCGCCCCCTAAGAGCCCGATTGGCCCGCTGTCCCCAGCATCTTCTCCCTCTCCATGTGCTTCCTTTTCTCCTTCCAAACCAATCATTGACCGGCCTGTGGACTCCCTGCCCAAGCCTATCCATCCACCTAGCGCTATCCCCACCCCTGCTCCTGATGACACTGTAATAAATACTAACACCTCCAACTGCCAAACCAGGCAGACACTCCAAGACCGGCTCCCATGCAGGCAGCATCTCGGATGAGCAGCAGCACGCACCTGAGAGCAACGTTCGGAGATACCGGCAGGCAGTGGACTTTGGTACCCTGCAAGCCTGCCCCCCCACACCTATCTTAAGGAGAGCAGCATTATTCCTAATCGGCGAGCTTCGACCGTGGCAAGCAGTGGACTAGTTTCCCCTTCTAGCCTGCCCACGGCGCAGCTATTGTCGTTGCAGGAGCCAGCACCCTGCCGCAGCCTGTTGCAAGGCTTGGGCTTTCCTTTCGCCAAGTACTGAAGGTAAGGTTGATAGATCTTCATAGGGGTTTCTTTCTATCTTTCTACCTTCAACTATACATCTTTCCGACTGACCACAACAGACAGACAGACTACGCTGACAGCGGGGCTTGCAAGAGCTAAGCCCTCGAGCCAAAATAATGGCTCGAGTGGGCGCCCCCCTTAAGGTGGTCCGCTCCGCTGCAAGCAGCCGGATAGCGCCCGCGATGACTCATACTATGAGCGCATCCGAGGAGGAAGACAATGCACAACCTGGGCCCAGTAATAAGGGCACTCTGGCCGCCTCACGGCCATTAACTAGAGCCAGCAAGCGAAGTAAGCTTGAGGGAGAATTGCCGGCGGACGCGTCCGCCCCTCCCCCCCCCCCTGCCGGAGACGAGCAGCGCATCTAGCGAAGGCTCAGACTCGGAATCGGAGGGATTCACCGAGGTGCGCAGCCGGAGACGGCGGCGCTCTGAAAGAAAGAAGCAAAGCACTGGCGCCCCCCCCAGCACCGGCCCCAGCCACGCCCCTACCTCCACCCAGAAGGAGGGAAAGAATACCGCCGATTATGGCGGACCCGTTCCCCAGCTATGTGCGAGTTATGCGCAAGCTGGAGGCTAAGCTAACCGGCAATTTCATTGCCACGCGCAAGCCTAAGCGTGTGCGTATACAAACCTTTACGGCAGCAGACCATGAGGCTGCACGTACAGTCCTTCGAGAGGAAGCGGTACAGTTTTACACGTTCTCCCTACAGCGTCCCCAGGTGGAACGCCGCGTCATTCGGGGCCTAGACTCCGAATGCACGGTCGAGGAGGTAAAGGAGGCGCTGATGGACGAATACAACATTGAACCGCTCACGGTGGCGCAGCTTAAAAAGACCGTCAGAGAAGAAAATGGCCCGACCAGAGTACCTATGCCCTTGTTCCTTGTTATCACTAACAAGGAGAAGGAAATTAGAATGCAACCAATAGACACCGTGCGAGTCCTAATTCACACTAGAGTTACCATAGAGCATTACTATGGGCAAGAAGGACCGGCACAGTGCCACAGGTGCTTGGGTTTTCATCACTGGAGCATGGCGTGTGAGCGAAAGCTCGCATGCCTGCGGTGTGCCCGTCCCCGCTCGAAGAGCGCAAATGTGTGAACTGTGGGCAACAGCATGTAGGCATATACAGCGGCTGCCCGATACGGAGGAAAATCATTGAAGGACGCAGGCATAAGAGCCCTGCGCCTGTTAGTAGCAATGTAACATTCGCGGCGGCACTGCAGGGGGCTGAGACCACCCTTGCAGCAGCCAGCCAATGCGCACCAATCAGAGCAGAGCCTGGCCCGAGTGGCGCCCAGGCTCCTGCTGAGCAGCAAAAGCAGCAGCCAGCACTACAAGCACCCATACAACAGGCCGAACCTAAGCCACAGAGGCCAAAAAAGCCCAAAAACAAGAAGAAAAGGGCACCAGCAGCCCCAACACAGGCCGCTGCCTGCGCTGCGCCAAGCAGCCAATCAGCGGCCACTTCGCTGCCACCGGCGCCTGCTGTTACACAGCCAGCGCCTGTTCAGCAGGCACCTGCCAACATCGCTACTCAACCAGCGCCTGTGCAGCAGGCACCTATCAACATCGTCACTACCAGAGCCACGAATGCCACAGCGGCATCAGCAGATTTTATTGTTGAAGAGGACCTTCGAGAGTACCAGGCCCTTATGAAATGGTACCTTGAAATAATACAAGTACAGCTGCCAGCACTGCGCAGTTGCAAGGCGGTGTATGAGGACGCCAGTGCTTCCCAAGCTGACAAGACTCGTGCGATGCTTCGCACGATGGAGTTATTGTTCCCTAATGCTAGATCTTAATGGCAGGCAGACTTGTCCGCCGACCATTTAGAGCTGCGTTCTGGAACGCAAACGGCATTAGGGATCAGCACTCCACCGTGCTCGAGTTTGTAGAGTACCACGGAATTGACATCCTGTTAGTCTGTGAGACTCACCTAATGAACGGTGTGCAATTCACATTGCCAAGCTACGTGACCCATAGGGCCGACCGAGTCGGCCGACAGGGAGGCGGCACGGCCATTCTAATTAAGAACCATATAACCCACACTCCTGTCCAGATCCCGCCCTTACAGCAGGTAGAAGCTTGCGCCATCCGGCTAGAACTGGGGGGGCAAGACCTACTGCTGGTTGCGGCCTATGACCCGCCTGGTAACCGCTGCATAGAAGCGGACTACACTACCCTACTGAACCTGCACCCAACTGTATGCATAGCAGGAGACCTCAACGCGAAGCACCCGCATTGGCATAGTCGCCAAATGAACAGAAGAGGCCGCGCGCTCTACCGCCTCATAAGCGGAGACCCGGCCCTCATCGCGCATGGCCCGAGAGGTCCAACGTACCACCCGACCCGCGGCAGGCCGGATGTCCTTGACATCATGATCACCAGGAACATCCCATTCCATCTGGACCTCACGGTTGTTAACGAACTGGACTCCGACCATGACCCAGTCATGGTGGACTCAGACGTGACAATGGCCGCTCTGCACTTTCCAGAGTGGTGTGAAGAGGTCGACTGGGAAGCAGCAGTCCTGCACCTAAACCAAACTGTAGAACCGAATCCTCGCATCGACTCCGTTGAGGCGCTCGAGGCCGCGGCTACAGCCTTCTCCGATCGCATCCTTAACGCGGTAAAGGCCAACACCTACCGCATCCCACACGATCACCTCAACCCCATGACTATTCCAAATGAGCTTAGGCAGCTCATCAAGGCCAAAGGGACCGTACGCAAGCTATGGCAACGCTTCCGCCATCCCAGGATCCAGGCGGTCTACCAGAGGTTCAAAACCCTGGTGAGGAAACTGCTCAGGATACACCGCAGAGAGGCCTGGGAAAACAAAATGCAGCATGTTGACCTCCAAGAGAGGAAACCTTGGCGGATTATAAAAAGTTTACGTAAGGACAAAACCTTACATACACACCCGATTCACGGCACTCGCGGGAGGCTGTCTTTCACCCCCCGCGATAAAGCCGAGGCTCTCGCAGACTACCTGGAGACTCAGTTCGAGCCCCGGGAGGACCCGCAGGACGAGAACTTCACTGATGTCGTGGAGGAGAGGGTGGACGCCTTCCTTGAAGCCCCGCCCATCCCCCACGACGGCGTCCACATCCCCGTCGCCACCCCAAAGGAGGTGGCATCCCACATCCAAAGCCTGAAACCCAACAAGGCCCCTGGACATGACCGCGTTACGGCGGACATGCTCCAGCACCTACCTAAGAAAGCTGTGCTCCACTTGACACGGATTTATAATGCATGCCTTCACCTGCGCCATTTTCCCAGTGTGTGGAAAGAGGCGAGAGTGGTATGCATCCTAAAGCCTGGCAAGAACCCAGTTTTTCCCTCCAGCTACAGATCCATCAGCCTCCTCCCAGCCATCTCAAAACTTTTTGAGCGGCTGGTCCTCTTCCGCATTTCTCCTCTGTTTGAGGAGAAAGGCCTCCTTCCGGACCATCAGTTTGGTTTTCGGGCTGGCCACTCCACCACCCAGCAGCTACTCCGAGTAACGGAGAAGGCCTCCTTGGGATACCAAGAAAAGGCCAAGACCGTGGCAGTACTGCTGGACGTGGAAAAAGCCTTTGCGACCACCTGGCATGAGGGGTTACTTTATAAACTCATAGAAGCAAGCATCCCTCCCCCCTACATTACACTCATCGCGGGTTTCCTCAGAGACCGCAGCTTTCGTGTAAGGGTGGAGGGGAGGATGTCCACAAAAAGGCCCATTGGCGCGGGAGTGCCGGAAGGCAGCGTGCTGTCCCCGATACTCTTCGCAGCTTACATGGCCGACTTTCCAACAGAGCCCAAAGTCACGACTTGCCAGTATGCAGACGATGTCCTGCTACTGGCACAAAATAAAAACTTGCAATATCGCTACCGGCCACTCCAAAGACAGCTCAGAGCCATCGGGGAGTGGAGCGAGAAATGGCGCATGGCCATCAGCCCGGGGAAGAGCTCTGCTCTTCTCCTAGCTCAAACCAGGCTCCCGCATGACCAGCATCCTCTTCGGCTGCGACGCAGGGTGATCCCCTGGGTCACCCAAGCGAAGTACCTCGGAGTGATGTTAGACAAGCGTCTCACTTTCCTCCCCCACGCTACGGGGAAAATAAAGCTAGGTCATGCAGCTCTTCGGCAGCTGTACCCGATCTTCCGATCAAGATCATTACCTACTCACCAAAAACTGCGGATATATCGCGCGATCATACCGCCCCTGATTCTGTATGGCTGCGAGGTCTGGGGAGTGGTGGCCAAGGACATCATCCGCAGAATCCAGTGCGTGCAGAACAGGGCGCTCAGGATGATTTACGATACATGCCGTTGGTTTCCTGCCCACATTCTCCATGAACATTCCGGAGTACCATACATTGTCGATGTCATTCGAGAGAGGGCAAAGACTTTGTATGACAAACTCCCACATCATCCCAACCAGCTGGCGCGTCTTATAGGGCAGTACAACCCAAAAGCAAAAAGACGCTGCAATTCATACAGGCTTCCCAAGGACATCCTGGTGACTTAATATCAATTAAATTGACTTCCACCTGAAAAGCGACGTCCCTACCACTCGGCTTTACCGAAGAGTACGCTCAGACGTGAAGCAGTAGTGGGCATGGACGCTGCTTGGATGAGTGACCGATGTTAAGTCGCATTGGCCGTGGTCAGTGGTTGGATGGGTGACCCTCCTGTTAAGCTGGCCAGGGCCAATCGAAGCCAGTATACCCAATGAAAAACTCCTCGGATCCGACCCTATGATTCATTTATAGACGTGACTACATTAACATAGAAATATACAACCCAACGAAGGTCTATCAACCACACAGGTAAAGCCGCAGGTGCGGCTAGGTACTGTGGCCTTCAACCCGCCCGCAGGGCGGCTCGTTACTGTTCTGGCGTTCTGCCAAACCAGTCCTGAAGCCGCAGCACAAAGAAATGATGCTCCTACCCAACTAACTCCTGCTCCCAATGCTCATGCCCTATCTAGGGAACTTGCTGCAGACCCTTATGGTCCTGGTCCCTCAAGTTGGCACCCGGGAACTCCATTAGAAACAGGCTCTGCGCGGCCTACGGGCCAGGCTTTGACCGAGCAAACCGGGGAAAATGTTAACAACAATCCCCCGACAATTGCCAATGGAGCCCGCTCATGTTCAACAAGATGAGGCCGAAGCTCTGATGGTACTACTAAAAACCTTTGATAAAGAGTACAAGCCACAGAGCTATACTATTCAACCAGCAGCCCGCTCCGAAAACCTACAGATATTAACAGGAAATGAAAAAGACTATAACAATATAATCCATTTCCTGATGGAGCACCACGTCTCCTTTCATGTCACGCGCCAGAACAAGGACAGAACATATAGGATGGTTGCTAAAGGAATTCATAGCACTGGTCTCGAAAGCATGCTCAAAGACGAGCTCCATAGTCACCATATTGACCCTATACGCGTTCAACAACTACGCAGGTTCAAACGCGGAAGGCCACCACTCCTTATGTACCTTATTGAGGTTCAATCTCAGGGAGAATATGACGATGGAATGAAACTGAGAACACTGTGCCACTTCCGCATAAATATGGAAGACTACCGGAGGCCACGAGTTCCTCAACAATGCAACCGATGTCAAAATTTATGGCACCTCCAACAGCACTGTAAAGTCCACATGCCAGCTTGTTCACGCTGCGCGGGCCCCCACTTCTCGCACACCTGCCAGGCGAGCGAGACCGAACGCAGATGCTGTCTATGCAAAGATAAGGGCCACGGCTCACGCTGGCGCGGCTGTCCGGTTTACAGGCGTGAGGCTGACAAACTCGGGCGCCTTGCCGACCAAGCTAGCGGACCTGCACGAGGCCCCATGGCTTCAACCAGCACGCAAAATGGCTGGACTATCGTAGGTCCGGGAGGACGCCCCCTGCGGCAGCCACCACATTCGGCCCCACCACCTAATAATGGCTCATTTGCCACGATCATGGGACGAAATGCAAGCGCCTCCAACAACACATCTGCCCAAGCATTCACCACAACTGGTAACAGGCCTGCCCCCCGTAATATGCGGGAGACATATGAGACAAGAAAACCCAATGCTGCAAATGCCCCTCAAATTGCTACGGTCCAACCTACAGCCGGAAACAAGCGAAATTATCTCAACACGCGCAACAACCGCGACAATTCATGGAGCAACGTTGAGATTACCGGACCCTTAAGCTGGGACCGACTAAATGAACGAGCAGCAGATCTCCTGTTCGCCATAGTAAGCAATCCAGAGGCTCTGCTTGCTATACTGCAAGAAAACGCTGACTTTATCCAGCTCTTCACCAAGCCCTACTATGGCTAAAACCCTAACTAAACTAGTAACGTGGAACTGCAATGGCTTACGTGCCAAGAAAACCGAACTGAAAAAATTCATAACCAAACACAAACCGCAAATACTTGCACTTACGGAAACACACCTAACATCCTCTGATCGCCTCCATTTCACAGGCTACTCAACCTACCGAACAGATAGAGACCGCGGAGGTGGAGTTGCCCTGGTTATTGACAACTCAGTGACACACCACCAGGTACACATCCCGCCCCTAAATCGCCTTGAAACAGTAGCTGCTAAGGTTCAATTAGAAAAATTTACAGCCACCATAGTTTCTGCATACAATCCCCCCGGAGACATTAACCTACAAGATCTGGACCAGATACTTAACCTAGGCCACCGATCAATAATTCTTGGCGACTTAAATGCAAAACACCGCAGCTGGAATTGCACACACTCCAACCGAGCCGGGAATGACCTCTATGCCCACGAGCAAATATCCTCCTACATAATACATGCCCCCATACCCCCACACACCCTCATCAACTACGGCATACCCCTGACATACTAGATATTGCCCTCATTAAAAACATACCTCGCCCCATTGAAATGCTAACAATAAATGATCTTTCCTCAGATCACCTACCAGTTGCACTATCAATACAAGCCTCGCTTGCCCTACAGGACGTTCCCCCCAGACTTAACTTTAACAAAGCAAATTGGAAAAAAATTTACAACATCACCGCGAAGGAGCTCCCTCCCCTAACTATTACTGATGAATCAGACCTAAATGTAGCTGTGGAGACGCTTGAAACCACTATAACCACGACATTACACCAAGCTGTCCCACTACAGCAACCGAAACCCCACCAACTGCATCTCCCGACCGAGGTTAAAGCAATGATCACACAAAGAAACCAAATACGGAGAATATACCAACAAACACGACACCCGACACATCATCGCCAACTACAGGACTTGAACCGCGACATTAAAAACCAAATGGCAAAAGCGTTGAACGCACAATGGAACAACACACTTCTAGACCTTGACCCCGAGCGCGACACAATCTGGCGCATCTCGAAAAACCTTACACGCACACACAAACACATTCCCCCAATCCACCACAATGGACTCATCGCACAAACAGAAACCGAGAAAGCAGAGGACCTAGAGAGCACGCTAACGCCCAATAACTATCCCTCGTCAGCAACCTTCACCGAGGAAACACACAACTCAACGGCAAACATCCTCACCATGCCCACGCACAACAAAATGAGAAAAGCCCACCCTTCAGCAGTCTCCTGGCTGATTAACCACCTCCCCCTTAAAAAATCCCCAGGGCCCGACCAAATCCCAAATATCGCGCTTCGCTACCTCCCCCCTAACGCTATCAACCTACTCACAACCATCTTTAACTATGTGCTGGAACACGGCAGCTTTCCCGCACGATGGAAACATGCTACAGTATTGCACTTCCCCAAACCGGGTAAGGACCTCAGCAACCCACACAACTACAGACCGATCAGCCTCCTCAATACCATGAGTAAACTACTAGAAAAGATCATACTTAAACGAATTAATGCACATATTAAAAAACACGGTATTATTAGAAATGAACAATTTGGCTTCAGAACCAAACACTCCACAACTCACCAGCTCTTGCGGGCAAGTGAACACATTACTCACGGGTTTAATATTAGAAAATCTACCGGAGCACTATTTCTCGACTTCGAACGAGCCTTCGACCGGGTATGGCATGCAGGACTATTACGCAAACTTCAAACGCACCGCTTCTCAGACACGCTAATCAAACTAATAGCTAACTACCTAACTAACAGAAGCTTTTGCTCCAAGGCAAACAACACGCTCTCGACACCGAGACGAGCTATGGCAGGCGTCCCCCAGGGAAGCCTACTTGGCCCTGTACTGTTTAACTTATATATCAATGACCTGCCAACTGCCCATAACACTATCACGTACATCTATGCAGACGATACTGCCATCATGGCCCAATCAGGCAAGACTCTCTTCCTGCACAACAGACTGCAGCATGCCTTAGACTCGCTAACAGACTGGCTGACTAAATGGCGCATTAAAGTTAATACACAAAAGTGACAGGCAGTGGTCTTTACGAAAAGAACCAGTCACCGTAGACATAATCTACCTCCCCTAACACTATTTGGTAACCCCATTACTTGGAAAGAAACCGCGACCTATTTAGGCATCACTATGGATCCAGGCTTAACATGGAAACCTTACATACAAAATATTCGTCGCAAAGCCTACGTCGGATTAAGAGAACTCTATCCGCTTATAAATGATAACAGCATGATAAGCATTCACACAGGACTAACTATCTACAAAACACTGCTCAGACCGCTCATTACATATGCCGCACCAGTATGGGGATATGCTGCCCCATCGCACACACACACCCTACAAACATTTCAAAACAAAGTACTAAGGACCATAACCAAACTGCCCCGACTAACCCCAGCACGCCTCCTCCACAGGGAATTAAACATGCACACCATACTAGAATTCATAAGAAAACTGTCGCATGACACACACGAAAACGCTAAACTCCACTCCAACCCCCTCATTAACAGCCTAGGCAATTATGATCCCCTTATCGGTCCCTATAAACGCCCACTGTACGTCTTTCATAGACCTTGCGAACAAGATGTCACGGACCGCGACATCCATGAATACCTAAACAGACTGGTCCCCAACGAAGGAAATTAAGTACTCCCAGAACACTAGCACATAACATTTCCATCTCTGGCCCATGCCTCCATAGGCGATATCGGACACACCACCCAACCACCCTCAAATTCCACGTTACTCTGCTAACAAAGCGCTAGTGCGCCGCAGCCATTCTAGTTTATAATATAACACATAAGCTAGTTCCTAAGATAGATTAGACATAACAGTGTACATCACATAATGTAGCAAAAAAAAAAAAAAAAAACTGTCTTATTTATTTACTTCTACCCCATCCCTACTTGCATGTAACCAATGCCTGCTAACCTAATTATGCTACCACTAGATTAACAAGGGCTTGTACTAACCCGCATCTACTATGTACTAACTGCATGATCTGACCCAAACTCAGCTAACTACTAACACCACTAGACTAAGGAACTAAATCATATTTTAACTGCATGCTATAATAACATGATGCAGCGCTCTATAAACTCTAGTACCTCATTAGTCACCCTTGTTGCATGACCAACCATGAATGCCTCCATTCTCCTTCTGGCACTCAGGGATCGCCATGTGTGTCACTTGGAACCCCCTTTCACCTTAGGACACCTCTGCATGCTATTGCATGAGAGTGCACAGATGCCGTAACTAACCAGGGTGCTTTATGCGGGACCTGACTAACTTGACTAACTGCATCCCTCAGCATGGTAGTACTAACTGCATGGGGAGGCGATGTAGACTGCATGCCCGCATGTCGGGTGATCGCCACCAGGGTCGGCCCATTATATATATATATATATATATAAAAAAATTTAAAAAATATTTTTTTTTATTATTTTTAATAAATTTTTAACGCCAAGGCAGCAGCTTCGATTGCGGACCAATAGGAAAGCACCTGCTAACGAGAGGCGTGCAGTATACGTTGCAGGCGTTGACTTGCAGCACCTGTGCTGCGGGTAGCCTACCTACGGGGGCTGGAGCCCCTGTAGTCGTTTTTCGACACGGACCCGTGGGAAAACACGAAGTTTTCTGCGGGTTGCCTACACCAAGAGAGTGGCTCCTAGCCACTACTGGCGGCGGACCTCCTCCAGGAAATCGCCGCCTGGATCACAGTGTGTGGTGCATCGCAATTAAAAACAAAATAATAAATAGTAACAAGTGCTAGTTTGTTAATCCCCCCCTCAAAGTGTTCTTGAACTGTGTTTTGTGTATGTGCAGTGCTACAAGCCCTGGCGAGTGTATATAAGCCCTATAAACTTTCAATTTCCCAAAAATAGTGCAATTCTTGCCACCGGACTTCCGGAAGGCGAAAAATTCCCCGCCCTCGAGGCACAAAATCAAAATGCCATAGGAATGGAAACATCCTCGACCCCAGAGGCGCACGCCCAGCCCCTGCCGGCTGCCGGAGCAAGCACCACTGACCCTGCAGCTACAGCACCCGCCAAGGGAGCGTCTACGACTGCAACCGAGGAAGCACCAAGCGCAGCGGCAGCTCAACCGAGCCTACAGCCCGGAAGCACACCCCTACCGACCATCGTCGACCCCGAGGAAGCCGCTCTACAGAAGGAACTGGTGGAACTACAGCGAGAACGCCTGTACTACACCAGCATCCGCAAGAACCTTAAGGCCGGCGACGAAAAATGGGAGGGCGTCGCTCAATCACTGGCGGCATGCATAGCTGAAATACGCTTAAAACGACGCCAACTAAAAACATGCAGGAGCAGCTGGCTTCAGCTGCCGTCCAAAAAACGCACTCAAATGCACACCAGCAGCGACAGCGAGGGCACTTCCACGGCAGTACGCAGTGGAGGGAAAAAAACCAGAAAACACGCACCGAGGAAACCGAGCTTTGAACTCGAAACTCGAAATTTTTACCAGCCACTCTCCTCAGACAGCGAGGATGAGGCGGAGGCTGATACCCCGAACCCCATCCCAACAAAAGCTACTAATAACTTACTAAAGAAACCCACTCCAAAGCCAAAACCCCAGCGAAGGCTCACATTCTCTCCTAAAAAACAGATCCCTCCTCCCACAATTACAACCGCAGCACCTCCAGCTCCTGTCACTTCACTAGCTACCTCCGTGCCTCCTGCCCAACCGCAGACAATCCCTAACACGATCCCCAGTCTGCCAAGCCCAGCGCCAGCCCCCGCAAGCACTACAAACAAGAAGCCTCCAAGGATAGTGGTACCGGACCAAAAGGAAATAAACAAGGTCCTACAAATATTGCGAACCATCTGCCCTCCCAAAGAATACAAGATCCAAACTGACCGTCAGGGCCTTAAGGTCTTCTTAGAGGATCGACGATATTTCACACCAACCCTAGTGGCCCTACAGCGCGGAGGGGTACACAACTATAGCTTCACGCACCGTGATGAGCTGCCGCTGCGCTTCGCCATCAAGAAGCTCCCGCCCTTCCTCGACTTGGAGGAAATCCGAGAAGACATAACCAGCCGCGGTTACACCGTGGCACACCTGAAACAGCTATAAAAACAAGGTAGGCCCTACCCATAATTGTCGTGACCATGGAGCGCACGGAAGCTAACAAAAAGTTTATTTTAGAAAGGCACATTTGCCATGTAGTAGCTCAGATCGAGCAATTCAAAACAGAAAATCATATTACTCAGTGCTTCAACTGTCAGCAGTTGGGCAACACTCACAAGCTCTGTGCGCTGCATTCTAGATGTTCTCTGCGGAGGCGCGCACCGCCTGCTGACATGCCCCCACAGAGGCATGGAAAATGTCACACCTCGCTGCACAAACTGCGGTGAGACACACCCAGCTAGTTACCGGGGATGTGACACATTCCAAAATGAAAAAGACAGGCGACAACTGGCTGACCTAATAGGCAACTGAGTAATGCAAGAGCAGGCAGGGCAGCCAGGCCCATCACAAATCCCGCCCTCGTGACCGAGGGGCGAAAATTCGCAGCGACCATAAACGCCCAACCTCCAAGAGGTTCACCAGTACCAGCCACAACGGCAGAGCACACCTCTGCCGGTCTAGGCGACTTGAAAGAGTTGCTTAACCTGGTAAAGTCTTTGAACATCACCAAAATACTAGCAAATTTAAAAACACTCGCATCAACAATTAAAAATAGTACAAATATTATGGACAAACTGGCAGCCTTGGTGACGTTCATTGACAACTCCCTGAGCAACTGAAATGGCCAATGCACGGGGGCACCAACTAAAGGAAATTCGTTCGCTGGTCTGGAATGCCAACGGTGTTCTCAGACAGCGCTACCAATTAGAAGGCTTCCTGAGTAGAAATAAAATAGACATTGCATTTAAAGTAGAAACCAAATTATATACAGGGCGCTCCTTTTCTATCGCCAATTTTAATGTAATCAGAACAGATAGGCCTAATAGGCCAGGGGGAGGGGAACAGCTATTGCCATACGAAAAGATGTTGCTTTTGCTCCACTGTGCCTTCCCCAGCTGGCCTGTCTCGAGGGCACTGCAATTGAAATAGGCATTAACAATCAAGCTTTTCTCCTGGTTGCCATATACCGGCCTCCAGGTGGCCGGGGCCTTATAGAGGATATAAACAAAATTCTTGACCTGCAAGAAAACGTCATAGCTGGCGATTTCAACGCCAGCCATCCCTTTTGGAACTCGCGTAAACTCAACCAGGCAGGCACCTTATTGTGCGCTTTTCTTATAGACACAGACGACGTCCAGGTGCACGCCGCCCTCGATCCCACCTTCTACCACAACGCAGGCACGTCTGACCCGGATGTTCTGGACATTGTGCTTACAAAAAATGTGCAACTTCATCACCAGCCCCAGGTAATTCACAGCCTGTACTCAGACCACCTTCCAGTCATCTTTGACATCGTGGGCCATCTGGATCGAACCACGGCCCCCAGCGTACCCGTCGTGGCGAGGACGGACTGGGATAAATTCAAAATTCTACTACACAGTCTCACTGACCCCAGGGCACGTTTCGAAAGCGCTACGGAAATTGACCGAGGCATCGCAAATTTTACTGCCTCACTGAGAACTGCCCACATAAATAGCACAACTAAAGACAAAGTTCAGAGCAAGTGGGACAGGTTCCCCGACGTAGAGTGTCTCATTGCAAGGCGTCGTAGGTGTATGCGACTTTGGCGTGACACCGGAGCCCCCTCTTCAAGGCAACTGCGAACTGGTTACGCAAGGTAATCAAGTCGCAGTTATCTGCCAACAATTTCCACAGATGGGAGAAGCTGAAAAAATGCACCCACTCCGATGGCTCAATGTGGCAACTACTGCGCACATTTAAAAAAATAGGCAGCGGGCAAGCTTTCAATGAGGCACTCCAGGGACGAGGATGGCTTGTTTTCTCGGCGGCGGAGAAGGCCGAAACTTTTGCAGACGCCCTAGAACAGCGCTTCCAGCCTAATCCCAGTCCCGATCCCACACACGAAAACCTAATTCACGCTTGGCTCCAAGAGCAAAGGTCAACGGAGCAACAGCAACACACCAAACTATTCACTACTCAGGAAGTCTTCAATCAGATTAAATTGCTTAAGAACGGCAAAGCCCCAGGCCCAGATAGTGTGACTAATGAGGACCTGAAGCTCCTACCACGCAAGGCGCTTGTCCAGCTCACAAAAATGTTCAATGCCTGCTTGCAACTTAATTACTTTCCTACTGCGTGGAAGCAAGCTCGCATTGTGATGCTATTAAAAGCACATAAAAGTCCTCGCTCGGCATGTTCAAAATTTCCGACCCATTAGTATGTTATCTGCTGTTGGAAAACTGCTCGAAAAACTTATTCTACTTCGCTTACAAAAATCAGTTTCGGACCATGAGGCAATGTCAAAATTTCAGTTTGGTTTTAGGAAGCACCACTCAACTGAGTTGCAACTACTTGAATTCACTGACGATGTCACAGAGCAATTTAACGAGGCCTACACCTTGGCACTGTTTCTGGATGTTGAGGCGGCCTTTGACAGATGCTGGCAGGCAGGCATACTGTATAAAATCCACATTCAATTACCCGACCTTCGGCCGTTCCTGCCCCTACTGCAGAGTTACCTGTCAGAGCGCCGTTTCTATGTAGAGATTTCCCGCCACAAATCAACGGCAAGGGAGATCAACGCCGGAGTACCGCAAGGCGCCATCATGGCACCATACTTATTTGCTATCTACACGAGAGACTTCCCTATAGATACCAGATGCAAGGTAGGTATGTACGCCGACGACACAGTACTATACACCCATCACAAGAAATTTACATACTCTATCAAAGCGCTTCAAAGATATAGTAATCAATTTTTGGACTGGCTAGAGAAATGGAAAATCAAAATTAATCCTCAAAAATGAATTCCGGTCTATTTTTCTCAAAAATCCAACATTCCCGACTTGGAGATTGAAGTTGATGGGCAAATACTACCGTTTCGACGACGTACGAAGTATCTGGGAGTCACACTCGACGCCAAAATGACGTGGCGGGACCACATTCAAAACAGTGCCAACAGTGGTCGGCAGCGCCTGAAAATGTGTGCCCCCATCTTCAAAAGTAAACAGGTCAAGCTGCGAACAAAACTAATTCTGTACAAAGCATCTGTCCTCGCCTTCCTGACCTATGTCAGCTCGGCCTGGGCAAATGCAGCACATACCACGTTACACAAACTACAAACAGTACAAAACATCAGCCTTCGAAAACTTCTGTGCGCTCCATTGCTAACGACAAACGCTGCCACACATCGGAAAACGGGGATCAAGCCAATGACGAACTTTATTGCCAATAAAGCTCGCAAATTATGGGCAAAAATCCAAGTACACCCGAATGTGGTAGTAAGAAATATCGGTAGTGGTCAACCTACTCACCGCAAGCACAAGCGGATAAAAATATTCCGCCTGCAAGCGACATAGGTCGTCCGCCTCCATGTATATAGTGTATATAACCTAGATGTAAGATTTAGACATAAGCAATTCATAGTTAATAGTTGTAATTACTAAGGGAAAAAAAACTCTATTATATTTAAGGGGAAAAAATTGTTTAGTGATAATGAAACCAAAATACAAGACGAGGGTAAATAGTTTCCTCTGGAGTGGGCCCTGCCCATCTCTTGTATGTATTTACCCCAAAACCCCAAAATGTAAATAAGCCAAAAAAGCACAAAATTGTACACAAATGTTAATGTATTGTACCCTAAGGCCATCCAATGTAGGCCAGGGTACCTCAGCAATGAATAAAGAAAATCTGAATCTGTCGAGGTCTTTTTGCTCTTTTGGTCTGGTCGGTTGTATTCAGCGTCAGATATCATAGGAACGCCGATGTTCGAGCGTCACTTCAGCACGACACGTCTTCCGAGCGGTCTGCAATCACACCGCTAATCTAACATTACAGCTCCACGTGTCTGCCAGACGTCTCGTTACTGCGTTCCGAGCAGAAACGCCATAGGATGCTCTCTTTGTTAAATAAACGACGTCAACCTGCAGATAATGTGTTTCTCTGGACGATATAATACCGTAATTCCCCTCAGTCAACCCGGCACTACCAGGTGCCGAAAACCAGCTACATCCCTGAGATCGACGTGAACAGTTACTGGACCACGAACAATCAAACTCCTATCCCCATCCATCCTCCCACCAATAACTACTTCACATGATGCCTCAAGCCGACTGGCAAGTTGCATTTATGTTTATGATTATTAATTATGAAACCTACATTGTTATCATTCAATGAAAGTGATCATTTCTTACTACCAGGGACCTTTGCTGTTCCTATCGCTACTTATTTTCTATTTGACCAAGAAGAAGCCCCAAAATATCTGCTGGCAGTAGATGAAGATTCTTGTGGATCTGGTGGAGAAACTAATGAAGAACCACAAATAAAGACAGAAAGGCTCTAAGTGTGTTAAAACCTATACAACTTTGACTTCAGTAAGCAAATCTACACAGTCATGTGGACCTTCCATGACAATAGAAGCAAGACCCTGTTTGGCAAGACTTAGAAACTCTTTAAGGCAAATTTAATACACCAGCAGTTGACGAAGTAAATGTTGAAGATACCAATAAAACTAAAAGAGGGACCAACAAATGTAGCTAAGAATATAAAAAAATTTATTTATAATTAAGATTGAGTTAACTACACACTGTTATTGGCTCCACTTGTTTTGCTGACAATTGTCTGCATCATCAGCTAATCATTGGCTGCTGGATAACTTGTGCTTTAGGGATGTATATTCTGCTCTGGTGGAGGTGGAGATGCAAGCTATTGTCTGCAAAACATGTCCTAAATTTAAAAAAGTAAGTGAAGCTAATAAGAGGGTGTAGTTTAACACAACCATACAATGATCTTAATTACATGAATAGCTTCACTCTACATATTCAGATTAACATTTCAAAATGTATGTTGTGTTGATAGCATTGCCAACAAGGCTTACCAACACAATTTTCAAATTTAAACCTAATTTCATTTCAGAACTATGCAGTGAAGCAATTAATACATTCTTACATAGCTAATGAGTTGATTTAATACTCTTTTGCTCCATTTATTATTGAATTATAGAAAACATGTTTCATAGGCTTTTGTGCACATCATTCACTGCTGGATTCATCGACAGTTGGATGCACTATTTTCAAAGCTATGAAGAAATTAAGTTTCATTTGTTATCAACAGCACTAACTTTGAAAGGAGCAATTTGGAAAAATTGAAAGAGATCTTATGAAAGTGCGAATGTGCTGCCATGCTCCACTGATTGGGGTCATTTAAATCGTTAGTATCACTTGTTCAATTTTACTCAGATAGCAACAATTTTTGGACACAAATGATGCTAAAGAATCAGATTTATTTATAAGCTAAATAATTAAAAACTGACCTTTGTTGTTCCATTTTCATCAGTTAGTCTCCCAAAGTCTTCTCATTTAACATTATGAATGACTAACAAATCCAAAAATGTAAAATAAAAGACTACAAGCATAATCTTATGCGACAGTAAAATTATTACCACTTTTGTGCTGTTAAAATAATGAAGCAAAGCAGCAAGGCTAAAATTATACAAAATTTGGTCAGATTTTTATCTCCATATTTTCACAGCATTGCTATAGTAGTTTTCAAAGAAAACCAAAGTTATTAGGTTTCAATATTTAAATATCTATAATTGGTACTTTGTTCATTGTGGCTTGAGACAAATCAGTGCATCTTTTATTTTAGTAGGCTCATCAATTATTGTATTGCAAAATGCAAGAAAAGAATGCTAAGCATTTAAATAGTGAGAATAAAGGCAGTAAAGGTAAAAATGGAGAACAGTTGGCTTTGGTAGAGGGAGGAGGAGGAGGAGGAGGAGGAGGAGGTGGAGGTGTAAGAGAGCTTATTCATTAAGTTCTAGAAAAGTATGAGACATAAAACCAATTAGCCTGGATTTTATAGCTGATTTTTAAACACCTTTAATAACTGTTTTAATCAAATAGAAGAAGCTGAATCAATGTTTGAACAACAGAAAATGTATGAAAACTTTGGAGGGGGAGAAAAGTAATAAAACAAGAATGATTTAATATCAACATTTATTTATAGGCAAGTGGCCAAAAATAGTCCAATATTTTATTCAGCATTTACTTAACAATTGAGGGAAAAATCACAAATACTGCACTGCTTTAACTGTTGTCATCCACCCATCCACCCATTCTGACAAGAGAGGCCGAATGAATTAATCTGAAACAGAAACAATAAACTCAATATAATTAAACTATGGATGGCATCTTTCCAGAAATTTAAATGGCCTGAAGTGAACAATTGCAGCTGCAAAAGATTGTGGGCTGATGCAAGTCTTGAAGATCCATCATCAAAGAAAATATTTATAAATAACAAAAACAAAGCAACATTTCTTCCTTCTGGAGTCATTTTTTGCGGATACTTATCTGCTAAAACAGAAATTCCACTATAACAAATCTTACTGAAAATCCGGTCAGCCAGTTATACTATCATCTTATCTTTTCCTTTGGGATCAATGGGTGATTCTATAATTTTAATATAGGTGTACCATTCTGTAAAGAATGTTGGTCTGCACTTGCTTGGCTATAAGGGGGGAAAGCACTTCTACCTCCCTTCCATACAACAATGAGAATCCGCTATTCCTCTTACTCCGTCTTTGTCTGAGAAAGCCAAGCTTCATTCACAATGAATACATTTATATTAACTCATGGACCAACAATATGAGCAGTGGTTAAAATAGGATTGACTTGTTTTGTCATAAAAACAATCTAACGAGAAGAGCATTCATTGATCCTAAAAGAATGTTCCCAATTTTTTAATCAGTGTGTAAATGAAAACATAGCCGAAGAAACCATTTCCCTGTTACATTTCTACCCAGCTGGAAATGTAAAAACAAAATTATCAGTATGGAAATCAGTTCCAAGTTTATCAAGTTGTTATCTTTATTATCTAGCATTCTCCTGTTATTTTGCTTTTCATGCATTTTGCTGTATTGTTTTCATTGTAGTCACTAACATTATCATTATCTTTAATGAAAAGGCTTGTGGTTTTGAAAGATGTGACTTGCGCAGAGGGAAGAGAGGAGAAGCTGAGACTGTGAAGGGGGAAGCAATCTTTTAATGAACTACAGCTAGCCTTTCTCTAACCTTCTTTTCAGTGTGATAATAGCTATAGTTAAACTATAGAGAGCATCAGATAATCCCGTTATCTATAATGAGTATGACATTATACTTAAAAAAATTATTGCAGATGCTCTTTAAAAGATGTGGTACATTAAATATAGTAACTACTTTTTCTTCATTAATCTGAAATAAAATATTTTCATTAGTATTTGTAGGGTGAGAGGGAAATAAATTCTTCAAAGCTGAGCAGTTTGTCCATTATGGAACATACGCTACAGCCTTCACAACAATTCCTACAGAAGAAAGAGAATTAATAACATGAACAATTCACCCCTCTAAAATATCTGTGATTAGCAGAAAAAATATGCCATTTGTTCCTCAGGCCTTGTGCAATGAAAACAAACCAAAAGATGATCAGCAGGCCATTTTATTCTGCCTTATCAGATCCATCTACTTAACTAGCTCATTGAACTTTTTGCCTGATGAATAAAAGAAATGTATTTTTTTATCTTGCTAATATTGAGAAAACAGCTTAGATGTTGGTGCTTTTTATTTCTTTATTATTATTACTATTATTATTTTCTTTCTTTTCTGTTATAGAATGCATCTATGGTTTGGTGTGATGAAACATGAAGAAAAACGTTAATTGAGGCTTACGTTAATAAAAATATTTGTGCATGGCAATGTGCCTATTGCTAATATGTCCTGCCAATTTGCTATCGGTTCAAAAATGTTATGTTTTCCATTTTAATGCCCATTTTAACAAATTTTAAGTTTTTAGCAAAATGTATAACAGTATATTTGCTTAAAAATGTACTTTATGTGAGTTTACCCTCCGATAATAATGCACATTTAAGGTTTTTGACAAAATGTATGATAGTATGTTTTAATTGTACATATTATAATAAAATACACGTGTTTACAACTAAATTTAATGTTTTTTATTCCCCTTCACCTATTCCCCAATAATTTGCTTAAAGTATTGCATGGTCTATGCACAGGGAAAACATTACATGTGATTTTTAGCACCTGGCATCTGGTCTTTTCTTTCTCATTCTTCCTTCCTCTTCTCTATTAGCTTTTAAGTGATAGGTTCCCCTAGTTTAGGCTTCCGTTCCAGCTACTCTGGTGTAGTCTTCTCTCTTCCTATTTCTTTTCAACTAGAATACTGGGATGCCTCCCAAGTCGAAAACGCCTGCTGGGCCTAAGACCAGAGGCAAATTGAGGCCGGAGCCCGCCACCTTTCAACTCCCGGAAACCCGACCAATCTCCCCCTCCGCCATCTCCACTCCCTCCGTCTCCTTCTCCACCACATCCGATTCCCCCCACCCCTCTAATTCCTCAACCCCGATGCCTCCCTCAGTAGCGACGAATGCCACCTCCTGTGCGTATTCCGCCTCCAAAACCCTCACCCATTCCTTCCACGTCCCAGACATCCCTTCCAGACCGCGACAATGCCCAAGTTGGGCCTACCGCTCCCACATCCGTGCAAACTGGGCAACCACTCTTAGTGGCCGAGGTGGTTAAACACCAACCTCCAATATACGTCAGCAAGTCCTATGCCTCAGATTTGAGCAAGCTTCTGACCGCATTTGATCGCGAGCACAGATGCATAGGGGAACACACCCTAACCAGGGCTGCAGTCACACAGGATTTGCAGACTGAGGCTGACTACCGAATGATGATCAATTTCTTGAAGGCAAAGAATGTTTCTTTCTCAATCACATCTAACACTGCAGACCGATGCCCACGCATGGTGATCAAACCCATGTTTCTTGATCATGCTGAGCAAGAAATTCTACATTCCTTACAGGCACGGAACATCTCGGTTAACAGAGTGGTCCAACTGAGACGATTCAACCGGGACAGGACTCTACTGCCAATTCACCTAGTTGAGGTGGCCACAGCGGATGACAGAGAGAGTCTGAAGCAGGTGAATGAATTGTTGCACATGCGCATAACGGTGGAAGACTTATTTCCGACCACCAGTGCCTATACAATGCAACAGATGTCAGCGACTCGACCATACTATGAAACGCTGCTCCGCTGATGCCCCCGCCTGTTCCAACTGTGCACAAGCACATGACTCAAAAATGCGTCACATGGAGCCCAAGTACCCGTTTGCTTGCTGTGTTGTAATACTGGACACGGCAGCAGATACCGAGCCTGCCCAGAATATCAAAGGCAGCTTGTTATTCTAAGGGGATCGGCCACTAGACAGCATCAGCCTCTCCCACTTCCTAATTACCCGGTACAGAGGCCTATCCACGGAAACAATAGCTGGAGAACTCAGCACAAAAATAACACATAATAAAATCCGAAAAAACTGCCCATCGGATATACTGTGGTTAATTAAACAGCTCCAGGACCTTACAGAATACCGAGTATCTGCATCTTACCACTCGCTCCATTCAAGTCCTAACTGAAATAAACAACTTTATTCTCACAATAGGCATCTTTCCTACCCTATGGAAAACAGCAGCTGTACTTCACTTCCCGAAGTAAAATAAAATCACAAACAATCCCAACAACTACCGCCCGATAAGCCCCATAAACTCTCTTGCTAAACTTCTAGAAAAATAATTCTCAAAAGGATAAATGCTCATCTGCACAAGAACGATATATTAATTCCTGAACAATTTGGCTTCAGAGCGGGCCACTCAACAACGCTACAACTTCTGCACGGCACAGAACACGTCACTCACGGTTTCAATTTTCGAAAATCCACAGGTACAGTACTTTTAGATATCGAACGCACTTTTGACCACGTTTGGCACTCTGGCCTACTAATAAAACTAACACAATATAGATTCACTGACACTATGGTTAAGCTCATTGCCAACTACCTTACAAGTCGACACTTCTACTCGGTAGTCAATACAGCCAAATCCACTATCACACCTATCTGTGCTGGTTCCCCCAGGGCAGCATCTTGGGGCCTACACTGTTCAACATATACATCAATGACATACCAAAAATACCAGACACTGTGCTCCTATTGTATGCGGACGATACCGCGCTCATGGCACAGTCAGGCAACTCTCAATTTATACACAGACAACTACATCTAGCACTGTCTAACCACTCTCTACTCTACACTTAATGGACCGTGTTTATTCAGCTGAAGCCAGTCACCGCAGCCACACAACTCCTTGCCGCAGATGTTGCGGTTACGGACACGACGACCGGAACTGCAATGCTCCACCTCGATGCCATTACTGTGGTGCTGGAGCCCTGACCGCCGACTGCTCCCAGCACGACCTGGCCTGCCGCAGTCGTTACTGTGCCTCCTGCGGGGGCACCAACCACTTCACGGGTCAGGCCGCCTGTCCTCTGCAGCCCCGGTCATCATCAACCACAACCACCTCCACTTCCACCAGCAGAGTAGACCAGTCATCGAACCCATCGACCACAACGAACAAGCTTCTGCCTGCTCCTGCCAACATATCTTCAGTCGCGGCCACGCAATCAACCACATCTCATCAGGTGACTCCCAACAACCACGCTCTACTTACGGCCATCCAGCAGCTTCAAGAACAACTGACCGACATCAAGCAATGCATCAGCTCCAACCACGAAGCCCTCTCTCTGCGCCTCAGTGCACTAGAAGAGGCTCACTCTGAACTTCTCCACACCACCAACCAACATGCCGACAACATTAAGCGCAGAATCAATAACACCCACAGCTATGCAGACACTACACTGCAACAGATTCGCACTGCAATCAGCAAAAACCACGACTCGGACACCAACTGGCTCAATTACATGCAAACCTCACTTAACAAGCTGACCTTGCCTATGGACCACAGCAGCCGAGAACACTCCATCCCAGCACCACCTGCAACATACACCAAAAAACACAAAAACGTTCGTCCGAACGACACCTGATATTCAAAACAATGATTAAAAGATCATTCCTCATCCCCCATTTTCACACACCATTCCCCGGCTGCACACAGGGTCTCACCATGTGTGCACCCGGCACATACACCCTTGCCCGCTCCCGGCCATCGGCCGGCAGCCATGCATCATCTCGCCTTTACTAACGAAGGTGCTAAAGCTGGACTTCATCATCATCAGCCTTTATTCCCCTCCCATTCCCTCCTATGATTAAAAAAAAAAAAAATACCGCGCTCATGGCACAGTCAGGCAACGGTCAATTTATACACAGACGACTACATCTAGCACTCTCTACACTGGAGCACTGGCTCACCAAAAGGCGCATTGCAGTTAACACGGAAAAATGGCAAGCCATATTATTCAGGAAACGAAATCTCCACCGCACAGCACTCCAACAACTGCCGCCATTACTACTCACATCCAAGCCGATACAGTGGCTCAAGACAGTTACATATTTAGGCCTAAAAATGGACTCCCTCACATACAAGCAACATCCCAAAAAGCACGCGCACAATTGAGCAACCTGTATCCTCTTATGAGCTATAGCAGCTCCCTACAACTACACACTGGACTTACACTTTACAAAACACTCATGACCTATGCTTGACCCGTGTGGGGCTATGCAGCGCTCACGCACATCCGGAACTGCAGTCCCTTCAAAACAAAGAGTTCTGCGCATTGCAGCAAAAGTGCCCAAAATCACTCCGACAGATGTACTACACAATGAACTCAAAACACACACCGTGAAAAAATTCTGTAAAAAACTAGTTCATGACCTATATAAACAATGTAACACAGTTTTTTTTCACACTAACTCCATTCACTTACATAAAGTTTGGACATATGTTTCGGGAGCGATCCCTCCCATCTTCAGCCTGTTGACAAACTGTTGTTAAACGTAGCGGTTGGGTCTCTTGATCTTGTGGCGGCATCTGTTGGTTCTATTAGGAATTTGCTGAGTTCATCCAATGGAGGGAAATCGAAATTCATCAAATTATCCTTATTTTTTGTAATGAAAATGCTTTCCCAAGTGGAAAGTTCTATTGCATTATGAAATTGTTTAAGTAGTTTTATCTCTGGTTTAATTTCATGATTTTTATTCCAAAAGTGCGCTGCTATTGCTGATTTATCAATTTGTTTTAAGCGAATATTTCTGAAGTGTTCTTTTTTCCGGATTCCCAAATTCCTCTTCGTTTTTCCAATGTATTTTCTATCGCACTCTGCACATTCTATTTCGTAAATACCTGACTTTTGTTCTATTGGCACGTATTCCTTTACTCTGCAACCTAATAAGTTCTTTATATTAAAATTGTTCTTTGGGGCTAACGTAATTCCTTGTTCTTTGAATATCTTTTTAAACTTATTGTGGTAAATTGGGTGGTATGTGAAACTTTTGAATTTGTACCTTTCTTTTGCACTTTTAAGTGTGGAAACATCTCTTATTGTTTTTTGGTTTTATTGATGATTTTTATTATTATTACTGTGTCTTTGTTGTATCCATTAGTTTCTCCTATCTTTATGATTTGTTGGTATTCCAATTTGTACTCTGTTTCTGTGAGTGGAATGTTAACTAATCTGTGTGCTAAACTATAAAACACTGCATATTTATATGGAATGGGGTTAAAACTGTCATTCTTTATGTAATTTTCTGTGTGAGTATCCTTTCTATGAATTCCAAATGTAAGATAGTATTCATTTCTTATGATTTTTACATCTAGGAAGGGGAGATATCCACTTCTTTCTTCCTCTATGCTGAAATTTATAGGTGTGTGCTGCAAATTCAGAAGTTTTAGTGCATCTGTAGTTCATGACCTTTACTCAACACTACATAAAAGTCATAACCCCCTTATACGAGCCTTAGGTAACTATTAACCACCTACATAACACACAAATGACCACTGGCATTATTCGACCGCACACTAAAGCATCGCAACACAGCTGCTGAAGCACAAGCATATATTGATGCTCTTTTACTCCCACATCGAACCTAATGCTGTCAGTCACAATAATCTCTTCCAACTTAACTTCCGAACCGCTAAGCAAAACTAACCAATAAACGTAGCTTTCTCAGTTCCAGGTCCACTAGGAATGCCGCTGATAATAGCTATCACGCTAATCGCAATAGCAGTCTCTACAATATTGTAAGTCCCGCCAAGTTCCACTATCGTTGCATGCTTCACACTCATTCACATATTTGTATCTAACAACCTCAATCCAAACACCTAACCTCTCATTAAGCCCTCCCCCTACACAACCCCACATTACCCTACCATCCCACTTGTAACAAATACTAACGCTTTAACTAACCCCTCACCTATATCCAGCAGCTACTAACCCCCTGGTGGTGATCAGGACGAGTCATGGTCACAACCAGGGAATCATGTTGACGCGCTCGCATGTATTGCATGCCAGCATAGTAAACTAAACTTTACTAACCGGCGTGCTCAAGCGGAACCCTACCCTTCACCTGCATTCAAACTAACAATCACCTGCGTGTACCCTAATTAACAAGCACCCCCCATGCATGCTTAGTCACTAACTGCATGGGGAAGCGAAGTAGTCTCTGCGGATGATCGCTACCGGGGTTGATGGGTGTGTGTGTTGCGCGAGTGTTGGCCAACTGTGACCAAAAAGCGCCCCCTCAAGGGGAGCGATAGCGAGTCGGAGGATTCCATGGCACCTAAAACAACGGAGCGCAAAAAGGGCAAGAAATCCAAAGCAACAACACAGCCTCAGCCATCACTCTTTCCAAATACTCCATACTAGCAGTTGAGGACGATGCAGTAATGAAGGAAAGCTCAGCCGTCACCTTAGAGGAGACTAACAACGCTCCAGCTACTAAACCCAAACCTACTGCCTCACACCCCCCCCCCCCCCCGCCCGAAACAGCAACGTTTGCAGCAGAAGTCCATCCACTATTCCCCCCATTACCTAACCCTTCCACCTCAAGCCCCATCTGGCTACCACCGCGCTATCTGTTACTACCGCTCCCCCATGGGCGCCTACAGCTCCAGCAGCATCACAGCCAACGCCAGCTTCCAACAAGCGCCACACACATAATACCTGAAAGCAAGAACATCTCACAGGTAGTTAAAAAAATGAAACAGTCCTAACTGGGGCATAGAAAATGCAGCATTCCGCCACAGGGGTCAAGCTCTATCTACATCGTCCTGACGACTCCCCCCCTCTTTAGAGACTGACCCGGGATGAAATACAACACTGAAGCAGTTATTACACCGGACGAGAGCATTTCAAATGTATATTAACATTTATAATTTTCAATAGTATTATGAGGAAAATACTTTATTTGGATCAAGGATTTTAGCTTACACATAAGTGGAAACTTGCTAAACTCCAGAGAAGAAGCAACATCTGTAACTTCGGTATGTTTCCCCTCGCTTAAAATCCTTGAACCTTTACTGTTGAAAACCATAAAATGAGGGTTAGCAACCGATGTCCAGAAATAGGCGCTACCCAGGAACGGTCGGATTCGCTTCAGTAAAAACTGCGCGACACCACCGACCAATTACAGGTAATATTTTGAAAATTGCAACTGGTTGATGAGACACAGGACCGAACGACCGTAGTTTTATTAAAACACGCCGAGGTCGTTCGGCGGCGGCATTTTTCTTCGAGTAGTCTTGGAAGGGAGAAGTTCTGAGTCGCATCTGCAGGAACACCTAACAGCCACCGGACTCCAGCGAGTCGGTAGAATCTTCCGGCCCTCTGTGGGGAGCCTGATGGCTCCTGGGACTCTTGACAAAACCCCCAGTACCAGCTCGCAGGTAAGCAATCTGACGATGGACGATTTTCCGTCTTTACCTTCAACTTCTTCCTCTTCTTTACCTTCAACTTCTTCCACCAGCACCATCTTCCTAGCTCCAGCCGCTCCCGTTGTCCAGGCAAAGGGGACGAAGCTAGCAAGGGCAAGCTCCAAGAGAGCACGGACCGATAGGTCCCCGAACCGAGAAGCCGGGAGTGAGGTGGAGGCATCTACTGCTCCCACCATTCCTGCACCAACTCGCCCCTCCACCCCGCTAACACCCCTGCCGGAGAGCCAGTCACAGGCCTGTGACTCTGAGGGTTTCATACTGGTCCGCTCAAAGCGCCAGAAAAAGGCGGCAGGGACGCCGCCTTCCGCGCCAAAACCAAACTCTCCAGCTCCTTACAAAATGTCTCCGATCCTGGCCGATACCTTCCAGAGCCATGTCAAAGTGATGAGGGCTCTGGGCTCTAAGTTAGAGGCCCCGTTTCTGGCGATACGCCTGCCACGACGGGTTAAGATCAGCACCAGCACCCCTGAGGACCACGGGGCGGCCATTTCGGTACTCAAGGAGAGTGGTATTCCTTTTTATACCTACTCCCTGAACAAACCGAATGTCGTCCGACGGGTCATCAGGGGCCTGGACTACGAGACTGCCCTGTAGGAAGTGCGGGATGCGCTTGGTGCCGAGCACAGAACCAGGGCGCTAGGCGTATCTCAACTGAGGAAAACAGTCCTCGGTGATTCCGGCGAGACAACCAGAGCCCCCATGCCGCTTTCTCTTGTATTTGTCGAGAGGGAGCCCGGCCGGATTCCGGAGCTGGATAAAATTACGCAGCTCTTTCATACCAAAATCAAAATCGAGCCATATATGAGCAAGGAGGGACCAGCCCAGTACTTTAGGTGCCTGGGTTTCAATCATTCTACCCATGCATGCGAGCGGAGGATCTCATGCATCCGCTGTGCTGGTCCCCACGAGGTCCGCACCTGCACAATGCCGCGGTAAGGCCCCAAATGTGCCAATTGTGGTGAAGACCACCATGGCATCTATGGTGGCTGCCCCGCCCGCCTGCATGTCATCGCGAATCCAAGAGGGCCGAACAAACAGACTGAGCTTAGAACCAGAACCCCAGCTCCAGCTCCTGTCCAGCCAGGGAAATCCTTCTCTGCGGCACTAAACCGGCAAGAACAGCTCTTGGGGCAGGCCACGGCCACAAAGCACACAACCAGCCCACCTACGACAGAGCAGGCAGGCCCAAAAGCACCTGCAACAACCGCTGCCCCAGAGGGCCAGGGGAAAAAGAACAAGAAGCACAGCAGCAAATCCAGAAACCGGTGCAGACTGCAACAAAGCAGCCGGGAAATACAGCTGCCAAACAGATCCAGGCAGAGAGCTCTGAAGCCGCAGCTCCCGCCACGGCCAGCGTAGATGAGGCCTCAGCTACGCCCACGGCCTGCTCAATTTCTGCTCCGGCTCCGTCAGCCCAGCCCAGCCCAGCCCCACTCCCGCTACGACCTGGGCTGTAGCCGACCAGGCGAAGAGCTCGTTCCTCCCCATATCCAACTCGGATGCTGCGGAGTTTCGGGCCCTGAGCACATGGTTCACTCAGCTGTTGGAACAATCCCTCCCACTACTGCGGCTCTGCAGGCAGATGCTCGAGGATCCTACCAGCATGCCGACAGAGAAACTGATGATTGTGTTCAGGACGGCTGATCAGCTTTTCCCCGCCCCCTCTAGCTCGTAATGGCCCCACGACTTGTTCGACGACCATTGCGCGCCGCATTTTGGAATGCGAATGGGATCGCGGAACAGCGGCCCGGCCTCCTGGAATCTATAGAGGACCACGGAATTGACATCCTGATGGTCTGCGAGACCCACCTGCACGCGGGTGTAAACTTCAACCTGCCAAGCTACGTCGCCCATCGGACCGATCGTGTCGACCGACGGGACGGAGGTACTGCCATCTTCATCCAGCTTCACCTCGTCCACGCCTCCTTCACCATCCCGCCCCTACAGAACGTCGAAGCAACCGCCATAAGGCTTTCCTTAGGCGGCCAGGACGTCGTGCTGGTTGCGGCATACGATCCACCAGATGGCCAGTGCTACGAAGCAGACTACACTACACTCCTGAACTTTCACCCCACAGTCTGCATCGCCGGAGATCTCAACGCGAAGCACGCCATGTGGCACAGCCGCAGCAGCAACCGCAGAGGCCGGCTGCTCTCTCGCCTCATAAGCAGAGACCCGACCCTACTCGCGCATGGTCCGCGAAGTCCAACGCACCCCCCACCGTGGAATGGGGGATATCATAGACATTCTAATCAAACAATTTTCATTTCCATCTGGACTTCACAGTGGTCAACGCGCTCGACTCTGATCACGACCCGGTCGTGGTGGATGCCAGCATTGACCTACCAGCTCTGTTACAACCAGACTGGATATTTAAGACCGACTGGGATGCAGCTATCTATCGTTTAAACCAGTCCGTAGAACCGTCACCTCACATCCACTCAATTGAGGAGCTGGAGGAGGCGGCTGCGAACTTCAATACCGTTCTCCTTGCTGTCCGTGCCCATACCTACCGCATACCGTACGATCATTCTAGCCGCCGCATCCACTCCAGCTTCGGCCCCACCCCTCTAATCAGAGTGGTTCTTCTCGACCAAGATGAATGCTACGCTGCCATCGCCGCGGGGTTCCCGCTCTACAGCCGCATCCTCAAGGTCGAAAAGAGCCAGCGCAGTCACATCTCCCCGTGCCGCCGTTGCTGCGGCTATGGCCACACGTCGCAGGATTGCTGAATCCCTCCCCGCTGTCACTATTGCGGGGCCGAAGCACTTACTCTGGAATGCAGGCAGCATGACCTTACTCGCCGGCGCCGCTTCTGTGCCTCCTGCAGAGGAACAGACCATTTCACAGGTCAGTCTACTTGCCCGCTTCAGCCAGGACGCACAACCACCTCCTGCCCACCTGGACATTCACACCAGCACCTTCATTCACCACCAGCTCCTTCGCCATCCACTTCTGGCCCTGGCATTCCCCCGTCTAATACTGCTCTATCCAATTCCCAGCCGACATCTTCACTGACCCTCCCTCTCCCACCAAACCGAAGCTTCATCACCGAGCTCACAGATAAAGTCCATTCTCGGGAGAAGTACCTGACAGCACAACTCAACAACCTGCAAACCACCGCAGACGAACTCCGGGGTCTCTTCGCAACCCTGAACGAAGATATCGACTGCTCCGAAGAATTCGACGCAATCATGGGCCGCACTCACCCGCCGCTGCCGCGATGTCGTCACTTGTCGGCTCACCAGCATAGACGACAAGCTACCAGAACTATTTAACCTCTGCTCCACACAGACCTCAGCTTCATTACAACCCGTAATCCAACAGCACCATGAACAACTCCGGCAGCAGTTCCTCTCCTCTATCGAGATCGTCTCCGTTCGCCTCGATAGATTAGAGGAAGCATTCACAGATCTTCGCACTTACAGCCACCAGCAATTTGATTCCACTAGAAAAATCCTATTCGACATTCTCCTACACATCAAGAACCCCCAGCATGCTCAATAGTCAAACAAACGTTCGTAAGAACGACCAACTTTTACTTGATGATTAAAAACTTCTGCCCCTTATTCCCCTCCCATCCCTCTCTATCCCCCGGCTACATGCAGGGCCAATGCATGTACCCGGGACACACGCCTTTCAGCCCGGTCCCGGTCACTGACCAGCAGCCAGCATCACCCGCCTTAGACTAACGAGGGTAGCTTAAGCGGTACCTCAACAGTTTCCCCTGTTATTCCTCCTTCCACTATCGCCTTCCGATCCTCGCCTCTTAGTATTTAGGGGAAAAAATCTAGCCCTCCCAGCTGGCCTCGTTTTCTCCTCTGCGGAGAAAGCGGAGACATTGGCCGACACACTGGCAGAAAAATTTCAGGAGAACGACGCAAGCGACTGTCAGCACGAACACCAAGTTCGAGCCTGGGTGACACAGAAGCACGAGCAATCAATACGGTTAACAACGCCTCAGGAAATCTTCAAAAATATACGATTACTAAGGAATCGTAAAGCTGCCGGCCCGGACAGGGTGACAAATGAGGACTTAAAATACCTACCGCGGAAGGCCCTGGTGCAACTTACTAAAATTTTCAACACGTGCCTACGCTTCAACTACTTCCCAAAAAAGTGGAAGGAAGAAAAATCGTCCTGCTAGCTAAGCAGGGTAAAAGCACTAGGAACCCCTCCAACTATCGTCCAATTAGTCTCCTGTCCAACAATGGCAAGTTGTTCGAAAACCTCATCCTCTTTCGTCTCAAAAAAAAGTTTCGGAAATTGATGAACTCTCAAAATTCCAGTTTGGCTTCAGAAAAGAACATTCTACAGAATTGCAACTGTTAAGACAAACAGATGACATTACAGAACAACTTAACAATGAGGCTTCAACCCTAGCTATATTTCTGGACATAGAAGCCGCATTTGACAGGTGCTGGCACGACGCCATTATTTACAAACTGCACCACAACTTTCCCGGCCTTCAAAAGTATCTCTATTTGATACATAGCTTCTTAGAAAACAGGCACTTCTATGTACAGGTTGACTGTTCGAAATTACTCTTGCGACCAATGTATGCTGGCGTTTCCCAAGGGACAATAATGTCCCCATACCTGTATATATTATTCACTAATGATTTCCCAGTGCACGCCAAATGCAAAGTCGCAACGTATGCTGACGACACGGCAATATGCCACCACAGCAAAAATTTGAAATTCGGCATGCGCGAAATTCAGCGCTATATTGAAAAATTCAGGTCCTGGCTGAAACTCTGAAAAATTAATATCAACCTCAACAAATGTCAGTTTACCATCTTTTCAAATCAAAGATGGCTTGCAAAAATCGATCTAACGATCGATGGTGAAATATTGCGCTGTCGACAGCAAATAAATTACTTAGGGGTCACGATACACCGTAAAACTTCTTTGGAACACTCACTTAAGAAATATAACCAACAAAGGGAGGCAGCGATTAAAATTATGCGCGCCCATCCTTCGCAGTAAATCGTTTAATATTAAGAGTAAATTGATATTATATAACTCATTTTGTCTGTTATGTTGTACGCCTGCGTGGCCTGGGCACACGCGTCCAAATCGGCCCATAACCATCTGCAAATAGTAGAAAATCTCTCGCTACGGGAGATAATTAGAGCGCCCCTCCTCACCAGGAACAACCTTACACGGGAAACGGGCATGCCCTTCGTAGAGCTGGCAATTGAGAGGCGGGCCAGGCGTACGTGGGAGAGGATCCGCCGCCATTCAAACCCCTCCATAGCTGGTATTGGTAGGGAAGAGCCAGTGCATAGGAAGCATAAACGCATACGCCAATTTTAGACCGCAACACAATGGCGGCGGAAATGTAAATAGTGTATATAAATACTGTATATAATGTAAACATGTGTCTTTTGTGTATTTCTTTTTATGGGAGGAAAAAACCACCACACAAAAACATAAAGATTACAGGAACAAACTGTTCCAAGAAATAAAACTTGTAGGAACACCATGACGCTGTTCTCGGGACCCAGAGGTAGGGTTCCGCACGGGGTGTTAATAAACCCGCCATTAATGTATATAGTAATTGATAACTATAAACACCATGTAAATGAACCTGTAAAGCCGGCTCATATGTAAGTAGTATATACCCCTCGGGAGGCAGACAGGGTCAACGACCGACCTTGACCTGTCTAGACCACGGTCTAGACGTTCAAGGTTTTGAGGGGCGTTTGACCTTGGAACTAGACGTTCAAGGTTTAAGTCCTTGAGCTGTCTGGTTGGAAGGTCGCGCCCGGTCGTCGACCCCGCCCGGCCTCCCGAGGGGCTCTTTTATTTTGTTTACATGAGGAGCGCGCTGCTTACAAAAAAAAATTGCAGTGCGCTCCGATACATTTTTTTTTACTACATAAAGTTATTACAATATTCCTTTACCGCATGTTATTACAATATAGTTAAAAGCTTTTTTTTTTACTACAAAATTCTTTTGTCCGTCGTCACTCAGAGCGGAAAGGGTTCCTGCAGTCCTTCGTGAAAAATTATGGTATCTGAAGAGGCTTCTTCGTCTTCTCTAGGTTTTGCCGTCGCTGCTACAGACGGCGTCGGCGCGTTTTGTACTTTTTTTTGGAATGTTATGCAAAATTTGGTGATGCACTGGCCATCGCCATCGTTGCCGTCGCTATCGCCGTCGCTACTGTCGATGCATTGACATCCTCCATTGTCGTATTCCAAGGGCGTAGTTTTGCACACATAGACGACCGTGGCGTCATCGTCGCCGTATCCCGGTGCTATTAAGGACGTGTTAGTTTCGGGCGTTTCTCCTCCTCTCACGACGTCGAATCGCCCCTCGTGGATGACGATCTGATCCGATACGGTTATTGACGCATTAGCGTCTAGCATCGATATTGTCACTCTGGCGTTCTTTTTGCCGGTTAGGTGGCTGTTGAAGTGGACGTTTAATATGAATGCCGGCATTGGAGCGTAGTTCTGGACGCCGTACGTTAAGTGAACCACTCTCGGATTTTCCGAGATCGTCTGCTTGTCTAACCGGAGATCGAAAGCCCTGCCGGTGGAGGTGAACATCAGAATGGTGCTCACGCCGTTTCCCACTTCGAAGGAGTCGGAGTAAAAATGCGACGTGTAGACGCGGGGATGTAATACTCGCGCAAGCGTCAACCTGCGCGGCTGGCGTCGATCGAATCTGTGTCGTCGAATCATTGCTTAGAGGTGCAGGGTAGATCGGCGCTCTGAAAGGAGAAAATGTTTCTCCTGTGGCCGTTCTGCAGGATTTCTTCTCCCTTGTAAATGAGCAGAAACCTGTGATTGTTGATGCAGGTCAGCGTCTCGTTGTTTAAATCGTCGAATCTCGACGGTAGAAACAGGTCCCTGCCGTCGATTCTCACCACCGTTCGTTTGCCGAACTTTGTCAATACCGTTCGAATCTCCTCTATGGGGTAGCCGGCGCCCACTTCCAGTTCGCTTATCTTCAAAGTCTTGGCAAACGCACCTTCGCCAAGCTCGTTCAGATTTTCCAGCACTCTGCACACGGACTCGAACTCTTTGGCGTTGTCGGACATCTCTGAGCTGGCGAGATCCGAGACCTTAGGCTTTATACACGAGGCTCGCCCCCACCACAAACCGGTTTTGTAGCTGTCTCTTTCTTTTTTTTTCCCGCCTCTTCCTTTAGCCGGTCGTGCACGAGGTAGACGAGTTCGTAAAAGTCCAAGGGCGTGGCACACGTGATGTATCTTGTGAAGGTCGAAAAGGTCATATCTTCGGATTTTTCCATCGCGTCATTCAGGTATCTGACGTAAGCGATAATTTAGTTGTTTACCTCCTTGATCTCTTTGCTCCTGTGGTAGAAGATGTCGTACACTGCAGGATATAATCTAATCAAATTTTCCCACTCTTCCTCCACGAGAGACACGCCTTCTCCGCACTGCTTGAGGATGATGTTCGGAGTGCCGAAAACGTTTTTAACCTCTATTTTCAAATCGTCCGTTAGCTTCAAGTTCCACTTCACGCTCTCCTTCTTCGACGCGACGTCCACGTTGCCGATGCACGTTATGATGTTCTTCCAGTCGTTCAAGTCGTTCAGACGAACGGGCCGATTCTCGCCGTGCTTTCCGATGACGATGCAGAGCTCGTATGGAGGATTGGGGGAAAATCCCACGAATAGATACTTCTTGCCGGACAAATCCAGATGGTAGGTCTTGCCTCTTATGCCGAACGGCGGATGGGTCCTGTTGCGCACGCTCGTCGTCGTCGTTGTCGCCGTTTCCGTTTCCATTTCCATTATTCTGAAACAGAGAACTATTGGTAAAAAAAAAAAAATTGTATGAAAGAGAGAGAAGGTGCGGCATTAGCATTGCTACTTACCCGACGCGCGATCTTCTCTCGACGATGTCGTCCGCGTCAGGGGGCGCTCTTTATATATTCCGCGATCTAAAACAGATAATTGACGTCATGAGGTATGTTTGTGACGTCATGGTTCAGGTCGGGAGGTAGGCGCGATTCGTTAGGCGTGGGGTCGCACGGGTAAGCATTTCGCTTATCGACGAGGTGCGCATACCACTTGGACATGTTTTCGGCACTTCTCTGAGAGCAAACTAGGGATCTCAGCCTGTGACAAGGGTGGAGACACGATCGCGCGTCGAAAGAGACGAGGGATTCGTCCGAGTTCTTCGACGTTCACCACCGTGCGCTCGACGATCTCTCCGAGAAATTTAGCCCTTTCCTCTCCTTTGGTGAAGATCACCGTGAACAGATCGGCGGATCGCTTCAGGATGGGCGCCAGTAGATCGTAGTCGACGTCGCCGCACTCCCATTTTATGCCGTGCACGCCGGACACTATTTCGTCGTCGATCGATTTTATAGCCGGCGCGCGATTGTCTCGAGAAGGAGGCCTAAAGAACCACGTCTGCACCTCGCGACCCGAACCGCACACGGACAGTTCCTTGACCACGTATTTTCGATCGTTGTCGACCAAGAAATTGAAGTGCACGAAGCACGACATGGCCGCGAAATGATTAAAAATGACGATGATACTCACCTTTTAAAGGTTTGCAAACTTGTCCCCCGCGACAGCGAACCTTGCGGCAACAGACATCTCCGACGATCAGCTCGTCGTTGCGCTCGAAGTCGGTTATTTTAAATTTAGAATAAAATGTTTCCCTAGGCATATTGCAGCACCGATGCACGATGTAGGAAATTACGTAATGACCGCATGTGGAACTGTTAGAATTTTGCAATCTTCGAGGAACGTAGCTCCAGCGTCTACCGCAGTGATTTTGAAGAAAGTTTAAGAAGTGAGGCGAGAGAGGAGGCATGCCGAAACTATCGAAATATTCTCCGACGCCCGACCTAGACACGAAGATGCCTATCCAGTGCTCGCCGGGCATGTTGCCGGGATCCGTGTTGGCGACCAGCGCCACGGGATACGCGCTCGGCGAGAGGCGATGCGGTATTTGATCGCAAGCATAAACGCCCACGAAGTGGGGTCGGGTGGAGGGATTTTTCGTCAAATAATCGTGTATCTGCTTCGTGTTCATGATACGAATACCGATCTATTAGAGTCTATTTCCAGGGTGCGATGATATTCCGAACAAACGAGCATGCATACGGGCTCCGAGAGCGCCTTTTTGAAAGCCACGCTTATCGAAACGTTGCCGTGATGCAGACCGGACACGTATGTCTCGTTGGCGCTCATGTCTGCCGTTAAATCGTAAACCAGCACGGTGTAGCCTTTGGCGTAAGTTTCTCTCGATATGGAATGTCCGTGATTTTCGAAGTGTATTCCCAGGCCGTCCTGCAGCGTTTGGAAGCACTGCAAGAAGTAATCGTTTGCAAAATCGGGCGTTAGAGGATGAGAGGGCACGGGTTGTCCGTTCACGTACATCTGAACGAAGTTTATGTCGAAGTGGCGGAGATTGTAGGGATTTTTCTCGTAATCGCCGCTGTACGCCTAGTCCGTCACGAAGGCCACCGTGATTCTGCGAGGCACCTTGCCCACGAGAATGTCGCTAAACGTCTTGCTCTGAGTGTCCTTCGGAATGTTAAAGGCTTGCAGATCTACGTCGATGAGGTGGTACTTTGCGTTAACTTTCGATAACGCCTCCTGATGGGCCAGCAAGATGGAGGGAGAGGGGAAGATGCGCTTTATGTGAAGTTTTGCAGAAGTCACGATCGTCTTGCCCTTTAGCGGGGGTTTGGACACGAGGTGAAACTCGGGGCTCGAGGGCGTCAGCTTGATCGTCAAGGAGACGTTATTCAGGAGATACTTGTCTTGGTTGAACAAGGCGCCCGACAGGCAGCCCATCAGCTCGAATTCTCTGCTACCCTTCGTTATTCCGAAACGCCATTTTGCCGCCGAATTATCCATGCCGTCCATGTTTCCGGCTTCGTCCAATTTCCACAGCGACGCCTGTAGACGCGTGTTCATGGCATCGCTAGAGTAAGTTAGCAGAGTTTCCAGATAGGTCTTGTACGGGTAGCCCGGTTGAGGTTGCGTCACCGTGACGTTATTGAGTATCACTTCCATCTGCTGAAATAGAGAACTCAGGGAATTGTTGACCAGGGTGATCTCGCTGCCCTCCTCCAGATTTTTGCCGTCCTCGCCGACGATCTTGCAGCGCAGGTGCAAAACCACGTACGAAAGATCCAGGTAAGTATCGGCATTTCCCGTATAGTGAAAGATGATCGGAGAATTGTACGTTATAGCGTTTTGAGGATCGAGTATCACCACGTTGTAATTGTCGACGCCCGTCTGCACCGCCAGATCGTCGAAGATGTTGAAGGCGGTATTTACGTGCACGCCGGACATCACGAAAATATATCCTCTTTTTTCCTCTTCTTTTTCTTCCTGTCGCGCCTCGGCTTAGACTGAATCGAATGTCTCTTCCTGCGCGCTTTTATTCCCGATCCGAGCATGGTGTCGACGGCTTCGGTGGCCTTTCGCTTCAAGTTGACGCCACCCTCTCTCAGCCTATCTCCGAGAGAGCGCTTGAAAGGCTTCTGCGACACGACGTCCGACAGCACGTTGGCGCCGACGTTTAATGCTTCCTTGCCCACCGTCTTGGCCGCGCTCTTCAGCACCGGAGACAGGAATCTCCACAGTCCTCCCAGCACTCCGAAGAGCCCGCGGCCTCTCTGAAAGCGTCTGCCTTTGTACAAGACGAAATCGCGATCATCCGCAGCTCCCCCTCTTCCCGTCTGATAGAGAAAGTGATTAACTAGATCGCGATGGTTCATTCTTGGGTCTAAACGACAGAACTATAGCCGAAGAAAATCCGTCCATGAATGGTAATAATTGCCCCGTGCCCGTTCTCTACGTGCACGATTTGAAAATCGTGAGATAGCAAGGGAACCCAATTCAGGGGAAAAAACGATTTTTCCATCGCCAAGTGCCTGTGATCGACGTCCAATTCGACCGTCGTGCTTTCGACGATCTGAGCAAACGTGTCGCTAACCATCTGCGGTTGCACCAGGTTGCAGTAGACGAACAGTTCGTACGGAAACGTGACGTAGGGATTCATGGGATACTTGGCGCGCAAGGTCGTCGTAACATCTGTACCGGGTTCGAAACCCAATTGCCTGCTCAAGTCGGGCGATAGATGCAGATTTCGAATCATATTCGCGGTCGGCGCGGCCTTTTTCTTTTTCGCCTCTTCGGACGTCGGGACGCTGGGCGCAGTTTCAGTATCGTTCGATTTACCTTCTTCTTTTTCCTCTTCGGTAGACGAGACTGTCGTCGTCGAATCCTCATTTCGAGACTCCTTATTCACGACGTTAGCGTTAATGGTGACGAAACCCGACTGCTTGGCGTATTTAAAGAAAGCTTCGACGTGCGCCTCTTTGAGAATGACGCGATTGAGTTCCGTCAAGAACATCACGTTATCGGTTATGGTGGTTTCCCTGAATTCGAAACGGAAATCCGCATCGATGATTTCGCCCGTTCTGCTTCTCTGAACCAGGGTGCCCTTTATGAAATTGCCGCCTTTCGATATGTTTAGAAACGAGCCGGGATAACGTATTTTGGTGAGCGCCACCTCCCACTCGCCCATTAGGACCGTTCGCTGAGGAAGCATGTTGGAAAAGCGCGAAGTGGTGTTGTTCACGAAGTGATTCATGGAACCGTTGCTGGTGAGGGTTATGGAAAAGGGTTCTCTTCGTATCATGGCGACAGCACGGCCGAGCGCTTGATCCAAGAATTAAATTTGGACGGATAACCTCTCCACTTCACGAACACCTCCCTATTGACGCCTCTGCCTCGCTCGTCCAGGATTTTATCGATCTTGTAGATGGCGGGAAGTCGAACCCTCTGTATCTCTTCGGCGTAGAAGATGCCGTCTATTTCTTCTCCTCCCAGGTCGCTCAGTTCGTAGACGGTGGGAGATCCTCTCACTATCTTGCGAATCGTGAATATTTCGTCCGTCCAATTTTGCTCGTAGCCCTTGTCGAACGTCAATTTGTGCTTCGAAATGCGCACGTGTTCGCCGATCTTGTATCTGGGAGCTGCGGTGTGCCGACGTCGATCGTTCGAGCGAGTGTTGTCGTAAACCTCGGAGATGTTGGTCTCGTTCACGTCTGCGGGAGCCATCTTGATCGTCCGATGATGCGTGTCGTTGTAAGAACGAACGAGTTTCGGCAAGATGTCGACGTATCTGCGAGTATTATTGTGCGTGAAGTATTTCCACATCTTCGTCTTCAGAGTCCTGTTGAATCTTTCAACGATGCTGGCCTTGACGGCATTTTTTGCCGTGTGGTGAGATATTCCTCTGTTTTTCAAAAAGGTCCGAAATTGACGATTGGCGAACTCGGTGCCTTTATCGGTTCGAAGCACCCTGGGAGCGCGTCCGCTTTCGGCGAAGATGGCGTCGAACGCTGCGACTATTTCGCTTCCCGATTTAGATTTCAGCGGTGCAGCCCACGCAAATTTGGAAAAGACGTCGATGACGGTCAATATGTACGCGTAAGGCTGGTTGTGCGTCTTCAGAGCGTCCAAAACGTTTAGGTCGGCTTCCCACAAATCGTCTATGTTAGTCACGTGATAATGTTTGGTGGCGAAGCGCTTTCTCGCCGGCTTGTGAAGGGTGTAGCTCTCCTGTCCCTGCAGGTAATGTTCTATCTTGCGCGCCGATATGCCGGTGGCGCGACGAAGCTTCGCGACGGTGCCGAGGCCCGCGTAGTGGTCGACCTTCGAATAATACCTATCCAGCTCCTTCCTCTCGTCTCGCGTCAGAGTTGCAGCCATTTGTTCTTGCGCAAGTTGTAAGGACTGTATCTGACTTCGTCGTCCGAACTCGCGCTCTTCTCCTTCTGACTCTTGGGCGCCTTTCTCTTCCTCTCGCGCTTTATCTTTCCTCGAAAGCGTTCAGCTTCGAGCGCCGCGACCTCGCCCTTGTCATCTTCTTCTTCTTCTTCCTCGACCGCCTCCAGTGCTTGCTTTGCCGTCCTCAGATAAGGCTTGCGCAACTTTGACATGAGGTCGTGATAATCCGATAATTTATATCTTAGCAATTTCCAATTGTCGTCCGGAGACAGGGCCAAATTTCTAATTTTATTTATGTCGTCGATAAGGCCCGACAGCGTCCTGTCGATCACGTGCAATTTTTTCACGCTCTCGGGCTGCGAGTGCATGAGCATGATCTGCTTGCCGTGCCTCATCTCGCTAAGCGAGTTTCGACACCAGCGCGCTACCCAGCGCCGTCAACACGGGCAATATGAAGGCGGGCAGGAAACCGCCCTTTTGCACCGCGATGGCTTTCTTCTTCTTCAAAGACGTTCTCCTGTCGACTAATCTCCTCCACGACGTTCTATGCCTCTTTAAGCGTTTTGCGCACTTCGAAGAAATGGGCACTTTGCCGCTACTGACGTTCAGGACGCATTCGGAAATTGCCTTTAATAATTCCGAATTTGCACCCTTCAGCAATTTGAGACGCAATTTAGGCTTCGCCTTGCCCAACACCGCCAGGTTGCCGCACTGTCGGGCTATCGTAGGAGAGGACAGTTTGCACACTCTCTTGAAGACTCGGGGAGTCAGCCTCGGAACATTCGTCTCGCGCATCGCGTCGACGACACTGAGGCAGCGGTCGCAACTTCGACCCTATTTATTTAGGCCTGAAGCAGTACATCGTCTCGTCGGGCAGCACGCCCGTCCTGTAACGATATTCGTCGGGAGTGCTCTGAGTGCAATCCAGCACCAGGTAGCCGTGAGGAACTTTCGTGGCCTTGTCGAAAGCCTCGAGCAAAAATTTGGAGTTTAGCGGTTCCAGCTGCTGGCACAATTTGTTCACCTGCATCTTGTCGCGGTTGTTCTTGAACACGACGATGTAGTTGGAATTGAGGGACATCGTTCGAAATTTTTTTCCCTGAGGGAAGACGTTCTGCAGCACGTATATCACGCCGAAGTTCTTGTGATGGGAATCCTTGGTGAAAAAGTTGGAAACGTCGCTGCCGTCGGCCTCGTACATCATGTCGTCGAGCACGACCAGATCGCCGTTCCTCACGGTCTCCAGATCCGGCACTCCTTCGTGCAGCCGCACGTTGAAATTGCAATTGTTAAATTCGCGAGGCGGATATTCGGGAGGGTGACATCACAAGGCTCTCTTGAAGGGGCGATCGAACACGCTATCGGCGTGCCTGAGCAGATTTTTCACGAAGGTGGATTTTCCGCAGCGGGACGGTCCCGCCACCTGCATCGTGCTGGGGAACCTAAATTTCGTGAACTCGGGATCGACCGTCTCGGCGCGCCGCCGCTCCTCCTCCTCCTCCTCATCCTTCATGTCGACGTCCTCGCCGGCGCGAACGCGTCTAAATTTCTTGTAATTTTGGTCCACGATCTCGCCTCCTCCGAAATCGTCTCTCATCTGCACGTCCCTGCCCGCTCGGACGCGCACGAATTTCTTGTCGCCTTCGTCTCTCATCTGCACGTTCCTGCCGGCTCGGACGCGCCGATCCGCGATCTCGCCGCCGTCCGCCGAATCCTCTTCGAACCGCTCGTAAGGGTGATATCTAGTCCTCTTCTTCTTCCCCGCCCCGGTGCCGTCCTCGATGCTAGGACGCAGGGATCGTCGGTCTTCTTCTTCGATGCGAGGACGCTTAGGGTCTCCCGCGAGCACGGCCTCGAGGAATCCGCGCTTCGAGGTGCGTCGTCGATCTTCGATGCGAGGACGCTTAGGGTCTCCCGCGAGCAGGGCCTCGAGGAATCCCCGCTTCGAGGCGCGTCGTCCGTCTTCGATGCGAGGACGCTTAGGGTCTCCCGCGAGCAGGGCCTCCAGGAATCCCCGCTTCGAGGCGCGCCGTCGATCGTCGTCGTCGGTCGATCGCCGCTTCTTGAAATCGTCCCTCTCGCGGAGCCTCGCCTCGCCGGCCGCGCGCTTCGCGGGAAAGCGCAGCGGCGGCGAAAACCTCCTCGATCTCTTGAAATCGCCCCTCTCGCGGAGCCTCGCCTCGTCGGCCGTGCGCTTCGCGGGAAATTGCAGCGGAGCGGCGGCCGACAAGGCGTCCACGTCGTAATCCATTTTGACGCTAATCTCGCACTCGACGACCTCTTTTATAGCCGTACGGCACCGTGTCGAAAGACGACGAGCGTCGTCGTCGCCGCTTGTTGACCACCATGCGAAACGTCTTGCTCGCGGGCTCCGTGACCAGGGTCCACAGGGGCTTTCGCGCTATCCGAGTTTCGCGCAGACCGACGACGGCGTCGTTATCGCGCATCACCATGTCGCGCATGACGCCGACGTTGATCTTGAGCGCGTTGCTCGAGTTCAGCGAGAAGCCTTTGACCTTGCAAATTACCCGGGTCTGGCCGTCGTCGGCGTTCCTCACCCTAAATCCGTAGCTCTTCGGTCCCGTCGACACGAACTGGTCGATGTGCGCGTCTCTGCCGTAACATTCCAGTTCGTCGGTCATGCATCCGAGAAAGGAACCCGTGGGAGGCATCCAGTCGCCGGGCTTGCACGCGGCGATCACCGAGTCCGTGTCGAAGTAGAGCACGCGCTCGCCGAGGCGCTTCAGGTAGGAGTAGAGCTCGAGTCTGGCGTGAGCCGTGGTGTACGCCGCCATCACCACGTTGACGGCGCAATTCAATTTCGGGCTCTCCTTGACGTGCCTCCAGACCACGTAGACGATTCGATCCGTGGCCGGCAGGAACGTCTGAACCTCTATGCAGGGATTGTTCATCAGCTCCACGAGTCGAGGGTACGCGTCGACCAGTTCGCAGGTCGGCAGGTTGTCCCTCTGGCCGTACTTGCCCCAGAAGGAGTTGAGCATGAGCTTCGCGAGTTCTCGCCTCCCGGGGTTGCGATCCATGGCATCGGGGTCCAACTTCACGCCCTCTCTAGCCTCGAAGCTCCTCACGAATTCCTCCCTGTCGGCGTCGGTGGCGCAGTGCGACGGCCACCCCGTCGCTTCCGTCTTGATCTTCAAGAATTGATTGACGTAATCCTCGAACAGGCCCTTTTTTCCCGTCGCAGGGTCGTAGCGCGCCATCTCGTATTCCCAAATTTCGAACGTTTCCGATATCGAGTAACCTTCGGCGATGGCGACCTTCACCTCGTCCACCACCCAGGTGCCCGATATGCTTCTCTCCTCGTCGTCGTGATCGCAGTCGTCCAGCTGGTTTTCCGCTAGCGCGCATGCGCAGCACAGGGGAAACATCAGTTTGCCGTTGACGCGCACCGGAAGCACGGGGTGATAGAGGTCGGTCGGAGGCAGCACCTTGCACTTGATCAGCCCGCCCTCGACGTCCTCCAACCTCGGCAATTTGCGCTCGTCGCAGTGGATCTTCGGATGGCCCACGGGGTAGGGCTTGGTCTTGTTCACGTAAGGATAGAGGCTGCACACGTCGTAGTAGAGTATCTTCTCGTCCTCGGCCGCCTCGCGGTACAGTTTGACGCAGTTCGTGCGACCGCCGAAGAACGCGTCTCTCGGCTCCAGGGGCTGCGGCACGGAGAACGATGCTGCAAATCTGGCGAGTTCCTCGCTGCTCTCGATCTCGGCGTTGAATTCGCACTCCCACATCTCGATCACCTCGAATCCCGCGTCCCTTATCCTCTTGGTCGCAATTTCGGTGTTTTCGAACCTGGAGTCCATCGTCTCGCTTCCCGTGCCGCAGAGTATCGCCGTTCTGTTGACGTAGCATCGGCGACATCCGTGATAGAAGCAACCGTGGAAGAAGTACGCGATCTCCCTGCCGCTCTCCTCGTCTCTCAGGCATCCGTCTACCTTGTGATTCGCTATCACCACCTCGCGACCGTTTAGCGCGTGGCGAATCTTCAGGCCGTGCTTCTGCTCCAGCCAGCAGAGCCATATGAGAGCGATGCGCGACTGCTTGTCGCCCAGGCGATAGCCGCCTAGAGGTATCAGCGAAATCGTGTTTTGAGGCATGAATCGCTTTCGGTAGACGTTCATGCAAGCATTCGCGATGGTCACGCATTCCCTGAACGGATCTATGTCGTTTTCCGCCAGGAATTCTCTTCTGAACTTGGACGCGCCGAGGCAGAGCACCTGCACGTCCATCTTGCAGTAGCTCACGATTTCCTCTCGCAGGTCGAACACGTGCCCCGAAGACGTCTGCTCGTCGTGCCACTCTTCGAATCTCTCTCTCTCCTGCGCCGACATCTTGTCGGGGCAGTAGTAGCGCTTATCGGGCATCGCGCCGACGTACCTCGCGTTGGCCGAGGTGTTGAACAGATGGGGAAAATATCCTTTCGCCTCTTCCAGCGCGAAAGTTTTGGAAAACTTCGACAGCGGAAAGGGGATAAAATTTAGCGAATCTAAGAAGGTGACGTTTTCGTGCTTTATTCTATATATGCGATTGCCGTTCATGATCAATTCGGGCGTCCACCCCAGGGTCCCCACCATGTACTTCAGCAAGATGTGGCCGTCGTACGATTTTAGATTGTGCGCAATCACCGTCACGTTCTTGAGAGCGGTGCGAGGCAGGTTGACGTATTCGAATAGCTCGCGCACGGGGTCCTTCTCGAACACCCACTCCTTGACGCCGCAGTTGGCGCACATCTGCATCTTTTCGCCGGCGTCTATGCATTCGTTGCACGCTTGGTACGCGATGCACAGGTTGGCTTCGTGTTCGAAGGATTCCGAGCCGTAAGGCTTCTCCTGAGTGCACTCGAAGTCCACGAAGAGGAACAGATAATTTCTGCTCAGAGATCTGCTTCGATACGGCTGTATGTAGCAGAGGTGATCGGACTTCACGTAACATTTGCACGTCGTGCAATAGGTTTCCCCGCAAACGTGAGGAACCTTTCTGCGCCTCAGGTTGTACAGTCTGTTGCACAGAAGGCACACCCTTTCCACGTCGCACACGCTCAGATCGCCGGGATAGAACGCTCCCTTTAACAGGTGATTGTCGCGACACGCTTCACCCTTAAATTCGCGATTGCACGCCGAGCAGAATACGTACTCCTCGAAAGAGGAAGCCGCAGCGCAAGAAAGTCTGCACTTCGAACACCTGCTCTCGCACCGGTGCAACTCCTTGTATTTGAACGCGCGACTGCACTGCCTGCAGTAATGCGTGCACCTGAACGCTCTGTGCAGGTCGACTATCGCATTGAAGTGATTGTCGTGATACATTAAATCCACATGTTCGACGCTGTCGATGGACGACCTGTACAATGTCTCATTTTGAGCATGACCGTCGAACACCGTGAAGGCGTAACGATTTAGACCGCTTTCGAAACGTTTCACGTCTTCCACGGTGCACGGCTCGTTTGCATTCTTGCCGATGAGTCCGCACAAATTTTCGGCCTTTCGCGTCTGCACGGCGCCGCTTCTCTTTATAGCATTATAGCTCGAATCGCTTTCCAGCTTCGCGACGCAAATCGCAATCGCTCTGGGCAGGCATAAATTATCGCGATTTTTCACCACGATGATCCCTTTATTTTTAGCGCACAAATCGCAGCCTGCGGCGAGACCGTTCCCTTGCACTATTTTGGTGTAAACGCACGTGAACTTTAATGTGCCGTTCGTGAAAAAATTGTAATTGCTCTGCATCACGGCTTCCGCCGAATTTAATATCGCTTCCATGTTCAGCTGATCGAACCTTCTGACGCTGACGTAAAACCCTCTATCGGGATTTTCGGTATTTACCACGGACATGCCGAAATAGCTAGGTTCGCCGTTTAACAATTGCTCGTTTACAAATTCTAAATATCTAGAAAACACCCAATGCACCCATTCCATCGGATCGATTTCGTCATCGCCTTCATCGGCGGGCATGGGTTCTGCCGAAACTACGGTTTCCGAATACCCCGAATATAATCTATTAAGCGTTCTAGATCGATGCTGCAATATCGTGAAACTCATTATTTTATGTACTCACCGTAAAAATCGGAGATGATAGCTTGCCGCAAGTTGTTGACGTCACTCGGGGAGCGCGTGTTCGAGAGGCGTTCGGTGACTTGCTATTTTGCAGCGTCGCTCGCCGCTTTTAAATCGTCTCACGTCACCTTCGGTGACTGGCTATTTTTTTTTACACGTGGTTATTTCGCAAGATGAATTATTTTCGGTGACTTGCTATTTTTTTTTAATCTCGGCACTTAATTATTATGGGTGACTTGCCATTTCTACATTGCTTCATTATTGTCGATGACTTGTTATTTGCAAGCTCGCTTATTTTCGGTGACTTGCTATTTTTCAGTTTTTGCTTATTACCTATGACTTGCTATTTGCAAGCTCAATTATTTTCGATGACTTGCTATTTTTCAGTTTTGCTACATTGCTCAATTATTTACGATGACTTGCTATTTGCAAGTTCAATTATTTCCGATGACTTGCTATTTTTCAGTTTTGCTACATTGCTCAATTATTTCCGATGACTTGCTATTTGCAAGTTCAATTATTTACGATGACTTGCTATTTTGCAAGATCAATTATTTACGGTGACTTGCTATTTTTCAGTTTTGCTACATTGCTCAATTATTTCCGATGACTTGCTATTTGCAAGTTCAATTATTTACGATGACTTGCTATTTTTCAGTTTTTGCTACATTGCTCAATTATTTCCGATGACTTGCTATTTGCAGTGCAAACGTACGTCTCAAAGTGACTTTAGCAATTACCAATCCTGCAAGGTGACTTTGCAAAACCACTTACTCGCAAAATTAATAACCATTAAGTGCACACTTGCACACCGACTTGCAGATAAACAATTTTTTTTTCTCCTACACGTGCATGCCTTAAGAGTATAAAACATCGAAAATTTTCGCTCATCACCATCATTTTTGCTCAGGAAGTCTCTACAGTAACTCAACATGCATCACTGCGAAGTCGTCGATTTGACCGGAGAGATGGGGAATCAGGCAGTCAGCAGCAACATCGCCGCAGGTGGCAGGAAGAGACCTGCGGTGACGCCTCCACTGCCTCCTCTGATACCTATTTCTTCGGGTAAGTTGCGACGAATTAGCAGTATTAATAATAATGGTAATAGACAGCCGCAGCCGCAGCCACAGCTTCAGCCGAGAGTTCTCTCACAGCGACATCCGTCGCCAATGACAATGGATGTTCGCTCTCCTCTGAGAGAACAGCAGCCGGCGGTACCTCTGCAGTATTATACTGCGGCGGAACCGCTGCTGTATCATTCTCTAACTGAGGACAGGCGCCAGTACCATCCTCTGGCTGAAGAGCGGCGTCAATATTATCATCCTATAACTGTAGAGCGGAGTGTACAAGATGCGCATCATCATCCTCTAGCGGGAGAACGGAGTATGTATTATCATCCTCTGGAGGGAGAACGTAATATGTATTATCATCCTCTGGAGGGAGAACGAAGTATGTATCATCCTCTGGCGGGAGAACGGTGTATATATCATCATCCTCTGGAGGGAGAACGGAGTATGTATCAACATCCTCTGGTGATAGAGCAAGGTATACATCATCCTCTGGTGGAGGAGCGGGGGACGTATCAACATCCCCTGGTGGAGGAGCGGGGGACGTATCTACATCCCCTGGTGGAAGAGCGGAGGACGTATCAACATCCCCTGGTGGAAGAGCGGAGGACGTATCATCATCCTCGGTCTGTACATTGGCAGAGCCCTTTAACGGTGGAGCTGCAGCCCCGCCAAGCTGAACAACAGCACCAGTCTCTGCCAATGGAACAGCAGCTGCCAGTTGTACAACATCACCACCTACAAGCGATGCCAGTGGAACAACAGCTGTCAGCGATACAACAGCACCAGCAAGCGGCACAGCAGCCACCAATGGAACAACAGCTGCTGGCTGAACAACAGCATCAACCTCTGGAGGTAGAACAGCTACCAGCGGTACAACAGCACCAGCCTCTGGAGGTAGAAGAGCAGCAACTTCCTCTAACGATGGAACGGCAGCATCAGCTGTTACTTAAAAAGCAACAGGTACTTTGCAGGCATATATTGCGAATAAAAAATGCTTCCAATGTATTGGCGGAAGCACTAACAAATTTTATAAGTGTATTAGATACCATATCACACGGTAATGACCTACATGATGACAATGACGATGATGACGAACAAGATGACGACGACCAACAAGATGACGAACAAGAAGATGACGACAACGACGACGACCAACAAGATGACGACGACGACCAACAAGATGACGATAACAATGACAATGTCAGTAATCATGCGATCGCTGGCGATCGTATGATTGCAGATATTGGAAGTGCTGATACCGTCATCTTGCCCTGTCCACGTTCCCCTCCGGCATTGCAGTACGACCACGTGTCGTCAGATTCAACGGTACCTGTCGAAGTATCGTCTATTTTCCAATTGAGGAGCTCTGTATGTGTCTGCATACCAGCCATGAGCAAAATGTTAATACATACAGGGCTCAATATTTCTATACCAACGGGGTTTACCGGAATATTAACTCCGGCCCCTAGACTAAATTTAAAAAATTTATTTTTTTCTACACAATTTTATTCGTACGATGATGTGCACGTAGTTTCGGTGTTTATTTTCAATTTTTCTAATTCACCGGTCGACGTAAATAAGGGCGAACACATAGCAAATTTGCTCTACTCGCAAAACCAAGTAGGAGAAATCAGAAATATTTGGTTCTAAGCGTGGTCGTGCTGAAATGCCTCTTTTTTATTTCCTGTTCATTATCGTCTGTACGCCAATATATTGGAAGCTAGCGCAACATATGCCTGTAAACTACATTCTAAAAAAAAAATCTGCTGTAGTATTTTTTATTCTCTCTCTCTCTCTGAAGCTGCTTCATAAATTAGAGTAGCTTATTATACCTTATATATTTTGAAGCTGCTTAATATATTAGAGTAACTTATATATCTGATGTGTTTTTATTAATCAATAAAAATTATATAAAATACACTGCTTAGTTTTTTTCATTTTCAGATAACACTTCAAATAGTTTTACTCAATAAACATGCAATAATGCCTACACGGTGCACTAACGAATCTGCAGGTTTAGACGTATTTTCTCCAAAATCATATGTAATTAGACCGCGCGAAACAGTTAAAGTGCCTATCGGAATTTCAGCTACACCTCCCAAAAACACCTATATACGCATCTCTGAAAAATCAAGTTTAGCCATTTTAGGTCTTAGTGTTGCAGGAGGTGTCGTAGATAGGGACTTTACCGGCGAAATATGTGTTCTGCTGAGAAATAATTCTAACTGTAAGCGCAAGATTTGCAAAAGACAGAAGATAGCACAACTAATATGCGAAAAAATTGATATGCCTAAAATAAAACTAGTTACAGTATTAAAAAATACTTCTAGAAGCAATAAGGGTTTTGGTAGCACTGGAAAATACTAGATTCATATATACTCACTTTTTTATTTTGACATATATGCAAAATCTTCATTCACATTTTCCTCTTCGAACATATCTTCATCCTTCTCATATTCCTCCATATGGCCATCATCGTCGTAATTAACATACAGATCCTCTATATCCTTGTTTTCGTTTTTCTTGCCATTACATATGCGTAATTTAGTTAAATTTGCTACTAAATCTTTTAATCCCAAAAATTCTCCGTATATTTTATCTATATTTTGTTTAATTGTATCTACCAAAGCTCTATGTTGAGTTAGGTTATGTTTCCTTTCTTCCAATAGCTGTTTCATGGTTAAAATTAATTCTTCGGACTTTTCCAAATCCTCTTTTAATTTTTGTTTATCCCCTAAAGCTTTATCTAATTCCCTATTTAAATTATGAACTTTTTCGTTACATTCCCTACCAAATCTCTGTTTTATCTTATCAATTAATTCTTTGGACTTTTCCAATTCTTCTATTAGTTTTTGTCTGTCAGCTAAAGCTGTATTTAATTCCTCGTTTATGTTATTAACTTTCTCGTTACAATCCCTAACAAGTCTCTGCCTAACCTTGCTTAACGCCATCTTACATTTTTCGGCGACTGCTTTTCTCAAATTGTTAATGGAGACGCGCTCGGGTTCGGACGATGCTGATGTCGTCTCGGATCCGCACTCCGATTTTATGTTTAACGTGCCTTCAGCAGACCATCTAGACGCGCGTTTAGCTCTCCCAGAAACGCTTTTACCTCCAATGTTGAGATTCCAATCGCCCTTACCGCACTTTCCAAATACGTGCACGTAATTTTTACTAAAATACGAATTCATCTCATCAATTATGTCATATACTAACAATAACTCAGTTTCTTTCGACGTGAGTTTCCAATCAAGATCTAAACCTAACGACGTATCGACATTATTCACTATCTCTCTACAGTCCATCATTTCCACCTTTATGGCGCGATTTAAATTTGTTAACATATTTACAGGTACACCGTGAAATTTACAACCTGTATTGTTTAATGCAGAAGTAGTGGATTTCACGCATTCGCAAACATCGCTAACCATATAACCTCTTTCGCACTGAAAGTGACCTACGTGTAACTCTCCATAATACGCATTACCGCAACGCCCTCCCGAATTACATCTAGTTATGGGTGCTAAACACGTATACACGTTGTTCATATTTTCAACGCTCAACAAATTGACGTCAAACGTGCACGTTGCATTCTTTTTGAAAACGCAAGAACAATTGGGCATAAGTTCGTAGTTTTTGCGACACATAGTCGCATTTTGCATATATCCTGTTTGATCGTTTACTTCAAAACCGCATCTTCCAAAACTCACGCAATTGCGGTCGGCACTCGCTTTCGCAAGCACGCACAATATCAATATTGCAATCATCTTGCACTGACGTAATGCTTTTTTTTCTGTCTCTTTAAATAGCTATACACCACGTGATTTATTCGTCCAATCGCAACACAGCTTAATTTTTTTTAACCAATCATAAAACTTTAAAATCGAAAGGTAAAACCCTATTACGTAATCTATTGCATCATGTCTACGATGACGTAATTTAATGCTTATTTGAAAAAGACTCGCCTCCCACCTCCGCTCCAGTCTCGATCCTGCTCTTGCTCCGTACACACGTACAATCTCTTCATTTAAAGATACATGCTCATACACTTCGAGATATTAGAATTATCCATCCTCTATACTCTGTTATGTGCTCCTTAGAAGGTGCTCTGCGCAACTATCTAAAGTGGGACAGAAGACTGTCGATTTTGGCCGATCACGAGAGGATCTCTCTAGCCGCCCATCCCTACGTTCTAGACGTTCTACGTCCTTTAGACGTCGACGCCGTCTGGGAACATTTGGACTTCTTCTGCAAGCAGGCATACGCTCCCTACCGCAGGTGCACCGCACAATACAACACAGGTTCAGGCACGCAAATCGACGGACCACCTCCTTACGTCGCAGATTGCCATTTCTGTAATAGCATAAACTGAAACATGCAGTGCACCGTGTTAGGCCTCGCCGCTTTCCTCTTGGGACTATTTCTTCTGCTATGGATATTATACATGCAGCATCTACGCAGCATCTACGAACCTCATCACGTCTCAACGATCATCGCTCGAAACGTAACAGCTGCGTCAAACAACGTAGTACTAGCCACATCAATTTTTGTTGTGTCAATTTTTGTAAATTGTTTTATCAATACAATTATGCTATTTTATAAGTAATTGTGTACACTTATTCAATAAACGTAATTCAGCAATCTCTTAACTTTGTGGTAAAAGTATTACTTATATGATGTACCGTATGTAGCTTCTATATGCTAAAAATATTTTTTTGTAAGCAGTGTACTCCACTAAAAATAAAAGAGCCCCTCGGGAGGCCGGGCGGGGTCGACGACCGGGCGCGACCTTCCAACCAGACAGCTCAAGGACTTAAACCTTGAACGTCTAGTTCCAAGGTCAAACGCCCCTCAAAACCTTGAACGTCTAGACCGTGGTCTAGACAGGTCAAGGTCGGTCGTTGACCCTGTCTGCCTCCCGAGGGGTATATACTACTTATGTACCGGCCTCAGGTATTTTTTCTTGAATAAACAAATCTGAATCTGCATTCTTAACAATAAATGTACACGATAAGTACATTATACACTTAATCCTATACAAATACAAAGTATAGTACTCGGCAACAAATCCCAGAATCTCCAACATAAAGCTGTTTCTCCTACTCTTGAGAAAGAGTAGTGCATGGGTTCTAATATTAACTATAAGATTACTTACCCATTGTAAAAACATGTAAATTTTTTCGTGAACGGCACCCCCTTTGTAAGGCCACAGGATATTTACAATCTTGAATCTTGCATTCTTAAGGGGCGCTGGCACGGCAGAAGCAGTTGGATCGTCGAGATGAACATCTCTTCTACCCCAGCTACCGCCAACAGACCCCAGCGGACGGCACCAGTGCAGCGCCCGAGAAGAGCCGCACGGGCTAGCCTGCTCCCTCCGGCCAGCTTCCGCAGTAGGACTCAGCCTACTATAGACGGCTGAGACACTAGAGGTGCAGTTGGAATGGCTTCCCTAGTTTAGGGAGGGTTTCAAGGCTACTGCCATGTCAGGACTAGGTCCTTTTCTGGCAAAGGGACAGGAGTGTATAAAAGAGGGACAGTGGGATATTCTTGCGTGAGTTGGAGTATGGGTAGGGAGTTGGAGGTTTTGAGTAAGTGCGTGATAGAGGAGTTTAACAAACTGGAGAATTAAAGTCAACGCTAATAAGTCCCAGGCCATAGTTTTCACAAAGTGAATCAAACACAAATACCCCACACATCAACTGCAGCCCTTGCAACTCTTCGGCAACAATATCCCTTGGACTAACCAGGTCACCTACCTGTGCCTAACCATGGACCAAGGTCTAACCTGGAATGCCCACATAGCTCATATCCGACGTAAAGCCAACGCCCAATTGGGCAAACTCTACCCATTAATGAACTACAGCAACTCACTCAAACTCAACACAGGTCTTACCCTCTACAAAACACTTATACGCCCAATACTCACCTACGCCGCCACTGTGTGAGGATACGCAGCCGCCTCTCACATCAAAAAACTCCAAACATTACAAAACAAAATACTCAGAATAGTATCCAAATTTCCTAGAGTAGGCCCGTCTAAACTCCTCCACGAGGAATTGAAAATGCACACTATTGAAGAATTCATTAAAAAACTCACATTCAATTTGTACCAAAAAGCAGCATCTAATTATAACCCGCTAATCCAGAAACTCGGAACCTCCGAAACCAGCATCGACGTCCATAACAGACCCCTGTCACTTTTCAACCGCACAATACTCAAAAACGACAGAGGAAGATGTACCTGAACAGCCTCCTCCCGCCCGATCCCACCTAAAACCCCAAATCAGTGAAATATACAATTATGCAGGACGACCGTTTTTTACAGGTACGAGTTCATTCCCAACCCCAATGTCGGCAGGTGCCGCGAGGTTAAGCTGCATTGGGCCTGGTCAGCACTTGCATGGGTGACCGAATCGAGTTTTAACAAACAAAGGTAAGAAAGCGCGAACACATATTTCCCCACGCGGATGATTTCTGATCATTCACGCATAAATATGTAGTTGATTGCTAAGTATTAACCATTCATTCACTAACCCTCGCTCTAATTCTAACATAACTAAAACACTAACACCAAACACTTAGTATTCTATGCATGCCTACTAATCCCCGGCCGAACTCAGGACGCATCTTGAGCGTCGCCCGGGAATCATCATTGACGCGCTCGCATGCCAGCATGTACACCAACTTCTCTACTAACCGGGGTGCTCAAGCGAAACCCGAATAACATCTCCATGAACGGACCGCATAACAAGCTCCCCCAGCATGTTTGCACTAACAGCGTGGGGAGGAGATGTAGCCTTTGAGGATGATCGCCACCCGGCGCGGAGGGTGTGGGGCCGCCCCTAAAAAAAAGCCGGCAGTACTAGGTGACGGAGGTTAAGCAGCCACGGCTGTGGTAGGCCACTGCCGCAGTTGCACTATGCTTCCGAGCGGTCTACCCGTGCCTCACACGCTCCTGCATATTTGCTCTAGTAAAGCGGCAAATCCCCACTTTTTATGCAAAAACCGTTTGCTACCTTGCAAACTATAGTGGATGCATGTGTTTAACCAGTTTAGTTGCTATTTTTCGCTTTCCTAGCACCACAAGTGTCTGGACAGTTGTTTTGCGCGGAGATTATAAACAGTGCCCGCAACAACCTACAATAGTGTTCTGTGTAGTCATAGTGCAGTGTCAAATACTCCTTACTTGTGAACGTGTAATCCTATTACTTTACATATTATACAGTAGTCAAAAACTACGATAAACTACTAAAAACTCAAGCCATTGGTGCCCGGTGTGCCCCTGTTGTAAGCAGGGCATCTTCTCTGCACTGTCCGTGAAGAGCCAGATCTCTGCTCCAACAGTTCAGCGGTACACTCAAGGTGCGCTGCATTCAGCTGGTGCATAAGTAGTATGGATCCCTACAGAAGCAGTGAGAAGTACGGCCCCCTCTACAAACGTGACGTCACACAATCCACTTTCAACCAATAAACGACAACCATGGCTACGACCACTGACTCCGCTCTGTACTATCTTGAAGGTGGAGATTTCACTACATTTCTGAACAAGGAGCTTATTAACAACCCTCTTTTGCCATTAGCAGCCAATGCCGAGGCCGAGTTGCTAGCAGAGAAGAATCGACTAGACTATCTCCAGGCCGCTGAAACGCAGCTGCACAACCTTTTGGAACAACCCAACCTTGCAAACCCTTCTGAAATAAGTACCACTGTACGTAAATTAGCTGCCCACCGCAACCGTATCCATGCTATTGATGGGTACCTTTTTAAGAGCCTTTCTGTGGTCAAAGACTCCTGGCAAAGTGGTGCCGCGCCACACAGCCCGCCCTAAGACACCATTCCAGCCACCTCCACCACTCGCAAATAACCAATTTAGCCACCCACAAACCCCTACCAAAACCACTCCTACCCCATCCACTTCCACCGCTGCAAAACGGAGTCGAAATTCAGGTTCCTCAGTTATAACTATGGACACTACAGAGAAGACCTCTACGCCTACTCCATCAGTTCCTAACCAACTAAGACAACCTAAATGTCTCCGATCTTCTTGAGGGACCCCCAGGAAGCGCGAAACCTCATCACCAAACTGAACACCGTCCCCGATCTGGGTTTTACAATCCGCAACATGCGCATAACCATCGCGCTGCTTCCGGAAACCCCCGCAGATCATCGCCTCATTTGAAAAATATTAGAAGCCAGTACACAGTTTATCGCAACTCTTCTGCCTGAGGAACGCCACATGCAGGTGACCTTCAAGGACGTCCCCATGTTCGTTACAGAAGACGACATGAAGGATCTCCTTATCAGCAAAGGATACCCAGTCGAACCAGTGGGTCAACTACGCTGCACCAGGACAGCTGAACAAAGGCTACTGCCGCACTTTAGGGTGGCACTGACCAAGACTGAAGCCAGTGCCAACATCTATAATGAAACTAGGATGTTCTCTGCAATAGTCAGAGTTGAACCGTACAAACCGCCAGCCCGACCACAGCAGTGCACAAACTGCCAACAATTCACGCACAACGCATCAGGTTGTAAGCTGCAGACAATCTGCGCCCACTGGGGGAGCCGGGTCATTCCCGTAAAGAATGTATCCGAGTGGGGTCTACACCACCCCGCTGCTGCAACTGTGGTGGCAGCCATTCCTCCCGATATGTCAAGTGCCTCGTGTGGCAAAAGGCACGCTTGGAGCTTAAAGCCACCAAAGGAGGGCGGATGTCCGGTTTTTACGAGGCACCGCTTCTCCGCAATACCTACGGACTTCCGAAGGAAGCGTTCTCCGGAGCACGGCACCCAAGGCTGCCGCCAAGTTCCTATCGAGTATCCCAACTACGCAGCAGCCATCACCACAGCGGAACAACATCCCCAGGACACTACTGCATTTCCACCACTAGTTCCCCAACAAAGACAAGAGCCACCTGCTCCCCAGGAAACCCAAACCCGCACGAGCAATACCAATGCACCAGCGCTCCCTTCACCATCTCAACAGCCGCCTCAGAACACAAGCGCAGCACCCGCGGGCGCACCAACACAACGCCAGCAGCATCCCGCCCCATCCCAAGAACCTTCAAACTCCTTCCCACCTCCCGACCCTACCTTCTTGCAAGTCATTGCTAAGATCCCCCTCAACCTACAGACTGGTTTCGCAGCATGCCTAGCTGAGGTACTCAACCATCCACCCACTGTCCCAGCCCAAACCGTCCTTTGTTACACCGTTTTCTCCTTCCTCACACAAAATGGCTACTAAACTCCAAATAACCGCAAACCTAGCCAAATTTAAATCTTGTTCTTGGAATGCGCACGGCATTCGAAATAAACTTCATGAGGTGCGACACTTTTTAGCAGTGCAACAAATACAGTTATTACTGGTACAGGAAACCTGGCTCGATCCCTCGGCCATAGCCACCATACCCGGCTACACCTGCCACCGTGCTGACAGGCCTGATGGTTATGGTGGTACCGCCATTTACATAGTCATCTCTACAGAACCACAGACTGCACCTGCAGACACTCACCAAACTGGAAGAGACCGGCATACAGCTCCAGACTGGCTCTGGTCCAATAAACTTCTACTCCGTGTATATCCCCCCAGGCAAACCCATACTGCCTGGGGAGCTCAAACACCTCTTCCAACCCCGCTTAGCCACTATATCTATGGGGGGACTATAATGCAAAGCATACCAACTGGAACTCCATGATGACCACCTATCGCGGAATAGTGCTACACTTGTTTATCACGGACCAGAGTCTAGCAATCCTCTCCCTCACCTCTCCCATCATCACCCACAGCGGTCGCTACTCTCCCGACTGGCTAGATATAGCCATCCTCTCCAACATCCGAAAACATCCATTTGTCTATACCATACCTGAGCTTTCTTCAGACAACTATCCTATCATGCTACTCTTCCCTGCCCGCCCACCACTTAAAAAACCTAGCTCCACCCCCAATCCCCTTAAAAAAAACGTATGTTACTGAGCCCAACTGGAGCAGTTCAAGCTGGCGCTTCCACCCTGTACCACAACTGCAGAGGCGGACCAGCTACTAGCGGCACTCACCACTGTACTGCAGCAAGCCATACGCTGCAATACCCCAAAACCTCGCAGCAAACCCCTGAAGTCTTCTCTCCCTCACGATTTACGACAACTAATTACGTTGAAAAATCGCATCCGCCGGAGGTTCCAACATACCCGGAGCCCCCAGGATCGACGGGAACTCAACCGTCTACAGCAACTTTTGTGCTAAACAGCCCTGCAGCGACCACCCTCCCTAAGTGAAGTGCAGTGAACCACAACTTAGTGTATGTTATCTCAAAAGAAATAAATCTGTTGCCTTAGGGGCACAACTATTTCTGTGCTGTTTAAAAGAAAATTATTTACAGTGTGCAGTGAACAAGTGTCACGTTACTGTGTTAGTGATAGTGCTTACGGCATCGCATAAATGTTGGCAATTCGCCACGATGTAGCTCCCCCAAAAGACAACAACAGCAACAGCAATGGATGACAAGGTCGGACCATCAGCCTACCCAAACTCAACAGCTTCAAACCCCCCCCCCCAACCAGCAGCCGCCAACTTCGGCCCCTGCTCCCCAGTCACCAACAACTTTGAACCCTGACCCCCGGCAGCCTCCAACTCAAGTCCCCACCATCCAGCAGCTTCCAGCGCTCACTTCCTCCGAGGAAGTAAGCAACAGCGAAAGTGAAGAAGAGGTTACTGTGAAACACCCTGCTGTGGAGAAGCTCCGGAAAGAACTCCGAGAGCTCCGTAAGGAGCAAATATACTATACATCGCTCCTGAACGGTCTAAATCCCCCTGAGGAAGCTTGGGGAAACGTGGTAACGTCGCTTTCCCAACTCTCAGCGAAATACGCCTAAAGCGACGACGCTTCGTAGCGCCGGGAAGAATGGATATCCAGCAAACCAAGAAGGCGACGCCATTCGGGCAGATGCTCCCCGAAACAGATACCGACCAGCGAGGATGAAATCCAGACTAGTAAATTCACACTACCAACGGCAAATAAATTTGCCGCCTTGGCCACCAAGGAAAAGGAGCCAGAAACTACTCCCTCACCTCCCAAAAGTCCCCGCCCACTAAAATCAGTAAAGACCAAAACCAAAATAACAAGCACCACAATCCCAGAGCAAACAAATGTACCAACGCAAACCCAGCAAATTAAAAAACCAAAGCCAAAACCTAACACCAAACCTCCCACCCCCTCCAAATACTACCACACCTACCCCTACCCCCGCTAATGATCCTCCAGCAAACCCCGAAAATAACCCCCCCGAATTATGATTCCCGACAGCTCATCAATCAATACTGTCATTCGGATACTCAAAAATGTCTGTCCACACCGACAATGTCAAATCCAACCCAATTTCAATGGACTACTGCAAAGAAGATCAGACTTCATTCCTATACTCGACGCCCTACGGGACGCAGGGGTGCGTTATTACTTCAGCTTTACGCCAAAGGACGAGCTCCCCCTGCGATTCGCCATCAAAAAACTGCCGCGGAATATGTACCCCAATGACGTCAAGGAGGAAATGAGGCCAGGGCCTGCACCCCTACCAATGTGAAGCAGATGGAAAGCAAAGGTAAGCCTCTGCCAATTTTCATTGTGACCTTGGAACTAGATGACCAAAACAAAAAACCAACTGGCTAAAGACAAATATGTAATGTTTTGGTACAAATTGGAACACACAAAACACAGAACTACATTATACAGTGTTTCAATTGCCAGCAGTTGGGACACACATACCAAAAGTGCAACCTCAACACTAAGTGCGTTCTGTGTGGGGCCGCCCCCGCTTGCTTGCCTGGCCGCTTAGAGGACAAGAAAATGTTACGCCCCAATGTGCCAACTGTCGGCAGCACCACCCTGACAACTACAGAGGTTGCGATACCTTTCAAACTTAAAGGGATATAAGGCAACAAGCGGATCTGGCAAAACTGCAAATTCATAAAAATAGAGCTATAACAAACCCTGCACTCACCAGGGTAGGCCAAACGTTTGCTGCCACAACACAAGGCACACAAGCACCCCTAAATAGTCGGGCCAGCCCGCTACTACCGCCTCAACGCCCACTACAGGACTGGGCGACATCAAACAAGTATTCGATCTATTTAAGTCAATGAACGTGACAAATATTCTCCAGTACTTCAAAACTATAGCTACGGCCATCAAAACCAGTACTAATATCATGGAGAAACTGGAGGCCTTTGTCACGTTCATCGACAAGGCTTTCTGCAATTAAACTATTGCGACGAGAGCGGGACACAGAATCGAATTCCGATCCCTGCTCTGAAATGCCAATGGCATTCTACGACAGAGATACGAATTCGAAAACTTCCTGTGTATAAATAAAATGATTTAGCACTTGTAGGGGAAACTAAAACTAAATTAGAGCCTACTTTTCGGCTCTCCAACTGTAATATTCAAAGATCAGACAGGCCCTTCAGGCAAGGGACAGGCCATATTACAGTAAAATCAAATGTGGTCTTCGCTCCTGTGCAGCTGCCTCCACTACGCTGTCTAAGTGTACGGCGATTAGAGTAGGCATTAAAAATCAGCCCATTCTAATAGTGGCAATTTATCGGCCGCCAGATAGCCGCCCAGGCCTCTTAGAGGATTTGACAAACATCTTTAACATGGATGACTACGTTTTAATGGCTGGGGATTTCATAGCTCACCACCCCATGTGGAATTGTAGGAGAACAGATACCTACGGAAATGTGTTAACAGATTTTGTCAACTTAACGAAGTGGAACTGCATGTCCCTACAGACCCGACTTTTTATTCTACATCAGGGTTAAGTGACCCAGACACATTAGACTTGATAATTACGAAAAACGTGCAGCTAGGACATGAGATGCATGTTTACCACAGCCTGGATTCGGATCATTTACGTCACATTTACAGTATACGGTCGCCTGGATAGAACCACGGCCAGAATGAGGAAGGACATACCTGTGAAGAAGCCCTGAGCTCCGAGACTACCTGCGCTCCAGCGAGCGGTCAACCGACCAGTCTACCTCCGCGCCGCTACCGAGGCCAGTGACCAGCCGGTCACTCAGCGCTCAGCTGTTGATAAGGCTGGACAGCAAGGCCGTAGCTACCAGCCGCTAGGCTAGATTAACGGCGCTTCTTTGAAGCAGGCCCTCTGCTGTCCCAGCTATTTAGCTCCTTTCAACTGCTCTTTTACTTCTTCTACTTCCTCTATTTCTATTAGTATTAAGTTTTGCTAGGCAACCAATAGTATGTAAGCTTCTGTTCCAGGGAATACTGAGTTTAAGGGTTAGTAGCGTACGATATCTCTCTGGAGCACGCTTCTTCTTTTCTCTTTTACTAATCTGTAGTACGGCTCCCAAGCGCGAAACTAAGAAAACCACGACGCCCGCAAAAACCAAAAGCACTAACCACCCCCAGACTCCTAAACCTTCCCCCTCCAATCCTCCCTCATTGTCACCGGGCTCAACCCCCTCTGCCTCCTTTTCTCTTGCAACTGAGTCGCTCCCTGGTTCTAATGCCACAAAACCGAATGCAGGCACTGAGGCAGCAAATGCTGCAGCCACTGCAGGAGCACTTAAGGGACCAAAACCTGGCAATGCCCAAGCTGAGCACTCTGTTGCGGAGGCCGGCTATAATGGCGAGCCATTACTGATTGCGGAGGCACTTCAGCGTCAACCGCCTATCAGAATCAGCCGGGATGCGGTCAATCTAGAACAGCATTTATCAGTCTTCAATCGCTCTATTCGCATCACTAACTATCAAGTCACGCGAGCAGCAATCACCGGGGACCTGCCAATTCGCATGGTCACCCCACAAGACTACAAAGAAATGCTTGATTTGCTGAAGACCAGAAAGGTACCATTCAGCATTACCACCGCTGACTCCATTCGGAGCCCGCGCATGGTAGTGAAGCAGTTTTACACAGACCATGCTGAAAACTAAAGAAAGGATGAACTCACAGCTCTTTCTATCAAGGTCAACAGGGTGGCACAACTACGTACATTTAACAGAGCCAGGACTTTGCTGCCCATCTACATGGTGGAGGTGGCCACCCCTGACGATCGTGTTAGACTAAGATCAATCACCTCACTGTTTCACATGAAAGTTGCAGTAGAGGATTACAGTCGTCAACCAATCCCAATCCAGTGCAAGTGCCAAAGATTGGGTCACGCACCAGAGCGATGTGAAGCCCCAATGCCAACGTGCTCAAACTGTGGGCAATCACATGAAAGTAGGCAGTGCAACCTTGGCGCCAACCTGCGAGAGCGCTACTCCGTCTTCTGCCATGGGAGAGGTCATGGTGCGCGATACCGGTCCTGCCCCGAGTATCGCCGCCAACTCACCATACAGAGGACGTGGTGGTGGCGTTGGACCAATCCAGTTGGCGGGGCCAACCCAAGAGCAGGCACGACCACTTAGCAATCGGCTGTTGGAAGACCGGCAACTGGAGCAGTACCTCGCACCTCAGCGCGAACACTGCAACAGCAAGCACTCCAGCTCCACCCCCGCGCAACTACTGTGCAACTCCTACTAGGCAACAAATTAAGCGCCACAGCGATCAATCAGCCAGAGTGCACAATTACTGTAAGATAATTGAAGCGCGCTCTGGTATTCCCTGGCATGAAGTAAGAGATCGGGCATTTTGCGTCCTTTTCCAAACAATGGCCTTTCCAGGGCAGAATGATCTAGTAGTGCAAAGAAATGACAGATTTTTCACTGTAATGTGACAGTGCGGTTATTATGGCGAATAAGCAAAGTATAAGGTTAATGACTTGGAATTCAGGCGGCATACGCCGCCGCAAAACAGAAGTTGCTGACTCTTTAATCACTCAAAATATACAAATAGCGCTTCTCGCCGAAACACATAACAGCGATCGCCTCTTTCTCAGGTTACCGCACAGACCGCGACCGGTTTGGCGGCGGGATGGCTATACTGATCAAACAAGAATTAGAACACTACCTGGTGCCACTTCCTGCAGTACTGCGCATTGAGGCAACTGCTATTAATATTATTCACAACAATACTCGCACTACAATAGTAGCTGTATACAACCCCCTTGGCGACATTGCCGTAACAGATCTAGACCTTCGCTTTAAACTAAATCACCACGTGCTAATAGCGGGAGACTTAAACGCGAAGCATCTACTCTGGAACTGTTCTATCACCAACCTTGCGGGTAATAAATTGCTCCGCCATGAACATGCCTCCGATTACACCATACATGCCTCCGAAGAACCCACTCACTTTCCCTACCAGACCAATCACAGGCCCGACGTACTTGACATTGCCCTTACGCGGAACTTCACACACCAACTCCAGCTACAAGTAATCAATGCACTCTTCGGATCATCTCCCGGTAATCATAACTACCGACGGCTCAATTAATGCTGCGACAACAGCCCCCAGACATAACTTCAATTTAGCTAACTGGGAACTCTTTGCTGAAATGCTTGATTCACAACTCCGGAAAGTAATATTGACACAACACAGGACCTTAACACAATAACCCAACAACTCGAACAAGTCATTAGCTTTGCCATCTCTATGGCCGTGACTGTACAAAAGACAACAGTTTTCTCAGCCACTTCCTCTTGACATCCGCACACTTGCGGCAAAACGCAACAAAGCAAGTTGCAAACAACCAGGCACCCAGCTGCCCGTGATGAGCTCAGAAAATTAAATCAAAGTGTGCGCCAAGTCACCGCGAAATTGGTCTCCCAACAATGGAACCAGACTTTAGCAAATCTAGATCCCGAACGACAGACAGTATGGCGAATAGCGCGAACGATCACGAGAAAACCCATTAATATTCCAATACTACACTACAATCAACAAATTGCTGCCACCGACAAAGATAAAACAGAAATCCTTCGCCACAACCCTCAACACAATACAAGATATACTGGAAAACGGCACCTTCAAGGAAGCCCAACGATTCAAAACGGAACCCGCCAGACAGACCGAAAGACACATTCCGTGTAGAACATGCCAAAAATACGGACACAACAAAGAAAACTGCCAGAACAAACCTAAATGACACTACTGCGGTAAAGAAGAGCTCACACAACTTTGCAAACACGAGTTCAAAACTACCACAGTCCCATACTGTGCATCATGCAACCAAGAAGATCACTACACAGGCCAGATAAGATGCCCAGAATACCCGAGGGAATCCTCAGTGAACACCAACCAAATGCAGCCAACACAAATATTTCCGCATAACAACCCACGAAGCCCAGCCAAACCAGCATATGAAGAAATCACTACAACGAAGGAAATCCGAGAAACACCAACAATAACACAAATACCAGCAGAAGAAAATAACCTACCACCAGAAAAGACAACAGAAATACTGAAAGAAATAATTGAAACTGCAGAAACGCACTTTGAAAAAACGCAACAATTAATAAACACGGTACATGATACGATGCTGAACTTCGTAAAGGAAATGATGGACCACATAACGGACCAGCTGGTAAAAACAATTACACTAATGATTCACGAAATCACACCCCTTCCAGCAAGGCCACGGACGCTTAACATACTGCAAAACACAGAAAGAAAACCCTAAAAAGAAACATCCACACTGCCAGCATAGGAAAGCAACTCGCCGTTATGGTAAATAAACAAAACAACCCCCGACAAAATACAAGAGACTAATAAAAAAAAGGGTCAAAATGGCGGCGACATCATGCAACATCAAAATATTGCACATAAATATAAACGGGATCAGAAACAAGCTACAAGAACTTCAAGAAACCATAGAATACAACAAACCCCGCATAATGGCGATTAACGAAACAAAACTAAAACCACATAATACGCTCACACTCCCTCCATATAACATCTACAGAAAAGATAGAATATACACAACAGGAGGGGGAGTGATGATCCTCGCAAGACCAGAAATAGACACACAAGTAATTCCTCTACCCGACGAGTTCAAACAAGAGGAAATCCTACTAATAAAAGTGAAAATAAGCACAACTCGCATCTAGATGGCAACAATCTACATACCACAAAAAAAAAAAAAAAAAAAATGCAATACCCATACGGTTTCCAACAATTCTAGAACATCTGCATCAAAACTACTAGCCGCTAATTATAATAGGAGACCTCAACGCACAGCACGAAATTATGTGCGACAGCATTACAAACAGATATGGCAGGAAACTGAAAGTCTTCCTAAACAGAACGACAATGCACGCCATCGCAATACCAGGCCCAACCAGAATAGACCCAGGAAGCAGAGAACCATCATCACCGGATAAACTACTGGGCCACACGGGATCTATTAAACAAAATATACAAGTAACAACAGATGCCCCACCAGGATCAGACCACCTTCCCGTAATAGTAACACTTCCTACAGCAAAATGGCACATGGAAAAACACCAAACATACGAAGCATTTAATTTTCACCAAGCAGACTGGAGCAAATACAGAGACATAATAAAATGCGAACTAAGCACCAACACAACGATCATCAAAGACGAAATCACGGAACAAACAGACGCAGAAGCGGAGTACATAACAAACCTCATCAAAAAAGCAGCCGAAGAAGCAATATCAAAAACGAAGAGAGACCCCAACAGCCACAGATACGCGCTCCCAAAAAATATAACAAAAATGATAAGACTTCAAATTAACCTTCTACAGACACACCACAAATTTCCGCCAAAGGTGCTCGGCAACGCCTGAAAATACGTGCCTCCATTTTTCGCAGTAAGTTGGTTACAGAGAATCTAAACTCATACAATACAGGCTGGCGCACGGTAACGAAGAAACAACCGCTCAGAGGGAGCGACAGCGAGACCGATGATTCTAGTTCCCCCCGGAGAACTAACGCCGGAAGGGGACAAAGAAAACTAGACCATTCACGGAAACTCCTCTGCCCATCTCAAATTCCTTCGCGCCTCTCAGTGTCGAAGAAGAAGAGAGGGAGAAGACGACAAACACTGTAGCACCAGAAAATATCTCGCCAGAGGCAAGCAAACCACTTCCTTCCAAAAAATCCATCCCAAAGAAGGACATTCAAAAGCCAAAGAAGAAATCTCAGCCACTTTCCGCCCTGCCTACCCCCACCACATCACTCCCTCATCCTGCCACCATTGTGACTCCTACAACCACTGTAACTATCACGCCTGCAACCACCACCACCAAAGCTCCCCCTACACCACAAACCAATGCCTCTCAGAAACCGCCAAGAATAATAATTCCAGACAACAAAAACATTTCAAAAATCCTACAGATAATGAAACAGCGGTGTCCGGCAGGGACATACAAAATCCAGAACAACAGCACAGGACTGAAACTCTTTTTAGACCGAGCTGAAGATTTCCACCCAACACTGAACCGACTGGCCCGAGACGGGATACAATACTTCAGCTTCACCCCCCGAACCGAGCACCCCTCCGCTTCGTGGTGAAGCGCCACCCCACCAGCATGGACCCAGAAGACATATTGGAAGACCTGCGGGGGAGAGGCTACACCCCCACCAACATCAAACAACTGGAATCTAGGGGACGCCCGTTGCCTAATTTCTCAATATCTCTTGAAAGAAATGACAAAAACAAAGAATTAATCAATGAGCGCAGTATATGCCACCTAATGGTAGCAATCGAACAGTTCAAATCACTAAATCACATATCCCAGTGCTACAATTGTCAGCAGCTGGAACATACATTTAAAATGTGCACACTGACCTCCAGGTGTGTGTTATGCGGCGGTCTCCATCGTCTGGCCACATGCCCGCACAAGCCGCAGGAGGGAATTACTCTCCACTGCACAAACTGCGGGGAAGACCATCTTGCAAATTACAGAGGTTGTGAGACATTCCAACACGAAAAAAGCCGCAGGCAACTGGCCATAATGGCCAGGCACCCCGTCGATGCTCCGCGAGCAATTTCTAACCCCGCCCGTGTTAGGACAGGCTTCTCCTTCGCAAACACGGTGGGGAGGGGCCAGCGCTCCTCAGCCGCCATCAAATGGCCCAACCCCCTCCCAGCCCTCACAAACAGCTAGTGATGGTTCGGGGCTAGGAGAAATAAAAGAATTGCTTGAGCTACTGCGAGGCGTTAACTTTACTACAGTTAAGCAATGCCTAGAAAAGTTTCGCAGTGCTACGGACATTACGGGGAAAATGGAGGCAGTGTTTATGTTACTGCAGTCTTTTTCTTTTTAAATGGCGAAGACACGGAGGCGCATAACTTTAACTCGCTCATTGCTTTGGAATGCAGATGACATTCGAAGGCAACAGCACGAATTTGAAGGTTACCTGAGACGAAACAAAATTGATATCGCATTCATTTGCGAAACTAAACTAAAGCCGGAGCAAACTTTTAAGCTCCAGGGGTATTATGTATTTCGCTCAGACCGCATTGGCAGACAAGGGGGGGAACCGCCATAGTTCTAAAAACACAATTGCTCATGCTACTGTAACGCTTCCAACACTGGAGGCGCTAGAGTGCACAGCACTGAAAATCCAGATAAATGACAAAACAGTGATGGTCGTCGCAACATACAGGCCACCTACCCCCACCTACTTTCTACGAGACCTCAAAAAATTCTCGATTTAGAGGAGCACGTAATTCTAGCGGGAGATTTCAATGTTCGGCACCCTTGGTGGCACTCACGCCTTGCAAACGCGGGCGGAAATCTCGTAGATTACGTCTTAGACAATGATGACACAGAGGTACACAACCCCCCCTGGACCCCACTTCGCACCGTTCGGGGCTCCACGATCCGGAGATTTTAGACTTCGCTGTCACAAAAAACGCAGCTCTAACGCCAAACTTTACTGTATACCACAGCCTGGATTCCGATCACTTGCCCTTGCACTTTGAAATCTGTGGTGTCGTAACGGCCAGAGATTCTAATCTGGCTAAGCGCGCCACCACAGATTGGAGCAAATACAAGATGCACTTGCATGCGATGGCGCAACCCAGGCTGTCATATAGCAACGAAGCAGAAATAGATGCTGCTATTGAAAACTTCACTGCTTCGCTGCGAAGGGCCAAAATGAATGCCACCACCATCACTGTCTCCCCACCCAGTTACATCACGGAGGTGGAGCGACTGATTGCCAGGAGGCGCCGTCTAACGCGACAGTGGAGGAACACTGGCCTTCATATTTACCAGGCGTCAGCACGGTGGCTACGCAAAGTTATTAAGCACCAAATTGTCATGAACAAACATGACCAGTGGGAAAACAAGTTGTTGAGTACCACGCATTTGGACAATTCTTTATAGACACTCGTCAAATCTTTCAAGGCATTCTCCAACGTCAACACTGGCAACATTGCGCTCCAAAATCCAGCTGGCCTCGTTTTCTCCTCTGGGGAGAAAGCGGAGACTTTCGCCGACACACTGGCCGAAAGATTTTAGGAGAATGACACAAGCGACCGCCAGCACGAACTCCAAGTTCGAGCCTGGGTGACATAGAAGCACGAGTAATCGCTACGGTTAACAACGCCTCAGGAAATCTTCAAAAATATACCATGACTAAAGAATCGTAAAGCTGCCGGCCCGGACATGGTGACAAATGAGGACCTAAAATATTTACCACGGAAAACCCTGGTGGCACGCGCGCAGCCGCAACCAAGGCCCCGAGACCAGATTCGATCAAGGATCTCACCTAGTAGGTACTTACCGCGCGAGAGTGACTGAAGCGGCTCTGGCATTCGGATGAGTTGGCCGGAAGTTGGAGAAGTAGCTACACACATACTACAGAATTCACTAGCTAGACCATCGGAGAGGGATGAGGTTCTTGCAATGTACCAAGACTTTTTCATCCTGTTAGCTAACCCAGAAAGCTTCCTCGGTGGCTAAAGCCCTCACCACACTTGTAACATGGAACGCACATGGAATACGCTTCCGAAAAACGGAACTCATTAATTTCCTCACAAAACACCAGATCCAAGCAGCTCTCATCACTGAAACACATCTAGGTCCCACAGAAAGGTTTTCAATCACTGGATACAAAACATATAGAAACGACAGAGACAGAAGGGGGGAGGCACGGCCATTATAATTAGGAATGACGTCTTGCACTGCCATGTAAATCTCCCCCCACTCCGATTAGAAGCAACTGGTATACACATATACATCAACAAACTGCCCATTCTCCTAGTATCAGCATACAACCCCCCTGGAGACATTCATCTGCCCGACCTAGACGACATACTATCGCAAAACTATAGAGTTCTTAGCTGACGACCTCAATGCCAATCATCAGCTCTGAACAGCAACACAAACTCGGTAGGTTCGAAACTGCTGAGCCATAAGAATGCCTCAGACTATGTTATACACGCACCATCAGACCCGACCTACATCCCCGGGAATCGACTCCACACCCCTGACATCCTCGATATAGCAATAACACGCAACATAACGCAACGCATAGAATTGCAAATAATCAATGACCTGTCTTCTGATCACCTTCCACTCCTAATACAGCTGACCGCCCCGACCGACCAAACCCCGCCCCACAGAAAACATAACTTTAACAAAGCAAACTGGCTACTTTTCGCACAAACTATAGACGAACAACTACCACACTACACCATTCAATCACAAACCGACATGGAAAATACGGTAGCAGCCCTCGAGCAGGCTATTCAATTTTCAACAATTAGCTCGGTCCCAGTACACACACCCCACCATAAAGATTGTTACAGCTCAATGCGTTATGCAGAGAGCACAGCGCCAAAATAGTCGCCAACAATGGGATGACACCTTGGCCCAATTAGACACAAACAACAGCTCCGTCGTGTGGCGTATTACGAAAAATCTTACTCGCGTACATACGCATATCCCTCCACTTCATTACCAACAAAACATAGCGACTACTGACCTTGAGAAGGCAGAAGCTCTCGCCCACGCCTTAGCAACCACCCTCACATCTAATGTCACGCCCTCCTCCTCCGACCCACATAGAAGAAGTCAACCATGCAACGACTGATGCTCATGAAACGGACAACTCATAATCTCATCCGACGTACATGCCCCTCAGAAATCCAGTGGATAATCAACCACCTCCCTCCCCGCAAGGCACCAGGCCCCGACAGAATTCCTAACATAGCACTCAAACACCTACCAAACAAAGCCAATGCAGTACTCAGCAACATTTGCAACTTCGCACTCACTAGCGGCTATTACTCCAGCAAATGGAAACTAGCTCACGTTCTACACTTTCCAAAACCAAATAAGACCTCACCAACCCTGACAATTACAGACCAATCAGCTTGCTCAATACCCTCAGTAAAGTCCTAGAAAAAGTAATACTCAAACGCATCAACTAACACATACACATACACAATATAATTATTCCTGACCAATTTCGCTTCCGAGCCAAACAGTCAACAACACTACAATTACTTAAGAGCAACAGAACAAATCACACACGGTTTTAATATTCGCGAGTCTACCGGGGCAGTAATGTTACACATAGAGAGAGCATTCGACAGGGTTTGGCACGAGGGACTTATATATAAACTTCAAAAATTGAAATTCTCCGATACTATGATCAAACTTATTGCAAATTATCTGCGCGATAGACAGTTTCGCTGCAATGTGAACCAAACACTCTCGACCCCCCGGCCAATAAGGGCTGGAGTACCCCAGGGAAGCCTTATTGGTCCGGTACTATTCAATCTATACATAAACGACATCCCCAAGACGCTAACCAGTTCCCCTAAAGGCGCGCTCTCCTTTGGAGGCGTTCGGCCCGCTGTGGGAAGCCGGATGGCACCCGGGACCTCTGACGACACCCCTAGTACCAGCGCTCAGGTAAGTAGCCTGACAATGGATGACTTCCCGTCCCTCCCATCAACCTCCACCTGCACCACCTTCCTGGCCCCCGCCAACCCCTCTGCTCAGGCAAAGGGCTTGAAGCCGGTCAGGCATAGCTCCAAAAGAGCTAGGACAGATCGGTCCCCGGACCGAGGATCCCGGAGTGAGGAGGCACCTGCTGCCACCCCCACTCCTGAACCAGCTCCTCCCACCACAGCGCTCCTAACACCTCTGCCGGAGAGTCAGTCCGAGGCCTCTGATACCGAAGGCTTCGTGCTGGTCCGCTCCAAGCGTCAGAAGAAGACGGGGAAAACGCCGCCTTCCCAGAAACCAGCGGGGCCGCAACCTGCACCGCAACGCAACACTCCTGCTCCATATAAAATGCGACCGATCATGACTGATCCCTTCTTGAGCCATGTGAAGATTATGCGAGCTCTGGGCGCCTAGCTGAAAGCCCCATTCCTTGCGACTCGCCAATCCCGGAGGGTCAAGATCAGCACCAGCACCCCGGAGGACCACAGGGCGGTACCTCGGTGCTCAAAGAGAACGGTATAACTTTTTATAGCTTCTCTTTGGACAAACCGAGCGTGGCCCGACGGTCATTCGGGGTTTGGACTCTGAAACTACCCCCGAGGAAGTGCGCGAAGCTCTAAGAGCCGAGCACGGAATCAGGGCGCTCACCGTTGCCCAGCTGAGGAAAATTGTCCTCAGCGAGGTCGGCGAGCACACCAGAGCGCCCATGCCACTATTCTTAGTAGTAGTGGACAGGGAGCCTGGCCGGATACCGGAGCTGGACCGCGTCACGCAGCTCTTCTATACAAGGGTGTAAATAGAGCCTTATATGGGCAAAGAGGGACCCGCCCAGTGTTTTAAGTGCCTGGGCTTTAACCATTCCAGTCAAAAATGTGAGCGGAAGATTTCTTGCATCCGCTGTGCCGGTCCTCATGAGGTCCGAGACTGCACGGTGCCCAAGGACAGCCCTAAATGCGCCAATTGTGGTGAAAACCACTATGGCAAGTTTAGCGGCTGCCCCACGCGCCTGCGTCTCATCGCAAAAGCGAGAGGCGAACCCAAGCAACAAGAGCTGCGCGTAATACCTCCGGCGCTGGTCCAACCAGGCAAGTCCTTCGCGGCGGCGCTGAGCCGGCGGGAGCAGCTGTTGGAAAAGGCCACGGCCACAGAGACCGCAACCAGTCCGCCTGTTACAGAACAGGCTGCACAAACGATAACACCACCAGCCACGGCCCCTGGGGGTCACACTGCCCCCAAGGGGAAGAACTCCAAAGGAAAATCTGCACATATGAAAGCCACCGTCACCAGCGCGACCGTGGCACCGTCTCAGGCCTGCCCAGAACCGGCCACAGCCAGCACAGCTCCGGCCGGCCCAATAGCGACCCCTGCTCTGAAAATCCAGACTACCCCCACCCCTGCTCCACGCATGACCAAGGCTGCGGCCGACCATACCAGAAGCCTGGACATTCCCTGTCTGCCTCAGACGCGGCAGAGTTCCAGGCCCTGGGCACATTGTTTGCCAAGCTGATTGGCCATTGCGTTCCCGAACTGCGGCTCTGCAGACAGATGGTGGAAGACCCTGCCATCAATGAATACGAGAAACTAATGATTGTGCTCAGGACCACTGGTCTGCTCTTCCCCGACCCCACAAGCCCGTAATGGCCTCACGACTCGTTCGAAGACCATTACGAGCCGCATTATGGAATGCAAATGGGATCGTGGAACAGCGGCCAGGCCTCTTGGAGTTTGTAGAGGGCCATGGGATCGACATCCTGATGGTCTGCGAGACTCACCTGCACGGGGGGCATAACCTTCAACCTGCCAAGTTACGCCGCCCATCGGATCGACCGCGTCGGCCGACGGGGCGGAGGTACTGCCATCTTCGTCAAGCGCCACCTAACCCACGCCCCTTTCCCTATCCCGCCCCTACAGCACGTGGAAGCGACCGCAATAAGGCTATCCTTAGGCGGCCAGGACGTCGTGCTAGTTGCGGCATATGATCCACCCAATGGTCAGTTCTACGAAGCTGACTACAGAACACTCCTCAGTCTCCACTCCACAGTCTGCATCGCCGGTGATCTCAACGCGAAGCACCACTTGTGGCACAGCCGCAACAGCAACCGCAGAGGCCGGCTGCTCTCTCGCCTCATAAGCGGAGACCCGGCCCTACTCGCGCATGGTCCGCGAAGTCCAACGCACCACCCCACCCGAGGAAGGGGGGATGTCATTGACATTCTAATCACCAAAATTGATCACTTCCATCTGGACCTCGCAGTGGTCAACGCGTTGGACTCCGATCACGACCCGGTCGTGGTGGATGCCAGCGTCGACCTGCCAGCTCTGTTACAACCAGACTGGATAGAAGAGACCGACTGGGATGCAGCTATCCATCGACTTAACCAGTCCGTAGAACCGTCACCTCACATCGACTCAATCGAGGAGCTGGAGGAGGCGGCTACGAACTTCTCCAACACCGTCCTCTCCGCGGTTCGTGCCCACTCTCACCGCATACCGCACGAGCACCAAAATCCTCACTCCATTCCCCCACCGCTTCGGCAGCTCATTAGAGCTAAAATGCCATGCGGAAGCTATGGCAGAGATTCCGCCACCCCAGGATAGGAGACATCCACCGGCGGTTCAAAACCCTGGTTAGAAGTCTCCTACGGGCACACAGAACAGAAGCCTGGGAAAACACGCTCCGGCACACAGACCTCCAAGAGAGGAAACCGTGGCGGATCGTCCGAAGCCTACGGAAAGATGAGGCTTATCACGAGCACCCCCTGCACAACCGCTTCCTCGGGCATCTAGTATTTGAGCCCTGAGTAAAGGCGGAAGCCTTCGCGGACCATCTGGAGACTCAGTTCCAACCCAGGGAGGAACCCCAGGACGATGACCACACCGATCTCGTGGAGGAAGTCGTCTCGGCCTTCTTAGAGGAAGAACGGCAACCCCACGAGTCCTTCCACATCCCGATAGCCACCCCGAAAGAGGTGGCCACCCATATCCGAAACCTAAAAATCCACAAAGCCCCTGGGCAGAACCGCGTCAATGCGGAAATGCTCCAGCACCTTCCCAGAAGGGCCGTGATCCACTTGACGCGGATCTTCAATGCATGCCTCTACCTCCGCCACTTCACCTCTTCGAGGAAGGAGGCGCGGGTGGTGAGCATCTTGAAACCCGGCAAGTACCCGGTCCATCCAAACAACTACCGCTCCATCAGCCTGCTTCCTACTGTCTCCATAGTCTTCGAAAGACTTCTACTCTCCCGGCTCCGCCCTCACCTCGAGGAGGGGCAACTCCTACCAAATCACCAGTTTGGTTTTCGCCCTGGGCACTCGACGTCACAGCAGCTGCTGCGAGTTGCCGAGAAAGTCTCGCTTGGTTTCCAAGTGAAGGCCCAATCGGTAGCAGTGCTGCTGGACGTTGAGAAGGCGTTCTCAACTACCTGGCACAATGGCCTACTCTACAAACTCCTAGAGCACGACTTCCCACCCCCTACATCTCCCTGGTGGCTAGCTTCCTTCGCGGACGCAGCTTCCGGGTGAGGGTGGGGGGAAGGCTCTCGTCAGTAAGGCCCATTGGCGCGGGGGTGCCGGAGGGCAGCGTGCTGTCACCGACAATCTTTGCAGCTTACATGGCCGATTTCCCCACGCACCGACAGACTACAACCTGTCAGTACGCAGACGATCTGTTAATTCTGAGTCAAAATAATAACAAAAATTATGCAGACTAGTACAACAGCTCAAGGAAGCAGAGGCCTGGAGCAAAAAATGGCGCATGGCCATTAATCCGGAGAAAAGCTCTGCGATTGTCCTCACTAAGGGCCGACGCCGGAGGCGCCAGCGGGACCTCGTGCTGCATCGCCGGCGGATCCCTTGGGTCCGCAGCGCGAAGTACCTCGGGGTAACGCTGGACCGCTCCTTGATCTTCAAGGAGCATGTGCTTGCTAAAGTCCAGCAAGGCCGTTTAGCTCTCGGGCAGCTGTACCCAATCCTCAGCTCTAGATCGATGAACCTGTCCCAAAAGCTGCGCGTCTACCGTCCCATAATACCGGCTATGGTACTGTACGGATGCGAAATCTGGGGATCCGCGGCTCCGTCCACGATCCGACAGATTCAAGTCCTGCAGAACCGGGCGCTTAGGGTTATATACGGTACAGACCGCCGCTTCCCATCACATATCCTCCATGACCACTCCAATGTTCCGTAAATCGTGGACGTTATACGGGAGAGCCCGAACGCTCCACGACGTCACCACGGACCACCCGAACGAGCTGGTCAGATCTCTAGGAGCCTACGACCATCGAGCTCCTAGAAGATATAAATCGCCAAAGGACGCCATGGGTCCTTTTGGATAACAAAGCAAAAAGCACCAAGGTTCATAAACAGGCCGGCTTCCAGCCTAAACCTGAACAACCACTCGGATCCCTGCAGGCGGCTACCATGCTGTGACCTACGGCTGATTACCGAGGTTAAGCAGCATTGGGCGTGGCCACTACTTGGATGGTAGACCACCAAGGAAAACCACATACCGCTTGCACATTCCACCACACACATTTGACCCAGATCAAATCTATTCGCTTGGTACCTACACTACACACACCAGCCCCCGCAAGTGGCAACCATGCTGCATAACCCGGCTGATCACCGGGGTTAAGCAGCATCGGGCGTGGCCACCCCTTGGATGGGTGACCGCCGAGCAGTGCCGCGCGCCGCTTGCACAACCCAAACACACATCCATATCCTGTTTCTACATAATCTATTCTAAATCCATTGAGCAGGTAAAGCCGCGAGCGGCTAGGTACTGCTGACAAATGACATCCACCTGGGAGAAGTCCCAGGTGACCTGCACTTGCTTCTGGCCAAATACCTCGCTCTATGTGTACGCAGATGACACCACCATCACAGCTCAAAATTACTAAGCAACCACCTTCAAAATGCTCTCGGCTCTCTTGAAAGCTGGCTCACTAACTGGCGAATTAAAGTCAACACTACTAAGTGCCAGGCTATCATTTTTACAAAACGCATAAATCAACAGGTTCCCTAGGCATTTTCTGCCGCCACTGTAGCTTTTCGGAAAACACATCACCTGGTCCTACCGCCTCACTTACTTAGGGCTCGTCATGGATCTAGGCCTTACATGGCACCAACACATCATACAAGCACGTAGGAAAGCACACGCGCAATTATGTAAAATCCTTCCCCATATCAAATACAGCAACTCAATCTTAACATGGGCCTTACACTCTACAAAACCCTTATAAGACCTATCATAACCTACGCAGCACCAGTCTGGGAGTATGCTGCCCCCACCCACATTAAGGCACTAGTCACTCCAAAACAAAATCATCCGCATCATAGCCAAAGTGCCCATGATTACACCAGCAGACATCCTACACCGGGAACTACAACTACATACTTGAGGAATTCATCAAGAAACTAACTCACGACATGTACACCTCAGCACACAAGAACAGAAATACACTGATCAACCAACTGGAGACCTATCTCACAACAATAACGTTCACAAACGCCCGTTACATATATTTGACAGGAACCTGAGCAACCCCACAGACCCACAACTCATCCAAGCTCACCTCAACCTAGTCACGCAGGCAATTAGTAACTACAATGAATAAAAAAAAAGTTCTCTTTCTAGGTTTCACCCAGCAACCGTTGCCTCCTCTGTAAACTTACCTTGTCCATTCCCAACACAACCAACAACAAATTAAACCAAATGACAAAGAAACACGAACTATTCCCACCACCGAACATACCAAGACGACTATGGAGGATGCTGTGCGCTCACTACGGAAGGCAAAGGCAAAAACTGCAAAACTGGGCTGAAGAGGAAACAAATCCTAAAACAGCCTTGCGGTGGTTAAACACCCCTAAATCTACATTAATTACAGTGGGCAACAATGAAAATGTTTCGGGCTTAAAATAGTGAATTTACATGTATTTCCATCTGCTGAATTCAAAAACCACCATAAAAATGATAGATTAGCTCTTGTTTTGAAGATAAAGTGACATTTCATTTTTTAGAGTGAAGATTTTAAATTTGGGGGAATTTTTTGGGGAGTTGGCATCCCTGTCACATAAAACACAAATGCTCTTCAGCTGTTTGTAAGTCATAAACATAGATACTGTTGCTGTGACTGTGAATTACATGTTGTTTCTACTCAAATTAATGCAAAATTTCTGGTTCGCGAGTGCTTTTTTAGTATAAAATTTGTAAAAATGCCACGAAAATGTGTAAATATGGTGAATAACTTTTGTTATATTTGTGGTGAAATAACATTTTCCTCACAGAAACGCAATCTGACGCCTCTCGTAAAGACTGCCTATCAGTATTATTTCGGTATGAAAGTAGGGGACCAGGATAAGTCTTGGGCTCCACATATATGTTGCAACGCATGTTCAGTTACACTGCGAGAATGGCTGAAAAAGAAGAAGCGATGTATGGCTTTCGCTGTGCCTATGATTTGGCGGCAGACTATAAACCATACAGATGACTGCTATTTCTGCCTGACTCCACCTATAAAGGCAAGGTTGTCTATGAAGAAAAGAACAGTTCAGTAGCCGAATCTTCCATCTGCTATTTGACCCATTCCGCATTCGGATAGTTTACCAGTTCCTACTCCACCCGAAAATTGTGTTTGAAGTACAAGATGAAGACAGTGCGGAACAAGAACCAAACAAGCCTTCTACATCCCATCACCCTGATTTTGAGCGGAAAGATGATAAACCGCACAGGCTGAGTCAAGCGGAATTGAGTGATCTCATTAGAACCTTGGCCTGTCAAAGAAGAAGGCAGAAATTCTTGGGTCTCGACTACAGCAATGGAATCTTCTCCAAAGTGATGTGAGAATCTCACAGTACAGAAAATGTCACATGGAACTGCTTCCCTTTTTTGAGAAGAAAAATAATCATATTGTTTGCTGCGACATTAATCGCTTGATGAAGTCTTTGAATTTGACCCATGATCCAACTGAATGGAGGCTATTCATAGACTCCTCCAAGCTTAGTTTGAAAGCTGTGTTACTTCACAACTGGAACCTTCTTTCATCTATTCCTGTTGGTCATGCTGTTCACATGAAGGAGACATGCAAATATGAAAGCTCTCGAACTCTTCATGAACATAAATGGAAAATCTGTGGTGATGTAAAAGTCATTGCCATACTCTTAGGAATGCAACTGGGTTACACAAAGCATTGCTGCTTCTTATGTATGTGGGACAGTAGAGATAGGAAATTGCATTATATTAAAGAAGACTGGCCTGCAAGAAATCTTCACCCTAGCGAGAAAAATGTCGTTGCTAAGCCTCTTGTGGACCCAAAAGACGTTCTTCTTCCACCCCTGCATATCAAGCTGGGTTTGATGAAAAACTTTGTCAAAGCTATGAACCGAGAAGGACGGGCCTTTAAGTACATCAGAGAGAAATTTTCAAAATTAAGTGATGCAAAAGTTAAGGAAGGTATTTTTGTCGGACAACATATAAAAGAATTTGTAAAGGATCCTGCATTTGACCAAGTTTTGGAGGAGAAAGAAAAGGAAGCTTGGGAAACCTTCAACGGTGTTGTTCATGGATTTTTAGGCAACAAAAGAAATGACAACTACAAACATTTGGTGACAGTGCTCCTGCAAACATACCGTAACCTAGGATGCAACATGTCCCTTAAGATCCATTTTCTCCACCCCCACCTAGACTTTTCCCCTCCTAGTTGTGGACCTGGTAGTGATGAACATGGGGAGAGATTCCATCAGGACATTTCTGTTATGGAACAAAGATATCAGAGCCGTTGGAATGAAGTAATGCTTGCGGATTACTGTTGGTCTTTGTATAGGGATTCTGCGGAACTCCATCACCAGAGGCAAGCTAAAAGACGACAAAGTCAATAGGCCACCACATGATTCTCTTCAGACACGATTATCTGCGAAGTATTTTTCCAGCAATTTAGAACTCTTAGCATGTAATTACCACTTAAAAATTCAAATGCACTTTCATTGTTGTTAGCATGTATGTAATTAAAATGTATCCTTTTCTGTCAATCCGTTAATATGTAATACTTCCACTTTGTGTATATCATAGAAACTAGAGCTAATAAAAATTTTTCATTGTCATATTTGTTTTTCGTAACCCAAAATTAGTAGGAATTGCCTCATGAAGTGCTCGAAACATTCAAAAAATATTTTTTTGTTGCCCAGTGATATTATTATATTCACGGCCGCTATTCAGAGGAGGTACGCGCAGCAGGAAGTGGACAGGGTCTCCTCTGATAGCCTTTTGCCTCCTCCCCCCTTCTAACCCTGAGCCAAAACCCAGCAGACGCCAGCCGGGACCACAAGGTCACAGCCAGCAGGAGTCGGGCTCGGGACTAACTAGTTCCCCTAAAGGCGCGCTCTCCTTTGAAGGTGTCCGGCCCTCTGTGGGGAGCCTGGTGGCACCCGGGACTTCTGACAAAACCCTCAGTACCAGCTCTCAGGTAAGTAGCCTGACGATGGACGATTTTCCTTCTCTACCTTCTACTTCTTCCTCCAGCACCACCTTCCTAGCTCCAGCGGCCCCGTTGTTCAGGCAAAGGGGACGAAGCTAGGGCAAGCTCCAAGAGAGGACGGACCTGTCCCCGGGTCGAGTAGCCGGGAGTGAGGTGGAGGCATCTACTGTCCCACCACTGTTACTGCACCAACTCGCCCCTGGGCCCCGCTGCCGGAGAGCCAGTCAGAGGACTCTGACACTGAGAGTTACGAACTGGTCCGCTCTAAGCGCCAGAAGAAGGTGGCAAGGACGCCGGCTTCACAGACTCCACCAGTATCGCCTCCCGCGCCAAAACCGACCACTCCAGCACCTTACAAAATGCCTCCTATCCGACACCTTCCAGAGCCACGTCAAAGTTATGAGGGCCCTGGGCACTAAGTTAAAGGCTCCGTTTCTGGCGACACGCCTGCTACGTGTTAAGATCAGCACCAGCACCCCTAAGGACCACACGGGGCAGCCATTTCGGTACTGAAGGAGAGTGGTTGTCCTTTTTATACCTTCTCCTTGAACAAACCGAATGTCGTCCGACAGCTCATTAGGGGCCTGGACTCGGAGACTACCCCGGAGGAAGTGCGGGAGGCGCTAAGTACCGAGCGCAGAATGAGAGCGCTCGGCGTATCTCAACTGAGGAAAACAGTCCTCAGCGAGTCCGGCGAGCCAACCACAGCCCCCATGCCTGCCCTGCGTCCAAATAGTAGTACAAGTCCCTTTTTAAGGTGATAGTAGTATAAACCCCCCAGTGGTAGTAGTATATATCCCTTCGACTACAATCTCCGGTCTCAATAATAACAATGGCTACGGAAATGAACACCGCTTTGTACTACGTCGAAGGTGGAGACATCTCCATCTTCCTAAACCTGCCTATAATCTCAGACCCACCGATGCCCCTTGCAGCCGATGCGCAGGGAGTGCTGCACCAGGAAAACAAGGCACGGCTGACGTACCTCACCGCAGCAGAAGCGGAACTCTCCCGACTCCTGGCCCATCCTGACCAGACAACAGCTGCGGACACCAGCGCGGCACTGACAAAAATGTCTGCACACCGCCTTCGCATACACGCTATCGACCAGTACACGATTAAGAGCCTTGCTGCGGCTGGCGATCACTCATGGCAGACAGTTCAATCGCGACACACTGCCCGTACTCTGCCAAAAGCAACAACCATCACAACACAAACCGCAAATCGGTTTGAACCTCTACAGCAAGCAGGACCCCCTGCCAACACCAATCCACCCGCAGAAACCACTCCTTCCACAGGCGCAATTAAGCGCCGCCGTGACTCTGGTTCTAGTACCAATGGCCACCACAACATGGAAATAACGACATCCGTCACCTCCAGCGAAGTTGACCCTCCTTCCATTCCAAACCCCGTCCAACCTCCGCAGGCCACTCTTTCGTCCCACAAGACGACCCCAATCTTTCTGAAAAACCCCACTGACGCCCGAAAGGCAGTACCTATGTTGACGGGACAGCAGCTCAACTTCACCGTGCGCAACATGCGCGGCACCGTGGCTTTTATTCCTGCCACGCCCGATGATCATAGAGCAGCCCGTAAAATATTGGAGGAAGCCAAGCCTACTCCCGGAGGAAAAGCACCTCCATGTTACCATCAAGGATGTCCCTATGTACATTGAGCCGGCCAGGTTGGAGCACCTGCTGCGCTCCAAGGGATATCCAGTGGTTAGTGTGGCACAGCTCCGCTGTGTAAGAGGACCATTGCCATCACTCCTTCCACACTTCCGAGTCGCCCTGGAAAAGGGAGAGAAGGCAGCCGCCATCTACCGAGAAACCACCATGTTCTCAGCTGTGGTACGCGTACAAACCTCCTCCCAGACGGCTGCAGCCACACTCAGCCGCTGGCTGCAAACTGGAGCCACTTTGCTCCTTTTGCGGGAAAAAGGGACATCGCAGAGAGGTCTGTTCGTTGGTTGGCGTTCCTGAGGCTCTGCCCACTTGCGCCAACTGCGGTGATGCGCACTCCTGCCGGTACGCAAAGTGCCCCATGTGGCAGGAAGCACGCTATGAAATGGAGTCGCCGGAGAGCACCACCCCACGTACCAAACCCAAATGAAATCCCGCAGGAAGCCTTTTACGGGGCGAGACACCCTGGTCTGCCAGCTCGTGCTCCTGTGGTCTTTCCTGACTACGCTGCGGCCGCAGTAAACAACCCTTGTACTGCCTCAGTTCCGACGGCATTAGCCACACAGAGCAACGCAACCGTCAATGCAGCTGCAGCTCTGGCCTCCTTACCACCTTCGTCGAATGCAATTCCACCCCTCATCCCAACCCATCCCATGACAGCCACTATGTTTCCTCCTCTGCCACATCCAACCGGCAAGCTCCCAGCTTAAAACAGCCCCTGCGGCCGCGTAGGCCTCAAAACCCCCCTTCACCTTCCACAAATCCCACCATCTCCTCTGGCGGTATCGATCCTAGTTTTCTCCAGGTGATTGACCGCATCCCTGAAAATCTCCAAATCCAGTTCCTGCAGCGCTTGCTGAGGCTCTCAGCAACCGGCCTTCAACTCTGTCGCCAGGAAAAGTACTAATACATACGGTCTTTGTTTTCTGCACAAACAATGGCCGCTAAACCTACTGACAGCACCAGCCACCTGAAGATTTGCTACTGGAACGCCAACGGCATTCGCCCTAAGCTGCGGGAGACGGCAGACTTTCTGTCGATGCAGCAGGTCTCGGTGCTGTTGGTGCAAGAGACGCACCTTCGGCCATCAACCCGTGCTCAAATTCCAGGCATGCAGTGCTACCGCACCGACCGAGCGGACGGCTTTGGAGGCACCGCTATCTACGTTGATCGATCCATCAGTCATCACCAGGTCTACATCCCTGCTACCACGCATATGGAGGCCACTGGGGTTCAAATTAATACCAGAAATGGGCCACTGTTTTTTTATTCGGTTTATATCCCCCCGCAGCGTTTAATTGTGGACGTGGAACTGGACGCGATATTCTCGTCCTCCACGGCCACCATTGCTGCAGGGGATTTTAATGCAAAACATGTGGCATGGAACTCAACCTGCACCAACCATCGTGGCATTCAACTCCATAATTACGCCACCTCCAGGCAGATCTCAATCCTATACCTAAATTCCCCAACCATCCACTACGGTAACAGACGCCCCCCGGACTGGCTAGATCTCACGTTAGTCCGAAATCTGCGCCGTCACCTCCACATATACTCCATGCTTCATCCCTGAAGAACCTATTCTTCACGAGAGTGAGAATAGAGCCTTATATGAGCAAGGAAGGACGTGCCCAGTTCTTCAAGTGCTGGGCTTCCATCATTCAAGCGTAGCATGCGAACGGAAGCTTGCATGCCTCCGCTGTGCTGGTCCTCACCTTGTAAAGGACTGTACCGTGGCCAGGGAAGACCGTAAGTGCGCCAAGTGCGGGGAGACCCACATTGGCATTTACAGCGGCTGCCCCATACGAGTTCGAATCATCGAGAGTATGAGAGCCAAAAATGAGCAGAAAGCCCAGATCGGGAACAGCCGCGTCGGCGTTCTGCACCTGTACGGCCGGGAGTGTCCTTCTTGAACGCCCTCACCGACAGGAGCAGAGAATGGACGAGGCGACACAGACGCCCAACGAAGTACAGCCGGCGCCCAGCATGGCCCCAATCACGGAACCGGCCGCAGAAGTCGCGGCCCGGTTACCGGAACCTGAAGCACCAACTCCCGCACCTCCCCAGCCCAGTTCATCGGGCTCCAAGGGGAAAAACAAGAAAACTAAGGGGAAGAAAAGCGCCCCCCCTGCCAAGCCAGCCACGCTCAACTCAGGGGCCAATGAAAAGAAAGCAAAACAGAAACCAGGAGAGCAGGTGGCAGCCGCTCAGGCTTCCACCCCCGCTCCACCTACGGCTCCAACGTTGGCTATTCCATCGGCCGTGGCACGTCTAGCATCCGACGCCTACTCACAGGCACCCAGTGCTGTGCTGATTACTCAGGAAGCTTTCAGCAGCTTTCCAGTTGGTTCACGAACCTCATTTCAAACTACCTCCCCTTATTGCGGCGCTGTAAGCAGGTTATGCTCAGCAAAACGGCTTCACCAGCCCAAAAGATTCAGATCGTGCTCAGGACGCTTGAGCACCTGTTCCCCGACTCCCTTAGCGAGTAATGGCCCCACGGCTGGTCCGGAGACCATTACGAGCCGCATTCTGGAATGCGGAGTCATGGAACAAAGGCCCGGCATCCTGCAGTTTGTAGAGGAACACCGAATCGATATTCTGATGGTCTGCGAAACCCACCTCCATGCCGGGGCAAACTTTCACCTGCCAAGTTACGTCGCCCATCGGACTGACAGAGTCGGCCGACGGGGCAGAGGTACTACAATATTCATCAAAACACATATCGCTCACTCCCCGTTCCCCATCCCGCTCCCACAGCACGTCGAGGCGACCGCCATAAGGCTCTCCTTGGGCGGCCAAGACGTCGTGCTGTTTGCGGCATACGACCCACCAGATGGTCGCTTCTACGAAGCCGACTACACAGCACTCTTCAACCTACATCCCGAAATTTGCATCGCAGGAGATTCAACGCGAAGCATGCCTCGTGGCACAGCCACACTGCTAACCGCAGAGGCCGCCAGCTCGCCCGCTTCATAAGCAGGGAGCCGGCCCTGCTCGCGCACGGTCCGAGAGGTCCAACGCACCATCCCGCCCGTGGCAGGGGGGATGTCATCGACATCCTGATGACCAAAAACAGTCACTTCCATCTGGACCTCAGAACGGTCAACGCGCTGGACTCCGATCACGACCCGGTCGTGGTGGACGCCCGCGTCACGCTCCCAGCTCTGGCCATACCAGACTGGACAAATGAGACCGAATGGGATGCAGTAATCCATCGCCTGAAGCAGTGTGTAGAACCGTCCCCCCGAGTCGACTCAATCGAGGAGCTCGAGGAAGCGGCTGCACACTTCCCCAACACCGTTCTCCTTGCGGTTCGTGCCCAAACTTACCGCATACCGTACGAAAACTCAAAGCCGCATATCATCCCACGACCCATTAGGCAACTCTTCAGAGCCAAAAACGTCGTACGGAAGCTATGGCAGAGATTCCGACACCCCAGGATAGAAGTCCACAGGAGGTTCAAAACCCTGGTGAGACGCCTCCTGAGGCCTGGGAAAACACGCTTAGCACGCTAACCTCCAAGAGAGGAAACCGTGGGGGATCGTCCGAGGCCTTCGGAAAGATAAGGCTGAACACAACCACCCCGAGCACAACCGCTTTCTTGGACACCTGCTGTTCGAGGCCCAAAAGGAGGAGGCTTTCGCAGACCACCTGGAGTTTCAGTTCCAACCACGAGAGGAACCCCAGGACGACAACACTGAGCTCATGGAGGACACCGTCTCCGCCTTCCTGGAAGGTGGACGGGGCCAAAACGAGAACTTCCACATCCCGATCGCCACCCCCAAGAGGTGGCCTCCCTGATCCAACGCCAAAGATACACTTGACGCGGAATTACAATGCCTGCCTACACCTGTGCCACTTTCCCTCTTCATGCAAAGAGGCGCGAGTGGTCTGCATTGTGAAGCCCGGCAAAGATCCGGTCCATCCTTCAAGCTACCGCTCCATAAGCCTCCTTCCCATTGTTTCCAAAGTATTTGAAAAACTTCTGTTCCGGCTTCTTCCTCATTTCGAGGAAAAGCAACTCCTGCCTAACCATCAGTTTGGTTTTCGTCCTGGGCTTTCCACGACCCAGCAGCTGCTGCGAGTGGCCGAGGTCTCGATTGGTATCCAATCGAAGTCCAAGTCGGTAGCGGTACTGCTGGACGTGGAAAAAGCCTTCTCGACCACGTGGCATGATGGCCTCATCTACAAGCTCCTCGAGCACGACATCCCTGCCCTCTACATTTCCCTGGTGGCTAGCTTCCTCAGAGAACGCAGCTTCCGGATAAAAGTAGATGGCAAGCTCTCTACGGCTGACTTCCCGATCAACGACAGAACCACTACATGTCAATATGCTGACCACCCGCTCATTCTGGCACAACATAATCAAAATTATGCATTGTGTCCAATTCAAAACCAACTCCGAGCGGTGGAGACCTGGAGCGAGCAATGGCGGATGGCCATTAATCCGGAGAAAAGCTCTGCTATTCTTCTGACTAAGGGCCGACGTCCGAGGCGCCGGCGGGACCTGATGTTGCATCGCCGGCGGATCCCCTGGGACCGCAGTGCGAGGTAACTCGGGGTCACGCTGGACCACTTTAGGGAGCACATACTCGCTAAAGTTCGGCAGGGCCATGCTGCCCTCGGGAAGTTGTACCCAATCCTGAGTTCTCGCTCAATGACTTTGAACCAAAAGCTGCGCGTCTATCGTGCCACAATCCCGGCGATGGTTCTGTACGGCTGTGAGTTCTGGGGTGTCGCGGCCGCGACCACGATCCGCCGGATCCAGACCTTGCAGAACCGAGCGCTAAGAATCGTGTACGGACAGACTGCCGCTTTCCTGACCACATAATCCACGACCACTCCAACAAACCCTATATCATAGACGTCATACGGGAGAGGGCCCGGACGCTATATGATACATTCCCGCATCATCCCAACACGCTGGTCAGGACTCTAGGGGACTACGATCATAGAGCCCCTAGACGATATAAATCTTATTGGCTCCCCAAGGACGTCATTGGACCCCTTGGCGACTTATAACACAACAACGCTCAAATCAACTCTAGATCCTGAGTCTGAGCAATCTCAATAAAACCCATCCCTAGACCTGCCAGGGGCAAACCATGCTGGTAACGTCGGCCGATCACTGACGTTAAGCAGCATCGAGCATGGTCAGTGCTTGGATGGGTGACCGCCGGGCGCTGCACTCGCAAAGAGGTTAAGTAGCCTCGAGCGTGGTCAGCGCTTCTAACAAGGCCCCCGGACCGGACGGTGTTCGAAACGAGGACCTGAAACACCTTCCCCGGAAAGCCCTAGTCCAACTAACTCAACTCCTGCCTCCACCTTCATTACTTTCCTCAAGCCTGGAAGGAGGCCAAAATTATCATGATCCCAAAAACCGGCAAAGATCGGAAAAATCCCTCAAACTTCAGGCCGATCAGCCTCCCGGGAAAAGTATTGGAAAAAATGCTCAGCCAGTTAATAAAGAACTCACTTCCAGAATCCACAGCCTTACCCAACCAACAGTTCGGGTTTCGTCCACTGCACTCAACGGAACTACAGAAATTAAAATTAACTGATGACATCACAATACAGTTCAACAATGGCAGCAGCACACTGGCCCTCTTTTTGGACGTAGAAGCGGCCTTCGACAGGTGCTGGCACAATGGTCTCCTCTACAAGCTGTATCACCAGCTATCACCACTCAAGCCATACATCCCCATGCTGGCCAGCTACCTTCAAGAACGCCGCTTTTACGTGCAAGTACTCCAAGAAAAATCCCAAACCCTACCCATGTCAGCTGGTGCGCCAGAGGGGGCGGTATTAGCTCCTTATCTGTACACCTTATACACTCGAGACATTCCCCCGACCACAGATGTAAGACGCTACTCTACGCCGACGACACGGCCATATACAACCACCATACACACCCAAAATACAACCAGAGGGAGCTCCAACGTTACCTGGACGAATTCCTGACCTGGGCTGCCCTCTGGAAAATAGTGATAAATGCCGACAAGTCAACTAATACACTTCACCAAAACCAGGAAAAACGAAATAGACATCACTCTACAAGGACGTAGACTGCGGTGCCAACCTACTGTTAAATATCTGGGCGTTACCTTGGATAAAAAAACTCACTTGGAACGCCCACATTCAGCAAACGATCCAAAAGGCCAAACAACGCACATATGTCAGCACCGCACTACTACACAGCAAGCACATCCGCATTAAGACAAAACTCATCCTCTTTCAATCCTTTATCCAACAATTTCTCCTGTACGCCTGCCTAGCTTGGTCAAATACCAGCAAAACCAACCTACTCTCCCTCTAATCCCGTCAAAACATCTTCCTCAGGAAAATACTAAGGGTGCCGATCCTAACACCTAACAAAATTGTTCACAAAGAACTACAATTTCCCACCTTCCTACAGACTCTGCATAACCGCTGCACAAACGCACGGGCCTCCATAAGAACGCACACCAAACCAGAAGTACAAAAAATAGGCCAGGCGGAGCCTCTCCACCGCAAGCATAAACGCATACGAATTTTCTAAAAACATCTCCGAGCAAACTCAAACCACTTTTTCTGACATCACCATGAACTGTATATATACTTGTAAATATTAACTGTTAAGTATAGGATAGGATTTTTAATTATAAGTCTGTTAGGTTAACTATGTATTAATTTCACCTTATATGTATGTGCCACTAAACAAGTCTCAGTCTTCGCACCATCACAGGAAGCTGTTCCCCTGGGCAAGCTCATTGCCACCGCATGGGCTTCCAAACAAAAACTTTACTCAAAAACTGTCCATGTAAATGCTTAACTTATGTATATTATGTATCTGTAAGGCTGCCCCATGTACCAGCCCAGGGAATTATAGTTCAATAAAAATCAATGAATCAATGGCACTTGGATGGGTGGCTGTCCGAGCACTGAACTTGCCACTGGCAACAACCAAACACAACCATCTTCCTGTACTAATGAGAATATCATAGGTCCACCGAGCAGGTAAAGACGCGAACGGCTAGGTACTGCTGACACAGGACACCCACCTGGGAAAACACATTCCCAGGTGCCCCGTACTTGCGTCTGGCACTGACCGGCCGGAGGACTCCCTGCGCGCATTCCGAGACCAGCTCTCGCATAGGAAGCATCTCGTCTCCTTGGGCGGCGAGAGCAGCAGACCTGCAGAGAGTGGGTCGACGCACAGCCATTGGCCGGCAGTGGGCGCTGGCCCCCTTCTAGCCTGTCGAGCCTATTCACGGCCGCTATTCAGCGGAGGTACGAGCAACAGACAATGGACAGGGATTACTCTGATAGCCTGCTGCCTCCGTACCCCCCTCTCCGCCCTGAGCCACAAACCTGCAGACGAAAACCGGAAGGGAGCACTGCTGCTACACGGCGAGGCACTCTTCACCTTTCCTGCCGTAGCCGCGAGAATCCAGCAGCAAGTACCAGCGACCCAGGGACAGCATATAGAATCTTTTTAGACGTTCTGAGCTGCTCCTTCCCAGACATTACTGACGATACAGAACGACACCTAACCGGGCCCACAAGGCCACAGCCAGCAGGGGTCTGGACTTCGGTCCGGGCTCGGGGCTAACCAGTTCCCCTAAAGGCGCGCTCTGCCTTGGAGGCGTTCGGCCCGCTGTGGGAAGCCGGATGGCACCCGGGACCTCTAACGAAACCCCTAGTACCAGCGCTCAGGTAAGTAGCCTGACGATGGACGACTTCCCGTCTCTTCCATCAACCTCCACTTGCACCACCTTCCTGGGCCCCGCCACCCCCTCAGCTCAGGCAAGGGGCTTGAAGCCGGCTAGGAAAAGCTCCAAAAGAGCAAGGACAGATGGGTCCCAGGAGTGAGGAGGTACCTGCTGCCACCCCCACTCCTTCTGAACCAGCTCCTCCCACCACAGCACTCCTAACCCCTCTGCCGGAGAGTCAGTCCGAGGCCTCTGATACTGAAGGCTTCGTGCTGGTCCGCTCCAAGCGCCAAAAGAAGGCGGGAAAAACGCAGCCTTCCCAGAAACCAGCGGGGCCGCAACCTGCACCGCAACCCACCACTCCTGCTCCATACAAAATGCTACCAATCATGACCGACCCATTTCTGAGCCATGTGAAGGTTATGCGAGCTCTGGGCGCTAAGTTGAAGGCCCCATTCCTTGCGACTCGCCAATCCCGAAGGGTCAAGATCAGCACCAGCACCCCGGAGGACAAGGCGGCGACTTCGTTGCTCAAGGAGAATGGTATAACATTTTATACCTTGTCTTTGAGCAAACCGAGCGTGGCCCGACGAGTCATCCGGGGTTTGGATTCTGAGACTACCCTCGAGGAAGTGCGCGAAGCTCTAAGAGCCGAGCACGGAATCAGGGCGCTCGCCGTTGCCCAGCGTCCTCAGCGAGCACACCAGAGTCCCCATGCCATTATTCCTAGTAGTAGTGGACAGGGAGCGTGGCCGAATACCGGAGCTGCATCGTGTCACGCAGCTCTTCTACACAAGGGTAAAAATAGACCCTTATATGGGCAAAGAGGGACCCGCCAAGTGTTTTAAGTGCCTTGGCTTTAACCACTCCAGTCAAGCATGTGAGCGGAAGATTTCCCGCATCCGCTGTGCCGGTCCTCATGAGGTCCGAGACTGCACGGAGCCCAAGGACAGCCCTAAATGCGCCAATTGTGGTGAAAACCACTATGGCAAGTTTAGCGGCTGCCCTACGCGCCTGCGTCTCATTGCAAAAGCGAGAGGCGATCCTAAGCAACAAGAGCTGCGTGGCATACCTCCGGCGCCGGTCCAACCTGGCAAGTCCTTCTCGGCGGCACTGAACCGGCGGGAGCACCTGCTGGAAACGGCCACGGCCACAGAGACCACAACCAGTCCGCCTGTGACAGAGCAGGCCGAACCAACCACAACAGCACCAGCTATTGCCCCTGGGGGTCATACTGCCCCCAAGGGGAAGAACTCTTAAAGGGAAATCTCCACATGTGGCTAAAGAGCTCCAACCAATGGAGACAGCTCCTAAGCAGAACACACAGCCAAAAGCCACTGCTACCAGCGTGACCGTGGCGCCTTCCACGGCCTGCTCGAACCGGCCACAGCCACCACCTCAAATTCGGCGGCTGTTCCGGCCGGCCCAATAGCTGCCCCAGCTCTGCAAACCCAGACCACTCCCAACCCTGCTCCGCGCATGACCAAGGCTGCAGCCGACCGTAGCAGAAGCCTGGACATTCCCGCGTCTGCCTCAGACGCGGGAGAGTTCCAGGTCCTGGGCACATGATTTGCTAAGCTGATTGGCCATTGCCTTCCTGAATTGCGGCTCTGTAAACAGATGGTTGAAGATCCCGCCATCACTCAATACGAGAAACTTATGATCGTGCTCAGGACCTCTGGTCTGCTCTTACCCGCCCCCACAAGCCCGTATTGGCCTCACGACTTGTTCGAAGACCATTGCGAGCCGCATTATGGAATGCGAAAAGGATCGTGGAACAGCGGCCAGGCCTCCTGGAGTTTATAGAGGGCCATGGGATCGACATCCTGATGGTCTGCGAGACCCACCTGCACGGGAGTGTTACTTTCAACCTGCGAAGCTACGCCGCCCATCGGATCGACCGCGTCGGCCGAAGGGGCGTAGGTACTCCCATTTTAATCAAGCGCCACCTAACCCACGCCCCTTTCCCTATCCCACCCCTACAGCACGTGGAAGCGAACGCCATAAGGCTTTCCATAGGCGGCCAGGACGTCGTGCTGCTTGCGGCATTGAATCCACTTAATGGTCAGTTCTACGAAGCTGACTACAGAACACTCCTCAGCCTCCACCCCACAGTCTGCATCGCCGGTGATCTCCACGCGAAGCACCACCTGCGACACAGCCGCAGCAGAAACCGCAGAGGCCGGCTGCTCTCTCGCCTCATAAGCGGAGACCCGGCCCTATTCGCGCAAGGTCCGCGAAGTCCAACGCACCATCCCACCTGGGGGAGGGGGGACGTCATTGACATTATGATCACCAAAAATGTTCACTTCCATCTGGACCTCGCAGTGGTCCGATCACGACCCGGTCGTGCTGGATGCCAGCATCGACCTTCCAGCACTGTTACAACCAGACTGGATAGAAGAGACCGACTGGGATACAGCTATCCACCGTCTTAACCAGTCCGTAGACCCGTCGCCTCATATCGACTCAATCGAGGAGCTGGAGGACGCGGCTACGAACTTCTCCAACACCATTCTCTCTGCGGTCCGTGCCCATACTTACCGCATACCGCACGAGCACCAATATCCTAACACCATTCCCCCCACCGCTCCGGCAGCTCATCAGAGCAAAAAATGCCGTGCGGAGGCTATGGCAGAGATTCCGCCACCCCAGGATAGGAGACATCCACCGGCGGTTCAAAAACCTGGTCAGAAGTCTCCTACGGGCACACAGAACAGAAGCCTAGGAAAATACGCTGTACGGTTGCGAAATCTGGGGATCTGCGGCTCCGTGCTTGATCCGCCAGATTCAAGTCCTGCTGAACCGTGCGCTTAGGATTATGTACGGTACAGACCGCCGCTTCCCATCACACATCCTCCATGACCACTCCAATGTTCCGTACTCGTGGACGTTATACGGGAGAGCCCGAACGCTCCACGATGTCACCATGGACCATCCGAACGAGCTGGTGAGAACTTTAGGAGCCTTCGACCATCGAGCTCCTAGACGATACAAATCCTACAGGTTGCCAATGGACGCTATGGGTCCTCTTGGGTAACAAATCAACAAGCACCAACGTTCACAAACAGGCCAGCTTCTAGCCTAAACCTGAACAACCTGGATCCCCGCAGGCTGCAACCATGCTGTGACCTACGGCTGATTACCGAGGTTAAGCAGCATTGGACGTGGCCACTACTTGGATGGATGACCACCATGGAAAACCACATGCCGCTCGCACATCCCACCACACACATTTGATCCTGATTAAATCATTTTACTGGGTTCCTAAACTACATCCACCAACCCCTGCAAGCTGCAACCATGCTGCACACCCCGGCTGAGCACTGCGGTTAAATAGCATCGGGCGTGGTCACCACTTGGATGGGCGACCGCCGAGCAGTGCCGCGCGCCGCTTGCACAACCCAAACACTCATCCATATCCTGGTTCCATCTAATTTATTCTAAGTCCATCGAGCAGGTAAAGCCGCGAGCGGCTAGGTACTGCTGACAAATGACATCCACCTGGGAGAAGTCCCAGGTGACCTGCACTTGCTTCTGGCTTCCGACTCCCTGCCCTCGCCTAACCAATCAATCATCATCCACTGTCCCCCTCCCAGCTCCCGATGACAACGCTTTAAATGCACACACATCAAACGAGGCGGAAGCTGACACCCCGGACCCCATCCCACCAAAAGCTACTGAAAACTCAACGAAGAAAACCACCCCGAAGCCAAAACCCCAGCGAAAGCATTCTCACCTAAAAAGCAGGTTCCTCTTCCCACAATTTCATCCGCAGCACCCCCAGCTCCTGTCACTTCTCTAGCTACCTCCATGCCTCCTGCCCAACAACATACAATCCCTAACACCATCCCCAGTCAGCCATGCCCAGCGCCAGTCCCCGCAAGCGCCGCAAACAAGAAGCCACCGAGGATAGTCATACCCAATCAAAAAGAAATAAACAAAGTACTACAAATATGGAGAAACATCTGCCCTCCCAAAGAGTACAAGATTCAAACTAACCGTCAGGGCCTTAAGGTCTTCTTAGAGGATCGGCGATATTTCACCCCAACTCTAGAGACCCTACAGCGCGGAGGGGTACATCACTATAGCTTTACGCCCTTGATGAGCTGCCGCTGCGTTTCGCCATTAAGAAGCTCCCGCCCTTCCTCGACCTAGAGGAAATCCGAGAGGATATCAACAGCCGCGGCTACACCGTGGCCCACCTAAAACAACTACAAAAGCTAGGTAGGCCACTACCCATATTTGTTGCGACCATGGAGCGCACGGAAGCCAACAAAAAATTTATTTTAGAAATACACATATGCCATGTAGTAGCTCAGATTGAGCAATTCAAAACAGAAAACCACACCCATCTCCATACATACCAGGAAGAGACCCAACAGCAGCTCTCTAATCTCGAGAAAAGGATCCCCAACAGCAATGAAATTCTTCACCGCACCATGGAAGAAGTGTTCGCCATGCTTTCCTCCTCGACGCTGCACAGCACGGGCAAGACTGGCAAGAAGAAGGGTTCCAGTACCTAGGGGATAACCATCCCCCCCTGAAGTCGGCCGTTTTCTTCTTACACACTGGACCAAAAACGACTGACCAAGACTTCAAGAAAGCGAAGCCTGTGGCCTGTGCCCAGGTTAACCAGCATTGAGGTTGGTCGGAAGTTGGACGGGTGGCAGGTCCACCCAATATCAAAAGAAAAATTTTATTTTCCTTTATTATTCTCCGATACATAACATTATATATACACAAATCTTCAAACATCCTGACAGGTAAAGCCGAGATTCGGCTAGGTACTGTCAACTACTACCCACCTAGGATAGGACCTAGGTGACCTGTACCGGCTTCTGACTTCTTCACACCAGGGTAGTAGCGGCCCGGCAGCGACAGAAGAACGTACTACCTGCGAGGGGACCCGACCGACAGGCTACGAGCCCAGCGGCGGCGCTGTCGGCGAGCGACCCAGGCAGCTACTGCCCAATACAGTATAGCTGAGTAGGGGAGCATGACGGCAGCTAACAGTCTTTGACTGGAACCAAGGCGCCTTTCGGAGTTGTTCCGCTGCTCCTCGTGCTTTTTAGCGCTCACTAGCTGCACTTTCTCTCTTTCTATTCCATTTTCCTCTTTCTATCCTAGTGTACATAATCCTCCTCCCTTTAGGTTACTCTTTAAGCTCCACGGCCATACAGACCATCACAGACCTCTTTCACTGTAGGGTGCGTATTGAGGATTACGTCGCCCCCAGAGGCCCCTTACAGTGTGGCAGATGCCTTCGGTTACGTCATCTCACCCGGAACTGCGAGGCACCACAGGTGTGCTCCCGGTGCGCCGGGCCACATCACATCAGCAAGTGCTGCGCCACACACCGAAAGTGTGTTCTCTGTGGTCACACAGATCACGGAGAACGCTGGAGGGGCTGCCCAGTGTATTTGAAACTCGCCAATCCTTCTGCTTTTTCCTTACCAAACAGAACATCGCCGCCCTCGGCACGGGACATGGTGTCCGAAGGCCGGGGCATATATGCTACCAGGACACACACCGCCACTGCTCACTCAACCACCAACATACACACCACCCATCACAACACCACAGCCGCAAGCACAAACAGAACAAACACAACACCAACCCTAACACAGCACAGCAGCCTTCCGCTGACACACCACCATAGAACACAACCAACACTATCACACAACCACGCCCACTTCCCACACACCTCACAAACAGACCAGCACCAAGCATAACACGAACAGCAAATACCCATCAGAACCACCACACGCAACACCGCCACCCAAACAGGTCCCATCCCTCATTCCCATCAGTTCCTCGCTCTCTCCTCACAGACGACACCCATCTTGGCGGCCTATTCAAGGAATACTCCGCAAGCGCTGAGTGGTACCTCCATCAACTGGGCGATGGTAATAGGGCAGCGGGGTATTTCGCACCTCTCTCTCAATACCATGTACTGCTGCTATACTTAATGCCAGATGTAAACTCCCAACGGGCGCACATTCAGCCTTTCATAAAGGTAATAGCTCAATACGCAGCCACATTGAGAAGTGACCATCACTAGCACTAACACCACACTCAACACTGAACAACTATGGATAGTTACTCAACAAAGACACAGAAACCAAATCCTTCAGTGGAACTGCAGGGGACTGCGATCACATCTGAACGAACTCAAATTTCACCTAACTGACAACCCAATAGGCATAATACTACTTAACGAAACATTCCTCACACCACAAACACGCGTTTCCATTCCTGGCTACCGCATTTACCGATCAGACCATCACAGCGGGAAAGCCCGCGGGGGCACCGCGATACTAGTGCACAACAGCATACAGCACGAGGAAAAGAAAATACCCACACTAAAACACATGGAAGCAATCGCAATCACAGTCCGCACCTCAGGCCAACTGTTAACAATAGCTAGCGCATACAGCCCACCCGGGCAACTACACACCAAAGACATTGACACCATTCTAAACTTAGGCAACCATGTACTAGCAGCTGGTGATTTCAACGCTAAGCACGATGCATGGGGGTGCTCAGTTAACACTGCAGGCAACCAGTTATTCCAACATATGGGGAACAACAACAATTACATAATAGCCCACAGGGGCGAAGCAACCTACATACCAGCCAACCCGAATCACACCCCACACACCCTAGACATAGCAATCCTCAAGAACACGCTCTTTCGGTACACATGCAGAATAATTGATACACTTGCCTCTGATCACTTTGCCGTATTGATAGAACTCGAGAACACACCAACCTACAAACCATCCCCCCCCCCAGAAGAAACTTCTTTAATGTTAATTGGGAGCAATTTCGCGACAGTATACCACCACACTACTGGACACAGCCCCCCTGCAGTCCCCAGCGAATGTAGACGAAGCAGTAACGAAACTAGAAGCAACCATACAAGCAGCCATTGCGAGCACAGTCCCACTTCTACAACCGCACAAACGCGAGTACTACTACACCCCTGACGTACTAGCCCTAATACGTGAACGCGACCACGAACGAAGAAAATGGCAGAGAAAACGAAATATTCAGCATAAAATCAACAAGGCAGCGCTAAATAGCGAAATTAAAACCCGCGTCAAGCTACAACTGCAAAATCAATGGGACCGAATTCTGTCAGACATTGAACCAGGGACTAAACAAGTGTGGCAACTAACAAAGCGCCTAGTAAAAGAGCTACTAACAATCCCACCCTTGGAATCCCCACCCAACCACAACAACACGCGGAGTCCCCGGATGCCAAGGCCAACCTGCTGGCAGACGCATTTGAAATTGCATGCAAACCAAACACCGACCCAATGGACCCAATCTTCTCAGACCAAGTAGAAGACAGCGTAAAAACTATACCAACAGCGCCCACACACAACAAACTCCGCAGAACGCACCCGTCTGAGCTAAAATACATAATCCAGCACTTAGCAGCCAACAAGGCACCGGGGACAGACAAGATACCAAATTTGGCATTAAAACACCTCCCCGACTCCGCCCTGCAAATCCTCGCAAACATAGCTAACTTCTACCTGCAAAATGGATACTTCCCCTACAAATGGAAACACGCAGAAGTACTAATGTTCCCCAAACCGGGCAAGGACCGCTCACTTCCGAACAATTACAGGCCCATTAGCCTCCTCAACTCGATGAGCAAAGTATTAAAGAAAGTAATTCTAAAGCGCATTGTAGCGCACATAAAGAAACATAACATCATTATTGATGAACTGTTCGGTTTTCGCGCCAGGCATTCCATCAGGCTACAACTAACTAGAAGACATGTTTAGGACCTGACATATATGTGGATGATATTTTTGTCTTTGTACAAAACAGATATGTAGAAGATGCACTCAACTATAAAATTTACAGAAACCCATGATCAAATTCATTATAGAAACTGAAATTAACAACACTTTACCTTTATTTGGAGTTGATTATAAAATGCAGTGACAAGCTGGAATTTGGGATTTACAGAAAAGACACACAAACTGATAATTATTTGAAAGCTCACGGTTTCAACCCTAGGCATCCATAAAGTTTACTTACCACCTATATTCCAATAACAAATTTCAAAAATTTAAACAATACATCACCTTAGCACCTAAAAATAAGTACAATGTTGGCAAATTGTTGAAACTACATAAAACAGACCCCAGACCTAAAGAAGGAAATTCTGGCATATGTAAGATTAATTTTAGGCTGTAATAAGGTGTACATAGGCAAGACAACAGGAATTTGGGTATTTGGTTAAATATTAAACACAAACAGATAGAAAAATCAGTGGCAGCAGCACATTTTTGGAATGAACACCATGAAATAGAGGACATCACATTGTTAAAAGTAGTTCAACACGCAAAGGAACTCAATTTATGTAAAGAAAATTTATAAAGAAATATCAACATAGACTCTATATCCCAAAGGCAGACAACTTTTTTTAAGTTCATTAATAGGCCACGCACAGTCACTTACACCTCCAACATAGTTTGAACCATCTGTCATTCTATGGTTGACAATGTGAGCAAGGTCTCATGTAATCATTCTATGGTTGACAATGTGAGCAAGGTCTCATGTAATATGTCCCAGTTTCTCAAAAGAGTGGAACATCAAGAGTGTTTTTATTGTATTAACATGATTTTAATCTACCTAAGAATAAATGATCATTTCAATGTGTGGATTCTTTCATTCATCATTAATTGTAAATAAGTTTGCTTGCCGTACTGGTCAGAAACAAGCATTTCTCTTTCGTAGCGGCTACTTGCGAGTTGCATTTCTTAAATCTTAAACCATAGTGTGATTTGCTGTAAAGCACAGTGCCCATTTATGTTCTTAATTTCTATTTTTTATATTTTTCATATTGATTTCATTGTATTATTGTTTCAATAATTGTAATTATTGAGGGGTCACACAGTAAAATAGATGCAAGCCCTGTTATAGTTTGTTTTTGAATTTATCTTAATACTTAATAAATTTCAAATTTCATTATAGTAGATGTTTAAGGGGGAAAAAAAAAAGAGAATTAGTAGGTTGTAGAGACTGTAGCTAGCTGATTAAATAATGGTATAGGTATAGTAATTTAAATATTTTATTTTAGTCCCCTGGATTAGATTGCAGTCTAGTCCCCTGGAATTCCAGTAGGCTACCACTGCTGAACCACGAACTGGAGTCTGATGCAATCAAAGTGGAAATTTTGTACTTCATTTTAATTAATTATTTAGAATTTAGACAAAGGATTAGTATAAAATCATCGTTGTATTAAAATTACTGTAATTACGATGAGGTACACCTTAAACGGCCTGGGCCAGATAGGTGGAGACCCTTTGTAGTTTGTATTTTTCTTAGTACTCTCAATAAATTTCGTGTATATATACTTTTTAATAATTTCAACCATTTAAGTTCCAGTAACGTAACATCAGACATCTACTAAGACTTCCTCTGGAAAATTCTGTATGATATTTCTACAAATAAAACCCATGTGAAAAATAGTGCAAATGTAATAATGCATTAAGCTATATTCAATACTTTGTGACATACAATATAAACTAAAGTAACGTCATTTTTTAAATAGTGCATCTACTAATGTAGCTTCTCAGACTGTCTAAGGTACAATCACTGGATGCAGAAATTTACCCCAAAGCAGAAAACTGTACGAATGTATGTTATCCATGTTGGTTAATTATTCTATTTAATTTCTATATTTGCTATTACTATGCGAGTTGCAACAGAATAGGTTATTAGCTCTCAGGGTGACCACATGTTGTAAGTGATAAGTGTGGCAACGCTTCTCCCCTCCACTCACAAATGTCAATCCCTTTCTAATTTTAATCAAGCTATAGATATCATTTTCAAATTCTGTTAAAATGCTTTGGACCATGTACTGGTAAATAGAGTCCTGGATTTACTTAGTGGCTTCAGAATCATAAAGCATGTGGTAAATGAGAAGCTAATTATACTGGATCCTTCAAGCTGCTGTGTGGAAATGTGAAATACTTCCATCAAGCTATTTAAGATGGATAGACTACGATAATTTCTGATGGTAATTTGAAGACCCATTTGGCATTGAAATTAGCAGTTTATGGTTCAGAAATCCAGATAATTGTGAATGAAAGCCCTAATCAGAGCAACTGGATTGCATAATAATGTAAAGAAAAATGTAAGGTACTTGGTGGTAAGTGTCCAGGTAGCCTTACAGTAAACGTCATAATGAACCTTGAATACCAACATGCGTATTGAACGAATGCATAACACCTTCAATCAAAATGTATCTGCATGGGAAACACACAAAATGCCCTGATAAAGCAATATATGTATTAATGACCTTCATTAAAGATAAGCTTTTTCACAGAATAATTATCCTAACAAAAGGAAAAGTAACTTCCAAAGTGAGAGAGTACACCATAAGCCTGAAAATAAAAAGGGGATGATGACGGTTGGCAGATCATCTTCATTGAACGTGACAGAGAAATATTTTGTACAAGCTAATGGTGTGCAAATTAATCAGCAGTGAATATAATGAAACCCTGCTTATGAAAATAATGATTTAGTAATAGACACACTTAGCAATACTAGCCCAAGTGAGCAAATAAAGACGCAACTGTTCTGTTCCATTATCTCAGCTAAAAGATAAAATTGCCTGAGTGTTTTTTGATGCATTTAAGGGAATTTGCACAAGCATGGAACTTGAGGTTGTTCAGAAACACACAACATCCTTAAAGGCAACACACAATTAGCTGCTGTTCAAAAACAAAATGAACAAGTATTCATGCCCACAGGCAAGGAAATGTCCCAAAAGGGAAAAATTTTTGCACAGAGAAGGCTCTTTGGAACAAAGAGGCTAAAGAAATTTCATCGTATTCATCTTTCAAAACCTGAAAAAGCAGAAGCCCATAAAATTGCACTGTCATTGATTATAAAATCAGATAAAATGGACACTAGCCCCACTTCAAATTAAGAAATATCACGCTTATCATGCACACAAAACATATACTGTTTAAAGCACATGACTTTTCCCGTTCAATAACCATTTCCTTTACATTTTACATTGCTACTTTACAGTTCTTCATTTCCCTGTGTGATGAACAACAAACATGCTTTCTACCGAGTTACTTTTGGCTTAAGGTCGCTAGTTTATAACAGACTGTTAGAAACTACAAGTAAAACGAATTATATAAATAGTATGATAATCCGGTCAAATACCCATGGACATGATTTCTCATAATGCACCAGAAAGTTCATTTTTAAAATCTGACAGAAACTCGCCTTCTGAACCAAATTCTAAGCAGATTTAGGAAGGATATATGAAGTTAACTATAATGTTATTTTTTTATACAGTCTGTACATAACCTAAAAATGTAAACTGTCTTCGTATATAATGAAGAGTGTAAAAATGTAAGTAATTAACCTCTCAAGACAATGTACTACTACTACTATGCACAACAAACAATGCACGTAATTTTATTTACAGCCCATAGAGGTACCAATATAAAGTGTTATATTGAAGGTTATAGTGTACAAAAATAACGTCCCAGCCTCTCGATAACATTTACATTGTGAAGACTTGATGTTGTCAATAGTTTTAAAAGAGATGCAATTTAAAGGCAGCTACGTAACAAATTGCATAACTATTTCACACGTGACACATACAATGGTTATTGTAAATTAGTATAATTATTTTGGAGGGAATATTGTATGATACTAAGCAATCGAAAGAGATTGAACATGGCTGAGAATTCTCAGGAAATTGAATGTAACAAAGCCCTTAGAAATAGGTAATTCAATACAACTTATGGAGGTAGCACGAAGTGACAGTCAGATAGGAATAGTGTTACTATTGCAAATAAGGGCAACAGGATGTTAAACATGATAGAGCTGATGATGCAGCTCCAGTTAAGTGATCAAGGAAATCAAGAGAGAGACGGAAATTAGACGCTAGGTTTGAAAAATGGGACAGGAAAACCAAGAGAGAGATAGGAAACTAGAAGCCAGACTTAAGGAATTAGGGCAAGAAAATCAAAAGAGAGATGCAATTAGGCGCTAGGTTTCAAAAATTGGGACAGGAAAATCAAGAGACAGACAGGAAATTGGACATGAAAATAGAAAAACAGCTAAATACAAACTAGATAATGTATGCTAGACTAGAATTAAAAATAACAGATCAGAGGCACCAAAAGACATGGGAAAGTGAAGTAGGAAAATCAGGAATAACTTTAGCAGGGTTATGAACAATTGGAATCTAGGCTAGAAAACTGTGACCAGGCCAGACAGGACATTAATTCCGTGATTACCACAAAATGCTCAACTCTAGAGGATCAAGTAAATTCTGAACCCAGGTCAGTAAAACTAGTCATTAAAGCAATGGATAGGAATCAGGAGGAACTTATCAAAAAAATATCAGAAATCCGAGAATATAGAAACAATGGTGTAAGCACAGAACAGGGCACACAATTCCCAACAACCCAGGACACATGTTCAGCCGTGCCAGCCAGCCCAAATATTCATCAGCTGATAGGGTTCAGTGACCCTCCATTAACTCCCAGTCGAGAAAACATGAATATGCCTTCCACCGGCACAGTCTCAAAAAATGTAAATCCAAGCATTCATATACCTGAACTAAACACTCCCAACCCTTATGCCGCTCACGCGGTATATCAATCATGGTCGCATGCTTTAATGAATGAAATCAGCCCACCTGAATTCTGGGAAGAAAGAAATGATCACACCCCAAGTTTTATAGAGAAGATGGAAGACTTGTTTAAAATAAAACGCGTCCCAGAGGAAATAAAAATCGTTTTTATAAGGAAACGTTTAAAGGGACAGGCCGCAAGTTGGTTCAGACTGGCCTTGTCTGATTGTTATCATTCGACCATTTCAAAATTCTGTTTCTATCTAGATAATGGGGTGAGACAACAAAAAGTGATAAAATTAGATCTATCTAACAGCCGCAATGGCCCAAGCTTAGGAATAAGCATGGTGAATTATTTCCTTGCACTGGGAAGAAAGGGAAAAATGCTACAACCCCCAATACAAGATAAACAACTGATATACACTGTGGCACACCACTTCCCTGAAAACAAAAGAAACCACCTGACAGTGGCAAAGCCTAGCACGTTCTCAGAAATGATCGAACTGCTATCAGCGTCCGACCTTCAGAGGAGCCGCCAACATGAATATAGGGGAGAATATCCTTGCGCCTCTGAAAATAGATAGTATCGCAGCAGGAACATGAGATGGGAGCATCGTCACGTTGCAGATTCGAGCCAGGTACCTAACAAGAACACCAGAGACAAGTAAACATGATACGGACTTCAGGAAGAACAGGGGAAGACACAGGTCATTTTGGCTGGACCCTTCCATATCATCGTGCGGGTGGAAGAGAAGAGCAGGTTTCGAACCAAGGACCAGAAATCAAACGGATCGTCCAGGCCGCCAAGGAGGAGGAATGAGTATTGGTACCGGTCATCAGGAAGACGAACACCGACAATGGAACTCCAGACCACAGAATGTGCCGCATTCTCCAAACGCCTCACCTATCCTACCAAGAAATGGAAAGACGCAGGAAAACCTTCCCTCCGAAACCTTGCGGGTGGAGTGATTTCGGGAGATGAAGCCGTAAACGGAACCACCCCGGACAATGGCCACGAAGACCCAATTCTCTTGCTGAGGAGACAAGTACCCCGGTTTGCTGAAGAACAGAATGATGAAATTTTCGACACTCCAAAAATAAGAAATAACATAAACGACATGTTCTTGAGTGATCTACTTGATACCTATGCGGCAAAATGTTTGCAGCCTTGATTTTCTCGAAAAGCAGAGAGGAAACAACTTAGATATACAATGCTTGCCAGTGTGTGCCATAGGAAAGAAAAATGAAAGGGTTAAACACCAAGTTATGTTCAAAGGAGGCATAGGAAATATAAGCCTCGGTATTTATTTCTGGTAATCCCTAGGTTAACAACTGACATCTTTGGATGTGACACTTTATTCCCTGGAAAAGTCCTCACAGACTTTAGTACAATAGATTAAATGTTCAACCAGTGACGAACTTCATTATTGCAGTGAACAATCTCCTTCCCGCCCCAATGACTTTACGTCATTAAAAACTCCAAAATTTACCTTGAGATCCCATTCCATTTACATTACATCGAAACAAATACGGTTCCAAAATTGTCGACATACTTTGGGGCTATAATCCCGTTGCAAAATCTAGAATTGTGTTTACACATGCACTAAGAGAGACTCCGCCCGCCACATTTCAGTTTACTCTGAGCACGTGTTCAAGAGCCAAAGTTCGAAATATCGTGTGGTTTTAGTGTTTAGCTTTATTACGGTTTTTAGTGTGGACTCTATTGCATTCTTAAGTGCTTTTTAATATGCATATATATTAATGCTATATCAAGTGTGACCTTTTCTTAGTGTTTTATCCTTATATATATATAATGTAAATATTGATCTCAAGTGTGACTTTTTTTAGTGTTTTATCCTTTTATATATATATTAATGTGATCTCAAGTGTGACTTTTTTAGTGTTTTATCCTTTTATATATATATATATATTTATGCGATCTCAAATGTGACTTATTCTTAGTGTTTTACCCTTTATATATATATATTAATGCGATCTCAAGTGTAACTTTATCTTAGTGTTTTATATTTTTTATTTATTTACATATATATATAAATATATATTAATGCGATCTCAAGTGTAACTTTGTCTTTTATCCTTTTATATATATATATATATATTAATGCGATCTCAAGTGTGACCTTTTCTTAGTGTTATCCTTATATATAGTTCTGTAGATTCTGAGTTGAGTACGAGCTCAAGGATATACAATATGTATTAAAAAAGCAACTCATTTTGCAGTTTTTTATATTCAGCAATGTTTTAAATTCCAAATGCACTCACTTTGACAGTTTTTGCTGCTTCAATGCTATCAGTAACTAAATGATCTAGATAAAGAGAAATATAACTGGAGAAATGGAATGGTAAAACTCTTATTTGTTTGGAAGATATTGATAATGCCATTTTGAGTATGTGATGCGAACGACTATAGGATTAGCTAGTACAGAGTCAGAAAATATTTAAAACACCTAAGGAAAAGGAGCATTAAAGTGAAGTGTGAACAGTTTAATCAATGGTGAAACTTGAATCCGCAACTTCCACAGTGTCCCTCCACTTCAGTGATTTTCCTATCCCATCCTCCCCTGATAAAATTCCAGAAATGCCTTATAGTAATTTCAACATCCCTGAAACGACCGCGGCAGCAGGAGGATTCAACGCAGGCTTCATTTTTGTAGTGATATACAACATCAACAATAAACATCGCCATTCTTCATCAACAGCAAACTTGGCACCTCTCAATACACCGCTGTTAATTTGGCTTCCCAACGTGGAGCTGACAATTATAATGGAAATTCTCCTATTCATAAAACCCCACCAACTTGGCTCCCAAAGTCGAGGCAGATAATCATTTCCCCCCATCTCTTAATAAACGGCAGTATATTTGGCACCCCAACGTGGGGGGGGGGCTGATAAACGTTCCCCAAGCCTTCATAAACCCCCACACTTTGAATTGTTTAAATTTGTTTCTTAATAAATCATTAGCCGTTTAGATTAGAGTAACAGCATTTCACATTTGTTCATAACAAGCATATTACACGCTTATAACGTACTTATAACGGAATAAAACATTCAACATATACAATATTAACACCGAATGAAACTATGGAATAAAAATATCCGGTTCTATATTTACTTGCTTTGGATTGGAACATACGTATTTTATATTTGTTAATAGCACAAGCATATTACTCGATTATAACGTTTTTATAACCGGATAAAATACTTTACAAGAAATAACGATATTAAATCCAAATGAAAATATTCGGTTGTGCTTTTCAGTTGTCATTGTTATTTAGCAAATTTATTTCACATTTATATTTAACACGAGCATATTACAAGCTTACAACGCGCTTTTAACCGAATAATGGAAATAATATCTAAGTAATAATATTAAATCCGAACGAAACTATTGAATGAAAACGCTCAGTTGTACATACTTGGCGTTACAAGCTGGATCGAATGCTAGAGCTGCAATCTGGCGATCTCCTGAAAAGAATCTGTTGCTAATGGAGGTATGTCTCACTTGGCGTTACAGTTGTCATTTAAGTCATTCTGTTAGCAATTCACAAATGTATCATAAACATTTTAGAGCTATCTTTTGAGAAATAAATACCTGCGTGATATGAAATTTATTGATTTACATAATGTGACGTTGACGAAGTAGCTGTAACTTATCGTAATAAATGTACAATGTTCAGAAGAAATACATTTGAGTTTGGAAATGCAAAAATATCAGTGTTACCAGTCTTTTAAGATGTGCAAATAATTGTCAAACTAAGGTTTATTGACAGAATGGCAATGGCAAGTTCAGGATCTTGTAAGGTTTCCATTTAGTTTGTTCAAAAGCTACACGATCTCTACAATGAATGAAAAGTTCAATTTAAATGAGATATTAATTAAAACGTCATCTGCATGCTAGTGGATTCATGGAATTCCATGCTACTAGTGGTATCAGCTGCTGTTGGCATCGCTTGCTGCCAGTGCTAATGACTGAATTCACACGAATGTGAGGTATTGTCACATGTCATTCTATTAGCAATTCACAAATATTTTAAAGACTTCTTTTGAGAAATAAATACGAGTGTGATAAATAATTTATTAGTTTACTTAATAATACTTTAACGACGTATCTGTTTCTTTACCCACCAGTGAATCATCGTAATAAATTTACAGTGTTCAGAACAAATAGATTTGAGTTTGGAAACGAGTTTTTTTTTTGGGGGGGGGGAGACATTTCGTATTTGCTTTACAAATCATGATACACCGGATACCAATAAGATGCACTTTCTTTTCTTGTAAAACCTGATACAACGGACACTAGCCCCACCTCAAATTAAGAAATATCTCGCTTATGCAGGCAAAACTTATCTGTTAAAGGTGCATGTCTTTTCCCGTTCAATTACCATTTCCTTTACGTGTTACATTGATACTTTGCAGATACTCATTTCCTTTTGTGTGATGAACTAAACAGCTTTCGACTGAGTTACTTTTGGCGTAAGGTTGCTTGTTTACGACACACAGTTAGAAATTACAAGTAAAACAAAGAGATAATCCTGTCAAGTACATAAACATGATTTCTTATGCTGCCCATCCATTATAAGACGCTGCACCGGAAAGCTCATTTTAAAAAATCTGATAATATCTCGTCTGTAGTATATATCCTTTTTCTGGTGATTAAATTATGCAAATGATATCAAAAGTGGGGATGTGGGGTGGGGTGGTTGGGGGGGAGGTTAGGGTGGGACGGGAGTGACAAGAGAGTACAAATTGATATCAAAGCCTCAATTTAAATCACAGATCAAGCTTTCAATGTTTTTTATTACATAGAAAATTGACATATACATGTGATACAAACGGAGGGGTTAAAATGCAAATGGTGGCGTGGGATATTTCCCCCCATTTACAAAAATGGCGGAGGGGGTTCCTGATGGTTCACACATCACTGACTGGTTTTACCCCTTCAAGCTGTACACACTGGCATGGCGCTAAATCGCTCGAAAAGATGCAAGTATAAAATTTAATTGCTAATTAAAATGCAAGCGATAACGTGAAAAGACGCATTATCAAAATACATACAAAAAGACGCAAATGGTATCGTAAATTAAGACAGATTCCAACATACCTTAGCCCTTCCGCCACTGGATAAAGTTCCCCACTGAACCGTCAGCATCCCTCTGGAACACTACACCGCTGACAAAAAGCTATTCTGTCTCCGTCCGGTCAGCGTTGTATACGACAGCTTTTGTTGCGTTTTATCCTCGCTTGTACTGGCCCCGTTACTCCATGCCGCTTACATGGCCGACCTCCCGACAAAGCCGAAGGTTACGATGTGTCAGTACACGGTCGATGTCCTGCTGTTGGCGCAAAACAAGAACCTACCGACCGCTCCAAAGACAACTAAGAGCTATCGGGGAATTCAGCGAGAAATGGCGTATGGCCATCAGCCCGAAGAAGAGCTCAAGACCAGACGACCGTATGACCAGCAGCCCCTCCGGCTGCGTCGCAGAGTGATCCCCTGGGTCACGAACGCGAAGTATCTGGGTGTTCTGTTGGATAAGCCCTTCACTTTCATCCCCCACACCAAAGGAAAAATCACGCTAGGTCATGCAGCTCTCAGGCAGCTGTATCCAAATTTCCTTTCAAAAACAATGCCAACTCACCTAACACTGCGGATTTATCGGGCCATCATAGCGCCCCTGATTCTGACGGTCGCGAGGTCTGGTGAGTGGTGGCCAAGTCCACTATTCGCAGCATCCAGCTCGTTCAGGATGATCTACGATACCGGCAGCAGGTTTCCGTCTAAAATTCTCCACGACCACCTCGGGGTTCCATATATTGTCGACGTCATCCGTGAGCGGGCGCAGACATTGTATGACAAATTTCCCTACCACCCAAACCAGCTGGCGCTCCTCCTGGGTCAATATGATCACAAGGCTACTATACGCCGACCCTCATACAAGGTCCCAAAGGACATCTTGGGCAGATAATCTATTATTGAATCAAACCACCCATTGCGACGCCTAAGCCATGCGGTGTTAAGCCGCATTGGCCGTGGTCGCCGCTTGGATAGGTAGCCACTCCAACTCAAAAATGTTAAGTCGCATTGGCCGTGGTCAGTGCTTGGATGAGTGGCCAAAAGCTTAACATCAAATCCATCAAAGAATCCCCGCTTAAACATTTTAGACGACATAATACACAACACATAAGCATATTCAACCCCACGAAGACCTATAGACCACACAGGTAAAGCCGCAGGTGCAGCTAGATACTGTGGCCCTCAACACCCGGCTCGAACCTGCTGTGGCTCTGGAAGGCAGTTACATCTCGTGGTAAACATGTCTACTATCAACAAACTTACTTTCAAGAGAGCAAGTATGGTCATCAACAAAGGCTGCAGAGAAAAGTCTTCTATTGGCAATGGTGATGGTTATGATCACCCTTCTGCCGGCAATGAGACTTATAGCAATAATGACGGCGAACAGACTTCTACCCGAAACTCGTCTGGTATCGGTGGTGATGCTGGGGATGTCTCTTCTGCCGTCAAGAGAGCACACAGTGGGAACAAGCTTACTTTCGAGAGCATGCAGTGGACGGGAGTAGAGTATAGTTGACGGCTTCACACCAATTTTAGACGGGGTCATCAACAAATACTCCGATGATAAGTATTCTATCGGCAATGGTAATGGTTGTGATCACCCTTCTACCAGCAATGATGGCTGCGACCAGCCTTCTATCGGAAACTCCTCGTCTGGTATCGGTGGCGAGGCGTCTTCTACCGGCAATGGTGGCGGAGAAACTTCTATTGCTGAAGAACCTTCTGCTGCTGATCATCCTACTACTAGCATTGACCCACAGGTAAGTGCAACCTTACAACCTGCTTTCGAAATTATAAATTATAACGAGAGGTCAGCTAAAATTTTTTATTCTGGGTATGCTGAAACTGAAATTATGGTGAGTTAGATGCCCAAAGATACAGGTCCTAACCAATGGGTTTCATGATTATTTATTTTTTGTTAAGGACAACCTGCTTATGAATCAGCCAGGGTTTATAGGAATCACGATTCATGATACCACAAAATCCTGCTAGGCCATTTAACATGAGTGTTCGTAGGTTTGATCAGTGAATCCCGAACCCATATTGAAATCAATTGAGAAAATGATGCACAGTAACAAAGAATTTATGTTGGGAGGGGCAATGAAAATTACGTGTATTTAGGCACATGAAATATCAGGTTCATGCTACAAACGCTGCGACGACTGTAGTAAAAACAGAGGAATTATAGAAATTAAAAACAAAGACAATCTTAGTCTACCTAGAGCCATCGCAGTGTGCAAATCCAAAATTGACGGGGATGTTCATTATGGTTCTATTAAGCGCTATGACCATCTGCAAAAACAAAAGGCTGTAGAATTGTGTGAACAAATAGGCAAAACCGATGGCCCGTTTACACTTGACGACGTGAAACTCTTTGAGACGGTACTAAAGGAGTATTCCATCACTATTTTTGGCGGCCATAATGGTAAAAATGTGCTCTACAAGTGAGAAATTAACACCGATAAACATATCGATGTAATATTCCACGACAGCCATTTTAACGCAATTGTAAACCTGCACGGGGCATTCAAGTGTAAGTGGTATTGCCGACATTGAAATTTTCCCTCACTTAATGAAAAAGAAACTCACCGGTGTGACCTAAACTGTGTCAAGTGTCGACAGAGGTGTCCAACTTCATTTGATAGGTATGTGAAATGCGACTAATGTCATCGCGATTTCAATGGGCAGACCTGTTTTAATAATCATATGATTAAGGGAAAATACTACCCTAAAACCATGTCAGTGTGTGACGTAGAAAAAGTCTGCCCGTTGTGCAACAAACTTGTCCATACGAGAAAAACTCCTCACCCGTGCAGGGAAATTTACTGTAGTACTTGTAAGGTCCATGTGAATGCTAACCACGAGTGCTACATGCAGCCGTACAATTCACCAAATTTGCGAAAGAATTTCGTGTTCATAGATTTCCAGTATACTCGGTACACTCTTTGTTCCGCAGGCGTTTTTGAACATGTTCCTAATTAGTGTGGTGTATAACGGTTGAAGCCGATGTATTCACGAGTCTCATACGATGTCCTATTGTACGCAGTGTGGTGTTAAAAAACGGGTATTTGACAAGGAGCCTGTGAAACAATTGTTCGACATCAAACAGCCCGGGTTCGAATCCCGAGACATTGTCACAGCACACAACTTGACGTCCTATGATGGGCAGTTTTTGTTGAAGCACATGGCGGGCAGCCTGAATTGGGACCCCGAGATAATTATGAATGGAAGCAAAATTTACAGAATAAAGTATAAGAGTGCGACTTTTCTAGACTCTTTGAATTTCATTCCTATGCCAATGTCTCGCTTTTCAAAGTCATTTCAACTCCCCGAATGTAAAAGGTTATTTTCCTTACCCTTTCAACACCAAGGAAAGCGAAAAGTATGTTGTTCCTGTACTTGATTAAAAATATAACTGCCCTGATGGCATGAGTGTTGATGCCCGAAAGATTTTCCAGTAGTGGCATAATCAAATTGTCTCTGACATAAAAAAAGAAATGGTGGCTTACTGTACAACTGACGCATTTCTCTCGAGTCAGGGTGTTTCCAAATTTAGGAAGATATTTATTGAACCGTTTCGAGAATGCGTCACCATAGCTCAGGCATGTATGAAAGTTTACAAGAAACGGTTCATGTCAGAAAATAAAATTCCACTTACTCCTGGAGGTGGGTACCGCTTAGCTGGTAAGCAATCGCGGGTAGCGTGTATCTGGCTGTCTTGGTTGGAACAGCAGCAATCAATCATAAAGCATGCTTATCGGTGCTGGGAAATGTGTGTATTTCTTTCATGGATGCTTCTACCACGGTTGCACACGTTATCCGAATAGGAATTCTAGGTTATACAACACGGGTAACGAGACCATGGGCTCCAGATATGAGGACACCGTGGTGGTCACGAAGATGAAGAGAGATGCTGGCTACCACGTGACCGAGATGTGGGAGTGTGAGTTCAATGCCTTGATTAAGGCCGATGGGGTTTTGGCAGAATTGTTCAAAAGCTATACCTACCCCTAGCCTCTCAACCCACGAGATGCCTTCTATGGTGGACGTACAAATTGTACGAAAACCTACTACGAGGCCTCTGGAGATATGAAAATGTTTTACTACGACGTGTGCAGTTTGTACCCGTTCGTAAATAAGACCAAGGCTTACCCCATTGAACATTCTAAGATTCATGGGGATAATTTTCCAAATTTGGAAGATGTTGAGGGTGGTGTTGTAAAATGAAAAATTCTTCCCCCGTAAAGGCTATTGCCGGAGCATAAGAAGACCGAGACATCACGACGCAGTCTCGACCTTCGGATCAGCGAGTGGAACACCAGGAAGACTTCCGTAGACACCATACCACCTCATAAAAGCCCAACCCCGAGAACAAATTAACTCACGTAAAAATTAACTTATATCATCGTCAAATTAATCATGGTCACAGCCAGCAGGGGTACGGCTTCGGTCCGGACCTGTGGCTAACTAGTCCCCCTAAAGGCGCGTGTTCCTCTGGAGACGTTCGCGCCGCTGAGAATCGGTCCCCGGACCGAGAAGCCGGGAGTGCACTAGAGGGACCAGCTGTCCCTGCCCCTCCCCTGCACCAGTTCCATCACCTTCCCCGCTTCTTGCCCCTCTTCCTGAGTGTCAATTCCGAGCTCTCAGACTGCGAGGGGTTTGAATTGATCCGCTCCAAGCGGCAAAAAAGGGCAGGCAGAACTCCTCCTTCCAAAAAAGCTGCAGCACCGCAGAATCCCACTGCACCCCGCCTCCCTTCCTTCCCCGCTCCTACACCATTTAAGATACCTTTCATCATTACTGATCCCTCCCGGAACCACGTAAGAATTGAGGGCTTTCAGCTTAGCCCCTCGGATTCAACCACTACTGCCAAGGCCAGTACCTATGGTACCTTTCTGATTCTCTCTTGTAATTGGGCGTGTTAGTAGAATTACCAACTAAGTCCACGGTGCTTCGGCGGTACCTGGCACATCTTCACCCACTTCCCACGCATCACGTAGACAGCAGTCAGGGCATGGATGGAGAGGCAATGTAGTTCCGCTTCGGATGTTTGCCACCGGGGAGGGCGGAGGCGTTCCCCCCAAATATAATTAAAAACAATCCCGTTTGGGCGCAATCACTTTGCAGAAGCCTTCCGTTAAGGAAACAAGTCGAGCCTGAATCGTCACCAAGACTTGGACCGCGCCACTGATGATTTCCTCCGTAGGCGGGGACATAACGTTTGGATATCAAAGCTCCAACAGACCATGGCTTCTAAGCCCGGGAGAAACTTCTAGTTATATTTGGTAACATTGTTAAACATAATGTGTGTGTGTATATATATTCACACACATTCCACGTGCGACTTAAAAACATAAGGCGTTCGCTTTTCTCCGCTGCCCCCCGCAGCCGTTCATGGAAAAGGCGTAGCTTCTTGAGCAGAACGGTTCAGGAAGTACGTGAAAGTAACAATCATACAACGAGAGACGGTTGTATCTAAAAATAAATCTTGTGTTCTTGCGGTAAGGTTGATCTGTCGTGTTTGTTGACGGCAGCAAACAATGAATTGGAGACCTTTTCGCGGAAGCTTTTGGTAAAGAAGGTGATGTTTTCCTTCTTCTCAGCTGGGGGTCATATTGTGATAGTTCCACTGGAGAGAGAAGACTGTTATTACCAGACGGCACACATAAAATTCCTGCCCCAAGCTTTCAATGAATTAAGAACGAAGTGTTCTAAGATTGGTCTGTGTGGCACCTTGTAGCATCGTGAATTTGTATATGTCCACATCGAACTAGTAACAGTCGAATTACTGCAAGAGCCAAATATTTGTCCCATCCCTGGATGTGGCCCCATTTGACCGTTATCTTTTCCCGAAAATAAAAGAAATAAATATCATGGCCATTGATTTTTATCACCTGAAGCCGCAGTAGTTGCATTCCAAGAATGCATTTACCTAAAGAACCAAGGCGTTCAAAATTTATAAAATGATCTGAACGGATGAAACGTATAGAATGCAATGAAAAAATACTTTGAAATAATGCAAATGTCAAATCTAAAATTTTAAAATTTTGTTTTCCGTCATTCTCACATATTTTACACTTGTGCCATAGTTAGGGATTGAAATTGTGAAAAACTGAAGGAGACTCTGCTACATCTCTAAAAGCAATTTTAACAACAGCAACACGCAATGAGTTCCTTACAGGCGATTAGACTTTCAGTGTCTGAATCTTCCCTTCAAAGTAATCCCACAGATTAAATTTAACTATTTTTGTGCAGTTTAATACTAAAGCCATAAAAAAAACATAAGCATGAGTGGACAATATATATATATATATATATATATATATATATATATATATACACACATTTTCCTTCTGTATATAAAAATGTTGAAAAGAGGCGAAGCGATTATTAAGGCTGTTAGGTTCAGGCTACCCAAAATTAGTGTATTGTCTTCTATTTTACTGACGAATTTAAATATTTCACTTTTAACTAGTATGCTGGGACTTAAACGTCAATAATATGGTCGAAGGCTGTCTGCATTAGCAAGTCTCTTAGTCATTTTTTATGTCTTCCAGAGAAAGGTGGGTTTCAATTTTGTATAGCCTAGCCTTGGTCTCAGTCATTGTGATTATATCTGCCTTAAGCGAATTTGTAGGGCCTTAAGCCGATCGGTAGGAACATGATGTGGATGATATCAATTAAACATATGACATTTACCTATGGTTAGCTGTTTGGTAATATATGTAATGATGCAATTATTTAACTTTAATAATCAGTTCTACATTATTAATACTTTTTAACACAGATGCTTAAACTCTTATCAATCGTATTTAAATTCACACCGCACTGCAAGATGTAAAATAGCCTCGCCTATGCAGTTCGTTTTTTTTTTTTTTTTTTTTTTTTTGTGGGAAAGAGTTATTCAGCGAGAGAGACAACACATGCTGAATCTTCAAGACTTTCATCTGCAGCAGGTACCGTTTCTTTAAAAAAGGGGGGGGGGACAAAGTGAAAGTTTTTTATAACATATTTGGTTTATGTAACTAGCCATTTTAAATTAACAGTGCAATAGAATGCCATATGAAGTTTACGTGATTAGTGCGCGACAGCAGTAGCGAAACCGCTTCTGGTTATTTGTCGTAGGCCGAGTACTATATTATCATCTCTTCAGGTTAGCCATTTCTACGCATTGGTCAAGTGCATCGGCATCTTGGATTATAGAGAAAGGGGCGTTAGAGGTCAGTGAAAACGTAAAGAATTTATTTCTAGAACGAGCAATTTTTATGCACAGAAAAGAACAGGAGATTGAGATAATATTCAAACTGACGTAAGGAGCAGGCATATAATTTATAAACGTTATTGATAGTAACACTGCCACAATTTTGCAAATGAAAACATTTATAAAATTAGTACTGCTAAACGCTCTTAGTAAACTGAACATATTTTTTCCCCTTTTCGGTGAAATGTATGCTTGAAGGCTAAATCTACAGCTGTCTGGTTGGTGTAGAAACTGAATTGCATGATCAAGTTGCTGCTCATATAGCTTTATAAATTACGTATATCATACTCTTACATGTACATAGCAGCTAGAGATTAGCATTATTAGATCTAACCCTTGTTCTCTCTGCCATATTCATTAAAAACATACTTTTTAAATATATATAAATGAAGTTTGATGATTCTAAACAGAAATATTACATTTTCTTGAAACAAATCTACATAAAACAATGTATTCCGAATAGTCATACTAATTTTCACATATTTTTTTTTTTTGTGTTTTCTGTTAAATTCCAGAAGGATGGTCAAATGAAATATGGTACAGATCCAAATTTCAATACATTCTATATAACTTAAAATACAAAATAATTATTTATTTCTCCATATAATGGACGTAAGTTCTTATACCAGCACCTTACGAATTTTCTCGTCCAAGAATGAAGTACTGTATAACAGATTTCCCATGAGTTTTGGTCTTCGAACCCGAACCTCGCCAATGGACTGAAGAGGTGAAAATCCGATGGAACCAGATCTAGACTCTGCGGCGGAATATACTTGTTTCCCACCTTCTATATTCCAAACAAGCTTTTTTTGTGATGTGTGAGGCTAGGCATTTTATACAGAATGTTCACGCCAGCGCCGTCATAACACCCTTTGCTCACCAGAGTGTTAGGTCCTTGGTATGTCGCTGTTTTGTTGTGGATCGTCCTGAAATTCCACCGGCTTGGAATCTGTTGTGGACATACATATTTCTTTTTGACTAAAAATAGTTTTTAATTTCTTATGAACTTCACTCTGGTTCACTCCTGAAACAGCTACAAGCAATTCCAAATTGACATAAATTTTAATCACGCTTTCCGTCTTCTTCATGCGCCAAATGCGGACTAGCAGAAGGTAAGAATGCTTGTTTGATAACTCTTCGCGTCGACTTAAATATAAAACACTCATTGCGTGGAGATCGTGTGCTTCGTTAACCTTATCGGACCGTCTTCGTAGTTCTGCTTCACATTTCGTGCTTCTCCTTGTCCAAAACTTCTTCCGCATTTAGGTACTCATAGCTTTCACTATAAAAACATTAAACAAAATAAAAAAGTAAAAACCTCCTACTATGGCCTAGGATTTTTTCCCTTGTTATTACACCAGTTATGGAGATTCAAGCCAACATATTATAATTTGCCGATATACAAAATATTCAGTCATTTTTTTCCTTTCCTTTTCCACCTTCACTGAACTGAGATCATGTTCAGAGGAACGTGGGAAGACACCTTAGCACTAACAATCGTTAATGCTAAAATTTATGTACTATCGACAGTGATGTGTCCAAAATTGTCAACATCAAAGCCTGCTTTTAACAGCAGGTACTGGAATGGCTGAAGTGCAGCTTCTTTCTCTTGCATTGCCAACTAAATAACAGACACAATTTCACTGGATAGTCCTCTTGATTTTCTGATATACTTAAATTGTACTTGATCATTAACTGCATTCCAGTATACAGGCTGAATTACTAGTGAAACCCAAATGTAACTCATTCAAAGGCACTGACACTGTTGCAGATCCCTTGTCTTATTCAGCTGATTTTGAGCTTGTATCAGATCGCCATAACATGAAAAGCAATTGGGAAGTATCTCCGATATGTTCTCTAGCCAAGATCAAGAAGTAGTATGGATTGCTTACGTACACAGAATGATTATGCTCAAACCCAAAGGCTGCTAACACTGATGGAGAATTGTTATGTGCAACTACTAGAATTGCCAACGAAGTTGGGCGTGTATTTATTTTTCTACAGCACAAATGCTTACAACTCTGATGAAATACTCTTTTAGACTGTTTTGCATCAACTGCTTCCAACTTGTAGAACTTGAGTGAAGAAGCGACAACATTGGGAAGAAACAAAAGATCAGTTCTTCAAGGCTGCTTCACTAGTTGAAATGAGTTTTTCTTTTAAACCCTTAAACCCACAGCTATAGGGGACAGATGCGGATAAGAGTTTTATTTTCCATCTTGCTGAATACAGCTATACTCTTACCAATCAGCAAAGTGAACCAAAATCTTTTAATAATAAAAAGGATGGTGATGGTAACATCTATGTCAATAGTGCATAGTTACAGCTCACATATTATATACAGCAGAAACTTTCAAAATAGAACTGTATGAATGGAAAGCAAATCTGTGGTGATACACCTTTTCACTAGAGCGCATTATATTTACTCACATTTAAACTTGTGCTTGTTACAATAATGTGGTATCCAGAACAAATACAAACGGACCTGGTTATAATTCAAAACACTTGTTCACTTCTTGATCACATGCAATATGTAGCCTTGCACACTAAAATACTATGGCCGTAGTTAAAACTTCCGTTTTTAAGTACAAAGGTTATACAAATATCAAAAATAAAACACTTTCTGTCGTTTTTCATATAACATCAATTATGATAAAATAGAAGTTTAAGACCACGCCATGGCATTACAGTGTGCAGAGCAAAGGATGAAAAGCATAAAATGTTTTGTTGTATACTGAAAGTACTAAATAATACGGAATAGCAATTTGCTTTGAATATTATACTCTAAGCTCAATTTCAGAATTTCCTTCTCATGTATTTAAATTTCACACCTTGTTGCTAAGATACGTCTTTCTTAGCTTTGTAGCGGTGTTATTGTAGCGACTACTTCGCATATGTTGCACATTGGCTCATCTAAGTGCCTTTCGTGGTGCATGATATGGCAATGTGTACTTCCTAAAAGCACCGCCAGAGTTAATGAACACGTATCTTATTTCTTTGCCTGCTTTCCATGTCTTACATACCTTGACATGGAAACCATGCAACCCGAGAGATAGTGAAATTTAAATGAATATAACATTGCAAATTATTTGACAGGGCTTTATCCATGATTTCGTGGCAATAATTCACTATTTTAAGAATAAATACGACCGTAACAGTTTATGAATCTCATTCCACGTTTATCTCTTTTATCATCTTGATACACTTTCTTTGCCTTCAGCATTCTACTGCAAACACTACAAATAATGGCTGCACTTATTTAATGGCGGTGCAAACTCGCCATATCACAGTGTTGTCATGGAGTATTTGTGGTATTTATAAGTGTGACCAAGCCACTAGTCACCCTCCCACACTCTGGTAACACTGCTGCCTCAACACACAGTCACGTTTTCACAATAATTTTATTCCTATGTTCTATAACATTAATAAATTAAGTACGAGGGAAAGTGAAAAATTGCCCGCATCTTGGTTTTCCAAGTCATTTACATAAAAGCAGGGTATGAACAAGTGTCACTCCGCTCTGCTACATAATCTTCATTCTTTTCGATGCGCTTGGTTCAGAGTATTCCCTACAAGGTTTTCGGTAAGTAGCGAAACAGTTTGTGCAATATTTCCCTTGTTCTTCGTAGATAGAAACTCGAAGACCTTGTAAACCTTCTTTGATCGGCACAGAGATTATAGTGGGGAGGATCGAGAACTGGGCTGTAGGCAGAATATTCCAGCACTCGAAACCCAAATGGTTTCAACTATCTGGCCGCCCTTGTTGACAATAGGCTTCGACTGTTGGTACAACTTATTTAGCTTCAGACGTTAACCAGCAAATCGCTTTATCTTGTACTGTTGATCGTACATCCCTTTTCAGTAATCCTTCAGTATAGATCCTCTTGAGCCCACCTCCCATCCAGAGAGAGATTAGAATCGCCTTTCTCCCTGAAGATTTGAGTATTGAATTTCTTCTTCGTGGTTATCTCGCATGTTTCCACTTTCTACTCTGGTGTTTGGATTCGAGCTCATAGTGACGAATCCGCGTTTCATTTCCTGTCAATATTCTGCCTTCATTGTTGCAGCAGTCGAATGAACGTCCTTTGCGCTTGTGCTTAGTGGTAGGGTCACTTGGAACCATCTCGCAGACTTTATGCAAGGCGAGTTCGCCCTGTATCATTTGATAGGCAGAAACACGACTAATCTGCAGAGAAGACTATTTAATTCGTTGGTATCATTGCTCCAGCTTTGTGAATCTTCTCGTCGGTTGCATAAGTTGCCGGGCGTACTGCTTATTCTTCATGCATCACTTTTCAGCTTAACTACACATACGAACTTAACCAAAACTTTCTTAAAAGCATCCGATGAATTTCAGTACAACACACCTTCCGACCAGACAAATAGAATCAGTTCCTCCTTAATGTACACTGTTAGGGAATAGTCATATTTACACTGTCAAAACAGCAACGGAAAAAAAAATATATAAACTTCTATTACGTGACCACAATGGCAGCAACTCTAAGCATGTATGCGCAGAAAGCAGTGACATACTTAAAGATGTATTTTTGCGGAAGTGCGGACATTTTTTGACTTTTCCTCGAACTTCTATAAGCTAACGAAGGTTATTAGAAATATTTGAAAAATAATTATTATATATTCTAACCCCTTTGGAAATTGCACTACATATTAGCGTTTTGATATACAAATCATACATGCAGGTAAGGATATTTCTGCAATAATAAAAAAAATGTATTTAGATGTTTCATACAAAATCAATTATATTAATCTTTTCATATAAAACTGCATTCTTTGCCTAACTAGTTTTATTCCTGCATTAATAGCATTACATTGATTGAAGATTTTATAGTTAGAAATAAGTATTAAACTACAATGAATTATAATATCAGTTTCAAACTCACAAATGTAATCAGTTACTATAACCACCAGTTGGCTGGGTTTTTACACAACTTTATAAATGTGTTTACTTCATTTCAGAATATGCTCCCTAATAGTATTGCAGTAGAATAGAATTCTCTACTCAACTTAAGAAACCTGCCCTATAGTTTTAGAAGAGAAAACTTTTATTTTTAGCATACATTTCATTTTAAGGGTACTTCGTTGAGATTTTGGGCCAAAAAATTCATATTTGGCTTTATGCATAATATGAAACTACATATTTTGCAGATATTTATACGTTTGCTGCATTTAAATGAACATTTCAATACGATGGCCTGCCTGCACATCCAAATTTTACACTGCTTTCAAATACTGGTTCAAAAAATTAATCTTTGGTTTTCTGCAGAATGTGAAACGGCACAGTTTGCACATTACAGCCATTTGCTGTAACTTGTATATTTTAAACATTATATGCACCTTTCTTTAAAACTATGAATTCCTTGTGCATGTGCAAAACACGCTGCTCCATATACCTGGTGAAAGTTTTACTTATGCAGGTACACGAGATCTAAAAAAAATTTAGTGACATTTGTACAAAATGACACTATATGCAAATATTGAAAAAAAAAATGCTTTAAATTATTATTTCATTAGCAATGTTAATGTTTACAAATTAATTTTAAAATATGAAAATGCTGAGATTAATAGTTTATCAGAAAGTGCATCTAAAGCAGCAAAACCATTGAATTAAAATTGTCTGGTTTATTACAATATTAATTGATAATTGCAGCTATCAATGAGTGTGTAATGTGCTTCAAAGTGCATTAGCAGTGCTAAATCACCTCAAAGTTATTTATAACTTCCACTTTAACCATTTCTGCATTTTTAATAGAAAGTTGTTAAAATTGTAAAACGGCAAGTAATTATATATTTATTCTGATATATGTTTGCATTTTAGACAGTTCCTGTTCATTTCTGTTTTTGCTTTGCTTCATTTAGTTCTGATGTGCTAAAACTGTAAGTGTGCAAATGTTAAATAATGCATATTTTTGCTAAATTCACAGATTCCAGTATGTCATCTCATTTCGCATTTTGTCTTCTCTTTTAAATGAAATTACACTAATTGGGGGGATCCAATTTTTAACATTCGCTTACAGTGCGCTAACCCTATTGTAACTAATTTACCATTTTCAACCAAATGTTCAAATACTGCAGTTGACTGCTACCATGTATAATTTAAAGCTCCATTTTTTCTCCCCCCCCCCTGCATACATATGGCCAAATTATGTTGCCCCACCCTTACGTGTTGTAGCATACGCTATGGGAACATGGAGCTGTAATGTAATGCTTAGTTACCTAGGGTCTTTAGGAGGAAATGTTACAGATAATAATTCACAACATTTCCCATTGCCAAGAAGAGAGGTTCTCTGCAAACATTCCAACACATTTGGTACGAGTGTTGGAATTTTAATATTAGTAATATTGCTGAAGAGGATCTACGTAACGGAATCAGTAAACACCACATGCAACCTGTTGGTTACAATCCTGAATTATCCTTTGCTCTTATGTAATGACAAGACCAGACGAGTTTGCCACAGGTGCGTTTAAATGTAGTGTAGTAATGATATTTTGGAGACACATGTATTGGAGTTCAATACAGGCTACCAGGAGGTCGTGCACAGTAAGTTACTATAAGAGCCTCAAGAGACTTGCATTCTTATGGAACAGTAGCACGATGGGTAAAACAAACACCCAGAGGTCGGTCATGTACTTTTGTTTATATTTTGTATTTAAACTTCAAACTCTCGAATTTCACAAATAACTTTGAAATTGTTTCATTAGTTATCAAATTGCTTGTGAAGATATTCAGAACCTCCTAGATGAAGATTATGGTTACCTGTGAAAGCGCCATATGTGAATGAAATATGCAAAGATCATTGCGAAAAGAGTCATTAGTATCATTAGTTTGCATTATTTTACAGACAACTTTTATTGCAACATTAAATCATTACAATCGGATACTGGGTAATTTCTTCTTTCAATTAGATGGCAAATGGTTATTAGCTTGTATCTTGTACATGATAATGTATAGAATGTAAATTAAAATTATTTTAATCGCGCTTAAAGCCGTTATTGGTGATGAGGCATCACAGGCGGTGAGTATTGGTAATATACGAGATGAAATGAAAATGCAAGGAAAGAATTTCAAGTTTGATCGACTTTTACATCAAACCTATAGCTTCCTCCAGGCCTCCTTACATCCAAGATTTTTTCCACTTCATAGAAATTTTAAAGGGAGTAACACTAGATGAGTTTGATGACATTTCATTGGCCACTGTAGGCGTGTCCTCTTTATACTATACATAAATATTCCACACGACGGAAGGCCGATCAGCCTACTTCCAGTCATGGGAAAAGTATTGGAAAAAATCCTAAGCCAGTTTATAAAGAACTCACTTCCAGAATCCACAGCCTTACCCAACCAACAGTTCGGGTTTCGTCCACTGCACTCAACGGAACTCCAGATATTAAAATTAACTGATGACATCACAACACAGTTCAACAATGGCAGTAGCACACTGGCCCTCTTTTTGGGTGTAGAAGCGGCCTTCGACAGGTGCTGGCACATGGTCTCCTCTACAAGCTGTATCACCAGCTATCACCACTCAAGCCATACATCCCCATGCTGGCCAGCTACCTTCAAGAACGCCGCTTTTACGTCCAAGTACTCCAAGAAAAATCCCAAACCCTACCCATGTCAGCTGGTGTGCCACAGGGGGCAGTTTTAGCTCCTTATCTGTACACATTGTACACTCGAGACATTCCCCCCGACCACAGATGTAAGACGCTACTCTACGCCGACGACACTGCCATATACAACCACCATACACACCCAAAATACAACCAGAGGGAGCTCCAACGTAACCTGGACAAATTCCTGACCTGGGCTGCCCTCTGGAAAATAGTGATAAATGCCGACAAAAGTCAACTAATACACTTCACCAAAACCAGGAAAAACGACATAGACATGAACTGTATATATACTTGTAAATATTAACTGTTAAGTATAGGATAGGATTTTTAATTATAAGTCTGTTAGGTTAACTATGTATTATTTCACCTTATATGTATGTGCCACTAAACAAGTCTCAGTCTTCGCACCATCACAGGAAGTTGTTCCCCTGGGCAAGCTCATTGCCCCCGCATGGGCTTCCAAACAAAAACTTTTTACTCAAAAACTGTCTATGTAAATGCTTAACTTAGGTATATTATGTACCTGTAAGGCTGCCCCATGTACCAGCCCAGGGAATTATAGTTCAATAAAAATCAATGAATGAATAGAAGCGATATCATACTTCTTAGACATGGGTAATGTACCCCATGCTATCTCCACTGAGTTCATCTGCCAACTAGCACATCTTGTGCTTATCCAAAAGCTTTATCTTTGAAGGTCAGCATTTCCTTCAAACTAAAGGGACAGCGATGGGCGCCCAGATTAGCCCCGTCCTACGTGAATTTATTCATGGCTAGATTGGAAGAAAATTACATTCATTCAAACCCCTAGCTCCTCCACAGCCTCTCGAACTCAAGCTATTTGGGCCGTCTGGATCGAACTACGGCCCCCAGCGTACCCGTCACTATGAGAACGGACTGGGACAAATTCAAAATTGTGTTACATAGCCTCGTTGACCCCAGGGCACGTTTCGAAAACGCAACAGAAATTGACCAAGGCATTGCAAATTCACTACGCACTGCCCACATAAACAGCACAACTAAAGACAAACTCCAGAGCAAATGGGACAGGTTCCCTGACGTCGAGTGTCTCAGTGCAAGGCGACGGCGTGAAACCGGTGACTCCCTCTTCCAAGTTGACTGCGAACTGGCTACGCAAGGTAATCAAGTCGCAGTTATAAATAAATCACTTATAATCGTAGAATAAGAAAACATATTCATAATCTCCTAGCATAAGCTAATAACTTAGGAAATAAGAATTAACGTAATCGAGTTACTAATAAAATATAACAAAAATGTATCAAAATATCAACAAAGTAGGACACATAGAATAAGTACTATGAAATTGAAAGAGATAACAAAATAAATTATTATTGGACTCATAGTTTATAAGAAATATAGTATATAAGCATTCTCTGCAAACTATTATGTAATCAAATGTAGGTAAAAGATGTCAATCAATAAAGCTTCATATACGTTTTGCTGTAGCCCCTAGGTAGCAGGATGTAAGAAGCAGAATGTATTTTTTTTTATCTGCCAATAACTTCCACAGATGGGAGAAGATGCGAAAATGCAGCCATTCTGATGGCTCAATGTGGCAACTTTTGCGGCAGGCAGTGGGCAAGTTCTCAATGAGACGCTTCAGGGACGAGGAGGGCTTGTCTTCTCGGCGGCGGAGAAGGCCGAAACTTTTGCAGACGTATTGGAGCAGCGTTTCCAACCTGACCCTAGTCCCGATCCTACACATGAAAACCTAGTTCACGCCTGGCTCCAAGAGCAAAGGTCAACGGAGCAACAGCAACACACAAAATTCTTCACGACTCAGGAAGTCTTCAAGCAGATTAAACTGCTTAAGAACGGCAAGGCCCCAGGCCCAGATAGCGTGACTAATAAGGACCTGGAGCACCTACCACGCAAGGTGATTGTTCAGCTTACAAAAATTTTTAATGCCTGCTTGAAATGCAATTACTTTCAAACTTCATGGAAGCAAGCTCGCATTGTGATACTACCAAAAGCACAAAAAGTCCTCGGCATGTTCAAAAATTTCGATCCATTAGTCTATCTGCTGTTAGTAAATTGCTCGAAAAAATTATTTTAATTCATGTACAAAAATCAGTTTCGAATCATGAGGCAATGTCAAAATATCAGTTTGGATTCAGGAAGCACCATTCAACTGAATTGCAACTAATAAAATTTACTGATGACGTCACCGAGCAATTTAACGAGGCCTTCACCTTGGCACCGTTTCTGGACAACGAAGCGGCCTTCGACAGACGCTGGCACGCAGGGATACTCTACAAAATTGACGATCATCTTCTCAAACTCCGGCCACTCCTGCCCCTGCTACAAAGCTACCTGTCGGAGGGCCGTTTCCACGTAGATTTCTCGCCACAAATCTACGACCAGGGAGATCCACGCAGGAGTGCCTCAAAGTGCCATCATGGCACCCTATTTATTTTCTATTTACACCAGAGATTCCCTACAGATACCAGATGCAAAATAGCTATGTACGCTGACGACACGGTACTATACATTCATCATTACGGTATCAAAACGCTGAAACGATACAGCAATCAATTCCTGGCCTGGTTAGAGAAGTGGAAAATCAGCCCACAAAAATGCACTCCGGTTTACTTTTCACAAAAATAAAAAATTCCCGAATTAGAAATTGCAGTTGATGGGCAAATACTACCGTTTCGACGGCGTACAAAGCATCTGGGAGTCACACTGACTCTAAAATGACGTGGCGACACCACATTCAAAACATTGCCAACAGTGGCCGGCAGCGCCTGAAAATGTGTGCCCCCATATTTAAAAGCACACAGGTTACGCTGCGAACCAAAATAATTTTATACAATGCATTTGTCCCCCGCTAACTGGCAAATGCAGCTAAAAAGACGTTGCAGAAACTACAAACAATACAAAACGTCAGCCTTAGGAAACTTCTGTGCGCCCCATTATTGACAACAAATGCTACCATACATCGGGAGACGAGGACAGAGCCGCTGGCGGACTTTTTGAAAATAAAGGTCGCAAACTATCGCAAAAATCTACGCACACCGGAATGTGGTAGTAAGAAATATTGGTAGTATTCAACCAATGCATCGCAAACATAAGCGAATCAAAATGTTTTATCTGCAAGCGACATAGGTCGCAAATTTTGTACATATTGTATATAACTGAAAAATTAATTATAAGCTAGATTTAGTTACTCAACTGTACATAGTTGTCAAAAAAGTATGTGTGTATATATACGACTTCAACAAATGATGATAAAACTTACCTTTATCCATCCCAATACTTGAATTCCCCTGGGGCCAGTCAGGGCCTAGACCATGACTGGCTTCATGGTAAATTCCTCGAGTCCGCAGCAATGTAACCCCCACTGATAACGAGGGTGCTTACGCAGGACCTCGATTCCTTTTCCTCCTCTACTCCTTACCCAAAGCCACTTATAATTAATTAGATGTAGTAAAAAAATACTGCAGACTGCAGAGGCAAATCTATTGGGAATGGTGATGGCTGTGTTCACCCTTCTAACAGCACTGATGACTGCGATCGGCCTTTTACCGTCAACGAGACTTTCGTCTGGTATCGTTGGTGGTGTGTCATTCGCCGTCAAGAGAGCACGCAGAAGGGACACACTCTCAAGAGAGCACGCAGTGGCGGTGAGTGGAGTCTAGTTGACGGCTTCACGTCAATTTTAGACGGGGTCGTCAACAAAGGTGATAAGTCTTCTATCATTAACGGTAAGGGCCGTGATCATTCTTCTACAAGCACTGGTGGATGCGATCGGCCTTCTACCGGCAATGAGACTTCTAGAAATAACGGTGGTGATCAGCCTTCTACTGGAAACTACTCATCCGGTGGAGTTGCGTTTATACCGGCAATTGTAATGGTAGTGATCATCCCTCTACCAGCACTGATGACTGCGATCAGCCCTCTACCGGAAACGGCGAAACTTCTATTGGTGAACCATCTTCTGCTGATCATCCTGCTGCTAGCACTGAGCCACAGGTAAGTGCAACATTGCAACCAACTTTCGAAATTATAAACCATAGCCAGAGGGGAGCTAAAATTTTTTTATTCTGGGTATGCTGAAACTGAAATTATAGTGAGTTCTATGCCTAAAGATACAGATCCTAACCAATGGGTTTCTAAGGTGTTTCATGATTATCTTTTGTTGATGACAATCTACTTAAAAATCAGCCAGGGTTCATAGGAATAACCAACCATTCATGATATCAAAAATCCTGCTAGGCCATTTAACATGAGTGTTCGTAGGTTTGATCAGGTGAATCCCGAAATCATATTGAAATCAATTGAGAAAATGATGCACAGTAACAAAGAATTTATGTTGGGAGGGGCAATCAAAATTTCGTGTATTTGGACAAATGAAATATCAGGTTCATGCTACAAAAGCTGCGACGACTGTAGTAAAAACAGAGGAATTATAGAAATTAAAAAAAAAAGACAATCTTAAGTCTACCTAGAGCCATCGCAGTGTGCAAATCCAAAATTGACGGGGATGTTCATTATGGTTCTATTAAGCGCTATGACCATATGCAAAAACAAATGGCTGTAGAATTGTGTGAACAAATAGGCAAGTAGTATATATCCCTTCCCGCGTGATTTTTATATAAATTTGATATCAAAAGTGGTGTGGGGTGGTGGGGGGGTGATTGGAGTTGGTGGGGGGTTGATGGGGTGGAGGTAGTGGTGGGGTATGTGGTGTGGTTGGTGGGGGGTGATGGATGTGGAGGTGTGGATGTTGGTGGGGGTGATAAGGGGTGGGGGGTTGATATCAAAATCTCAATTTGAATTGATATCAAAATTTCTGGTTGATTAAGCGATAGCAAAATCTCTGGTTGATCGAGTGTTGGATTTAAATCTCCGAAAAAAGTGTGTGTGATCAATTAGCATATACAATTACGCTGTAAAAAAAATGGAGAGCCCTTCCGCCACTGCGTTTCCAGTTCCCCACTGCTCGCCTCTACGCTGTCGCCGTATTTTATCAACTGTCATTTTTCAGCGTGTGGTAAATGTGTACGCTGTAATTTATTCATTTCTCTGATGAGTTAAGTGATTTGTCCACGAGGTGAAGCTTTTCGACAGCTTTTGGCTGTGAAGCTAGTATAATTTGCTTACCGTGCTTCATTTAACTCAAATTTGACACGAGTGCACTACCGAGTGAAGCCAATATCGGGAGTAGAAAAGCAGGTAAAAAACCTCCTCTCTGTACAAGAATCTTTTTCTTTTCCTTTAAGGAAAGTCGTTTGTTAATTAATTTTCTCCAGCTAGCTTTATGCTTCTTTAAGCGTTTTAAACAATTTATAGGTAAACTAACATGACCTCTGCGCACGTTGAGTACACACTCGGAAATGGCTTTAATTAGCTGAGGATTAGCACTTTTCAACAGTTTTTGTCGCAAAATAGGTTTAGCCTTGGCTAACACTGACAAATTTGCATATTGCCTTGCAATCAGGGGGCTACTCAGTCTGGCAATGCTCATCCTGTCTATGTCTGTGATTAAATAACTGAAATGTGATCGTTGCTCGTTTATTTAAACTCTCTGGGGAGCACACAATTAAAACCTTCAGAAAAGTGGTCAACAATTGGGTATAAAATAAGAAGGCGTTTCCCCTGGTAGGACACCGGTTCGATACCTGTATTGATTTGGCGTGTACTGAGTGCAATCCAACACTAGATACCCGTGTGGGTTTTCAGTAGCTTTTTCAAACGCCTCTAAAAGAAACATAGAGTTCTTTGGTTCGATCTGTTGACAAAGCCTATGAATTTGCATTTTATCTCTATTGTTTTTAAACACGACAATGTAGTTTGCATTTAGAGATATAGTTCGAAATTTCTTTCCTTGTGGAAACACGTTTTGTAATATGTAAATAATCCCAAAGCGTTTGTGATGTGAATTTCTAGTGAAAAAATTTGACACGTTTTCCCCGGAGGCTTGATACATTAAATCATCCAAAATAACTAAATCCCCCTCGTTAACAGTGTCGAAATCTGGTATACCTGCATGGGTTGCGAAGAACGGGCTTGGTTTAGGAGAATATTCTAATGGATGACACCACAACACTTTTCTCGCGGGTCTGTCAAACATTCTGTCTGCATTACTAATTAAATTTTTCACAAATGTAGACTTACCACACCGCGACGGACCTGCAATTAGCATAGTGCACGGGAAATTAAATTTAAAGTGTTGGATAGTAGACATTGTGGGCGACTGATGTGATCTCATTTAGACACGCCTTCTTTTATACCCGTACGGGTAGGAATCAAAGTTTTCACACTGTACACGTTTGTTGACCACCATCCTATAGGTTTTCACTGAAGACTCAGTTACCACAGTTCCTAGAAATGTGTGTGCCTTCAAGTACTACCGACATTGAATTATCCCTCAGCACGGTGTTCCTGATAACGTCGGAGTTTACATTTTCCAAATTCCCCGAGTTGAGGGTGATGCCTTTAATTTTACAGACAGAGTGCGTCTTATCTCCACACTTAACCTCTATGGTGTAACTTTTTGGACCTGTAGATGCAAATCTGCAAATATACGCTCCATCGCTGTACTTTTCTATTTCATGTCATACAGCGTAAAAATGGCCCCGTGGTTGGCATCCATTCCCCCGGTCTGTACGTGGCTATAACAGAATCTGTGTCGAAATAACACACGCGTTAGCCCAATCTCCTAAGATAGGAATAGAGTTCGATTCTTGCATGGGCAGTTGTATATGCAGCTATGACTGTGTTACTAGTAAAATTCAATTTAGGATTCTGTTCGCAATGTTTCCACACCACATACATTACCTCCTCTGTAGCGGGCAGGTAAGACTGTACCTCTACACCTGGGTCATTAAGTAGGTCTATGAGCCTCGAATAATCTTTCACAAGCTCGCACGTGGACAAGTTATCTCTTTGGCCGTATTTTCCCCAAAAGGAGTTTAACATCAGTTTGGCCTACTCACGCCTGCCAGGATTGATTTCAATAGCGTCTTTATCCCGTGCCACGCCTTCTTTTTCTAAAAATCGTGCGATATACTCGTTTCTCATGGCAGGAGTGTCGCAGTCTTTGGGCCAACCGGAGGCTTCGGTTTTAATTTTCAGAAACTGATTCACATAGTCCTGAAAAAGCCCCTTTTCTCCAGTGATGGGGTTATACCGTACCATGTCATATTCCCATATTTCATACATATGAATCATACTATAACCTTCCTCTAATGCGACTTTAATCTCGTCCACTACCCAGGTTCCTGTCATACATCTTTCGTCCTCTGTATGCGTGCACTCTGTCTGATTCTCCATCTCTGCACATGTTCGGCATAGCGGAAACATAAGTTTACCGTTAATGCGCGACGGCAGGACGGGGTGGTACAGTCTTTCTGGGGGAAGAATTTTACACTTTACAATACCACCCTCAACATCTTGCAAATTTGGTAAATTATTCACATGAATCTTTGGGTGTCCAACAGGGTAGGCATTGGTCTTATTTACGAACGGGTACAAACTGCACACATCATAGTAAAAAAATTTCATATCTCCAGAGGCTTCGCAGTAGGTTTTCGTACAATTTGTACGTCCACCAAAGAAGGCATCTCGCGGATTGAGAGGTTCGGGGTAGGGAAAACTTTTGACAAATTCAGCCAAAACCCTATTGGTCTTAATCAAACCATTGAACTCACACTCCCACATCTCGGTGACGTTATACCCAGCATGCCTCATCATCTTCGTGACCTTCACGGTGTCCTCGTATCTGGAACTCATGGTCTGGTTACCAGTGTTGTATAACCTTGAATTCCTATTCGGGTAACAACGTGTGCAACCGTGGTAGAAGCATCCATGAAAGAAATAGATACATTTCCCTTCTTCTTTGTACCCGTCCACTTTATGCCCTAAAACTTTAATTTCCCGACACCGATAAGCATGCTGTATGTTGGTTGATTGCTGCTGTTGCAACCAAGACAGCCAGATACACGCAACCCGCGATTGCTTATCAGCTAAACGGTATCCTCCTGCGGGAATAAGTGGTATTTTATTTCTTGGCATGAACCGTTTCCTATATACATTCATGCATGCCTGAGCTATGGTGACGCATTCTCTAAACGGGTCAATACCGTTCTCGTCAATAAATTGTTTCCTAAATTTGGAAACACCTTGACTCAAGAGATAAACGTCAGTTTTACAGTAAGTAACCATTTCTTTTTTCATGTCAAAGACATAATTTGAGGACAACTTTTCATTATGCCACTGCTCGAAAGTCTTGCGCTCATCAACACTCATGCCATCTGGGCAGTAATATTTTTGTACAGAACCAACATACTTTTCGTTTTCCTTGGTGTTGAACAGGTAAGGAAAATAACCTTTACATTCAGGGAGTTGAAAGGTTTTTGAAAAGCGAGACAGTGGCATAGGAATGAAATTCAAAGAGTCTAGAAAAGTTAAACTCTTATACTTCATTCTGTAAATTTTGTTTCCATTCATAATGAGTTCGGGGTCCCAATTTAGGATGCCCACCATGTGTTTTAACAGAAACTGGCCATCATATGACCTCAAGTTGTGTGCTATGACAACAATGTCACGGGTTTCGAACCCTGGTTGTGTGATGTGGTCAAACAATTCTTTCACAGGCTCCTTGTCGAATACCCATTCTTTAACACCACACTGTGTACAATAGGACATCTTATGAGACTTGTCCACACACAGACCACAACTTTTATGCATTATACATAGATTAGGAATGTGTTCAAACACGTCTGTGGAATAAAGCGTGTTCTGAGTACACTCGAAATCTATGAACATGAACACGAAATTCTTTCGCAAATTTGGTGAATTGTACGGCCGAATGTAGCACTCGTGGTTGGCATTCACATGGACCTTACAAGTAACACAATAAATTTCTCGCACTGGTGAGGAGTTTTCCTAAGCCTCATATTCACAAGTTTGTTACACAACGGGCATACTTTTTCCACGTCACATACTGACATGGTTTTAGGGTAATATTTTCCCTTAATCAAATGATTATTAAAACAGGTCTCCCCGTTGAAATCGCGATGACATGAATCGCATTTCACATACCTATCAAATGATGTTGGACACCTCTGTCGACACTTGACACAGTTTAGATCACACCTGTGAGTTTCTTTTTTATTAAGTGAGGGAAAATTACAATGTCGGCAATACCACTTACATTTGAATGCCCCGTGTAGGTTTACAATTGCATTAAAATGGCTGTCGTGGAATATTACGTCGATGTGTTTATCGGTGTTAATTTCCGACTTGTAGAGGACATTTTTACCATTATGACCGCCAAAAACAGTGATAGGATACTCCTTTAGCACTATCTCAAAGAGTTTCACGTCGTCAAGTGTAAACGGGCCATCGGTTTTGCCTATTTTCTCACACAACTCTACAGCCTTTTGTTTTTGCAGACGGTCATAACGCGTAATAGAACCATAATGAACATCCCCGTCAATTTTGGATTTGCACACTGCGATGGCTCTAGGTAGACAAAGATTGTCTATGTTTTTACTACAGTCGTCGCAGCGTTTGTAACATGAACCTGATATTTCATTTGTCCAAATACACGAAATTTTGATCGCCCATCCCAACAAAAATTCTTTGTTACTTTGCATTATTTTCTCCATTGATTTCAATATGGCCTCGGGGTTCACCTGATCAAACCTAGGTACACTCATGTTAAAAGGTCTAGCAGGATTTTTGGTATCATGAATGGTTATTCCTACGAACCCTGGTTCATTTTTTAGCAGATTGTCATCAACAAATGATAAATAATCATGAAACAATTTGGAAACCCATTGGTTAAGGTCTGCATCTTTAGGCATCGAACTCACCATAATTTCAGTTTCAGAGTACCCAGAATAAAATTTTTTAGTTGCACTCTGGCTATGGTTAATAATTTCGAAAGATGGTTGCAAGGTTGCACTTACCTGAGGCTCAATGCTGTCAACAAGAGAAGATGGTACACCATTTCCGGTAGAAGACGAGGCAACAGGATGGTCGCCGGTAGAAGACGAGGCAGCAGGATGGTCTCCGGTAGAAGACGAGGCAGCAGGATGGTCTCCGGTAGAAGACGAGGCAGCAGGATGGTCTCCGGTAGAAGACGAGGTAGCAGGATGGTATGGTTCACCGTTTCCGGTCTGATCACTTTTGCTGGCCACACCGCCCGAGAAGCCACGTGTTCTCTTAAGAGTGAGCTTGCTCCCATAGCGTGTTCTCTTGCGATGATCACAACTTTTCTTTTTGTTGACGAACTGTTCTAAAACCGACGTAAACCCTTCAACTAGACTCCCAATACCGGAGTTTCCATTATTCCTCGAAGACTCGGACCCCTGGTCACTGATGGAAGTGTTTGTAGAAGATTGATCGTCAGAAGATTCGTCTCTGTAGTTGACAACATTGGCAGACATGATTACCACGAGATATAATCATCTTTCGTCGCGATTGAACTTTTATAGACAACAAAAGACAACGCCCACAACCAATGAGAACGGGAGGTTTCTAATGCGCATGCATAACCCTCCAGCCAATCGTCGTAGAAATGGTGGGGGAAGGTAAAAATACAGAGTTTTGTTAAAAGAAATATACAAACGAATTTATAAGAAAAAGAAATCTTCCATCGGGGTCGGTTTTAGAAATGTACGCGGTGGGAGTTTGCTAGAAGAAAAAGAACCCCCTTGTTTTTGACTTTTTCTGTCACTGTGTGTTAGTAAGAAAGAACTTTTAGTTGCATCTGTAAAGAAAAACCCACACATATTGTTTTTGACTTTTCTAACCCTGTGTGAGAAAATACAGAGTTTTGTTAAAAGAAATATACAAACGAATTTATAAGAAAAGAAATCTTCCATCGGGGTCGGTTTTAGAAATGTATGCGGTGGGAGTTTGCTAGAAGAAAAAGAACCCCCTTGTTTTTGACTTTTCTAACCCTGTGTGAGAAAATACAGTTTTGTTAAAAGAAATATACAAACGAATTTATAAGAAAAGAAATCTTCCATCCGGGTCGGTTTTAGAAATGTACGCGGTGGGAGTTTGCTAAAAGAAAAAGAATCCCCTTGTTTTTGACTTTTTCTGTCACTGTGTGTTAGTAAGAAAGAACTTTTAGTTGGCTCTGTAAAGAAAAACCCACACATATTGTTTTTGACTTTTCTAACCCTGTGTGAGAAAATACAGAGTTTTGTTAAAAGAAATATACAAACGAATTTATAAGAAAAGAAATCACCCATTGGGTCGGTTTTAGAAATGTATGCGGAGGGAGTTTGCTAGAAGAAAAGATGTCCCGAATTCTTTTATAAACACGCATGAACAAAGCATAGAAATACAGAGAGAGCCAATGTGCTAGTAAGAAAAATTTTTTAAAATGAATACGATTGTAAACACGCGTGAAAATCGCTTTGTTATCCTTTGTAACCGACACGAACCGACCCCTTAGCGCTAGAGCGGCGAGAGCGGTGAGGCGAGCGGTGGGGGGAGCGAGCAGTGGGGAACTGGAAACGCAGTGGCGGAAGGGCTCTCCATTTTTTTTTACAGCGTAATTGTATATGCTAAATGATCACACACACATTTTTCGGAGATTTAAATCCAACACTCGATCAACCAGAGATTTTGCTATCGCTTAATCAACCAGAAATTTTGATATCAATTCAAATTGAGATTTTGATATCAACCCCCCACCCCTTATCACCCCCACCAACATCCACACCTCCACATCCATCACCCCCACCAACCACACCACACACCCCACCACAGCCCTGGTTCGAATCCCGAGACATTGTCGTCATAGCACACAACTTGAGGTCGTATGAGGGGCAGTTTCTGTTAAAGCACACGGTGGGCAGCCTAAATTAGGACCCCGAGCTCATTATGAATGGAAGCAAAATTTACAGAATGAAGTATAAGAGCGTGACTTTTCTAGACTCTTTGAATTACATTCCTATGACACTGTCTAACTTTTCAAAGACATTTCAACTCCCTGAATGTTAAGGTTATTTTCCATACTGAAATGTGTCCTGAAATTATGTCCTTGACATGAAAAAAGAAAAGGTGGCTTAGTGTAAAACTGACGTTTATCTCTTGAGTCAGGGCGTTTCCAAATTTTGGAAGCAATTTATTGAAGAGAATGCGTCACCATAGCTCAGGCATGTATGAATGTTTACAGGAAACGGTTCATGCCAAGAAATAAAATTCCACTTATTCCTGGAAGATACCGCTCAGCTGATAAACAATCGCGGGTAGCGTGTATCTGGCTGTCTTGGTTGGAACAGCAGCAATCAATCATCATACAGCATGCTTATCGGTGCCGGGAAATTAAAGTTTTAGGGCATAAAGTGGACGGGTACAAAGAAGGGAAATGTATCTACTTCTTTCATGGATGCTTCTATCACGGTTGCATACATTACCCGATTAGGAATTCTACGTTTTATTACACGGGTAACCATACCATGATTTCCAGATGACACCGTGAAGGTCACGAAGATGAGAGATTCTGGCTACAACGTGACCGAGATGTGGGAGTGTGAGTTCAATGGCTGGATTAAGACCAATGGGGTTTTGGCAGAATTTGTCAAAAGTTTTCCCTACCCCGAGCCTCTCAACCCACGAGATGTCTACTTTGATGGACGTACAAATTGTACGAAAACCTACTATGAGGCCTCTGGAGACATGAAAATGTTTTACTACGATGTGTGCAGTTTGTACCCGTTCGTAAATAAAACCAAGGCTTACCCCGTTGGACACCCAAAGATTCATGTGGATAATTTACCAAATTTGCAAGATGGTGAGGGGTGGTATTGCAAAGTGTAAAATTCTTCCCCCGGAAAGACTGTACCACCCCGTCTTGCCATAGCGTATTAACGATTAACTTGTTTCCGCTATGTCGCACATGTGCAGAGATGGATAATTAGACAGAGTGCACGCACACAGAGGACGAAAGATGTATGACAGGCACCTGGGTAGTGGACGAGATTAAAGTCGCATTAGAGGAAGGTTATAGTAAGATTCATGTGTATGGAATATGGGAGTATGGCAAGGTACGCTATAATCCCTCCACGGGAGAAAATGGGCTTTTCCAGGACTATGTGAATCAGTTTCTGAAAATTAAAACCGAAGACTCCGATTGGCCCAAAGACTGCGACATTCCTGCCATGAGAAATGAATATATCGCACGATTTTTGGAAAAAGAAGGCGTAGTACTGGACAAAGACGCTATCGAAACCAATCCTGGCAGGCGCGAGTTGGCTAAACTGATGTTAAACTCCTTTTGGGGAAAATATGGCCAAAGAGATAACTTGTCCACGTGTGAGCTTGTGAAAGATTATTCGAGGCTCATAGACCTACTTAACGACCCAGGTGTAGAGGTACAGTCTTATCTGGTCGCTAAAGAAGAGGTGATGTACGTGGTATGGAAACATTGCGATCACAACCATAAATTGAATTGCACCACTAACACAGTCATAGCCGCATATACAACTGCCCATGCAAGAATCGAGCTGAGATTGGGCGAGCGCGTGTGTTATTCAAAGATTCTGTTATAGCCACGTACAGACCGGGGGAATGGATGCCTCCCACGGGTCCAGTTTTAGGGTGTATGACAGATGAAATAGAAACGTACGGTGATGGCGCGTATATTTGCAGAATTGCATCTACAGGCCCCAAAAGTTACGCCATAGAGGTTAAGTGTGGGAATAAGACGCACTGTCTGTAAAATTAAAGGCATCGCCCTCAACTCGGGGAATTTGGAAAATGTTAACTCCGACGTTATCAGGAATACTGAGGGATAATTCAATGTCGGTAGTACTTGAAGGCACACAGATTTCTAGGAAATTTCTAGGAACTGTGGTAACTGAGTCTTCAGTGGAAACCTATAGGATGGTGGTCAACAAACGTGTACAGAGTGAAAACTTTGATTCCTACCCGTACGGATATAAAAGAAGGCGTGTCTAAATGTGAGCACATCAGTCGCCCACAATGTCTACTAACCAGCACTTTAAATTCAATTTCCCATGCACCATGCTAAATGCAGGTCCTTCGCGGTAAGTCTACATTTGTGAAAAATTTAATTAGTAATGCAGGCCGGATGTTTGACAGACCAATGAGAAAGATGTTGTGGTGTCATCCGTCAGAATATTCTCCTAAACCAAGCCCGTTCTTCGCAACCCATGCAGGTATACCAGATTTGGAGTGTTAACGAGGGAGATTGAGCTATTTTAGATGATTTAATGTACGAAGCCGACGGGGAAAACATGTCAAATGTTTTCACTAGAGATTCACATCACAAACGCTTTGGTATTATTTACATATTATAAAACGTGTTTACACAAGGAAAGAAATTCCGAAATATATCTCTCAATACAAACTACATTGTCGTGTTTAAAAACGATAAAATGCAAATTCATAGGCTTTTTCAACAAATCGAACCAAAGAACTATAGGTTTCTTTTAGAGGCGTTTGAAAGGGCTACTGAAAACCCTCACTAGTGTTGGATTGCACTCAGTACACGCCAAATCAATACAGGTATCGAACCGGTGTCCTACCAGGAGAAACGCCTTATTTTATACCCAATTATTGACCACTTTTCTGAAGGTTTTTTTTGAGTGCTTCCCCGAGAGTTAAAGTAAACGAGCAACGATTACACTTCAGTCATTTTATCATAGACAGGAAGGATGAGCATTGCCAGACTGAGTAGGCCATTGATTGCAAGGCAACGCGCAAATCTGACAGTGTTAGCCAAGGCTAACCCCATTTTGCGACAAAAACTGTTGAAAAGTGCTAACCCAGAGCTAATAAAAGCCATTCCGAGTGTGTACTCAACGTGTGCAGAGGTCATGTCAGTTTACCTATAAATTGTTTGAAGCGCTTAAAGGAGCATAAAGCTAGCTGGAGAAAATTAATTAACAAACGACTTTCCTTAAAGGAAAAGAAAAAGATTGTTGTACAAAGAAGCGGTTTTTTACCTGCTTCTCTACTCCCGATATTGGGTTTCACTCGGTAGTGCGCTCGTGTCAAATTTGAGTTAAATGAAGTACCGTAAGCAAATTATATTAGCTTCACAGCCAAAACCTGTCGAAAAGCTTCACCCCGTGGACAAATCACTTTCGATCTTATGTCACAAGTGAGGGAAGCATACCTTAAATCCAATGACATCGAGGTGAAGAGGAAGAGAAGCCAGCAAAGACAAAAGTAGATAAAAGCCGATTACCAGTAAAAAAAGCCTTATAACCTTCGCAGTCAAGTGTGGGAGCAACTATGAACGCGCTGAAGAAAATCTATTTCAATCCTGAACACTATGCTGGTTTTAGCACTGCAGACAAACTTCGCAAGACTTTTGATCAAGTGTTCGCAGTTTGTATGTAATACTGAAAATGTTACCTATTTTACCCAAAACCTGCAAGGGTGGGTTACGTGGTGACATTGTGACATTTCCTAATTTGTATAAATTATAATATATGGGAGTAAACTGCAAGTATGAGCCTGCCCAAAATAGTATAAAAATTTTATTTAGTTGAAATATTTCCCTATTTGGAGATAACAGGAAATAAGTTTAGATTGAGAGTAGAGCCATTTTTATGAAATATATAGCATTTATTAGACTTTCTTTTAATTTTGACAGCCCATATCTCAATCTACCATATATAAAAAGTCAAGTTTTGCCATTGCAGCATGTGACTTTCTTGTATTCTTTTTTCAGGAAGAAAAGAATATGGAAGAACAGCTGCAGAAGAGGCTGCTGGATCTGGCAGAAGAAGAACATAAAGAAAAAATGAAAGCATTAAAACTCAAGACAGAGCTTGCGGAATTGAAAAGGAGCCTGTTGAAGTTGTTATTATTGGAAAAGGAGCTAAATAAATGATGTTTAAAATTTATTATAACTTTATTAATGCAATACATGCTAATAGAGAATTTTTTCAGTACTACTGAGCTACCATATACCTAAGATATTTTAAATTTAAAAATAATTACAGCTAAAGGGAACTAGAAAAAAGGAATATTGATGAATCGCTGGGCAATGTCCTTAACACCGAAGGGTGGCTTGCCTTAAGCAACAAACTTATAAAATACATTTGAGACAAACAAACCACTTAAAGAATAAGTTACTAGGTGCAGCTGGCAAAGACACCGGGTAAGCTATTAGATTATATAAGAGGGCCTGCCTCCTTGCAGAGGTAGGAGAGAGAGATGGGTCTCGACTGAGAACTTTAGTCGACTTTGTATTCACCTTAATAAATACTTTTCTACTAAAGGAGCTCATTGAGTTATTCGTTAGAAAGCCCGGATATACCTAGAGGAAAAAACCTAGATTTTGCCCCCGCATCTAGCATCTATCTACACATTCGTTCTCTCATGTCTTAAGCCACCGAAGGCAAGTAGGGAACTGTAGCACTCATCAGAGGAAGATCACATCCTCAAGAGAACATATGGCACCAGGCCGAGTGCTGCATGGTGGCAGCGAGGCTACATGGTGTTGGAGAGAGACTGAGGAGAGGTCGACGAGCAGCAGGAGCGGCTTTAGTGCGGACCAGCCCCCGAGGGATAGTGCTGCCTACGGCCGGCGACCGCATCACCGCGGAGGTGTGAGCTTCTGCTAGCATCTACACCTCCAGTCATTGACTCTCTCGGTACCGCAGTATGGCTAGGTAGAATAGCAAGACCGTAGCTACCGTCGGTTAGGACTGGTTAACGGCGTCCCTTAGATTTTAAGCTTCCTCTCTTGGTGACGCATTCTGCCCCACCTTGGGTTCTCTTTTCTTCTCGTTCTCTCCTTTTTCATTATTTTTAGTGTTATATTCAAGGATTTTCTTCACTGTTCGAATCCCATTTCTGCATCATGGGCCCGAAACAGAAGACAATAAGGATGTTTCCTTCGAGCGTATGCAAAACGAGATTGCCAAGAGGGACCTGAGCAAGGAAATGAATGCTCCCACCCCGAACCCCCAAACTCCGCCCCTGAAGAGCCCATTTGGCTCGCTGTCTCCCTCTCCTTGTGCATCCTTCTCCCTATCCAAACTAAGCACTGACCGATTCCGGCTTGAGGGACGATTCCGAGACCAGCTCTCGAGGCGAACAGACCACCCTGAGCAAGCGGCACCAGCGCAGACAGCCTACCAGCGGACCAGCCTGCAAGAGGGTCGACGCACTACCATTGGCCGGCAGTGGGCATGGCCCCCTTCTAGCCGGCCGAGCCCGAACCTTGCCGCTACTTAGCGGAGGCACGTGCAGCAATCGCCGTGGACAGAGCTTCCCCTGCAGGCTTGCTGACGTCGTGCCACACCTCCCCCACCCTGAGCCGCAGCCCTGCCTGCCAGCGGCCTGGAACCGAAGGAAGAGGACCCTGCTCCGGCGAGGCGTAACTCTTCACCTAAGCCTCCCGCTACCGTCGTCTGGAACGCCATAGCCAGGACAGGCGACAAAGGGGCAGTCAATCGGGTCTTGAAGAAAGCGATTTCCGAATTCCTGAGCTGCCCCTCGGCCCGACCCGACTGTGACTGACAAGACCACGCATAACCGGGCTCTCAAGGTCACAGCCAGCAGGGGTCCGGACCTGGGGCTAACTAGACCCCCTAAAGGCGCGTGCTCCCCTGGAGACGTCCGGCCCTCTGAGAGTAGCTGGATGGCACCCGGGACCACTGACAATACCCCCCGCAGTACCAGCAGCCAGGTAAGTCCGACGAATGACGACTTCCCTGCCCTGCCTTCAACCTCGTCCGCCAAGGACCCCGTTCCTATGATACCCGTTGCTCAGGCAAAGGGGAAGGAGCTAGCCAGGGATAGCTCCAAAAGAGCAAGGCTCGACCGGTCCCCGGGAGTGCGTCGGCGGTACCAGCTGCCCCCGTCCCTCCCCCCGTACCAGCTCCACCACCCTCCCCGCTTCTTGCCCCTCTTCCCGAGAGCCAATCTGAGCTCTCGGACTGCGAGGGTTTTGAATTGGTCCGCTCAAAGCGGCAAAAGAGGGCAGGCAGAACGCCGCCCTTCCAGAAAGCGGCGGCGGCGCCGCCGCAGAATGCTCCTGCTCCCGCCAAACCCCTACCGCCAGCGCTCCTGCTCCGTTCAAGATGCCTGTCATCATGACGGATCCCTTCCCAAATAATGTGAGGATCATGAGGGCCCTGGGCTCTAAGTTGAAGGCCCCTTTCCAAGCGACACGCCTGCCCCGGCAGGTCAAGCTGAACACCAGCACCCCGGAAGACCACGAGGCCGCTAGGTCGGTACTCAGGGTGAACGGTATAACTTTCTATACCTTCTCCCTGAAGAAGCCGAACGTGGCTCGTCGTATCATCCGGGGTCTGGATTCGGAGACCAGCCCGGAGGATGTGCGGGAAGCTCTGAGAGCCGAGCACGGAATTGTGGCGCTCTCCGTGTCCCAACTGAGGAAAACTGTCCTCAGCGTGGCCAGAGAGACATCCAGGGCCCCCATGCCTCTGTTCCTAGTGGTAGTGAACAAGGAAGCTGGCCGCATTCCCGATATAGATCTCGTGAAGAGCCTATTCTTCACGAGAGTGAAAATAGAACCTTACATGGGCGAGGAAGGACCTGCCCAGTGCTTTAAGTGCCTGGGCTTACATCACTCCAGCGTAGCATGCGAACGGAAGGTTGCATGCCTCCGCTGTGCTGGTCCTCACCTTGTGAAGGACTGTACCGCGGCCAGGGAGGACCGCAAGTGTGCCAACTGTGGGGAGACCCACATTGGCATCTACAGCGGTTGCCCCGTAAGGCTTCGTATAATCGAGAGCAGGAGGGCCAAGAATGAGCAGAGTCCAGCACCGGGAACAGCCGCGCCGACCCTCTGCACCTGTATGGCCAGGGGTGTCCTTCTTGGATGCCCTCAGCCGACAGGAGCAGAGGCTGGAGGAGGCGAAACCAGCGCAGGAGCTGCCGTCTACTGACGCAGCCCAACCGGCTCCCAGCACGGACCCGGCCGTAGAATCACCGAAGCCCGCACCTTCCCAGCCCAGCTCCTCGGGCTCCAACAAGGGGAAAAAGAAAAAATCAAATGGGAAGAAATGCGCCCCTCCTTCCAAGCCAGCCACGCCCAGCTCAGGGGCCAATGGCAAGCAAGCAGAGAAACCAGCAGAGCAGGTGGCAGCCGCCCAGGCTTCCACCCCCGCTCCGACGCCGGCTATTCCATCGGCCGTGGCCGACCAAGCAACAGACGCCTCCTCACAGGCACCCAGTGCTGTACTGTCTGCTCAGGACGTACAGGAATTCCAGGAGCTTTCTAGTTGGTTCACTGACCTAATTTCCAACTCCCCTTACTGCGGCGCTGCAAGCAGGTCATGCTCAGTAAAACGGCATCACCAGCCCAGAAGATCCAGATCGTGCTCAGGACGCTCGGGTACCTGTTACCCGACTCCCTTAGCGAGTAATGGCCCCTCGGCTAGTCCGGAGACCATTGCGAGCCGCATTCCGGAATGCGAACGGAGTCAGGCAATGAGGGCGGGCATCCTGGAGTTTGTAGAGGACCACGGAATCGATATTCTGATGGTCTGCGAAACCCACCTCCATGCCGGAGTAAACTTTCACCTGCAAGTTACGTCGCCCATCGGACTGACAGAGTCGGCCGACGGGGCGGTGGTACTGCAATATTCATTAAAAGACATATCGCTCACTCCCTGATCCCACTCCCGCCCCTACTGCACGTCGAGACGACCGCCATAAGGTTCTCCTTGGGCGGCCAAGACGTCGTGCTGGTTGCGGCTTAGGATCAACCAGATGGTCGCTTCCACGAAGCAGACTATACAGCACTCGTCAACCTACATCCCGTAATCTGCATCGCAGGAGACCTCAACGCGAAGCACGCCTCGTGGAACAGCCACACTGCTAACCGCAGAGGCCGCCAGGTCGCCCGCTTCATAAGCGGGGATCCGGCCCTGCTCGCGCACGGTCCGGAGGTCCAACGCACCGTCCCCCCCCCCCGTGGCAGGGGGGACGTCATTGACATCCTGATCACCAAAAACATTCACTTTCATCTGGACCTCAGAACGGTCAACCCGCTGGACTCCGATCACGACCCGGTCGTGGTGGATACCAGCGTCACCCTCCCAGCTCTGGCCATACCAGACTGGACAAATGAGACCGACTGGGATGCAGTAATCCATCGACTGAACCAGTGTGTAGAACCGTCCCCCCGAGTCGACTCAATCGAGGAGCTCGAGGAAGCGGCAGCACACTTCTCCAGCACCGTCCTTCTTGCGGTCCGTGCCCACACCTACCGCATACCGTACGAGAACTCGAACCCGCATATCATCCCACGACCCATTAGGCAACTTATTAAAGCCAAAAACGTCGTACGGAAGCTATGGCAGAGATTCCGCCACCCCAGGATAGGAGAAGTTCACAGGAGGTTCAAAACCCTGGTGAGACGCCTCCTAAGGACACACAGATCTGAGGCCTGGGAAAACACGCTAACCTCCAAGAGAGGAAACCGTGGCGGATCGTCCGAGGCCTTCGGAGAGATAAGGCTGAACACAACCACCCCGTGCACAACCACTTTCTTGGTCACCTGGTATACGAGGCCCAAGAAAATGCGGAGGCTTTCGCAGACCACCTGGAGTTTCAATTCCAACCACGAGAGGAACCCCAGGACGACGACCACACTGAGCTCGTGGAGGACACCGTCTCAGCCTTCCTAGAAGGAGGGCGGGGCCAACATGAGAACTTCCACATCCCCATCGCCACCCCCAAGGAGGTGGCCTTCCTTATCCAAAGCCAAAGACGCCACAAAGCCCCTGGGCAAGACCGCGTAACAGCGGAAATGCTCCAGCACCTTCCCAGACGGGCCGTGATACACTTGACGCGGATTTACAATGCCTGCCTCAATCTGCGCCACTTTCCTTCTTCATGGAAAGAAAAGAGACAAAAAAGATCAATTTTCTCATCACCCTTCAAATCATAACTCTCGTAGTGCAGTCATGGCTCACACGATAAGGATAGATGGGATACGGATGCACGTGAATGCTGGGTCCCTGGAGTGCGATATAGAGTTTCGGGCCCTTCCGAGAGTAGACAATATCCCTCTCAGGAAAACACACCTAATGAACATGACTATCCAGTTCCCCACAGAGGAGATGAAATCACCAATATCCCGTGGCTTCTTGATGGCAAAAGCCTACTCTAGATTTTACGAAAAACCAAACAGAAAGGCATCAGGTTATGCGATGTGTGCAGGGATCATCGATCTCCTAACTGCCGCACGGGCACGATCCGTCATTGAATTCCCAGGGTTAGGAGATGCACCGCGGGATGTGGGAATCAACTTAATGGTTAGGACCTACAACTCGGACGAAATGGTCTTGCAACACCTAAGACAGGATGCAGATGTCGCCCGATTCTTCCAAAACTTCACATCAGCTGCCCAGGTGGATAACTTCCTACATCATACCGACCAGCAAATGATTTTGCTGGGGATTCTCCTACTACTCATGTCAAAAGTGGTAGACTCCAACAATTACCTCCGTTGGGTAAAGACCTTTTGCGGAGCGTTAGGTATTCCCTCGGGACATGAGTACATAAATCAGGCTCTATTCCCCTCCCAAGAGGCAATGAGGACATTTCATGACATTGTGACCGCTACACATAGCTTCAGGCGAGTACTCTTCTTGATCGTCGCAGGGGCAAGATCGAACACTGGGCGGTTGGCCAACGTGTTTACCACCGTCTGCAAACTCCTTCGGAATGCCGAGATGAACCATTTTATAGTGATAGACACCGCCCTTATCCAGATCCTCCCGGAACTGCTCAGAGTTAGAATGTTACGAGGAGCAGTACAAAATCTCCTCAGGGCATGGGACTATTTGATGAGCATCCCAATCGGAGAGAGGGCATTCGTCAAGATTCTCCGATCTCCTAATGAGACGGAAGTTCTCAATAGGAACAATTTCAAGGCCTTGATCGCAGCAGCTATGATCGTCTATAGATTCACAAATCCAACTATGATCAATTACCGATCGGACACCATGGATCAATCGACCAAGATGATTGAAAGCCTGGTAGCCCTATACATCAATATCAGGTCTGATCTAGGAATTAACTCAATCATCAGATCTCCTTACGCCTACATGAGTGAAGAGGAGAGAAAGCTAGCCTTGGAGCGGAAGATGCACCCTGACATTCTAGGAGAGGCCCCTACGATAGAGTCCATCATACCCCCACCGCCTGCAGACAGTTGATCAGATTTAGGATATACTTTCTCCCAATTTTAATCGGTAGATATATGGATCTCAATCTTATGTGTTGACGAGTCAACATAGGACTCAGTGTTTTGTTTTACTCCATAGGTTAAGGAAAAAAAAAGGGGGCAACAGGTATCCACCTGGCAGAGAGGAGCTTAAAAAAAAAAAACGTAGAAAGGACAGATAGAGGGAATAACAGCCCTTTTAAGGGCTATTTACTGGAATTGACATTGCTAATCACCTATTAATCAGGGGGAATTAAAATTAAAAACCGGGGCTATTCCCCGGGGATGCCAACCCAACGTTCCCCGACTAGGTCGGGTAGGAGGCCTCCGCCGAGGGGTTCTCCTCCTGGACGGTCTCCGATCAGGAGGCCCCCGAATGCGGAGTCGCCCACCGCCTCAACCAGTACGTCATCAGAACGGACAAAAGAGGTTATTATGATTCCGGGTCCTGAAGACCCGATGGAAGGGTTTGAACACCTTCTTCTGAGGGAAAACGTGGAATCTATTCCTGGAACAGAAGTTACCCCTGATTTAGCCAAATATATTCTCGAACTTGACGTAATACTTAGGACTCACGATAGGACAACTCGTGACAAGATCAATAATGTGAAAGAGAAATTTCTTGCAATGGCAGCAAGGATACACTTTGCATACGGGAAAATCAATGCGCTAGAGAAAGAAAACACTCGTTTAATACAAGAAAATAATGATTTGAAAAAAGGGATGATGCAACAACCGACGTACGCGTCGGCTATTACAAAACCAGTTCCCGCTATGGGGAGAACTGGAAAAGGGTAAATTGTCAATACAATAAGCCGACAAGCTCCAGTAGTGTTCTGCTCGAGCAAATCGGGAAAGAACCTGGAAGAAACCAGGAAAAATATCACGCAATTGGTGAATTCTGGCAAGGATAAAATCAAAGTAAAATCTATCAGACCTGCTGGCAAGCAAGTTCTGATAGAGGTGGATTCTGAGGATGATGTTAAGAAATTAATAGAGCATCCCAAACTTAAGCAGGAAATAACAGTGGAACGTCCACGCAAGTGGCGACCATGTATGATGTCCCTAAGTGGATAAGTAAAGAAAAACTAGCACAATACGTGTATACACAAAATTTTGATGATTAATTGAGTGAAAGTGAATTTAAAGAGGAATTTACCCATCGTTTCCTGACTGGTCCCAGGAACGAAAAGAGTACCCACCATGTAGTGGAGGTAAGTCCTCGACTTAGAAAAATAATTTTGAGAAAAGGTAGAATATATGTGGATTTTTGTTCCCTAATTGTGAAAGACTTCTTAGTGGTCTCTCGTTGCCACCGATGCCAAAATTTGGGGCACGTGGCTAAACATTGCAAAGTAGATAAGCAGATTTGTGCCCATTGTGGCGAGCAAGACCATTTCAGGAAGGACTGTAAAAAGTCCAAACTGGAAGCGGTTTGCATCGCCTGCTCTTCGCGCGGGAAAAACAACGGCAAGAAGCAAAATACGCATGAATGTGAAACCTATAAATTTCTTTTGAGCAGACTTATACAAAAAACGGACTATGGACTCTAGACTTACCAGCGATGGTTTGAATGACATATCTAAACTGGAAAGTAGCCATAGCCTGCCGGAGGAAGAGATCGAATGTCGTAGGAGAGATTCTGGGCTCAACAACTGTCTCTGCTGTGTGGGGAAGAATAAGCCCCACTCCAGAAAGAGACGTGATGCCAAAAGGGCTCAAGAATTTCGTGTTCATAATGCCCTGATGGCATGAGTGTTGATGCCAGAAAGATTTTCCAGTAGTGGCATAATCAAATTATCTCTGACATAAAAAAAGAAATGGTGGCTTACTGTACAACTGACGCATTTTTCTCGAGTCAGGGTATTTCCAAATTTAGGAAGATATTTACTGAACCGTTTAGAGAATGCGTCACCATAGCTCAGGCATGTACGAAAGTTTACAAGAAACGGTTCATGTCAAAAAATAAAATTCCACTTACTCCTGGAGGTGGGTACCGCTTAGCTGATAAGCAATCGCGTGTAGCGTGTATCTGGCTGTCTTGGTTGGAACAGCAGCAATCAATCATAAAGCATGCTTATCGGTGCTGGGAAATGTGTGTATTTCCTTCATGGATGCTTCTACCACGGTTGCACACGTTATCCAAATAGGAATTCTAGGTTATACAACACGGGTAACGAGACCATGGGTTCCAGATATGAGGACACCGTGGTGGTCACGAAGATGAAGAGAGTTGCTGGCTACCACGTGACCGAGATGTGGGAGTGTGAGTTCAATGCCTTGATTAAGGCCGATGGGGTTTTGGCAGAATTGTTCAAAAGCTATACCTACCCCTAGCCTCTCAACCCACGAGATGTTTTATATGATGGACGTACAAATTGTACGAAAACCTACTTCGAGGCCTCTGGAGATATGAAAATGTTTTACTATGACGTGTGCATTTTGTACCCGTTCGTAAATAAGACCAAGGCTTACCTCATTGAACATTCTAAGATTCATGTAGATAATTTTCCAAATTTGGAAGATGTTCAGGGTGGTGTTGTAAAATGAAAAATTCTTCCCCCGGAAAGGCTATTGCCGGAGCATAAGAAGACCGAGACATCACGACGCAGTCTCCACCTTCGGATCAGCGAGTGGAACACCAGGAAGACTTCCGTAGACACCATACCACCTCATAAAAGCCCAACCCCGAGAACAAATTATCTCACGTAAAAATTAACTTCTATCATCGTCAAATTAATCATGGTCACAGCCAGCAGGGGTATGGCTTCGGTCCGGACCTGTGGCTAACTAGTCCCTCTAAAGGCGCGTGTTCCTCTGGAGACGTTCGGGCCGCTGAGAATCGGTACCCGGACCGAGAAGCCGGGAGTGCACTAGAGGGACCAGCTGTCCCTGCCCCTCCCCTGCACCAGTTCCATCACCTTCCCCGCTTCTTGCCCCTCTTCCTGAGTCAATCCGAGCTCTCAGACTGCGAGGGGTTTGAATTGGTCCGCTCCAAGGGGCAAAAAAGGGCAGGCAGAACTCCTCCTTCCAAAAAAGCTGCAGCACCGCAGAATCCCACTGCACCCCGCCTCCCTTCCTACCCCCGCTCCTACACCATTTAAGATACCTTTCATTATTACTGATCCCTCCCGGAACCACGTAAGAATTGAGTGCTTTCAGCTTAGCCCCTCGGATTCAACCACTAATGCCTAGGCCCTGCCCTGGGCTACTGCCAAGGCCAGTACCTATGGTACCTTTCTGATTCTCTCTTGTAATTGGGCGTGTTAGTAGAATTACCAACTAAGTCCACGGTGCTTCGGCGGCACCTGGCACATCTTCACCCACTTCCCACGCATCACGTAGACAGCAGTCAGGACATGGATGGGGAGGCAATGTAGATCCGCTTCGGATGTTTGCCACCGGGGAGGGCGGAGGCGTTCCCTCCAAATATAATTAAAAACAATCCCGTTTGGGCGCAATCACTTTGCAGAAGCCTTCCGTTAAGGAAACAAGTCGAGCCTGAATCGTCACCAAGACTTGGACCGCGCCACTGATGATGTCCTCCGTAGGCGGGGACATAACGTTTGGATATCAAAGCTCCAACAGACCATGGCTTCTAAGCCCGGGAGAAACTTCTAGTTATATTTGGTAACATTGTTAAACATAATGTGTGTGTGTATATATTCACACACATTCCACGTGCGACTTAAAAACATAAGGCGTTCGCTTTTCTCCGCTGCCCCCCGCAGCCGTTCATGGAAAAGGCGTAGCTTCTTGAGCAGAACGGTTCAGGAAGTACGTGAAAGTAACAATCATACAACGAGATACGGTTGTATCTAAAAATAAATCTTGTGTTCTTGCGGTAAGGTTGATCTGTCGTGTTTGTTGACGGCAGCAAACAATGAATTGGAGACCTTTTCGCGGAAGCTTTTGGTAAAGAAGGTGATGTTTTCCTTCTTCTCAGCTGGGGGTTATATTGTGATAGTTCCACTGGAGAGACAAGACTGTTATTAACAGACGGCACACATAAAATTCCTGCCCCAAGTTTTCAATGAATTAAGAACAAAGTGTTCTAAGATTGGCCTGTGTGGAACCTTGTAGCATCGTGAATTTGTATATGTCCACATCGAACTAGTAACAGTCGAATTACTGCAAGAGCCAAATATTTGTCCCATCCCTGGATGTGGCCCCATTTGACCGTTATCTTTTCCCGAAAATAAAAGAAATAAATATCATGGCCATTGATTTTTATCACCCGAAGCCGCAGTAGTTGCATTCGAAGAATGCATTTACCTAAAGAACCAAGGCGTTCAAAATTTATAAAATGATCTGAACGGATGAAACGTATAGAATGCAATGAAAAAATACTTTGAAATAATGCAAATGTCAAATCTAAAATTTTAAAATTTTGTTTTCCGTCATTCTCACATATTTTACACTTGTGCCACAGTTAGGGAGTGAAATTGTGAAAAACTGAAGGAGACTATGCTACATCTCTAAAAGCAATTTTAACAACAGCAACACGAAATGAGTTCCTTACAGGCGATTAGACTTTCAGTGTCTGAATCTTCCCTTCAAAGTAATCCCACAGATTAAATTTAACTATTTTTGTGCAGTTTAATACTAAAGCCATAAAAAAACATAAGCATGAGTGGACAATATATATATATACACACACACACACACACACATTTTCCTTGTGTATATAAAAATGTTGAAAAGAGGCGAAGCGATTATTAAGGCTGTTAGGTTGAGGCTACCCCAAATTAGTGTATTGTCTTCTATTTTAATGACGAATTTAAATATTTCACTTTTAACTAGTATGCTGGGACTTAAACGTCAATAATATGGTCGAAGGCTGTCTGCATTAGCAAGTCTCTTAGTTATTTTTTATGTCTTCCAGAGAAAGGTGGGTTTCAATTTTGTATAGCCTAGCCTTGGTCTCAGTCATTGTGATTATATCTGCATTAAGCGAATTTGTAGGGCCTTAAGCCGATCGGTAGGAATATGATGTGGATGATATCAATTAAACATATGACATTTACCTATGGTTAGCTGTTTGGTGATGTAATGATGTAATTATTTAACTTTAATAATCAGTTCTACATTATCAATACTTTTTAACACAGATACTTAAACTCTTATCAATCGTATTTAAATTCACACCGCACTGCAAGATGTAAAATAGCCTCGCCTTTGCAATCCGTTTTCTTTTTTGTGGGAAAGAGTTATTCAGCGAGAGAGATAAAACATGCTGAATCTTTGCAAGACTTTCATCTGCAGCAGGTACCGTTTCTTTAAAAGGGGGGGGGGACAAAGTGAAAGTATTTTATAACATATTTGGTTTATGTAACTAGCCATTTTAAATAAACAGTGCAATAGAATGCCATATGAAGTTTACGTGATTAGTGCGCGACAGCAGTAGCGAAACCGCTTCTGGTTATTTGTCGTAGGCCGAGTACGGTGTTATTAACTCTTCAGGTTAGCCATTTCTACGCATTGGTCAAGTGCATCGGCATCTTGGATTATAGAGAAAGGGGCGTTAGAGGTCAGTAAAAACGTAAAGAATTTATTTCTAGAACGAGCAATTTTTATGCACAGAAAAGAGCAGGAGATTGAGATAATATTCAAACTGACGTAAGGAGCAGGCATATAATTTATAAACGTTATTGATAGTAACACTGCCACAATTTTGCAAATGAAAATATTTATAAAATTAGTACTGCTAAACGCCCTTAGTAGACTGAACATATTTTTTCACCTTTTCGATGAAATGTATGCTTGAAGGCTAAATCTACAGCTGTCTGGTTGGTGTAGAAACTGAATTTACATGATCAAGTTGCTGCTCATATAGTATTATAAATTACATATATCATACTCTTACGTGTACACAGCAGATAGAGATTAGCATTATTAGATCTAACCCTTGTGCTCTCTGTCATATTCATTAAAAACATACTTTTTAAATATATAAAAAAAATGATGTTTGATGATTCTAAACAGAAACATTACATTTTCTTGAAACAAATCTACATAAAACAATGTATTCCGAATAGTCATACTAATTTTCACATTTTTTGTGTTTTCTGTTAAATTCCAGAAGGATGGTCAAATGAAATATGGTACAGATCCAAATTTCAATACATTCTATATAACTTAAAATAGAAAATAATTATTTATTTCTCCATATAATGGACGTAAGTTCTTATACCAGCACCTTACGAATATTCTCGTCCAAGAATGAAGTACTGTATAACAGATTTCCCATGAGTTTTGGTCTTCGAACCCGAACCTCGCCAATGGACTGAAGAGGTGAAAATCCGATGGAACCAGATCTAGACTCTACGGCGGATGATACTTGTTTCCCACCTTCTATATTCCAAACAAGCTTTTTTTGTGATGTGTGAGGCTAGGCATTTTATACAGAATTTTCACGCCAGCGCCGTCATAACACCCTTTGCTCACCAGGGTGTTAGGTCCTTGGTATGTCGCTGTTTTGTTGTGGATCGTCCTGAAATTCCACCGGCTTGGAATCTGTTGTGGACATACATATTTCTTTTTGACTAAAAATAGTTTTTAATTTCTTATGAACTTCACTCTGGTTCACTCCTGAAACAGCTACAAGCAATTCCACCTTGAAATAAATTTTAATCACGCTTTCCGTCTTCAAGCGCCAAATGCGGACTAGTAGAAGGTAACAATGCTTGTTTGATAACTCTTGGCGTCGACTTAATTATAAAACACTCATTGCGTGGAGATCGTGTGCTTCGTTTACCTTATCGGACCGTCTTCGTAGTTCTGCTTCATATTTCGTGCTTCTCCTTGTCCAAAACTTGTTCCGCATTTTGGTACTCATAGCTTTCACTATAAAAACATCAATTAAACAAAATAAAGATGTAAAAACATCCTATGGCCTAGGATTTTTTCCCTTGTTATTACACAAGGTATGGAGATTCAAGCCAACATTTTATGATTTGCCAATATGCAAAATATTCAGCCATTTTTTTCTTCCCTTTTCCATCTTCATTGAACTGAGATCATAATTAGAGGAACGCGGGAAGACACCTTAACACAAACAATCGTTAATGTTAAAATTTATGTATTAACAACAGCGATGTGTCCAAAATTGTCAACATCAAAGCCTGCTTTTAACAGCACGTACTGGAATGATGAAATGTTGCTTTCTGTTGCATTGCCAACTACTAATAACAGACACAATTTTACTGGGTAGTCGTCTTGATTTTCTGATATACTTCAATTGTACGTTCACTAACTGCATTTCAGCATACAGGCTGAATTACTAGTGAAACCTATATGTAACTCATCCAAAGGAACTGACACTGTTGCAGATCCATCATCTTATTCAGCTGATTTTGAGCTAGTATCAGACCGCCGTAACTTGAAAAGCAATTGGGCAGTATCTCCGATATGTTCTCTAGACAAGATCAAGAAGTAGTATGGATTGCTTATGTACACAGAATGATTGTGCTCAAACCCAAAGGCTGCTAACACCGCTGGAGAATTGTTATATGCAACTACTAGAATTGCCAACGAAGTTGGGCGTGTATTTATTTTTCTACAGCACAAATGCTTACAACTCTGATGAAATACTCTTTTAGACTGTTTTGCATCAACTGCTTCCAACTTGTAGAACTTGAGTGAAGAAGCAACAACATTGCGAAGAAACAAAAGATGAGTTCTTCAAGGCATGCTTCACTGGTTGAAATGAGTTTTTCTTTTAAACCCTTAAACCCACAGCTATAGGGGACAGATGCGGATAAGAGTTTTATTTTCCATCTTGCTGAATACAGCTATACTCTTACCAATCAGCAAAGTGAACCAAAATCTTTTGATAATAAAAAGGATGCTGATGGTAACATCTATGTCAATAGTGCATAGTTACAGCTCACATATTATATACAGCAGAAACTTTCAAAATAGAACTGTATGAATGGAAAGCAAATCTGTGGTGATACGCCTTTTCACTAGAGCGCATTATATTTACTCACATTTAAACTTGTGCTTGTTACAATAATGTGGTATCCAGAGCTAACACAAATACACACGGACTTGGTTATAATTCAATACACTTGTTCACTTCTTGATCACATGCAATATGTAGCCTTGCACACTAAAATACTATGGCCGTAGTTAAAACTTCCGTTTTTAAGTACAAAAATTATACAAATATTAAAAATAAAACACTTTCTCTGTCGTTTTTCATATAACTTCAATTTTGATAAAATAGAAGTTTAAGACAACGCCATGGTATTACAGTGTGCAGAGCAAAGGATGAAAAGCATAAAATGTTTTGTTGTATACTGAAAGTACTAAATAATACGGAATAGCAATTTGCTTTGAATATTATACTCTATGCTCAATTTCAGAATTTCCATCTCATGTATTTAAATTTCACACCTTGTTGCTAAGATACGTCTTTCTTAGCTTTGTAGCGACTACTTCGCATATGTTGCACATTGGCTCATCTAAGTGCCTTTCGTGGTGCATGAGATGGCAATGTGTACTTCCTAAAAGCACCGCCAGAGTTAATGAACACGTATCTTATTTCTTTGCCTGCTTTCCATGTCTTACATACCTTGACATGGAAACCACGCAACCCGAGAGATAGTGAAATTTAAATGAAAATAACATTGCAAATTATTTGACAGTATTTTATTCATGATTTCATGGCAATAATTCACTATTTTAACAATAAATACGACCGTAACAGTTTATGAATCTCATTCCACGTTTATCTCTTTATCATCTTGATACACTTTCTTTGCCTTCAGCATTCTACTGCAAACACTACAAATAATGGCTGCACTTATTTAATGGCGGTGCAAACTCGCCATATCACAGTGTTGTCATGGAGTATTTGTGGTATTTATAAGTGTGACCAACCCACTAGTCACCCTCCCACACTCTGATAACACTGCTGCCTCAACACACAGTCACGTTTTCACAATAATTTTATTCCTATGTTCTATAACATTAATAAATTAAGTACGAGGGAAAGTGAAAAATTGCCCGCATCTTGGTTTTCCAAGTCATTTACATAAAAGCAGGGTATGAACAAGTGTCACTCCGCTCTGCTACATAATCTTCATTCTTTTCGATGCGCTTGGTTCAGAGTATTCCCTACAAGGTTTTCGGTAAGTAGCGAAACAGTTTGTGCAATGCTTCCCTCAGTTGTTCGAAGGTAGGAACTCGAAGACCTTGTAAACCTTCTTTGATCGGCACTAAGAGATTATAGTGGGGCGGATCGAGAACTGGGCTGTAGGCAGAATATTCCAGCACTCGAAACCCAAATGGTTTCAACTATCTGGCCGCCCTTGTTGACAATAGGCTTCGACTGTTGGTACAACTTATTTAGCTTCAGACGTTAACCAGCAAATCGCTTTATCTTGTACTGTTGATCGTACATCCCTTTTCAGTAATCCTTCAGTATAGATCCTCTTGAGCCCACCTCCCATCCAGAGAGAGATTAGAATCGCTTTTCTCCCTGAAGATTGAGTATTGAATTTCTTCTTCGTGGCTATCTTGCATGTTTCCACTTCTTACTCTGGTGTTTGGATTCGAGCTCATAGTGACGAATCCGCGTTTCATTTCCTGTCAATATTCTGCCTTCATTGTTGCAGCAGTCGAATGAACGTCCTTTGCGCTTGTGCTTAGTGGTAGGGTCACTTGGAACCCATCTCGCAGACTTTATGCAAGGCGAGTTCGCCCTGTATCATTTGATAGGCAGAAACACGACTAATCTGCAGAGAAGACTATTTAATTCGTTGGTATCATTGCTCCAGCTTTGTGAATCTTCTCGTCGGTGGTAGAAGTTGCCGGGCGTACTGCTTATTCTTCATGCATCACTTTTCAGCTTAACTACACATACGAACTTAACCAAAACTTTCTTAAAAGCATCCGATGAATTTCAGTACAACACACCTTCCGACCAGACAAATAGAATCAGTTCCTCCTTAATGTACACTGTTAGGGAATAGTCATATTTACACTGTCAAAACAGCAACGGGGAAAAAAAATATATAAACTTCTATTACGTGACCACAATGGCAACAACTCTAAGCATGTATGCGCAGAAAGCAGTGACATAATTAAAGATGTGTTTTTGCGGAAGTGCGGACATTTTTTGACTTTTCCTCGAACTTCTATAAGCTAACGAAGGTTATTAGAAATATTTGAAAAATAATTATTATATATTTTAACCCCTTTGGCAATTGCGCTACATATTAGCGTTTTGATATACAAACCATACATGCAGGTAAGGATATTTCTGCAATAATAAAAAAAGTATTTAGATGTTTCATACAAAATCAACTATATTAATCTTTTCATATAAAACTGCATTCTTTGCCTAACTAGTTTTATTCCTGCATTAATAGCATTACATTGATTGAAGATTTTATAGTTCGAAATAAGTATTAAACTACAATGAATTATAATATCAGTTTCAAACTCACAAATGTAATCAGTTACTATAACCACCAGATGGCTAGGTTTTTACACAACTTTATAAACGTGTTTAGTTTATTTCAGAAGAAAATGCTCCCTAATAGTATTGCAGTAGAATAGAATTCTCTGCTCAACTTAAGAAACCTGCCCTATAGTTTTTAGAAGAGAAAACTTTTATTTTTAGCATACATTTCATTTTAAGGGTACTTCGTTGAGATTTTGGGTCAAAAAATTCATATTTGGCTTTATGCATAATATGAAACTACATAGTTTGTAGATATTTATAGGTTTGCTGCATTTAAATGAACATTTCAATACGATGGCCTGGCTGCGCATACAAATTTTACACTGCTTTCAAATACTGGTTCAAAAAATTAATCTTTGGTTTTCTGCAGAATGTGAAACGGCACAGTTTGCACATTACGGCCATTTGCTGTAACTTGTATATTTTAAACATTATATGCACCTTTCTTAAAAACTATGAATTCCTTGTGCATGTGCAAAACACGCTGCTCCATATACCTGGTGAAAGTTTTACACGAGATCTAAAAAAATTTAGTGAAATTTGTACAAAATGACACTATATGCAAATATGGAAAAAAAAAAAAATGCTTTAAATTATTATTTCATTAGCAATGTTAATGTTTACAAATTAATTTTAAAATATGAAAATGCTGAGATTAATAGTTTATCAGAAAGTGCATCTAAAGCAGCAAAACCATTGAATTAAAATTGTCTGGTTTATTACAATATTAATTGATAATTGCAGCTATCAATGAGTGTGTAATGTGCTTCAAAGTGCATTAGCAGTGCTAAATCACCTCAAAGTTATTTATAACTTCCACTTTAACCATTTCTGCATTTTTAATAGAAAGTTGTTAAAATTGTAAAACGGCAAGTAATTATATATTTATTCTGATATATGTTTGCATTTTAGACAGCTCCTGTTCATTTCTGTTTTTGCTTTGCTTCATTTAGTTCTAATGTGCTAAAACTGTAAGTGTGCAAATGTTAAATAATGCATATTTTTGCTAAATTTACAGATTCCAGTATGTCATCTCATTTCGCATTTTGTCTTCTCTTTTAAATGAAATTACACTAATTGGGGGGATCCAATTTTTAACATTCGCTTACAGTGCGCTAACCCTAATGTAACTAATTTACCATTTTCAACCAAATGTTCAAATACTGCAGTTGACTGCTACCATGTATAATTTAAAGCTCCATTTTTTCTTCTCCCCCTGCATACATATGGCCAAATTATGTTGCCCCCTCCCCCTTACGTGTTGTAGCATTCGCTATGGAAACATGGAGCTGTAATGTAATGCTTAGTTACCTAGGATGTTTAGGAGGAAATGTTACAGATAATAATTCACAACATTTCCCATTGCCAAGAAGAGAGGTTCTCTGCAAACATCAACACATTTGGAACGAGTGTTGGAATTTTAATATTAGTAATATTGCTGAAGAGGCTCTACGTAACGGAATCAGTAAATACCACATGCAACCTGTTGGTTACAATCCTGAATTATGCTTAGCTCTTATGTAATGACAAGACCAGACGAGTTTGCCACAGCTGCGTTGAAATGTAGTATAGTAATGATATTTTAGAGACACGCGTATTGGAGTTCAATACAGGCTACCAGGAAGTCGTCACCGTAAGTTACTATAAGAGCCCCAAGATACTTGCATTCTTATGGAACAGTAGCACGATGGGTAAAACAATCACCCAGAGGTCAGTCATGTACTTTTGTTTTCATTTTGTATTTAAACTTCAAACTCTAAATTAAATGTTCAAGTTTCAGCTATATGTTTATTTTTAAAACTTCAGGTGATGATTTCAAAAGCAAGTGTACATTGTCATTAATATATAACCCCGGTCAAATTTCACAAATAACTTTGAAATTGTTTCATTAGTTATCAAATTGCTTGTGAAGATATTCAGAGCCTCCTAGATGAAGATTATGGTTACCTGTGAAAGCGCCATATCTGAATGAAATGTGCTAAGATCATCATTGCGAAAAGAGTCATTTGTATCATTAGTTTGCATTAATTATTTTACAGATCATTTTATTGCAATATTAAATCGTTAGGATATTTACCGGATACTGGGTAATTTCTTCTTTCAATTAGATGGCAAATAGTTATTAGCTTGTATCTTGTACATGATAATGTAAATTAAAATTATTTTAATTGCACTTAAAGCCGTTATTGGTGTTAAGGCATCACAGGCGGTGAGCTTTGGTAATATACGAGATGAAATGAAAAACCAGGAAAGAATTTCAACTTTGATTGACTTTTACATCAAACCTATAGCTTCCTCCAGGCCTTCTTACATCCAAGATTTTTTTTCCACTTCATAGAAATTTTAAAGGGAGTAACACTTGATGAGTTTGATGACATCTTATTGGCCACTGTGGGTCATACTTCTTAGACATGGGTAATGTACCCCATGTTATCTCCACTGAGTTCATCTGCCAACTAGCACATCTTGTGCTTATCCAAAAGCTGTCTTTGAAAGTCAGCATTTCCTTCAAACTAAAGGGACAGCGATGGGCACCAGATTAGCCCCGTCCTATGCCAATTTATTCATGGCTAGATTGGAAGAAAATTACATTCATTCAAACCCCTAGCTCCTCCACAGCCTCTCGAACTAAAGCTATTTGGGCCGTCTGGATCGAACTACGGCCCCCAGCGTACCCGTCACTGTGAGGACGGACTGGGACATATTCAAAATTCTGTTGCATAGCCTCGCTGACCCCAGGGCACGTTTCGAAAACGCAACAGAAATTGACCAAGGCATTGCAACTTTCACTACGCACTGCCCACATAAACAGCACAACTAAAGACAAACTCCAGAGCAAATGGGACAGGTTCCCTGACGTCGAGTGTCTCAGTGCAAGGTGACGGCGGTGTATGCGCAGATGGCGTGAAACCGGTGACTCCCTCTTCAAGTTGACTGCGAACTGGTTACGCAAGGTAATGAAGTCGCAGCTATAAATAAATCACTTATAATCGTAGAATAAGAAAACATATTCATAATCTCCTAGCATAAGCTAATAACTTAGGAAATAAGAACTGATGTAATCGAGTTACTAATAAAATATAACAAAAATGTATCAAAATATCAACAAAGTAGGACACATAGAATAAGTACTATGAAATTGAGAGAGAGATAACAAAATAAATTATTATTGGGCTCACAGTTTATAAGAAATATAGTATGTAAGGATTCTCTGCAAACTATTTTGTAATCAAATGTATGTAAAAGATGTCAATCAAAGAGCTTCATATACGTTTTGCTCTAGCCCCTAGGTAGCAGGATGCAAGAAGCAGAATGTATTTTTTTTTTATCTGCCAATAACTTCCACAGATAGGAGAAGATGCGAAAATGCAGTCATTCTGATGGCTCAATGTGGCAAATTTTGCGCGCATTCAAAAATAAAGGCAGAGGGCAAAATTTCAATGAGGCGCTTCAGGGACGAGGAGGGCTTGTCTTCTCGGCGGCGGAGAAGGTCGAAACTTTTGCAGACGTATTGGAGCAGCGTTTCCAACCTAACCTAGTCCCGATCCTACACATGAAAACCTAGTTCACGCCTGGCTCCAAGAGCAAAGGTCAACGGAGCAACAGCAACACACAAAATTCTTCACGACTCAGGAAGTCTTCAAGCAGATTAAAACTGCTTAAGAACGGCAAAGTCTCAGGCCCAAATAGTGACTAATAAGGACCTGGAGCACCTACCACGCAAGGTGCTTGTTCAGCTTACAAAAATTTTTAATGCCTGCTTTAAATACAATTACTTTCAAACTTCATGGAAGCAAGCTCGCATTGTGATACTATCAAAAACACAAAAAAGTCCTCGGCATGTTAAAAAATTTCGACTCATTAGCCTATCTGCAGTTGGTAAATTGCTCGAAAAAAATATTTTAATTCGTGTACAAAAATCAGTTTCGAATCATGAGGCAATGTCAAAATATCAGTTTGGATTCAGGAAGCACCATTCAACTGAATTGCAACTAATAAAATTTACTGATGACGTCACCGAGCAATTTAACGAGGCCTTCACCTTGGCACTGTTTCTGGACAACGAAGCGGCCTTTTGACAGACGCTGGCACGCAGGAATACTCTACAAAATTGACGATCATCTTCTCAAACTCCGGCCACTCCTGCCCCTGCTACAAAGCTACCTGTCGGAGGGCCGTTTCCACGTATAGATTTCTCGCCACAAATCTACGACCAGGGAGATCCACGCAGGAGTGCCTCAGGGTGCCATCATGGCACCCTATTTATTTTCTATTTACACCAGAATTTCCCTACAGATACCAGATGCAAAGTAGCTATGTACGCTGACGACACGGTACTATACACTCATCATTACGGTATCAAAACGCTGAAACGATATAGCAATCAATTCCTGGCTTGGTTAGAGAAGTGGAAAATCAGCCCACAAAAATGCATTCCGGTTTACTTTTCACAAAAATAAAAAATTCCCGAATTAGAAATTGCAGTTGATGGGCAAATACTACCGTTTCGACGGCGTACAAAGCATCTGGGAGTCACACTTGACTCTAAAATGACGTGGCGGGACCACATTCAAAACAGTGCCAACAGTGGCCGGCAGCGGCTGAAAATGTGTGCCCCCATATTTAAAAGCACACAGGTTACGCTGCGAACCAAAATAATTTTATACAATGCATTTGTCCCCCGCTAACTGGCAAATGCAGCTAAAACGACGTTGCAGAAACTACAAACAATACAAAACGTCAGCCTTAGGAAACTTCTGTGCGCCCCATTATTGACAACAAATGCTACCATACATCGGGAGACGAGGACAGAGCCGCTGGCGGACTTTTTGAAAATAAAGGTCGCAAACTATGGGCAAAAATCTACGCCCACCGGAATGTGGTAGTAAGAAATATTGTTAGTGTTCAACCAATGCATCGCAAACATAAGCGAATCAAAATGTTTTATCTGCAAGCGACATAGGTCGCAAATTTTGTACATATTGTATATAACTGAAAAATTAAATATAAGTTAGATTTACTCAACTGTATTTAGTTGTGTCAAAAAAGTATGTGTGTATATATACGACTTTAACAAATGATAAAATTTACCTTTATCCATCCCAATCCTTGAATTCCCCTGGGGCCAGTCAGGGCCTACACCATGACTGGCTTCACGGTAAATTCCTCGATTTCGCAGCAATGTAACCCCCATTGATAACGAGGGTGCTTACGCAGAACCTCGATTCCTTTTCCTCCTCTACTCCTTACCCAAAGCCACTTATAATTAATTAGATGTAGTAAAAAAAATAGTTATATCTCGTGGTAATCACGTCTACCATCAACAAGCTTAGCAAGATCGTCAACAAAGACTGCAGAGGCAAATCTATTGGGAATGGTGATGGCTGTGTTCACCCTTCTACCAGCACTGATGACTTGCGATCGGCCTTTTACCGTCAACGAGACCTTCGTCTGGTATCGTTGGTGGTGTGTCATCCGCCGTCAAGAGAGCACGCAGCGGAGACACACTTACTCTCAAGAGAGCACGCAGTGGCGGTGAGTGGAGTCTAGTTGACGGATTCACGTCAATTTTAGACGGGGTCGTCAACAAAGGTGATAAGTCTTCTATCAGTAACGGTGAGGGCCGTGATCATTCTTCTACAAGCACTGGTGGATGCGATCGGCCTTCTACCGGCAATGAGACTTCTAGAAATAACGGTGGTGATCAGCCTTCTACTGGAAACTACTCATCCGGTGGAGTTGCGTTTCTACCGGCAATTGTAATGGTAGTGATCATCCCTCTACCAGCACTGATGACTGCGATCAGCCCTCTACCGGAATTTCTCTTGCGTCTTTTACCGGGAACGGCGAAACTTCTATTGGTGAACCATCTTCTGCTGATCATCCTGATGCCTAGCACTGAGCCACAGGTAAGTGCAACATTGCAACCAACTTTCGAAATTATAAACCATAGCCAGAGGGGAGCTAAAAAATTTTATTCTGGGTATGCTGAAACTGAAATTATAGTGAGTTCCATGCCTAAAGATACAGATCCTAACCAATGGGTTTCTAAGGTGTTTCATGATTATCTTTTGTTGATAACAATTTACTTAAAAATCAGCCAGGATTCATAGGAATAACCATTCTTGATATCAAAAATCCTGCTAGGCCATTTAACATGAGTGTTCGTAGGTTTGATCAGGTGAATCCCGAACCCATATTGAAATCAATGGAGAAAATGATACACAGTAACAAAGAATTTATGTTGGGAGGGGCAATCAAAATTTCGTGTATTTGGACAAATGAAATATTAGGTTCATGCTACAAACGCAGCGAGGACTGTGGTAAAAACAGAGGAATTATAGAAATTAAAAACAAAGACAATCTTAGTCTACCTAGAGCCATCGCAGTGTGCAAATCCAAAATTGACGGGGATGTTCATTATGGTTCTATTAAGGGTTATGACCATCTTCAAAAACAAAAGGCTGTAGAGTTGTGTGAGAAAATAGGTAAAACCGATGGCCCGTTTACACTTGACGACGTGAAACTCTTTGAGATTGTACTAAAGGAGCATTCCAGCACTCTTTTTGCAGGTCATAATGGCAGAAATGTCCTCTACAAGTCGGAAATTAACACCGATGTAATATTCCACGACAGCCATTTTAACGCAATTGTAAACCTGCACGGGGCATTCAAGGGTAAGTGGTATTGCCGACATTGTAATTTTCCCTCACTTAATAAAAAAGAAACTAACCGGTGTGACCTGAACTATTTCAAGTGTCGACAGAGGTGACCAACTTCATTTGATAGGTATGTGAAATGCGACTAATGTCATCGCGATTTCAATGGGCAGACCTGTTTTAATAATCATTTGATTAAGGGAAAATACTACCCTAAAACCATGTCAGTGTGTGACGTAGAAAAAGTCTGCCCGTTGTGCAACAAACTTGTCCATACGAGAAAAACTCACCCGTGCAGGGAAATTTACTGTAGTACTTGTAAGATCCATGTGAATGCTAACCACGAGTGCTACATGCAGCCGTACAATTCACCAAATTTGCGAAAAAATTTCGTGTTCATAGATTTCGAGTGTACTCAGAACACACTATTCAGCAGGCGTGTTTGAACATATTGCTAATCTATGTATAATGTATAAAACCTGCGGCCAGTGTGTAGACGAGTCTCATGAAAGAATTGTTTGACATCACACAGCCCTGGTTCGAATCCCGAGACAATGTCGTCATAGCACACAACTTGAGGTCGTATGAGGGGCAGTTTCTGTTAAAGCACACGGTGGGCAGCCTAAATTGGACCCCGAGCTCATTATGAATGGAAGTCAAATTTACAGAATGAAGTATAAGAGCGTGACTTTTCTAGACCCTTTTAATTTCATTCCTATGCCACTGTCTCGCTTTTCAAAGACATTTCAACTCCCTGATTGTTAAGCTTATTTTCCATAATGAAATGTGTCCTCAAATTATGTCCTTGACATGAAAAAAGAAAAGGTGGCTTCGTGTAAAACTGACGTTTATCTCTTGAGTCAGGGTGTTTCCAAATTTAGGAAGCAATTTATTGACGAGAACGGTATTGACCCGTTTAGAGAATGCGTCACCATAGCTCAGGCATGTATGAATGTTTACAGGAAACGGTTCATGATAAGAAATGAAATTCCACTTATTCCTGGAGGAGGATACCGCTTAGCTGATAAGCAATCGCGGGTAGCGTGTATCTGGCTGTCTTGGTTGGAACAGCAGCAACCAATCATCATACAGCATGCTTATCGGTGCCGGAAAATTAAAGTTTTAGGGCATAAAGTGGACGGGTACAAAGGGAAATGTATCTACTTCTTTCATGGGTGCTTCTACTTCGGTTGCACACGTTACCCGAATAGAAATTCTACGCTATACTACACGGGTAACCATACCATGGGTTCCAGATATGAGGACACCGTGAAGGTCACGAAGATGACGAGAGATGCTGGCTACAACGTGACCGAGATGTGGGAGTGGGAGTGTGAGTTCAGTGGCTGGATTAAGACCGATGGGGTTTTCGCAGAATTTGTCAAAAGTTTTCCCTACCCCGAGCCTCTCAACCCACGAGATGCCCTCTTTGATGGACGTACAAATTGTACGAAAACCTACTACGAGGCCTCTGAAGACATGAAAATGTTTTACTACGATGTGTGCAGTTTGTACCCGTTCGTAAATAAAACCAAGGCTTACCCCGTTGGACACCCAAAGATTCATGTGGATAATTTACCAAATTTGCAAGATGATGAGGGGTGGTATTGCAAAGTGTAAAATTCTTCCCCCGGAAAGACTGTACCACCCCGTCTTGCCATAGCGTATTAACGATAAACTTGTTTCCGCTATGTAGCACATGTGCAGAGATGGAGAATTAGACAGAGTGCACGCACACAGAGAACGAAAGATGTATGACAGGCACCTGGGTAGTGGACGAGATTAAAGTCGCATTAGAGGAAGGTTATAGGGTGATTCATGTGTATGGAATATGGGAGTATGGCAAGGTACGCTATAATCCCTCCACGGGAGAAAAGGGGCTTTTTCAGGACTATGTGAATCAGTTTCTGAAAATTAAAACCGAAGACTCCGGTTGGCCCAAAGACTGCTACATTCCTGCCATGAGAAATGAATATACCGCACGATTTTTGGAAAAAGAAGGCGTAGCACTGGACAAAGACGCTATCGAAACCAATCCGGGCAGGCGCGAGTTGGCTAAACTGATGTTAAACTCCTTTTGGGGAAAATATGGCCAAAGACATATCTTGTCCACGTGTGAGCTTGTGAAAGATTATTCGAGGCTCATAGACCTACTTAACGACCCAGGTGTAGAGGTACAGTCTTGCCTGCTCGCTACAGAATATATGTATGTATGAATGGTGTTTAACGCCCGTTTTTACTACAGAGGTACCACAGGCGGTGGGCACTGGTGATGAATGAAATGAAATGATATATTGGGAAAGGATTTTGTGGAAGGAATCTTTCCAGGCCTACGTTTAGGGTACCTCCCCGGCATTTGCCATTTATGAGGACTGAGGAAAACCTGGAAAAAACCTCAATCAGGAAGGACGGTCCTGGCGGTATTCGAACCCAGACCTCCCGCTCACGAGTCCGAGACTTGACGACCTCGGCCACCCGTGGCGGTCGCTACAGAAGAGGTAATGTACGTGGTATGGAAACATTGCGATCAGAACCCTAAATTGAATTGCACCACTAACAAAGTCATAGCCGCATGTACAACTGCCCATGCAAGAATCGAGCTGAGATTGGGCGAGCGCGTGTGTTATTCAAAGATTCTGTTATAGCCACGTACAGACCGGGGGAATGGATGCCTCCCACGGGTCCATTTTTAGGGTGTATGACATATGAAATAGAAACATACGGTGATGGCGCATATATTTGCAGAATTGCATCTACAGGCCCAAAAAGTTACGCCATAGAAGTTAAGTGTGGGGATAAGACGCGCTGTCTGTAAAATTAAAGGCATCGCCCTCAACTCGGGGAATTTGGAAAATGTTAACTCCGACGTTATCAGGAACACAGTACTGAGGGATAATTCAATGTCGGTAGTACTTGAAGGCACACAGATTTCTAGGAAATTTCTAGGAACTGTGGTAACTGAGTCTTCAGTGGAAACCTATAGGATGGTGGTCAACAAACGTGTACAGAGTGAAAACTTTGATTCCTACACGTACGGATATAAAAGAAGGCGTGTCTAAATGAGAGCACATCAGTCGCCCACAATGTCTACTAACCAACACTTTAAATTTAATTTCCCATGCACCATGCAAAATGCAGGTCCTTCGCGGTAAGTCTACATTTGTGAAAAATTTAATTATTAATGCAGGCCGGATGTTTGACAGACCAATGAGAAAGATGTTGTGGTGTCATCCGTCAGAATATTCTCCTAAACCAAGCCCGTTCTTCGCAACCCATGCAGGTATACCAGATTTGGAGAGTGTTAACGAGGGAGATTTAGCTATTTTAGATGACTTAATGTACGAAGCCGACGGGGAAAACATTTCAAATGTTTTCACTAGAGATTCACATCACAAACGCTTTGGGATTATTTACATATTACAAAACGTGTTTCCACAAGGAAAGAAATTCCGAACTATACCTCTAAATACAAACTACATTGTCGTGTTTAAAAACAAGAGATAATATGCAAATTCATAGGCTTTGTCAACAAATCGAACCAAAGAACTATAGGTTTCTTTTAGAGGCGTTTGAAAGAGCTACTGAAAACCCTCACAAGTGTTGGATTGCACTCAGTACACGCCAAATCAATACAGGTATCGAACCGGTGTCCTACCAGGAAAAACGCCTTATTTTATACCCAATATAATTTTATATTGACCACTTTTCTGAAGGTTTTATTTGAGTGCTTCCCCGAGAGTTTAAATAAACGAGCAACGATTACACTTCAGTCATTTTATCATAGACAGGAAGGATGAGCATTGCCAGACTGAGTAGCCCATTGATTGCAAGGCAACGCGCAAATCTGACAGTGTTAGCCAAGGCTAACCCCATTTTGCGACAAAAACTGTTGAAAAGTGCTAACCCAGAGCTAATAAAAGGCATTTCCGAGTGTGTACTCAACGTGTGCAGAGGTCATGTCAGTTTACCTATAAATTGTTTGAAGCGCTTAAAGGAGCATAAAGCTAGCTGGAGAAAATTAATGAACAAACGACTTTCCTTAAAAGGAAAAGAAAAATATTCTTGTACAAAGAGGCGGTTTTTTACCTGCTTCTCTACTCCCGATATTGGGTTTCATTCGTAGTGCGCTCGTGTCAAATTTGAGTTAAATGAAGTACCGTAAGCAAATTATATTAGCTTAACAGCCAAAACCTGTCGAAAAGCTTCACCTCGTGGACAAATCACTTAACCAACTCATGGGAGAAATGAATAAATTACAGTGTACACATTTGGCACCCCCTGAAAAATGGCAGTTGATAAAATATACGTTGGGAACTATCTCGATCTTATGTCACAAGTGAGGGAAGCATACCTTAAATACAATGACATCGAGGTGAAGAGGAAGAGAAGCCAGCAAAGACAAAAGTAGATAAAAGCCGATTACCAGTAAAAAAAGTCTTATAACCTTCGCAGCCAAGTGTGGGAGTAACTATGAACGCGCTGAAGAAAATCTATTTCAATCCTGAACACTATGCTGGTTTTAGCACTGCAGACAATCTTCGCAAGGCTACCGGTATACCAAACTCTGAGACCTTTCTTCAAACACAGGATAGTTATACATTTCATAGGCCGATAAGAAAACGATTCCACACCAGAAATTATCACGTGACCAACATGGGTGACCTTTGATCTAAACGTTATGAACGTAAAAGAAGACAATAAACCACACGTTTACATCTTGACGGTGATTGATATTTTCTCGAAATATGCTTGGGCTATACCATTAAAATCAAAAGTAGGAGCCGAAATTACAGAAGCGTTTAAAACTATATTCTCATCGCACTTCCAAGATACTGTAAACAGATAAAGGAACGGAGTTTACCAACAAAACCTTTAAAACAGTTTTAACCAAACATGGTGTAAAGTATTACACTACAAAAAATGTCAAAGCCAGTGTTGTAGAACGTTTCAGGACGCAAATGTGGAAATATTTCACACATAAAAACACTTATAGATACTTCGTCCCAAACAGACATAACGGAGCTGGATACTGTCACCAGATATTACTTAAACCAGGTTGAGGAGCATTAATCAATCGAGATTTTCTCTTGTACAGAGGCAAGCGTTATCAAAAGGGTAGCGGCTTGTTCTCTGTTCTCGGTAGTCTTTTCAGAACCGTGCTACCGTTTTTCAAGAGCGGTGTGAAAGCTATCGGTAAAGAGGCATTGAAAATGTGGGTCAATGTGCTCGCAGATGTTGCAAGTTCGGGGATACCGTCAAAAGTATCGTTACAGACTAGGCTGAAGGAGGCGGGAACTAACTTGAAGAGGAAAGCTGATTTAAAGATAGACTCTACGATAGGCACTGGGCTATTAAAGCGCCCGAAGGATGATATATATATTCAGTTTAAGAATAAACGCCGAAGACGTAAGATGCTAGACGTATTTTCATAATGGCTGACAAATCGTTGGTGCACATGAGTTCAGAACAAGACATCTTTAAAGACTTGCCCGTTCAAATGAACGTGGAGTACAGTTACATTTCTCTAAACCCTCAAAATACACTTATGAAAAACGCCCCCATCACATTTCATTACTCTGGCAATGCAGACGATTACCTCGACATGACTTATGTAGTACTTGAGCTGTTCGTGCGAATAGTGGGTGACGGAAACGACTTGAAAGAGGACAAGCAGGTTACCTTTGTAAACAATACAATTGGAAGTATCACTCAACAATGTCACAGTTTCCATGCCTCAGCCAGGCTATCCCTATAGAACTTAGATTGAAACCCTGCTCAATTATTCTGAAGATGTCATGAACAGCAGATTAGAGTCCTCGCTCTGGAAAAAGGACAAGGGAGGAATGATGAACGCGTATGTAGCAAATGATGGAATTAAGTGGCGTAACGGCTATAGCAAAGGAAGCAAAGTTTTGCAGCTAATGGGTAATCTTTCCAATGCACTCTTTAATCAGGAAAATTTTCCTTGAACAATGTGAGCGTTAACATCAAACTCCCACCCTCTTCACTTAACTTTCATGTTTTCGGATAGAAAGGACTTTAAAGTCTGCACAGAGATTCAGTCTGCTAGACTGATTTTGAAAGCTGTGAGACGGTCGCCAACCATCATGCTTGCACATCAGGCGGTTTATTAGCAACGCAAAGTACCATCTCAAAGATGTAGGATTTCACGCTCTCAACATTCCAAAGGGGCTTAGTAACATGACTTTCAATGACTTTTCATAGGGCAAATACCCCGAAGAGTGGTTGTGGCAATGATTGCCAACCAGGTATACAACGGTAACATTAACAAAAACCCATACAATTTACAACACTTTAAAATGAATTCTTTTCAATTGTACGTGAACAGCCAGCCATTTCCCTCACAACCTCTACAGCCCGATTTTGATGCCGGTCACTTTCTCCAATATTTTCAAAATCTTCAAGATGGCCTCGGGATACACTTTAAGGATGAAGGGCATTCAATTTCCAGACATCAATATTCTCACGGCCATACCAATTTGGTATTTGATCAAAAGTCCATATGAGCACTAATGAGTCTTACATTTCAGGGCAAGAACACGGCACTATGTCTATAAGTACAGGTTTTAAAGATCAAACTCCAGAACCTATCAATCTGTTGGTAATGGCAGAAGTGCATCGCACTATAGAAATTGATGCTAACAGGACAATTTTGGTATCATGAATACGCTGCAAATACACCGGCTTGTCTAAATGTACCCCACACTTTTAGGCGTGCACGCTTGCGACCAATTGTCATCGATAAATTTGCATAATAGACAGCTTCCCATAGTAGTTGTCATCAACACTGATCCAAGCACGAAACCAGGGAAACATTGGGCCTGTATCTTTGTTGCAAAGAACGACCGGGGCGAATATTTCGATAGCTATGGTATAGAACCTCTTTCGGGGGAAATTCTAAAATTTTTTAAATCGATGTTGTGGTACAAGATGAACTCACAACACTAGAAGGTTGCAAGGCGATATCAGCACTTGTGGCCATTACGCCATTGCTTATCTATCTCACCGCTTCCAAGGCCTGTGCAAGGAGAAATACTTTTCAAAATTCAGCATAAGGGATTTTAATCACAATGATGACGTCATTAAAGAACCTACAGTCTTGGCGGATGCTCACAAACTACACATCAGAGATGCATATTGTCAAAGGTTAATATTGATACATATTGTGTATGAATATGCATATACCACTGATACATTTATGTTGCTAATTCCGGTATTTTTAGAGGGCGCATGTGGTACTACACGATCCACTCTACCAGTTGCTCCGAGAGAGGTGAACAGGTGAGTCGCATTCATTATGTGTGGTTAATTGGCGAATGAAATAGTGAGCTACATAAGGGGCGTTCTTGTTTTTACACTGACATGGAGAGGCCTGGACCGCTATCGGATGTTTTCTTCTTGAACAGCAAGCAGTCCTAGTTTGCAGCCTTTGGGTTTTCACCTAAGTCTCCACATAAGATCGTGGTGACCGTTGGACGACGCAGCGCGGTGGTTCTGGGTTCGACAGTGTGGCAGAAGCTTGCAGAGGCGATACCGACGATACAGAGCTTGACTCTTCATCTAAGACAGTGGCAGTTAACTGACTATCCACACTTTTTAAATATTATCATCAAAATGGACGGTCGTTTTATATCGCTCAGTATGCAGGAATGGAGGACACTAGAAAGCCTACAGCGTATGGTCACCTACATCATCTATCACAAGAAGAAAGAAGAGTTCGAAGTACAAAATCAAATAGCATTGACAAGACACCAGCCCTAGCGTACAAGGCCACATCGGCAGGATGCTTCACAACCCCATACATCAGCGATTTTGTCGTTCCCATCGCCATTCCGTCGGCCCAGGAACACCTCAACATCAACTTTTCCCACATGTCACTCACCACATCACACGTGGAGGAACGCAGCAGCGACGAAGACAGTGAAGTGTCGTTTGTCAAAAAGACATATACCACATATTTTAAAATAATTTTTTGTAAATCCAGCGCCGACACAATTTTTCTAAAGCCGCCTGTGTGCACAGCTATAAAGGGTAAAACCCACTAGTGATGGGTGAACTGCACAGCCATTAGTTTGGAAAAATCCCCGCCATTTTGTAAAAGGTAAAACTCTCACAATTTTAGTAAACCCGTCTGTGTGTAACGCCATAACCCCCATCAGTGATGTGTGAACGGCACCGCCATTTTTGCAAAGGGTAAAACCTCCATTTTGTAAATGGGTTAAACGTCCATTTTTGTAAAACATGAAATGTATGTTAATTTTTATAAAAAAAGTACAATAAAAATATTCAGTACCATCATTTTGCATTTTTAATTGTATTTAAACCAATTCTTTTTGTATCACATTAAAAATGTATATGTTAATTTTCGGTATAATAAAAAAATACCCCCTTTCCGGCGATTTAAATTGAAAAAGCTTTGATATCAAATTGTACCTCGTCACTTCTACCCCCCCCCCAACCACGCCCACCAAACCACCTCAACCCCACTTTTGATATCATTAGCAATCAATTTAATCACCCGAAAAGGGATATATACTACTGACGCATCTTCCACGTAAGGGCAACCAACCAAAGATCCACTATTTGAAAAATTAACGCTGGAGTTCCACAAGGAGCCATCATGGCACCATACCTATTTTCCGTCTTCACCATACTTCCCCATCGACCTCCGGTGCAAAGTGTTGATGTACGCCGACGACACGGTAATATACACGCACACAGGAAAATTAACTTTGCTCTGCGCCCTCTGCCAAGATACACCAAAGAATTTCTACAATAGCTCAATAACTGGAAAATTAAAATAAATCCAAACAAATGTCTCAGAGCAATTTTTTCTCTAAAGAGAAAGCAACCAGGCATTGACATAAATGTAGGTGAGGAAATATTAGAGTTTCGCCGGCGTGCAAAATATCTAGGAGTGACACTAGACTCCACTATGAGATGGTGGGATCATCTGCGAAATAGTACCAACAGTGGGCGGCGGCGCCTCAAAATGTGTGCCCCAGTATTTAGGAGCAATAGTGTCGTTGCACACAAAACTAATTCTTTAAAAAGTCTTTATTCTAAGCATAATAACATACGCAAACGCTGCCTGGGCCATGTTCCAAAAACACCAATGAAGCAATTACAAAACCTCAGCCTAAGGAAAATGCTTATTGTTCCACTGATCACCACAAACTGTTATACATCAGGAAACAAACGGATTGCAAACTTTATTGCACATAATCCGCGCAAGACCTGGGCGAAAATTCGTGTTCGGCAAAATGTAAGTCAGAAATATAGGAAGAGGCTCACCAATCCATAGAAAACACATATTCAAGGCAAAGAGAATTAAATTATTCTAAAACCAAAATTACACACAGGCATAGCGCCTCAAATTATTGTATATATTGTACATATTAGGCTAGATTAGGTTTAATCATAAGGTTATTTATATTTGCATGCTACAAAAAAAGGGCAAACCATTCCAACAAACTTTATTGTATAAGACTTTAAAATGTATATTCTCAAAAGTAAATCATTTCTCTTTCGTTCGGCAACCATAACAGGCGTCTGTAATGATTTTACTTTATGAAACTAATATCCAGCCACAATAACTAACGCAAACTGTAAGACACATGTAAAAGTAACCTGAAAGACCGTCTAATGTAGGCCACAGGTGCACTTTATGAATAAACAAATCTGAAATCTGCATTTCAGTCGTGCCAGAACCTTCTCCTATGAAGACTCAGACCGCGCCAATGAAGATGTCCTCCGCAGGTGGGGATGAAACGTTTGGACATCTTAGCGCCAACAGACCACAGCTTCCAAGCCCGGAAGAAACTTATAGATTTAAGTCTGACTCCGGCGGTAAAAGCTTCCGAGTACTCAGTGTTCTACATTGTTTTTACAGTGTCTCAAGTTATATAGCGCTTTTGTGTGATCCTTTCTTTAAAAGTGGCACGCTTCTGTGCATTTTAGTAGTGCTAGGTCTCCAAGGGAGAACTTTTTATATTCCTTTCAAGTGTGTGAGGGGGAGGGTATTTGCAACAACACTTCAGGATTGTAGCTGACCCTATATCGGGATAAAGCAGAGAAGTGATTAACATAATAACCCAGTGGCAAGGATATCATACTTCTTTTTAATAAGGTGTATCGAGCTGCTAATGGAGATGTTGAGCATTATTAATCACATATACTGGTATACATCTTGCTAAAACTTGACTTTTGTGGAAATAGGCATTAAAAAAATTGAGGAAAACACATTTTTAAACAGATATACATTACAACATACTGTTATATATTTGGTCCAAAACCCTACTTTCGTAGAAATATGCATTAAGATCCAAAACATTGGTGACAGCACATTTTTAAGCATACAATTGTATTGTAACAAAACTTCTTTTCCACGCCATATAGAAAATTAAATTATTTGCATTGACTTTTATGGAAACAGGTATTGAAATCGGTATTAACGCACATAAAATCACATCTTTAGCAATAGCCAAAAGTATTAAGGATCCATATTAGACTAAAATGATTTTCACAATATAAAGAAAATTAAAACATACTAAAAAAAATATTACAATGACCACACTTGCACTTGTAGACATTAAGAAATGGTGATGCAATATTATACAGGTTATAGATACATAATGCTTGACAATATAAACAATTTGGATCAAAAATGGATTTTTGTACATGCTCATTTTGGTTTATGTTCACATTCTGGACATTTGCATGGGTGACTTCTTTTGAACTCTATTTTACTGTTTTAGTGACAGAAACAAGTTATTGAACGTTACAGGCATTTCCAGTTTATAGCGATATATTGGATCTGGAATGTTGATCAAGTGACGATGAGGAACAGGAAACTTCTGTTTCACTATGTGCAGTTTTTGCGCGCATCCATTATCCACGAACTATATTCCACTTTTTAATTCATTAATCCTTTTCTTCAAAATGTATATAAAAAGATACAGCACTTTAAATGTGATTTTAAACACATTTCTTGAACCTTTTTCCTTGCATTCTCTCAAGATGTGCTTGTTTGTACACACCTTAAAATGTGTCTACAATATGCTGCCAATTCTTATATGGTGGCTTTGCTTAATGGAGGGGGGGGGAACCGCGCGCACACACCCGGTGAATCAACAAGGTAGTTATTGCTGTTTTGTTATCTTTAATATATGAGCGTGAGATTAGATTTTATTGTTCTGTAGTATTTAACTATAATAGTTCGCTATTTAAAACGTGTATAAACAAGGTTTATGCTTTTTTTTTCCTAACTACTATTTAATATCGGTGTTGAATTTGGGAAGTGGAGAGTAATAGGAATTTACGCGAGGTACCGCATTAAGCACCCTCGTAAATATTGGGGATTTGCATGCTTCCGGCCAATGGTCGGGAGCAGACTCGAGGAGTTGTCCGGGAGGCAGCCATGGCCGTGGCCCCGACTGCTCGCCCGGGGATTCTGGGGAATTTGGGGGTTTGAGAAGTTGCGTACTTTAATCATTCATTAATTACTTTGATAGCTCTGACGAGCGTTTGGTTGCAGCTTTATTAGTGCTGGGTTGTCCATGTTGCCGGAGTGGTTTGTAAGTATGTGTTACGGTACGTTTGTGTAAGTTGCTGTGGGTTGCTTTGTGAGTTTTCTTCATGTCTGTAAGGTGGTTGTTGATCTGTGCAAAGTATTTGAAGCTGTATGTTCTCAGTTCTGTGAAGCCCTCTTCCAGGCGGTCGAGGCGTGCGGAGAGTAATTCTAGAGATGCCAGTTTTTCGTTTAGTTGGTTATGGTGCTGTTGATATATGAGCGTGACATTAGATTTTATTGTTCTGTAATATTTAACTATAACAGTTCGCTATTTAAAACGTGTATAAACAAGGTTTATGCCACATAGGTGAAAATAGGCAAATTAAGTCAAATTTTATGAGCAGCTAACGAATATGAATATGAAAATGTTCAATTTTCTTGTAAATCATTAAAATATATTTAAAAACAGTACAATTTTGCAAAAATCTAAGTGAATCCTATAAATGCTTCAGATGTTCACTAAATCAGCTTTCACAAACAATCGCATCTTTTCCAACGTTTAGGATTAAGACTTAATAATAATAAGTCAGTTTACGGCATGTTTGGCTTGCTAAAGAGAGAGGGGTGAGTGATTTATTACTTTAGTGCTCTCGGTGCCAGACAGCAGGTAATGACAAAGACGCTCCCTTAATGGAGTATCACATTTTACGTTCAGTTCAAAGTTTATCTTGCTTGTGAAAAATATCTTCGAGTGGCCTTTGTGGTCTGTAACTTAATTTTCTTTGCAATCAAGAAATCTTGTGATCTTGTGTAAATTCAACGAAAATTTTCTGTTGCGTATTTACCATAAAAAGTCAGCGTCGATCTTTAACAGAAACTTTGAGACAAGCATATTTTAGTTACTTTGGTTGTCATGTTGGAGATGAAGACAAAGAACGGGCTCCTTATGTGTGCTGCTTAAGGTGTTATTTCAATCTTATTAAGTGGATGGGTGGTGACAAAACTGGCACTATACCTTTCGCAGTGCCAATGGTTGAAGCAGGATTTCCTCGCTTCAACGAGAATAATTAATCTAAGGTATTATATAATTATTATTAGGGCTGCCTTAATTGATCCTAACATTTTAATCAATCATTTGTATAAGTAAATCAAGAGTTTTCAGACATGCTTAAAATTCAGTAGAAGACATTTGTGCAATATATATTCCATGTAACTTGAAGCAGGAAATAAGGCTGCTTTTATTAATTTAATAACTAAAGGCTGCAGAGTTATATTTATAAAGGCATTAGATTTGATACGGTAATTGTAATATATATGTATAAGGAAATATTTTAGAGATAGGTATGACAGAAATTGAAATAATTTGTAACTTGTACTTATTTGACAGGTGATTGTAGCTTACAAAAGGGTTTTGTATATATTTTGTGCTAAAAGATGTTAGAAAGAGACAGAGATGTATACCTGACGCCTCGATCGCTGGCCGCTCCTTAGACAAGGCTGAGGAAAGGGTAAACTATCTTTTGTTAGGTCAAGAACCTTCTGCCCAGGAAATACTTAGGAGTTCACAATAAGAGAAACCCGTGGCCCTAACGGGACAGTATTTGAACAAAATCAGACAGAGCAATAATTTAAGAGAAAATGCGAATGTCAGAACGGAGACGAAAATGTTTTATTATAGGCAAGCTGGGTATACAAGGTATGAATACAGCCCATCAACACGTGCATTATTTCTGAGACCATTTGGAAATCTACAAACTAAGGAAGGAAAAAGATTTTTCAATAGAAATCAGCATGTAACCAAAGTGCCGAAATTTACGACAGGTTGTTCTTAGAAAATCCAGGTTCGTGGAAACATATTGTAGATCAAGGGGGAGAGAATAATTCTAGCCAATGGTCATTTGATAAAAGTCAACCATTAAGGAGAACTTAGTTACAAATAAATATTTTAAGATAGCCAATGATGAACGTACAACACGGACATAGGATAATATACGAGGGAAGTTAATTTAGCGAGAGGCGTGGCGATGTGGTAGAAAAACTGGGGTACGGAAATCAGAGAGGGACATTCGCACATTCATATTCAGACACTCACATTCGGACATTCAGATTCAGATATTCAGTCATTCATTCAGACGAGAAACGGAGGACATCAGACGAGAAGCAGGCAGCCTGAGTCATTCAAAAGTAATCTAAATCATTTCTAAAGTTCAGTTGAGGGCAGTGTAAGTCATTTCTAAAGCCAATCTTAGTGTGTAGTGAGGTCAGCTACGAGCCGTCAGGAAGTAACCTGCCAAGTTGTTAAATAAATCAAATGTTCAAACAGTGCCGAACTTATTAATACAGTGAACAATCTCCTTCCCCCCCCCTAATGACTTTCAAGTCATTAAAAACAGTCCAAAATTTACCCTGAGAACCCATCAATCCCCCCTACATTGGAACAACTATATTAACCGTTACAAATAATCGACCAACTGTGGGGACATAATAAATACCCGCTTCAAACTTTAGCAAAAATAGAAAAGTATGGACCTCACGACCTTGGTCCTCCTGTCTTACCTAAAGGGACAATAGGACCCTTCAAGGTTGAAGGAAGCCAGGCCATTAAATAAACATTACTTGAGAAACTTACACAAAATTCTTAATGTGAAGATGTTCCCCTTCCATATCCTGTCTCCCTGGAGAGAGAGAGAGAGAGGAAAAAAAAAAAAAATAACCTGAGATCCCATACTAATAAACCCCAATAGAAATTAATCCTTCATAAATAATTGATAATCCTTCACGCCCTAATTAACCCAACATTTATAATTAAACCCCCATATAATTATATTCCCATTTAATTAAAAAAATCGCTTCATGGTCTGGCGGGAACCAACTAACTATGCAGAAGACTTGCTGCTGCCTAACAAAAAGTGGAGGATATTCAAAAGAACAAATTCCAAAATTGAGTATCGTAATGTTCCATCTGCAATTCCACATAGACCTGAGCTCCCAGTTCCCAGGTCTTCACATTTAGAACAAATTGCTGCAGGAAAAGAGCAAGTTGAAAAGCCCATCCTGTCCACTTCCACTGATACAGAAAACTGCCCAGAACCTGAAAATAAAACCCTTCTAATAAATCAGTCCAGATGATTTAGTGGGGAATATAAATATCACGAAACAGCAATCTGAGGTGCTGGGATCACGACTGCAACGATGGAATTTACTAGCTCCCAATACCAGAATTTCAGTTTTCAGAAAGAGACATGAACAATTTTCCAAGTACTATGCTATGCTATGATATGGATGGCTTAATGAATGAGCTGCGATTTCAACACATCACAGAAGAATGGAGGTTGTTGCTTCATAACAGGAATACTAAATCATCAAAAGCATGGCACATGCAGTAGAAATGAAGGAAACATATGAATGTATGACCGTTCCGTTAGATATGATTAATCACTGCAAGTACGGCTGGTAAATATGTGGGGATTTGAAGATCATTGCCATTTTATTAGGGCTACAAGGGGGATTTACAAAGTACTGTTGTTTTCTATGCTTGCAAGATAGTAGGAATTCGGGATCACATTACACTGTAAAAGAATGACCTCCAGAGAAACTCATAAGCCAGGACATCACAGTGCATAGTGTATTAAATTAGTTAACCCATACAAAGTATTCCTATTTCCTCTGCATATAAAATTATGCCTAATGAAGAATTTTGTTAAGGATATGAACAAAAATGAAGAAGTCTTTGTTTATATAAGGCGGTTTCCCAAACTCAGCAATGCAAAAGTAAAAGAAGGTATATTCGTTGGCCCCAAAATTCCGAGGCTTTTAAAAGATAAGAGATTTGAATTAAAATTAAATGCTAAGGAACTAGAGGCCTGGAAAGCCGTTTGTGAAGTAGAGAAAGGATTCCTAGTAAATAATAAAGCTGAAAATTACCGAGATACTTCAAGAACTCCTGGACAATTGCCAAAAGCTAGCATGTCTCTCAAAATGCACTTTCTCCATTCACATCTGGATTTTTGCCCCTAGAACTTGGGAGCTGTAATGAACATGGTGAAAAATTCCATCTGGATATTCAGATGATGCAGCACAGATACCAAGGTAGATGGGATCCGCGTATGATGGGTGACTACTGCTGGTTTTTAATTAGAGAAAGCGATATATGCTACAAACTAAAGCTGAAAGTGTTAAAATAACTATCATATTTAAGATATGTTTTATTTTACTTTTTTGCCTCATTTTCAAGTTTCTTAGTGATATAAAACAAGTTCTAAAACTGAAATGAAAAATGTGAATTATATTTAAAAAATGGAAATGTAGGCAAGTTGTAACAGAGGTATTAGTTTCTATTACTGTGTTATCATCTATGTAAAATTAAAGCATTTATCTACAGGGTGAGTAGTTTTAAACGAATATTAATTAATTATTAAAATCATATGCTAACAAAGTGAAATATTTTGTTGCTTTAAGAATTTGCCTCAATTCTGTAACACAAAAGCATTACATGTTATGAAGTTTATACTGTCACTTTCATATTTAGAAGGTTTAATTTTGTTGAAGTGACATGTGTTTGTACATGTGGCAGACAAAAGATGAACTTTGTGGATTAGTAAAATGTTCACAAAGGGACATTACTTTTTCTAGGTTAGTCTAGCTTAAATGAGTTGCCCCAGTTTATTAGCTTATTTGTAGAGCTTTACGGTATTATAGTTGCAGTATATTAATATAACAGATGAAAAAAGTAACCCTTCTCCTCCACAAAAAGAACCTAAGCTGTCTTCAGTCTCAATTTTGATATAAAAAAAAACAGTAACATTTCTGTTTCTATTTCGTATGCAAGAGAAATATTCTTGTCTTGAATGTTCAAAAGTTTTAAGGCATTTTTGATCAATTTTTTGGTAACTATAGTGAAAATATCATCTACATATCTGTACCAACTTTTGAAAAACTGTGGGAATGCAGAAGTAATATGCATTTCAAATTTGCTCATGAAGAGTTTTGCTATAAAGCGGGACAAAGGACTACCCACGGTCAGTTCAGTTTGTTGTTTATATATTTTCCTCCAAAAATAAAATAAGACTGGTTAATACAGATTTTTGTAAGATGGATGCTTTCCTGTGTGTTTCAATGATTCCAATATCCTTCAACCAATCATGTAAGATAGGGGAATAATGAGACAACATCAAAGGAAACTAATGTATCAGAGGGTAGTAGCTTTATCTCTTTTATTTTTTCAATTAATTGAAATTAGTTATTTATACTTCTGCTTTGAAATTACCGTAATGTGTTGAATTTGTCAGCAAGTCATTTTGCCAAAAAGAACATAAGTATTGATATTGTTAATAATGAGTTTCATGCCCATTCCAGGTCGTTTATCTTAGCTATTTCAGGCTTATTTTGTTTAAGTTTGTATTTGGGCATGTCCGGGATGATTGTGCATGTTCGTATGGCCTCATTCACTACTTTACTTGAATCTTTTAATGGATCTAATTTGACTTGAACAAATTGTTTTTTATTTAACAGATCTAGCATTTTAGCGATATATTCCTCCTTATCCAATATTGCTATTTTATTGCCCTGGCCCGCCTTTTTATATACTACCTCACTATTACCCAATGATGACGAAATGTTCGAGAAAGAACATATCAAGGTCATCACACTAAAAAGTAATAGCAAGACTATGATGAGGAATAGTTCTATTTATTGTATCAGATCTTTTTCATTTCATTCTTTTGAATCTTTTCCCACAGAAGTCTTACCAATACAGTTGAATTAAGAGAAGATTGACCCCTATAGGAAATAAACTTTTTAACCCTTTATTAATTCCTCTTCTTAATACAACTGTACTTTTAGCTTCTGCTATCACTGTTACTTGAAGACATCACAGATTATTTGAAAACAATTTCAACCAAGCTACACAAGACCTACTATAAACAATCATCTTAGGATCCTATTTCGCTTTATTACAATTATATGAATATTATGAAGCACCTTCCACTACCGCTCATTCAGCATTCGGTTCAATTTTCTTTGTAGCAACAGGATGCAGTGTTTTATAGTTTAGCACACAGATTAGTTAACATTCCACTCACAGAAACAGAGTACAAATTGGAATACCAACAAATCATAAAGATAGGAGAAACTAATGGATACAAAGACACAGTAATAAAAATCATCAATAAAACCAAAAAACAATAAGAGATGTTTCCACACTTAAAAGTGCAAAAGAAAGGTACAAATTCAAAAGTTTCACATACCACCCAAACCACAATAAGTTCAAAAAGATATTCAAAGAACAAGGAATTATGTTAGCCCCAAAGAACAATTTTAATATAAAGAACTTATTAGGTTGCAGAGTAAAGGACTACATGCCACCAGAACAAAAGTCAGGTATTTACGAAATAGAATGTGCAGAGTGCGATAGAAAATACATTGGAAAAACGAAGAGGAATTTGGGAATCTGGAAAAAAGAACACTTCAGAAATGTTCACTTAAAACAAATTGATAAATCAGCAATAGCAGCGCACTTTTGGAATAAAAATCATGAAATTAAACCAGAGATAAAACTACTTAAACAACTTCATAATGCAATAGAACTTTCCACTTGGTAAAACATTTTCATTACAAAAAATAAGGACTATTTGATGAATTTCGATTTCCCTCCATTGGATGAACTCAGCAAATTCCTAATAGAACCAACAGATGCCGCCACAAGAACATCAAGAGACCCAACCGCCATGTTTAACAACAGTTTGTCAACAGGCTGAAGATGGGAGGGATCGCTCCCGAAACATATGTCCAAATTTTATGTAAGTGAATGGAGTTAGTGTGAAAAAAACTGTATTACATTGTTTATATATATACCACTCCATTGTCAACAGCTTCGTAAGTACATTTAATTGAAAATACCTTTAGTTTCAATGGCAAGATATACCAACAAATTACAGGCCTAGCGATGGGAAACCCACTATCCCCCATATTAGCAGAACTATATATGGGATCTCTTGAATCACAGATCACAAAAGCTTTTCCTTGGATTTTCAAAATGTGGCATAGATACATAAATGACATATTTGCAATAGTACCCAAGAAACATATTCATGACTCTCTCAAATTACTCAACTTGCAAGAAAGATCTATAACATTCACAATAGAAATGGAAAAAGATGGATGGCTTCCATTTCTAGATCTAAAAATTATCAAGAAAGATAATAAATTACAATTTGGAATATTTAGAAAACCCACACACACAGATAACTACATAAAAAAGAAAAGTTTCAATCCAATACCACACCAATACGCAGTGTTCCACAGTTTAGCTTTCAGATTGGTCAACATTCCCCTCAGTGACGCAGAATATAAAACAGAGTATGAACACATTATAAACACAGCTATAAACAATGGTTTCAGCATCCCCTCGATAATAAAAAGGATCAATAAATACAAATTAGTAAAATCCAATCAAGTGATTGATTTGATTTATTTATGGACGCTCTGTAACATCTCAGGTGATCAGCGTTTCATTCAATTCAGGACGTGAAACGGCTGACAAATTTTGCTGAGAGGCCTCTTCTTTCAGACTATCTTGTGGTTAAACGCATTTTCATCTAAATTTATATAGTTATTAAAACATTACATGTTCATTATAAAGATAAATATTATTTTATAAATTATTATTCAAAGATAAATTCATCTCATTAACAGCTTCAATATTATACTCTAAATAAGATATTTGAATAAACAATAATAAAAAAATCAATGTAACAAAAAATAATATATAAGATTTTGAGTTTTTCATTTGAAATCATTGATTCAATCTTCCAGTCCGCATTAAAATAAAATAAATATTTTGAGGCTCAAAATACTTACTCCATCCCAAATCAATAAACTTCAATAAATCAAACCCCCAACATCCCATATAATATATAAACTCTATATGCTCACTTAATTTATAAAAAGATAAATTAAAATCTCCCCAAAACACATAATAAAACTATGAAAAGTATAACATACAGTCAACCCAGTAGAGGGGAATAAATAAATAAAAAGTACATAAATATATTTAAATTTCTTATAGAAGCAAGCTCTAAAACCAAGTCGTTTGAATAAAATTCAGTTAAAAATGATATTCCACACAATGCAAAATTAGAAATTATAAAGCAAGTGGATGTTAAAGGCATAAAATAAGACAAAACTATATAACAAATATCTTGAAAATTACCTACACTATGAATAATTATTACCGCACACATAAATAATAAAGCGTTGAATACATGTACTAATACATGAAAAAAAGCTAAATAAAAAAACCCTACAGAAAAAATCCCTATTATCAAACCCAAATTGACAAAGTACATAAAGCAACAACCTTTTTCAAATCAAATTCAAAATTTGTACCTAATCCTGATATAAACATTGTTAAAACAGAAATCACTAATAAAAACTGCAATAAATAATCGGGGAAAGACTTACCAAAATGAACCAATAAATAAATACCTGCTGTTACCAAAGTAGAAGAATGAACTAAAGCTGAAACAGGAGTAGGAGCTGCTATAGCAGCAGGCAATCATGCTGAAAAAGGAAATTGTGCACTTTTAGTTATTCGTGCTAAAACAACCAAAATTATAACTCCTTGTTCACTTTTATTATATATACACTCCAAATAATAAATATATTTTCAGCTACCAAAACTCAATGTTCAAGCAATACTTATAAGAATAGCAACATCCCCAACACGATTTGATAGCGCAGTTAACAACCCTGTACAACAAGCCTCACTATTTTGATAATAAATATGACACTAAATCTAATCCTTCCAAACCTAGTAAAATTCTAATAATATTTGGTCTAATAATTAATATAATTATGGATAAAACACAAAGGAAATTCCCTACATCTTCTGAATTATTTTTGTTGTTCATTGCTATTATACTTCTCTCCTTTTTGTATAATAAACAGATGGTGGTGCAGATTCAGGAGGAACCTGCCTTTGGGCAGAACACTGTACATACATATTATTATTATTGCATTTATATTAATAAAATTTAATAATGTACTACATTAAATTGCACATTTTACACGAAATTGGTCTCCTCTTCATCCTCAACCCCTTCTTCAGCTACCAGGAAACTGGTCATTTATTTCTCCAATGTTTCCTTCTTTTCACATTTCCATTAAACGATATGTGATTAGTGACAGAATAATCACAGCAAGCATTCTTCATGCTACACACATCTAATTTTATTAGCACACAAACCATTTCTGTTCTTTGTTTTTATATTGAGAAGCACATTCAAGCAAATTTGTCAATATTTTTAAAATAGAATTCTGAATTGAAGTTTTCCTAATCTTCAATTTTCCTTCATAATTAAATTATACCCAATGTCAGAAGCGAGTTTTCCATTAGGAGCACGAAATAATCATAAAATAAGTTTAAAAAGATGTTGATAAATATTCTAAAAATCCCTACAATCCCTCAATTTTGGCAAATAAATCCCTCAATCCCTTTTGAACTAAAATATCCCTATGCTGAGGAACTTACCCCTGAACATGACATCACTGCATAAGAATAACATACAGTCTGGATAACCACACACACATCCATAGAGGAAGTTTTGTCCTTGGTAAAGTTACGTCTGCTGTTCACGATTGGCAGTGGAGAAAACTGAACACCTTTCATGCTTAAACTTTGCCTCCTTAGTGTTGGGCACATGTTGAAGGTTGTAGGCAAAAATTAAAGCATCTTAATATTAAGCCCATATTATAACTATTGTTAAGATTAATATTTCACGAGTGTAAATATCTGAGCAGATAGGAATATTTTGTGCGTATCGGAGTAAGGTGGAAGTATTGTATTCATTTTTCAGGATCTACTATTGTGATGGCTGAAAGACATCTGTATGAAAGCCTTTTTGCAAGAGCTATTGTATTATATATTTGAAGAAAGGTTTGTCGGCAGTTTCCTGGAGGAAGCAGGTAGTGGAAAGAGACAGAGATAGGCTAAAAATTGTTACTTTCCATTGGTGTGAATACTTTAGAGCAAACATTGTTGGCATACTGTAAAAAGGTCATTTATATTTTCAGCCACATTATTTGTCAAACGGAACAAGGAAGACATAGGGTGCGCCACACATAGGAAATACAGATTTCTGAGAATGCATCAAAGATGACAGATATGAAATAATGTAGGACATTAAAGGTCCTCACTGCAAAAATAACAGATGGGTAAAAATGTGCATTATCTATGTGAACACTTTGTTGATCTAAAAGTAACTAAGGGAGAAAAGAGCAATTACTATACAGGTACAGCATGAAAGGTGAAAGCTGAAATTTATAATTGAGGCCTTTTCTGAGAAAACAAACTGGAAAATTTGTAGGAGTGTAGGGAAAGAAATAAGAATAACCAATGAATACCATTCTAAATCGTACAAATCAGAGCCAATCTACATGAATAGATATTAAGGGATATCCAATATGGAAATATGGAATTCACTCTGATTTGATAATATAGAATTAAAATTCACGTAAGGAGGGGCATAGGGGAGGGGAAAAAAAATCAAATGTTAGGGTGTTCAGGAAGCAGTAGTAAAGGAAGTATAAAGAAGTAAGAATTCAGTCAGGTAGCAAGAGAGTACAAGAGTTGTCCAATAGTTAGGAGATAGAAAAAGTGATTGTTAGAACTCAAGTCATCGTGGACAGTCTGACCTATAACGAGAAAATATTATATAATGAATAGTAATATACAGAAAATGTTGCGTGTTCTTCTCAGTGGCTAGTGTGCAAAACCTAGCAAAGGTTTATAATTTTTTCACTGAAAATCTTGTCAAAGAGATTCAGAAGTTTTGAAGAAAATTGTTCTGTTTAATGTTAATGAGACTTTAAAATCAGTTGAGCCAGTTACTGAATTAGCTTTAGCTTTAGCCTATCAAGGTAGCATTGATGGACTTGAAAATCAAAGGAGAAAATGAGATAATGTCTTCCACAGCAGAATTTGGGCAATAAGCCAAACAATACAAAGACACTGCAGGGAAATATCCATTTTCTGAATTGGTTTCATTAGCCTTTTCTATCTTATAATGTCACACTCAGATGCGGAAGTGGAGTCTTTGGCCAAGTTAATCGCATTAAAAATAAATTTGGGATAAAAACAAATTCTATTAGCTATTTGGACTTTGTCGAGCGGAAGTGTTGTTTTCTGCCTTACTGTCCAGCGTTCTACATGTTGGAACCAAGTAGACATACACTCCAGATTTCCTAGCATACACACAAGTGCAAAGAGCGAGAAGGGGGATGCGAAGAGGAATTTGTCGTCTGTAGGACTTATCATTAGACAGCGGCCGTCTTGCAGTAGAGAACAGAAAAGTTTCAGTGGAGAATCCTAACCAGAAATACGCCTAACTTCAGTTTGTAATGTAAATGTTAATCACATTTGGATTTAGTTAAGGGATGGGGGACTTTAACATTACATTTTGCATTACTCATCGTAACCAGTCTGTTTTCTTTGCTACGGTGACCCAAAGCCTTCAAAAGCATAGTATGCCTCTTTAAGGTTTAGTTATTGCCAACATCTCAGTCTATACTAAGCACTAACCAGAAATATATAGGCTCGCACAGCACTGCAGGAAATTAGGCACCTAGAATGCAGCTGTTTACTTTGCACTCTACCGGCTTCCTCACGCCAGTTTTCTTGAATCAAGCATGGCTCAAACTTTCTGTACTATTCCAAATATTGTGGAGAATTAGATTGGAAATTCAAAGTAGTTCATTATGAATATACAAAATAAGGTTTTTCTCCAGCAAAAAGATCGCCACTGCACTGCAATTAAAAGTTGTTAACTAGGTCCTCGCGAACAACTACGGCATGTGGTAGTGAATACTCATCATGGGCCTTTTGAACCCAGTATTATGTTTAGAAGATGACATAATTTATCATTAGAAAATATTTCCATTGTTTTTAAGAATTTGAAATTGTTTACTAACAATGTCTTATATGTTAATGAAACATGAAATGATATGAATTGGGGGTACATAATATCATCCACGTACAAAACATTGTTAACCAACTACTGCCAATTGCAATTTTTTGCGCTACAATGTAATAAAATGATATTAATAACAATTATAACTGCAACAAAATGCAGAAATATGAATAACTTGATCAAGATTTTCCATTAATGTAACACGCTAAAAAATTATAAAATGCAAAATTACTGCAGTGTAAAATTAATGCATCATTTAAACACACATGCACCTACATACAGATTTGCCTTAGTTTGGTTTTGTAAAGCCATACCAACATTAAATGATTAGCCATTTACATTAATTATAGGGATATTTAAACACAGTGGTAATACTAAGCAGATTATAGCGATGGCAAGCTTTCTCAAAATATAATAGCTCTAATACACAACAGCATTTTTCAATGCTAATCTGGAACACTGATGGCTTATCACAAAGTAAAAAAAGCACAAATTAAAAAATTGTTAATAAATATAATGTAGATATCTTAAAATTTCTTGAAGCTAATATTGATAACATCTTTTATAACTTTATAGCATGTGGCATTCTATTTTTAACAGTGTTTCACGCCCGTTTTTATTACTGAGGCACCACAGGCAGTGGACACACAAGATGAAATTATATATTGGGAAAGGATTTTTTTTTTAAAGAAGGAAACATTCCAGGCAAGTTTAGGGTACCTCCATGGCATGTGCCACATATGAGGAATATATCTGAATAAAATCTGTCAGAGAGGACGTTTTCCTTGTGGGATTAGAACCCCAGACTTTCCGCTCACCAGTTTGCACCTTAAAGACGTTGGCCACCCGTGGCGATAGCATATTAGTGTCAGAGTAAAACATTTACACTGAAAACCATAAAATTCACAGACTATGCTGAAAACACTTAGAAGTGTGGTTACAGAAGGCAAAATATACAACTTTTGGTATATATAGTTCCTGAATAACCACCAATTAAATCTTGACTTAATAGAAGTTAAACATAATCCCTAATTATAACAGAAAACTTGAATGGGCATTCAAAACATTGTGGGGACAATTCCTTCCTGGCAGTAGTAAAAATGATTGAAGAATTTTAAGAAGGAACTGTAGTGAATTTAATATACAAAAACAATGACCTCAAAAACTTGTTCACTATATTAGGGACTCAACAAATCTGATATGGTGATTGCCTCTTCAGTCTTTGCAAATCTCACTGCTAGAAGAATATTGGAAGATGTAGATAGTGGCCATAGAGTCGTCATAACTAAAACCATCCAACTACAAATGAACACATAAAAGCAGTCAAATGAAAAGATTGAACTTCCAAAAAGCAGCCTGGATAACTTCCTGGAAACTCACTGACAAAAACTTTGAAGATATTGATTGACATGGAGGAAAGTCTGGGGAAACTAATAAATGAAGTTTAAATATAAGCAACTAATGATGTTCAGGGGAGGAAAATGTGCTAAATTTAAAGTAACACGAATATCAATAATTCTTATCACCTTTTTGTTTTATTTGAATAACCATTCCTCAAATGTGTATCGTTGGATCATATTCATTCGGCTTCTTGAAGCATTTCAACTTAGCGCCTCACGGTTTTTTAACGGACACGTGTACATGAATGACTATTATTCTTTAAATTTGCGTTCCTATTGGTTATGTGTGATGTAAAAATGTCGTTGCTTCATTAATATCGAAGTGAATTACCAGCTGTAGGTCTTATAACGATAGTTAATAACCCTTTTTATTTAATTAGAGTTCGCAAATACTTTAAAATCCCCATACTTCTCTGCTGCTCTCCATTTCGATATATTGTTAAATCGGTAGGTGAATGTCCCAATTTTCGGCTGTTACCACGCTAATTTTTCAAAGTAAAAAATTCCTAGGGTAAGAGCGCTCTTTCATTGTGGTCGATGAGGAATTACCATTGCTTTTGGAGTTTAGCGAAATAAACTGATCCCGTGCCACGCATTAATCTCTGTTGGCTAAGTGAACACTAAATCAGGTATAATATCCGTCTTAATTTCGTCCATCTATCCACAAATTCTAAATGTTCATACACTAAAATATTACTTGGAGTTAATGAAAGCAAGTACTTACTATTTCCACTCTAAACATTTCAATTTCGCAGCTTCTTTGTTCACATTCACCACATAACAATTTGACTGCAACCACCGTACTGTCTACTCACTCACGTTTCTTTCCCGCCAAAGAGTCAGTAGTTCAGTGTAGCCAACAGGGGTTGGCTAAATTTTTCACTTGACTGGTTTCATGGTACAATTTTGATGGCGTGACGGACATTTTACTTTCTAAATGCTTTTAGGCCAGATTTCGCGAAAGTCCCAACGCTCATAACAAAATCGCAAATGTGCAAAACAGTTGTCTTTACTACTTGGTTTTAACCATTCCTTTAATTTTACATCATTCGCACTCGGATTTATAGTTTTGACAATATTTCACTTTTTTTTTCCACCTCTTGTTTATCACTCATTTTTTTTTTTTTTTTTTTTTTACAGAATTACTCAGGCTAACAACTGAACACATATAACACAACTTCCCACGTGCACTGCAATATAACTATTCTTAAAAATATTACCTGTTCCCTGCATTTATATATTAGAAGTGTTAGTATACACTAAAAAGCATTTACCAACATTCCAGTTGAATAAAGACAAACAATTATTAAAAAAAAAAAAAATCAGTTAAGCAGCATAAGTCATATATGAACAGAGCCCATTATATAATTGTACTAAATTATACAACAAATTGCCGCAAACTTTGATAGATACGGAATGCCCAAAAATTTATAAAATCGGCGTGGAATCTTTACTGCTTGAAAACTGTTTTTACAATGTAGAAGCATATCTAGTCATTTATTGCTTAAATTATAATTTAAAATTAAATATCAGTCTGTTGCACACACCTATTACCCTTATCTACAAACTGTAGCAAAATGATAATCTGCAATTTCTGTATATTTTGTATTTTTCTTCCATAACCTGACGTATCCAATATCATGCATTCGAGCTTTACAAATGCATAAATGCCTATTGACTGAACTCATACAACACAACTTCCTACTTTGCAATGCCATTGCAACCGCATCTATAATATTTTAGCTTCAGCCAATAGTAGTCCAGGATTAGACTACTCCACGTGGAAGTAACGGTCATTATCAAAAGTTTGTGGCCTCTTCTGATACCTGCAAGGTATATATAGACTATACGACGAGCGAAGGAAGGAGTATTTGACAAACAACATTCAGCCTACTTAAATTTAATACGAATTATTTCATGATATCGATAAAAATAATGTTTCATTTAAATATCAGTGGAAATATTAAATTAATGAGTAGATCAGTGGGCAAATTACAAATTCAGGAAATCTACTGAAAAATCAATAGGGTTGGCAACGCTGACTATGCTGCACAAAGAACACTGAAATGAAGCCAACTTGATAGCAACAAACAAATGAAAATTAATTCGGAAGCTAGGGAAAAGTAATAAATATCAGCAGCCTTAATGGCCATTAGCAACAAACCAACCAGGTTTAATCCTGATTTAATCCCACTAAGATAAACCGTTTCCCACTTGAAAATAAATTCTGTTATTAGTTTTATTACAGTACGGAAACTAAACACTAAGCTTAAGCCCTAATGTGTTCACATTAATTTATGTTCTCATATGGAAGAATTACTCCAATAGTAATCCTGGCCGGGTTCGAACCCGCGATCTTGGATTTACAAGGCAAGTATGGTTACCACTACACCACCAGGACCGACTTGACCATATGACTATATACATGTGTTGTAGGCAATGCATGCTATAGAATCAAAATAACGCAAATGTGGTCAGTTATTTGCAGTATTTTCTTTCCATTATACTTGCGGAGGGGGGAGGGCTATTCAACTGTCCCCGGAAAAAATATAACAGTTAATAAAACATACTGTTTTACTGCGACTAATATTGTTCACAATTCCTTGGCTGTAAGAATATTGATTGGTAGCATAGCGTAAATAAAGAATGAAAGCTTGCGAATAATTAGAACATTGTTGTTAATAATTGCCCCACGCACAATGGGGCGCCCTCTCGAGAATTAAACTATTCTTTAACCCCGATATGTTTTGCCCCCTTGGGTTAAAGTTGGTGGAAGAAACTATTCGTAACAGATGCGTAAATAGACAGTATTTGACAAAGAAATAAAAACTTACAGGGAAGGAATATTACCATAATAACACGTAAACAACCACGACGAATAACTGAGGTCTTTAAATGCACGGCCCTGGGGTTCAACTCCCACCAGCACCGTCCTCCCTGATTGAGATTTTTCCTTGTTTTCCTCAATCTTCATAAACGGCAAATGCCATGGAGGTACCCTAAACCTAGGAATGAAATTTCTCATTTCGTTTCATGCATCATCGGGTCCGCCGCCTATGATGCCTCAGCAGTGAAAATAGGTATTAAACACTATTAAAACAAAGCACGTAAACAGAAATACCCGAATGAAATGATTAGGAACAACCCTTTTTTCACATAGGTAAACCTAAACTAACAAAAATAATGTTAAATGGATCTAGATTCTTTACGATGTGTAATTATATTTGGTATTATTTTCTAGAATTGTTGCGAAAAGCTCAAATTACTGAAGAATTTACTCATTTTGCGAATAACGTGGCATTCTATGGTTATTATAGAAAATATAGGATTTAAAATTTTGCTCACAAGTTTAAGTGCGTAAGTAAGAAAAATATTCACGGAACATACTTTAGGAATGAACATGAAGCCTCTTGATCCCAGGAAACACCAGCTGCACACACTTTTTACCTGCGAACAAAGGACAACCTTTCCGATGGTTGTGCGAGGCAGTCACAAGGACAATATCAATAGGCACCTAAAGGTCGTTTTGGGGTTTTCCAAGAATCGTAGCTGTTGTATTGCTGGCAGGTAGTTCCAACCCCTCCAAGTACAGGGTTGGTGTGCTTTAAGTACGAATGTAATGTAAAAGTTTTCGGTGCCTGAAAAAAAACCCAGACTACAGTTTACAATCTTTCATTGGACAATTTAGAAAAGTAAGGAAAAGTTTGAAATTTGAATTAATTAGTTACATGGTAGGCTTTAACTATATCTTGCATAAAAACTACCAGGATAGAGAAAAATGCTGCTTCCTTTTACAGTTCTTTCTTAATCATGGAGGTATTTGGGTATATATTGAATATAACGCACCCTACTCATTTTTTTTTATATATTTCTCATAAATCACAGGGTTGCCCGCGGGTTTGCGGGAGTGAATTGTTTCGGATGTATGGATGGTATACGTTAAAACTGAGGAGATTTATGAACATGATGCAATAGTTCACGAGAAAAAATTTTTAGATCCGGACAATCCATACCCAAAACGAAGAAAACACATGGATGAGGGCTTAGCGTATGATTAGGAGGCACCATGGATTTGAATGCACTCTTCACGTCTTACCTTCATGAATTCCTATGGAGAAATTCATTCATGTCGTTGATTTGGTTAATTTAAGGACGCTCTTTAACATCTCAGGTCATCAGCGTCCCATTCAACTCAGGGCGTGAAACGGCCGACAAATTTTGCTCAGAGGCCTCTCTTTCAGGCTTAAGGTTCTTTTTCGTGCCGTAAATGTACGACACGGGACCCACGGTTTTACTTCCCTTCCGAAGGAAGCCATACTTAGGATTTTTACGCCCGAAAACTCCATGGGTTTGTAGCATCAATTATCAATAATGATATATTGATCATATGCGATTGTGCTCTGTCACATTTCTCCTATACAATGAAAGGGGAAGCGTGTTTTGACTCCGGTTTTTCCACATATGTAATTAATGCACTCCTTAGTGTTAACTCTGGGAAACATGAAACAAAGGAAATAGATGCACTATATATATATTCCACTATCACATCTGGTTTTTTTTTTTAATGACCAGTTACAAGAAAGCAAATTCTTGCACTCGTTATTTTCCATTGTCAAGTAGCAATTATGTTTTTTTTTTTTACATAATTTTTTTTTTGCGTGAGTTTTTTGATTGATCTGACCAGGAATCGAACCCGGATTTACACCGTGAGAGGCAACGATATTATTTTATTATTATATCTTAATATGCTACGTTTTATATATTATAACACTGAAATATAATGAAATATAGATTAATATAATTATATTACAAACATGTTCATTTAGTTTATGCAGGTGATTTTAATAATTGAAAATTAAATAAGGTTGGAGGAAACGATTTGCAGATTGCAGAGCTCTGTTTTTAATAATGGAAAAGTGGTAAAGAAAAAACAAATCTACTATCTTATGTTATTTAAGCATCCATTTGAAACGGGCCGTTTCATTAATTTGAACCTCAAGGCTCGAACTGTGATCTGTTTAACACATTCTGTTAATTGTTGATTCAAAAATACATTTCAGTTACAAGAACTTCTCTCAGCAGTGCTCAATGCAGTGAAGTGTGCAGTTCGAAATTCGATTCTTGGTGGCCCGTTGTTATTGTAAGAATTCGAAACGCAAAATTCAGACTAATTGAAAACAAAATTATAGATGATGTTAAGAGAGGGAAATAAGTTTTCTATTCTGCTTGACGAAACTGTAGACATCAATATAAATGAACAATTAACAATTTACGTGTGTTTTGTTCACCTACAAAAGTGTTATGAGAGGGAGGAATTTTTAAATTTGTTGTAACGCACGATTTAAGTGGTAAAAGCTTATGTAACTTAATACTAAATGAACTGTGAGACTGAGATTAAACATTTCGAACCTGCGTGGACAAAGATACGATCATGGTAGTTTCGCGGCATACAAGCCCGCATTTTAGCAGTTCAACCTCCTACGTTGTATACGCTTTGTGCCGCGCATTGTCTGAATCTGTCGGTTTCCGAAGCGTGTTCTATCACTTCCATTAGATAAGCTCTTGACACAATCGGAAATTGTGAATTTTGTTAGGGAGTCTAATAAACGATCATTGCTCATGAAAAACAAAATCAGTCAGTTGTGCTCTTAGCATAAAAAATTAAATCGGCGGATTGAGCGGCACGATGCTATTTTACAATTTAAGGAGATTTTCCCTGCAATCGTATTAATCCTAGAACCACCAGAGTCTTTGAGTAAAAGTGTACCTATTTTACTTAACTCTAGCCTAAAGTTGGAGCTCATAATTGCTATACTTACCATAGCTGAAATATTCGGAATAACTATAAACCTTTCCAGACAACTACAAGATTCGAGCATTCATCTAGTTTAGTTCAATGTTACGGAATGATTGGAAGAGTTAAAGATACCTTAAAAGAATATCGAGAAAATCAAACTTTTCATTCTGTTTTTGAAAATGCCATCACACTAGCAAAATGATGTTGATATTGAAGTTAAGGTGCCTCGAATAACATCCATGCAAACTTAAAAGCAATATTATTACTACAACTTCTCCAAAAGATCATTATCGTATTAATTTTTTCTTTCATTCTTGGATTACGTTTTCAATGAATTGTCCACTAGATTCTAACGTGATAAACACAACCACATCCTTAAACTTGAGTCCTTGATTCCAGTTTTTCGAAATGACCTGAATTCAGATATTGAAGGTTTAGTAAAAGGTGCAAGCATTTACGAACAAAACTTGCCGGGAACTATTACAGAGCTTCGAGGTGAATTAAAAACATGGGAAACTCAACAAAGTAAACCGAAAAAGGCTATTGAAGCTCTTCTCCTTCTCTACACCAAAAGCAATTTCTTAACCAAACACTAAGGAATCTCTAATCATGTGCGTCATACCAATATGCACGGCCGGAAGGTTATTTTCAACATTAAGGTGTGTGGAAACCTATGTAAGATCCAATATGACTGAATGGTTTAGTGCTACTTGACATCCAACGCAACAATGAGGTGATACCAGAGCACGTAGTTACTCTTTTCGCAAGAAAACATCCCAGGATATTACAGCTTTGATGACATGTAAGTTACAATATTATTATTATTATTCTTGTCATTGTTATTATTATTGTTGTTGTTGTTACCGTACAATTTGCTCTAGGTGCAATTACTTTATTTTTTATTTACATATTGTATTCATGGAACTAATACAACACAGTCACATTTTTTTGGAATGTAAACTGAATCTGTGTCTCATTATTTACAAATAGAATGTGCATCACAGCTGGGGATTTAAATATGATTATATTTACTTAAATGTTTAGTTCGCAAATGTTTTAGTATGACCTAACTCTTGACATATCTATATGGGGTACGGGGCCCACCCCCTCCTTGTTGAATATTTCTATGAGCGGCCCCTCTTAAGAAACACTGGGAGTTTTGGGCCAAAATCAGCCCCTCCACCCGCAAATGATTGCTTGAGCCTTTTGGGCATCCACAGAGTGTCAACATTTGCTTGTCTCTCCGCCCCTTCCTGCTCCGCACGTCCTTTTAAATTACACCTTTTCCCAGCATGTTTTTTATAAAACAACATTTTTCTCAAAACTTCATTTCATACATTCAAAATGTCCCACGGCTCACAGTTGTTTTTAAAATTCAATTACAATTTACTAGAATATGTAGCAGTATCCATTGTAGCATTTTATAGAATCACGAAGAAAAATGTAAAAAAAACCTAACACCAATACACCAATAATGATTATAGATTTAAAAAAATGATCACAGTTCACTCATCATATTTATATAAAATATCTTCTTACACAATTTTTCTATGGGGTTCAAAGCTCCAGTTGCAATAATGCCAACAAATTTTCTTAACTCATGAGCCATGTGCGACAGTTTGACGAGTTATATTTACGTGATAAAATTTATGAAACAATTTATAGCTCGCAAAGATTTATCCCCTTTGAATGACATTTGATATACGTATTAACTTAACAGCAATGCAATCACAGTGAAAGTTTCAGAAAAATCCATACAAAAATGTAGAACTTTGAAAATTCACTCCAGTGTCCGTTAAAGGTTGCTGATTTGCATTCCCAAACGTTTTAATGTTTCATTTCCTATTGCTTGGGGTGTTTTTATGCGTATAAAACATGTATGAAGGGAAAGTCTATCTTGCACCTGATATTTGTATTTGCAATTGTGAGGACACCCAACGGGAGGAAACCTTCCTGACACGAAGATGATTGTGCCGAATTTTTTATCCTGCTGACGACTCCAATCTGGAAGACTGCCTCGATGTCATTATTTATTCCACCGGGACAATGTTTTCCTGGACACTGGTATTACCGGACGCCCCTTCTCTTATCATCTTGGAGTGAAGTTCGGCCCGCTTTAAATTTCACAACCAGCGGAAATGCTCTATATGCACGCGTCTCCAAAAAGTCTTTGCAAGCGTTCAAGGCTTTGGAATTTATTTATATCACTCTTGAAATCATAAAGAAATAGAGCGAAAATGCGCTCTCTCCAATTACGATACAATTGGCTACCTGTGCATGGGAAGGGTTGTTTACCTTCACACTCTGGATGCTGGAGTAGGGAAGGTCGTTCTTGTATCGTTTTACTCGTAAGAGAGGAGCTACCACATGCCACATTACTTTTAAATGGGTCAATATTTATTTTTCCTCATCTCAAATTTTTGTAGAGACCCCTCTTATTTATAATAGTTTCTTCAAATCCCCAAAATTAAATAACGATAAAATTTAAATTACATTCAAATTATTCTTTGTTTTTACGCAGTTTTTATTATGGGTGCTCTCATGTTTCTCTATGTGATACACTGACAATCCAGAAGTTGGCATCATTGCAAATAGATAGGAGATAAATTGGAAGGGCACGGGAGGGGAGACAAAGTTAATGTTTGTTGTAATTACATTTTTCTGTTGGTACAGACACAAAAGAGTATAAGAATAATAAAACACAGTAAATGAGATTTTAATATACATGTTTATTATTTCCTTTCTTTGGACCCTATACAATTTATAGCTAATCATAATAACGCCTCTTTGGGTAGTTATAGTTTTGTTTGAAATGCATCACCTGACCACGAAATTTGGTTTAAATTTTGCTTTGCTGGGTGGGGGCAGGATGGTAACGCAACACACCTGACTAGTATCAATTTTTTCCCCTTAACCATATTTTAACTTTTATAACACACACACACATATGAATATTACAAGTTGCATGTACATTTTATTTTTTACTTATAAATTGTGGCTGTAAACATGACAAGCCCAGCTTTTAGCGTTCCTAAATTCATAAAAACTAGAATTCACTGTGTCTGATTTATCAAGGGAAAAGGGATGGAGAAAAAAAAAATTGAGCCCTGCTTGATGATATGCCATTTCATGAATCACTGTTTTATCACAAAATCAGATTGTTTTACAATCATTTTTTAAAATTATACAGGGAGTATGCTATGCAAATAGCACTTAAAACTGCTTATTTCTTTTTACACATGGTAAATGTGATTAATATCTTATTAAAATATTTCATCAGACATTTCAAAAGAAAATATAGAGCTTTAAGTCATGTTTATTTTTGTATCTATTAAAATGTTCATGCTTTTTCCTAATAATAAAACCTCATAGAACTCCTGTGTTACATTTTAACAAAATGAACATAACATGGTTCTATAGTTTTAAAACAGTACAAAACAAAATACAAAAAATCAAGAACATATAGACACACATTATTTTTACCAGTGATTAAGACTTATCAAATGTGAAACCACTGAAAACCTGTGTTAAGTTCATAAAATTGGGTTTGTGATTCTGTACTGTTAATTGCACCATGAGAAAGAAAACATTTTAAACCTGGAGTCATCTATGGTGAATTCATATCCAAGATTCCTAAATAGAACACATTTTCATGTGAAAAATATTTTCAACCAACAACAAACTTTTCTAATGAAACAAAGGCAGCACATTGTTAACTAACTGGACTCAGGTACAATTATTCTTAAGTTTTGACAGTGATTGCATCATAAGATCTTTTAATGATAATTTCTTTCATGGTACAAAGTACAAAAACTCCAGCAAGGTGATGCCCCCAAACATTGTATAAGTACTCAGTGAATGAGACCCTTAAATTTAAAAGTCAAACACACTGTTTTAAAGGTTTCAAATGAACAATAGATGTTTCATTTCTCTGTCAAATTTGTTTCTTGATCAAGGCTGTTAGTTGCCTCAGAGCCACAGAGTACAAACAAGTGTATTATTTTTTTCACCCTCTATTTGAAAAGACAATTATAATTTATTTTCTTCTTTTAAATAAAATATTGCAATGACCAATCTCACACACACATGCACACTACAAACATTCAAGCACTGTTATACAGTGTTATGCCAAACCTTCAGTAACAAACTTAAAAACCCATAAATATAATATATAAGTAGTAATACATATTAATAATAATTACATTAATCATTATAGGAAATTCATTAAAATCCTTATTGTTCACAAAAAGGATTTGTTTCTTTGTAAATTTTTGTTTCTTATATATATCAAACTTTGCTTCAGTTAACAATTACTTGCTAAAATTTAAGAATGTCACTTGATAAGGGGCACAGATCTGATATGTTTAGAAAGTGGTGTTTTTAACCTATGACCTAAAGCAGGTTAATTAGAGAAGGCGAGAGTGGCTAGTTTTTTCTTTCTTTTTTTTTAATAATTTTTTTTCATTGATATTATCACATTAGTCCTGCTTTACAACTACTGCTTTCATTTGTCCTTGGAAATGCACCAAAGGACACAACAACACACTACAGTTGTGGGGCTCAAATGCATACACTAGACTTACCACTTGAACATGAAACGAACTTCTCTACAGGCACTGAATTCAATTAATGTTATGAAACAAACATATAAAGCTGTATATTTAAAATGTTTTAACACTTAAGAAAATTATTTCTAAAAAAAATCCTGAAATATATGAGTAGTCAAGTAAAATAACTAATCATCTGATTCAAATAAATTGGGTATAGATACCACTCTTCATTGCTGCATCTGCAACTTTACAAAATGATATTCATTTTAAAACTTGTAGAGAAAGTGGTGACAATGATGGATCCAGGTAATTAAAAGTCGAAGTGTGATAGTAACATTACAAATAATAAGCAACTAAAATCAATTATATTATTTATTGCAACTTCGTAGGGCTTCTTGGTGGACAACATAATTACAAATTAAATGTTTTAACTGGTGACTGAATTACATATCCTTATTTCTCAGCATATCAACATTTATTATCACAACATATTTTATGAACCCTTAGTGGCTAAGGATGTGCACAAGATCTGTGAAACATGTTCTGCCAATAAAAATTAGTAAGTGGACAGCATTTAATCAATTCACCAGCTAAAACATTTACCAGATTTACTTGAATCTAATGTACACCTTTTTTGGCTGAATTTCGACTGTAAAATTTGGGTGCACATTAGAATCAGGAATTGCATAAGAATCAAGTGCAAATCTAACCTATTTCATTTACCATATCTCCCTCCAACTTTACCAAGCCAAATGCTTGGTTCGTTTATTAAGCTTCATTTGCCTGTGGCTTAACAATGGTCTGTTGATGTTGCAAACAGAGCAGTTAGATACAAATTGCACTCAAATTTATCTGAATCTGATACTGATGCAGACAATTTCTCCAAACATTCCAATGAGAATGAATATTCGTGATTTAATTTTGCATATTTATTTATATGTACCTAATGTATTAATATTTTGCTTATGAAAGAATGCTCTACTGTAATCAAACATAGGTAATTTATGTATTTTAGTAGTATTATATTGAATTTACCATAAATCTGTTATTCTCATACAAAAGTGTTACTGGAATAAAGCATAAACTTAGTGTTATGGTATACTCCAACAATTAGGTAAATTTGGAAATACCCTGTTTCCAGTACCATGTGAACTTTTTTTTTTTAAAAAAAATCAGAGTGTGCATTAAATTTGCAAAAATATGGTAATTATAACTTCCTTATTTACAAGAACTGTCATAATTGTAACAAATCACCACAAACGGTCATCTTTAGATTTGCTACATTGAGCATTTTTTCTGTATTTTAATTTTTTTTTTTTTTACTTAAACTCCTTAATTGAGGGTTCACTCCACTTTTCTCATAAAATTTTGCATTCTGTGTGGGATAAAGCAGTTTGCCTCATGTGGTGTCTCCTGAACTGGATTATAAAATTGTCATTAAATATTAGCATCTACAACAACTTTATAGAACAGCTTTTATTAAAGCTACCTAAATCCAGATGAAATGAACTGCTCCTTAGATAGTGTGAATAACCACTTACATAGAATGGGAATCTCAACTAATAGAACATGTGTGTACCATCTGCAAAGACAATTCACCAATGAATAAGGACCACCACCTTTACTGCAGAACACTACACAAAAAAAGGAAGATTTGTCACCTATGCTAGAGGAAATGCGGCCAAGCCTAGCATAGTTCCTGCCTTTTGACTGCAGCAACAACAACATATACTATCATGTGAATGTTTGCGCTTTTTAAGAATACTCTTAAAAATTGAAGACACTTTTTGTGAAGTAGATGAAAAATCCAGTATAAGCTAATTATAGTTCAATACTGACTACAAATTTTAGAAAATGTAAGCAACCTTATGGACAGTGTGCCAAAAACCGGCGAAGAAAAAAATAATCTTAGTATCACTGAATCTTTAAAGGTAAATGCAATTTTTAATGAGAAACTCCACCAAGATGCATGATTTTTTTGGAATGGGGATAAAGAATATGCAGCAGAAAACAGAAGAGAAACTTCTAACCTGTTATGAAAATATTTTGAAATATATGAATACATTTGAGTTTAGTGATGCAAACAGATAAATTTTTTATCCACAGAATATGTTCTGTCATTAAATGTTCATAACAGTGTTCCTTCTATACAGTGATCATTATAGTTGCCATATTATATTTATTATTTTGCTGACTTATAATCCTTATGTAACAGTTATATATAACAAACTAACTAGTGAAATAAAGATGCTCTCTTGCCATTGATTTAAAATAAAAATTAAAAAGTATCTAATTCTCAAATGCTTATATAATATAGACAAAATTCAAATATGTATAATTATTGTATATATAAGTATAATGCATCAATTGACAATGTCATATATTTATATATGTCTATTGATGTAAATAAAGACAGATTGATTGATATTTTAATGTGAAATATTTAAAACAGTTAAGGCTGGTAACAAACAATACATTATCACTTATGAGCTACTTCAGTATGTAAAGCACTCTGTACCATTTTAAATCTAACCATATTCCTTGGAAGTTGGTGTACAGTTTTATTTTTTCATAAAAATCTCTATTTTTTTCCCCTAAACAAATCACAAAACTTAGTTATCAAAGTAAATATAAAGGGAAATCCATAATTATAGGCAAATTTATGCACAACAGGTTTTCAGGAAGAATTAAAATAATAGAAGTAACTTTCTTTCAAACACAATTAAAGAATCAGACTTTCAAAATTGCTTTACGACAAGAACAGACATCAGTACAATGGAAAGGGAAAGAGAGTGGAAGAGATACAGAATAATTTTAAATCAAGTGAGTGTATGTTAATTATTGTTTTCAGCCCTGTAGAAAAATGAACATACTAGTTAGATTAAATGTACTTTTATGTAAATAATGTACATGATAGCAATAAATTTATTACTTAAATTTCAAAGTTTATTTTTGCAAGGTCATTTTCCATTTCAATCCACTGACTTGTACAATTTATTTATTTTTACATTTGATAACCAGTGCATTGCATAACCACTGGGTAGAAGAATGGGTTCTTAGAATGGGTTGCTCATAAAGGCTGAAGAGGTTTACCTGATATGATTGGCAGTTAATGTGTGTTTACTTTAATCCAAAATTTCAGTATTTACAAAAAAAAAAAAAAAAAAAAAAAAAATATTACAGCTGATTTAAACATAAATATAGACAACATATGTTGGAAACTAGATTACTGAAATAGATGCTTAGTTATGTAAAACAAGAAGAATTTCTGAGTTAGGCATACAGTTTCAAGATTCCTATCTGTTCATAACACATGAATCATAAGTTTTCATTTAAAACATTTTTAATGCTTCTTTATTGCATATGAAAATGACATAGGGATTCCACATAGGATTTAGTCTGGTACTATATGCTATATATCAAGAAATTTAGCAGTACATTAATAAAAACAACATTGATTCCAAAGCTGCAATGAAATCAACCAGTTATAAATATAACTGCCAAATTCTTGAAATGCAAATAAGAAAATATATGTGTAACTGAAATCACTGATCACATATGCTAATGTAAGGACATTCAAGAATCATCAGAGATGACATGAGTGGTGGTTTCAACTAAAATTGTTAACGAGTGATTTTATTGCAAAACATTTCACAAGGTCAAATCATGAAAATTCAGATTTCAAGTATAATTTTAAAAATCTAATTATATGATTATAGGAGCAGAAAAACAAGATTTGGTTACTAGAAATAAAGAATTGATTAAATGTTGTGACAAATATAGATAAATAGATATAGATTGTTGATGATGGAAAAAATGATATAGAATTTAAAGAATATTTTAAGAAAGGAAAATATCCTATCAACTTTGAAATCTGTACTATGGAATAAAAAGATTACAAAAGAAACCAAATATAAAAATTTATAAATTAGTTGTTAGAAGCACAGTTTTGTATGGTGTAGAAATAACAACTAAAGAATATTTTTACAAACAAGCATCTGGCAATTTACTGTGCCGAAGATAGTCAGCAAAAATTTCATGACGAGATAAAAAAAGAAATGACGTAATAAGGAAAGAATGGAGGAAATCTTTATGCTAAAACTAATCCTTGTACCTTCATGTAATAACAACTATTGGATGTTATTGTATGCCTTCTTGAAACATAATATGACATAGAATTTCTATGTGAACATTATCAAATAAGCAATAAACAACAAATGCAGCTCTTTAATAAATTTTGTTTAATACTTTAAAATAATAACATTATCCATGGAGGGGTCTCATTTTCTAAAACTGATTGCTCCTTTAATAGAATAATCTTTGGTGTCATTTGTAGTCGTGTTAAAATTATTTTAGTGTAAATTTTTTACCCTGCATTTATGACCACATTCCTCTATAGTTCTTGCAGTTTAATCCCCTTCTCTTAAAAATGGTAATTATTAAGGCCTCCTTCAAAATTTTACATATTCATCTTTATTTCTAACAATTATTTCAGAATTTTAAAAATCTGCTTATTAGGTACTTATTCTCAGACATATGTTATTAGTTTGATATTTAGTTTGGCTTTTCCTATTTTTACTTTTGTTCACAGCTTCTTTTACTTTCCACATTTGTATTGCATCAACTTCTGAAGGAAGAGGTAGTAATAGGTAAATCGTTTAAATATATAAATGTGGAACAAAAAAAAATAATAATCATAATTTGACAAATGTTCCACCATGTAAAACAACTGCTCAACACTTTTAAAAGGAAACACAAACTGATGAAACACACTAAAACATTCTATATTCAATGAAATAATGTTTTATCAGTTTGCATTTCTTTTTAAAAGTGAGTGTATATATATATTAAAACAGTAAATAAAAGATTTTGAAGACTAATTGCATTAATTAATGAACTTTGAAAATCTACTACTTCACTGTTAATACCTTCAAGAGTAAAATCAGGTTATCAGTCTTTTGCAGGACTTTATGTTTTCTATCTAAAGTTTTGACTTCTTGTGAAAACAGGAAACATGTTTTTTACTTCTAGTTGCTGTTGATGTCTAGCAGTAGCTTCTTGCAATTATTTCAGGTCAGCAATTCACTGCATTGTCATTACTTATGACTCATGTTCTAAGTGGACCACTGATTTTTCTATTTAGCTTTAACTAAAGTAATTAGTACCATATGTCTTTCCAAAGGAAAGCACAAAGATGGTTTCACATATGCTCTACAAAGATATAAAAGAGAACAAGATATGTTTGCTCAAAATGTTATGTTCGATTGTGTATTGATCCTTGTCTCAGGAAATTTCATTGAAAATAAGATAGCCATTTTTATTTTATATAAAAGAGGACCTGAAGAGTTTATAATAGCCTCATGGCTTTAACATATTGTGATTTATTATTAAATTTTTTTAATTAAGCATTCTTTCTTTTTTATACTCAGATTGAGCCTGGGAATAATACTTTTCACCAATATTTTAATAATAAAAATACAAATACATACTGTTTCGAAATAAATTTCTTTCCTCTATCACTCCTTATACAGAAAGCCTAAAAATTATATTTATTGGTAAAACAATATCTCCCTACAATTGTGAGCTACCATAATGGACACAAAAAACAAATTTATATAAAAGGAATGTGCATATGATATGGAGAGCTTATTAAAAATGGTTCTATAATAGTTCTTATTGGTTGGCGGCCAAGTAAAACTGATCTGCTTTATCTTATTATTTTTGTAAAGGAAAGTTTTCCATCAGTGATAAAGTGTAGTGGAACAGTATTGCAGACTCGCACCATGAAGTCAATGACTTTTATGTTCATTGTTCTTAAAGCATGGTATCGTTGTATTATAGTTATGAATTTGTATTAATTTGCTTACTCAGAATGGTCCTTATGTTTTTAAAATCTAATGTAGGATTGATTGTTGTTTCCTGAGATAGCAATCACATTCATTCTTCTTTAGGTTCCATTAGCTGCCAAACCATGAACTGCTTAATACCTCCAAGTCATTAGATCAGATTCCTTATGCAATAATTCTGTGTTGGTGAGAGTTATGACATATTTTTCCAAAAGGACAGGAACCCAGGATGTGTGCAAGAGTTTGTATCTTTCTCTGGCAGTGCTGAGTCCTGCCTGGTGGTAATTGTAAAGGAGAGATGAGCACTGCCATTTACAGAGTTTCCTGCAATTTACTTGAAGTGCGGTCTTCATAGTGTCAGGTCAATAATTTTGCTGGAGTGTAGTCTTGGTAAGGATCAATACCAAGTCATACTTGTATAAAAATGGCTAACATAATGTAAAACTGATTTTTTTAATATATAATCTCAACAAAGGAGTAAAAGTGCAGGTATTTTGAATATATATCAAGATCATTGTGTGATTGAGTCAAACTAACACTCTTCTGCTCCACTTACATATTTAAATATGCAGTACTGGTTTCAGGAACCCTTTGTTTGCACCACCAGCCCCAATCGATTCGAGGATAAACCATTATGCTATGGGAACGTGTAACCTGCTCTGGTGTAGGTGAGATGAACTTAAAAGTTTACATTTTCATTACTGGAAGTGTCGAAGTTCATTAAACTGTCTTTGTACTTATAAATGTAGATTTTTCTCCCATGATGCTAATTCTGTAGGTTCCAATTAACAATTTTACCTACAGAATTAGGAATATGGGAGAAAATCTACATTTACAAGTACAATGAACTTCCGGTGATGAAAACCGGTTCTACATATTTAAACAGGTAAGTGAAGAAAAAGAATGTTAGTTTGACTCAATCGCACAATGATCTTAATATATGATAGGCTTCACTGTGTAATGTTCCAAATTTTAGTTAATTTTGAATGTAGTTCAAATAGTGAAATATAATACTTTTTGAGTCTATTTTAAAAAATCAGATGATCAATTTTGATACTAGACCACTCATTTGTAATTTTCAAATGCATCTTAATTATTTTACCTTTTCTAATATAGAAAAATTAAAAGGAATATTTTTAAATGTTAAGATAATACATGTCTAATTGCCAGTACATGAAACATAAGCTCTAATGTATTTCCTTACTAATCAACTAATGCAAATATACATACATACTTACATACAAACATACACACTGTTGAAGTACATCTAAATTACGATGCCTGGCGAAGCTCGAGCATAATAAGGCAGTACTTTTAAATCGTCACATCACTTCTAGGCAGAACATATAGCAGGTTCATTTATAGCCCTGATCAATATATTAATATATTCATCATTCATAAATAATTGCATACAAACCACACAGAAACAGACACACTAATGTTACCTTGAAGAGGTTATAAGTACCCTGACCAGAGAGGCAGTAAATATAATTCCTGCATTTAAAGCCACAGCTTTCTCACATAAATATCAATACTGATCTGTAAAACAACTAAATAAAAAACACATCCCAAGTGCACATTTAGATAAAGTTCAGTGATTTATTAGAAAACAAAACTCAACACAGGAGGAAATTAAAGGGATGGAACAAACTAATCGAAAAAGTCCATCCTTTGAGCCCCATACAAACTGCAATCTCAGTTTCATTTCTTCTCATACACAAATGCTACGAGATTAATGTTGTTTTATCATCATATATACTTAGTACAGTACTGTTGCATATTTAAACAAACGATGACAGTCAAAAGGTTCGGATTGCATAACAGGATTCTTTATTTTTTCTTAAATAAGCTGATATGTTTATTTCTGCACTCCCCAAGGTGCTGGCTGATTTGCCCCCCACCCTCCCCTGTAGCGTTGAGCTGCGTTTTGTCTTCACTAGAGACAAACAATGGACGGAAAGTTTCCAGAATGGATCTGTTGCATTGTGCAGGAATCTCATAAATATAATTCTTAACTAAGAGATCCATTTTTTCATTCCTTTTATTTTATTTTTTTTTATCCATGGAGGGAAATTACATGGTCAGCATCAAAATATAAAATTTCAAGCAGATTTAAAGTCAACCAAGATACCATCAATTTGTTGTAGATTAGATAAAAAAATAAATAAATATCTATTTAATATCATGCTGCAATTTTAGACAGCAATAAACATTAGCAAGATTTTTTTTTCTTAATGCTGAGATAAAAATTGGGCAAGATTTAATATCATGCTGCAATTTTACACAGCAATAAACATTAGCAAGATTTTTTTTTTCTTAATGCTGAGATAAAAATTGGGCAAGATGCACACAGAGAAAATGGAACGATTCCACACAATGCAAACAGATCTTATAAATCTGCTTACAAAATGGGCACCAAAAATGGAGGCATCAGACAGAGATATGTATTATCATTTAATTGAATAACACTCAATAATTTCTAATTAATTTTGTTCTTGTAACATATTTGATACAATTTGAGATACCAAATGTAGAAGTGGCATACATACATGTCTAAATCTCTACCTCCATTTAAGAGCCCTTACCAAATTATGGTAATGTTATATCACATCAACCTTACATGTAAAGCAACTACTATAAGATTCTATAAATTTTTTTTTTTCATTTTTCTCATAAGAATCTACAAGTTATTAACAAATGGAAATCACATTCCCATTACAGAGTACTGCCTCTGAGGCTTGCTATCATTCACAAGACCAAGTGTGACGCCATCATATGTAACTCTTTGGGATTGTCCTTGAAACCTGAAGCTTTCAGTCTATACATGCTAAGTACATACTCAATCCACAAATACATGATCTTTCCAAAGCCTCAGGTCGCATATATCTAATATAAATTACCATCATCTGTCGTAATTTTTTTTTTCATTATTTTTTTCTTTTTTTGTTTGGAAATATCTGACAGGCTAACTGCTGACACAAATGAGCTAGAATCTACAGACAGCTGGCCACATTAGTTACATGAATTACAATATTATTACACTCATTGAAAGTAATTATACGATATATACAAATTATGATTCTACATATAAAGTACGCATCACATTTTACCCCAGAAAATTTGGCAAACTGCCTAAAACTAACGTTCACAAGATATCGAGTTAAACTACGATGATTTTTTTGTTTGTTTTTGTTTTTTAAATATATTCATAGTAGCATATTGGCATGATAGGAGAAGATTAGCAAAAGCACAAAAGTTGATATGGTTCAAATGATATGCCTGGGTGGAAAGCTAGCATCAGCACCCTACATCCACCCTCAACCTCAGGGAGGCAATGTCTCTTATTCTGAGCCTATTTTGTTACTACACAATTATTAATAACAATGGCTTTTCTCCTCCTATCATTTTTATAGCATAAGAATTTATTGCTATGAATAATTAATACATTAGAAGAATAAACCCAAAAGTACACACTTTCCTACTGAAATAAATCTAGTCAAAACAAACATTTAAGAGTTTGCCTCTCATTTGGGCTAATAATGATAATAAGTCTAGCTAATTATTTTTTTAGCCTACAACAAGAAAATCTCTAACTGCATACAGCAGACAGCCAGAACATACAGTAACTACTGTACAATATGACTTTGGTTTCTGTTGCCAATAGTCAAAATTACTGATACTAAACAGGCATCGTCATCATCTTTATAATGATTTTTACATTATTTTAAAATCAATAGAATATTATATTACACCTAGCAGTAATAATTAAATCTAAAACATAACATTTAGGGCACCTTTGGTTTCAAGCCTCTGCAAAATTTGTCTGTCTCTCTCTGTTTTTTTTGTTTGTTTTTGTTTTTTTGTTTTTTTCAATAGCTCCATCTCTACAAATAACCATTAAATTAAAGGAATGGTTTCAGAATTGGTCTAAGCCTGTGGAATGTTCTTTTCACTATGATAAAACACCATGACTCTTTTTCTTTTTTTTTTAAAGTTAACAAAAATTTCACAATTTAAAAGTAACAGATGTACTATTGAAAACCACCCATGTTGACCTTTCGCCTTTTAACCCTCTGTTATATTAAATAATTAAATCTTTTCTCAAAAACAAAAAAAAAAATTAAGGAAATTAATACTTCAGTTACAACTCCTGTCAGTCATATTAAAGCAAATTAAAATATTTGAAAATAAAAGTACAATAGATTGACCTACCGCAGTGTGATATTAATTTACCTCTTGATGGTGACAGTTGGAAACTCAGGTGAGGTTTTTTTAGCAGATGTCATTTGCTATGTTGCCATGGTGGCTCCCACAATCACTTGCTGCTGTCTTTGTCAGGTGCTAAGCTGTAGGTATGAATAATTAAGATTGTCCGTTTTCTTCTCCCTTGGGTCCCTATAACAACATATTTACATTGCATACTCAAAATATAGATAACTAAAATGTTAGAAGTTTACCATTTAGTTATTTATAAAAGATATTACAACTCCCATTAATTAAGGGCTGCCAATTTAGACAGATTATACTCAGCCATAAAAAGAGAATATTTAAAATCAAAAGAATAGAATAAGAAAACAAAAATAATTTACACTGTTTGCAAATTAAAAAGAAGAAAAAAAAAGTTAATAATTTTTAAGGTACAATTTTTTTTGAGTAACAATATACCTAGGCTCATAAATTGTTAAGGCCAAAATGGGAAACCAGGTGTTGAAAATTGCCATGGGATTGTATTGCCAACTCCAGCCTTCAGTCCCATCACCTCTTTATTTTAAATTGAGTACTTTTCTTAAACAGTTCTATAGAGGTGTATTTATGGCCTTCTTTTCTTCATGTGCCTCTTCCAGCTGGTTGACCAATGATATTTCAAAATCATTGTGAACATAAAAATCTCACACCATCTAAATAATTTTTGAAGCATGTGGTGTATTGATAAACTAGATGTGCGATGGCCATAAACCGCAAACTCAAAATCATAATACCAGTTTTTTTTAAACTTCTTGTTTAACTGTCAGTAATCAAATCCTAAGTCTCCAATTTTAAATGGAACACCCAATATTTTTACATTTTTGAATAATGCTCATTAAGAGATTTTTGAAAAGTACTCACACTGGATACTTGCTTACAAACTAAGAGTTGCAATACTAAGAAAATGGCAGTCCCCTTAAATTTAAAAAATGGAAGAAATAGAGACATACTAAAGCTTACTAACAGAGTATACACAAAAATTTCTTCATTTTTAACTAAAAATATTATCACAAAACTTTTGGCCTAACAATGGGAAATCCCCTTTGTGGCCATTTCTTGCAGATGTTTGCATGAGTTGGTTCAAAATACAGATCACCAATGCCTTCCCATTAATTTTCAAGATCAGTACATGTAGGTGAATGACCTTTTTGAATTACAGAAAAAACAATAAAACAGCTGCTCTGAAACTCCTCAATTTAAACATGACTCTATAGTATTTACCATGGAAATGGCGAAGAATAGGTGGCTCCTATTCCTAAATTTAAAAATGATAAGAAATGCAGACAGACTTAACCTTGAAATTTATAAAAATGAAACACGTACAGAAAATTACATAAAAAATAACAGCTTTAACCCCACCCCACACAAATATGCTGTGTTCAACAGTGTGGCATACAGAACAGTTAACATCCCACTCACAGAAACAGAATAAAAAAAAAAATCAATAGCTAATTAATATAGCAATAATTAAGATTTAAACCAAGATTATCAACAAATTTAAGAGACTACATCTTTAAGAGAGTTTTCCACATTGGAGAACATCAAGAAAAGTAGCATTCAAAAGTTTTACACATATCTGATTTACTGAATTCACTATGATATTCAAAGAATGTGGCATTGTGTTAACCCCAAAAATAAATTTAATATAAAAAATGTACTAGATTTTACATTAAAAGACATACTAACAGGACAGAAATAATGAATTTGCAAAATTCATTGTGCAGAATGTAATCAAAAATGAATTGATAAAACAGAGAAATTTAGGAATTTGGAGAATGGAAAATTTTAGGAATATTTATTTTAAACATTACATAAATAAGCAGTAGTAACTCACTTTTGTACACAAAATCACAAAACTAAAGCAGAGGCTAACCTTTTGAAAGAACTTCATAACCCAATAGATAATTGGGAAAAAATTTCATAATGAAAATAGAGAAAAATTAATGAATTTTGATGTTTATGATGGGAGCGATTGCCCCTGAAACGTGCCCAAATATATATGTAAGTGGAATTATGGAAATATTAGAATTTATTAAATTTTAATAACATATATAATTACTCTATTATCTATAGCTCCTTAGTACAATCTAAATAACAAAACATATGTACAAGTAGTAAAACAATCCTTTCCTATTAAAAAAATTGCTAACCAGATGATTTGTCGTCATGTAAACCACCCTAATCAATTAAAATCACAATGCTATGTCTGGAAACTTGTTGAAATCAAATTAACTTTTTATTTTTTGCCCCATAATATCATAAAGTCTGAAAATTGGTAGTCCTCAGCTGTTGAGTCTTTTTTGATATACTATTGACTTGAAATTAATTTTGCTAGTGATCTGCTGGTCACTCTATATAACCTCTCCTAACCAAACATTTTCTAGGTATGATAAAGACAAAAACTATATTTCTTTTTTCAATAAGTTAACCCTTATTGTAATACACTTCTCACATCTTTGAATTAACATTTCTATCCCCCCCAATAGTCAGAAGTCTTGTCTGCAAAATGGGCATAAACAGCATCCATCACTTCTTTGTTACAGTAAAATTTCCTTTTTTGAAGGTACTCCTTAAGTTTTGAAAACAGGAAATAGTCACTGAGAGCTAGATATGGGCTGTAGGGTGGATGGTCGATCTGCTTGATGCCACATTTCTTCACGGCTTCCTTTGCAATAAGATCTGTGTGCACAGGCTCATTGTTGTGAAGAAGGCGCACACCACGACTCCACTTTCCTAGCCTTTTCTCTTTCTTTGATGGAAGCACATAGTCTGTGCAGCAGGCCAGCATTGTACTTTCCATTTACTGTGGTGTTCCTCTCCTTGGAGTTAAAGAACAGTATTCTTTCGCAGTCCCAAAAGATTGTGGCCATGATGTTCTTGGTTGACTGAGTGACCTTGGCCTTTAGAGGTGGTGCTTCGCCAGGTTTACGCTGCTCCATTGATTCTTTGGACAAGGGATCATAGTAATGAACCATAGTTTCATTTCCTGGAACAATGGTTTGCAAAACTTCTCTCTCATTGCCACGGCAGAGCTCCAAAATGCCTGACAACAGATGACTCGTTGCTGCATTTGGACTGAGGAAAGAAATCTAGGCACCCATCTTGCACTAACCTTATTCATGTTTAAATATTTATGAATAATTCAAAGGACTGTTGTTTTAGAAAGACCCAACCTTGCTGCTATTTCTGTAACTTCGAGCTGCTGGTCTTCCATAATTTCTCCTTCCACAAGAATAATGTTTTCAAGAGTGAGCACCTACAAGGGCCAACCTGCACGCTCTTAGTCTTCAATGCTTTCTCGACCCATTCGAAAAAGTTTGGCCCATTCTTTTATGGTAGAAAATAAGGGGGATGCTTCCCCATATACACTTTGCAATCGCTGTTTAATTCATTTGGAGTAAGTCCTTCTTTTGTGAAGAACTTAATAACAGGTCACTACTGCATTTTGAACATGTCACAATCTTCTACACATAGCCTTCTTTATTTAACTATATTTGAACAACTGAACACAGCACAGCAGAAGTTCCAGTTGCAATTATTTACTTAAAGGATAAGGTATGACAGTGGATAGTGATTTTGTGAAGGCGATAATCCTTATCGGCAAGGCCAGAAACTTATGGACCTACTCTCATATATGGCTGCTGCTGTGGATCTCCTCCATCCATTGTACATACATGTATGACGTCTTAGAATTTGAGAGTAAATTATGCATTTTTTTGAGCTTGTAGGCCAAGGTCTAGCAGACTGTAGGAATCCTAATGTAAAAAAAAATGCATTCATTTATTTTCAAGACACCAGCTGTGAAATCCTCAGTGTTTATATTATCTTCATTTATCTAAGAAAAATTGAATTGTTAATAATGCTCTCCATCATGAATTAAAAAAAAACCGCATTCTTCTATTGCAATTTTTCTCTGAAAGTTCGTGGAAAAGTTTCATTTTAAAAGGATGTAGCTTGGCACTTTGGTTTCCATAATGGAGCTTCAACTTATTTTTATTTTTAGTACCAATTTTGTAGCAGAAACTTTTGAATTTCTTGTACCCAGAGAAGCACATGCAATGTATTATTCTTGTCATCTGTACTTTTCAGATGATCTCAAATTGTAAATCCTTTATGGTTCTAGTTTACGTAAGTTTCCTTACAATTCTTGACACTGTCGCATGTAGAATTAATTGCAATCTCAATGCATTTCATTCCATAAATTTACTGCCTCAATGAGATTGTTGCCTGTCTCTATAGTCAAACATAATTAACATTAGAATCACTCATTATTATGTACCAGAATTATTTAACACACTAGATGTCAGCTTTAACCACTCAAATTAGATCTTTTTTTTAAATATCCAATGGCACACTTTAGAAGTAGTTTTTCCTTGCTTCCCAGTAGACAGATGGTAAACTGGGTTCTGTCCCAATTAGATGGTCCTTGTTCACAATTTAATTGGGTTTTTGCAAAGTGTGCATATAGGTGAATTTTTATATTAATTTTGTGTAAGTGACTACTATAAACACTGCTACAGCATTCTTTCTTGGGGGAGTACTTGGAAGTATTTATTAAATATGCACATTTATCTGTTATCACAATTTATTTTTTGATTTGGTTTTTTGTTATACTGTATTCTTGTTTCTTTTGTAAGAGTTATCTGAGGCTGTGAAAGAGTAGTTCGGTCCTTTATGCTGTATTATTGTTCTTTTCTTTGCCAATCTCATTTCCTAGGAGGTTCACATGGATGCTTTCTACTACAGAGCTATGTTCTTATCTGTTTTTATGTCTGTCTGATTTGTATATTTCCAAAATATGAAGCTTTTTGGTACCTTCTTTGAGGCTACTGTTGCAATAGAAAATTTTGAATCTACTAATAGAACTGCTTTGTGAAATTTATTTGTTCTGAACATTAGATTTTTCATTGTATATTTAATAGCAGAGGTTCCCAAACTGTGCTCTTTGAAAAAATTGGAAGAATAAAGAAATGACGAGGTTTTAAAATTATGTTTTGTGTGGCCATGAGTTGTGTGTTGGTAAAAATCAAGGAGATATAATTGAAGTGCACATTAGACCTTCTATAGGTAACAAAGGAAGTCATTTCATGGGATAATTGTATCAATGTGTGCACAGATGGCGCAAAGGTAATGACTGGAACAATGTCTGTTATCTCAAAAATTAAACAAAAAGCAAAAGAGTGCAGCAGTAGCCACTGCATCCTCCACTACCAGACCCTTGCTGTCAAGAAAATGCCACCACCATCCCTAAAATGAGTCCTGGATGAAAGTGTGAAATTATTTTAATTAATTCACAATCTAAGAATATTAGGCTATTCAAAGTGTTGCATGAATAGCATGGGGGAGTTTACATATATCTTTACTTATTTTCATGGAAATAAGGTGGCTCTCTCTAGGCAAAAGTTTGACTCGACTCTTTGAAATGAAGGCTGAAGTCAGAACCTACCTGATTGACAATGATTTCGCTTTGGGAAACAGGTTATGTGATATGCACTGGCTAATAACATTGGCATATTTAGAAAACATTTTCAGAAAGTTAATAACTTAAGCCTCTCACTTCAAGAAAAACAACAACAGTGTTTGATGCCAGGGATAAAGTGCAAGGGTTCACAAAGAAAATAAGTTTTGAACAGAATAATGAACAATGGAATCTAGACAGCCTCCCAATTCCAGGTTCAATAGATTTTTTTCTGGCATAAAAATCAGAAGTATGGCTTCCTTTGGAAGAGAAGTAAAGCCGTGTGTCCCATGTCAAAGATTAATGGCAGGTAAAGTAACCTCAAGAAAGAAGAGGCCTCTGAGCAAAATTTATTGGCTCTTTCATGCTGAGTTGAATCAGATGCTGATGACCTGAGATATTAAAGAGAAACCGTAAATGATCCAAATCAACAACAAGTTCACCTACTAAGTTTGCTTGATAGTTTCAACAGTTATTTTCCAGAAGAACTGCATTAAAAAAATGAAAGAAAACTTTTGGGTTGTAAACCCATTCTCTGCTGTGTCAGAAAAACCAGCCTCTTTGACAATGCAGCAATATGAATGCTTGATTGCTTTGACATCAGATTCTATGATAAAAGATAAATTTTCCAATATAAGGCATTAATTAAAAGATGAATTTAAAGTTTTGTCTGCTAAAGCTAAAACTATCCTTTTGCCCTTAGAAACCACTTATATGAATTAGGATTTTCAGACTATGCAGATACTAAAATAAAACACAAATCTTGTCTGAATGCAGAGCCAGATATTCAGCTCCAGCTGTTTCAAATTCAATCAGATGTAGCTAAGTTATGTAAATTAATTGTCTCACCCTCCTCATTCCTCTCATTAAAATAGCTCTTTCATGGTCCTAAATAGCATTATTAGTTTTGCAACATTAAAAATGGTTTATATACTAGATATATGGGGATATATTATGGACTTAACAATACTTGCTTTTAGTTCATTTTAAAAAGTGTTGCCTTAATGTTTTTTTTTTGTTTGTTTTGTAATGTATACAGTGAAATTAGAATTGAAATTATTTCTTTGTAATGAAATAAACTAATAAAGTGTGTTTCACATGTCTGAAGTTCTAACTTCTGAATTTTTACCTTCTATCCTAAAATAGTATCATCATATAAGTGCCAGGTGAAAATTAGTGCTCTGTGATGAATATTTGCACTGAAAAGTGTTCCATAATCTAAAATGTTTGGGAACACTGTTCTGTAGTTTCTATTTCTGCATCAAAACTGAAAGTATTTTGGCCAGGGGATAAAAAGTAGGGGAAAAAATTATAGTGTATGCTGATTCCTAATGATTTTCTCATTTTAGAGTCATTGGTAAAAAAATATGTAGCCAGGAAGGTTGTAGAAATCTAGTATGTATGTCTTTATGCTTAAAGTTTTAAGAATTTCTGGATATATATATAGTTTCTTGACTTTTTCTATTCTAAAACTAGGGTATTTGTAGATTTAATTGCAGTTTCTATTTCTAATGTGAAGTGTATTCCATTTAAATGTAGTTCTGTTTTCTGTATTTGAGGTGTTTTGTGTTTTCATATTGGCATTGCATTGTATGATGCATGATTTATCATTTATTTTGTTTAGTTTTAAGTTTTTTTGATACATTATGTATAATTTTCTCTGTTATAGGTTTATGTGTTATATATAAATGTGTCGGTCCTGGTGGTCTAGTGATAACCATACTGTCCTCGTAAACCCAAGATCGCTGGTTCAATCCCGGCCAGGGTTGATGGTTTTTTCAGGCATAAAAATCCTAAGTATGGCTTCCTTTGGAAGGGAAGTAAAGCCATGAGCCCATGCTGTAGATTTAAAGCACATAAAAGAACCTCAAGCCTGAAAGAAGTGGCCTCTGAGCAAAATTTGTCGCTGTTTCACGCCCTGAATTGAATGGGACACTGATGACCTGACATTTTAAAGAGTGTACATAAATAAACAATAAACAATATATATATGTGTATGTGTATGTGTGTGTGTGTAATGCAGTTTCTGTTTCCATTACTATTTTTAATGCATTGTTTTGTACTATTTCTAATCTTCTTATATGACATTTTGGAGCAATAATTAATGCTTCACTTCCGTTAGTTATGACAGGTTTTATATATGATTTGTTAAGAATTTTTGGCTTCTCCATTCTCTCCCTCATTTTAGGAAATAATTTCTATACGTTACTTTTTCTATGAAATAATGCATTCTTTCATTAACTTGAAGTACTAATTAGCGCAACAGTGTGTAGTTCGATTCAGTTGTACAATAATTTAATTATGTGTTCTTTTATTTTGAGTTTATTGGCAAAATGATATTGGTAGTTAATTAAATTGTACTTAAGTAACTGTAAACTTTATGAACTTCCTAAAATCCATAAAAATGATAACAGTTTGAGACCAATAATGAACAATATCAATTCACCCACATACAAAATAGCAAAAAAGTTAATTGACAATTTCATCTCTTTTAAAAGATTTCAAAGCTAGAGCATCAAAAATTTATTTGATTTAGTTGAAAATATCAGAATTGAAACATGAGATGTAATCTCATGCAAATGTTAAGGAAATGGTTAACCTCCTTAAATTTACAAACAGAAGAAATTGAAGATTTACTAAAATTTACCAACCTGTACATCAGTAAAATTTCTTCATTTTTAACCAAAAGTTTTACCAACAAGTTGGTCTGGTCTAGCAATAGGAAACCTTCTGTCTCCATTTCTAGCAGATTTATTCATGAGCTCCTTTGAAATACACATCACTAAAGCCTTCTCATTAATTTTCAAGACATGGCATAAATATGTGGACAATATTTACACACACACACACAAAAAAAAAAAAAAAAAAAAAAAAAAAAAAAAAAAATAGATGCTCTGAAACTCCTAAATTTACAACATAATTCTATACAGTTTACTATGGAAGAGCAGAAAAATATGTGGCTTCCATTCCTAGATTTAAAAATTATAAGAAAAGAAAACAGACTGAACTTTGGAATCCACAGAAAATAAACACACACAGAAAATTACATAAAATAAGTTATAGCCCAATGGTGTTCATCACAGAAATGTAGTACAACATTCAATACCAACAGATAATTAATACAGCAATAATCAATGATTTCAACAAAGACACAGCAATAAAAAGTATCAATAAATTTAAAGGACAAAATTCTCTAAGAGAAGTTTCCACACTGAAGAACATCAAGAAAAGATATAAATTCAAAAGCTTTACATAATCATCCAACTTACAACAACAAATTCAATAAGATATTCAAAGAACAAGCTATGTTAGCTCCAAAGAACAAATATGAAAATTTATTAAGTTGCACAGCAAAAGACACCATACCAACAGAATAGAAATAAGGAATATACAAAATCAAATGTGCAGATTGTAACCAAAGATATGTTAGAAAAATGAAGAGAAATTTAGAAAGTTGGAGAAAGGAACGCTTTATGAATATTCATTTTAAACAAGTTGATAAATCAGCAGTGGCAGCTCACTTATGGATCCAAAAATCTTGAAATGAAACAAGAATGCTGCTGAAAGGACTCGGCAATCCAATGCAGCAATCTACTTAGGATACAAATATTTATCATAAAATAATAAGAAAAACTTAATAAATTTTGATGTTTCACCCATGGATAAACTCAGCAAGTTCATACTCAAACCATCAGAGACTGCCACAGAAATACCTCAGGATCCGGGTCACCAAATCCAGTAGTGGGTCAACAGCTGATGATGGGAGCGATTGCCCCCAAAACATGAACTAATGTTATTTAAGTGGAGTTAATCAGAATATTCAACACATTCTTATATGATATTGGTAGTTTTCTTTTTCTGTATTAGGGAATTTGCTATTTATATGTTGAAGGAATGGTTATAATGTTTCAATGAGAAGATTTTATATGACAACTTTACTGCATATGAAGGGTGGAAAGAAAATAGCGGCAACACTGTCACCATAATGTTAATAAACATGTCAGGATGTTTTTGTTCCAGCACGCTTGAAGGAATGATACAGCTGTTGAACACACTCAGCGTCACTAGTGCACCAATCTGTAGAAGGACGAATACCAAATTTCAAGTAATGGTAAATGTAGACCTTTATTAAATTATGTTTTCTAAAAATGAGCAGTGTGCATGGATTAAAATTGAGATGGCACATGTTAGGAATGTGCGGGGATGTCATACAGGTCTGCGAGAAGCCTGTGACAATAAAACTTTGCCATTGTGAATGGTGGTATGTGGAAAGCCAGGTTTTCAATAAGAATGCAATAAAGTGGAAGATGCACCACATTTGGATGTCCTGCCATATATCAAAGTGGTATATGAAATTTATTGAAAATATACCCCAGCAGACTACATAATATACTACAATGAAATATACATATTTTAATAATTCATTACTAAATAAGATCTAAATCTAATCAATCTTTCTTATCTCCTCTAGATATTTTCTTTCTAGAGTTGCTTAATTATATTGTGATTCCAATACACACAACTCCAGGTTATTAGTGCATTGGTGACCATCATATTTATTGGTGCATTATTCTATCCTTATTTATACTTATGTGACCTATTGTATTTCTAAGGTTGTGCTTCCCTCTATCTTTTTCTTAATCATTCTTATCCATTTCACTCTAACTTTACCCAAATAATTCCCTGTCATTTTTATATTCTTCTCTCCTCTTACAGTTAAAATCTTTCTAATTAATATTTCCTCATCTAAGTTCTTCCATTTGGTTGCCAAGTCTGTTCTCTCCATAACTTTGTTGCTTGCAGTATAATAAACAATGAAAATCCACAATGCTTTCCCCATACATTGGACATTTTTTACATCTTTAACATATCTTAACCCTTTTAAATTCATAACTCCAGTTTTAGAACATGCAAATCCCTCCCGACCTACCTTACCACACTGTCTTTTTTCTCTCATACTACCAAATATTTTTTGCCTTTCAATATCTTCCAATATTAGGTTTATTTCTGCCCAGAATCCTCAGTTTTGATATTCCCTATTTATCTGTAAGTTTTCATACCTATCTGTTGTAAAGTTTCCGCACTTTGAGATACCATGATATTTTCCACTTACATTTCTCTTGGATACTGAAACATTCTTTAATAGCATCTCTCTCTTCCAATGTGATAATTCTGTATATGCATTTCATAATTCTTGTAATAATTTTCATCTTGGTGCAATGTCTACCTAATTTTAGCTGTGCTACCCATTTGGCGATGCTATGAGTAAACCTAAGAACTGTTTACAAAAACTCCTATTTATTTTATTGTGATTGTGTAATTCTTTCAAGCAAATTTACTCTTATTTCTGGTATTTTTCTGAAACATGCTCTTATAACACTCACAGCACCTTTTCAAATGTGATATTAAACTAATACAAACCTGAACACAGTGAATAAACAGTGTGCACACACTTTGCTGCAGCAATCACACCTGATTAAGAAGTATATTAAATTTAATAAGCTCTAAACTTAATACAGTTATCAGCATGTTGAAGAGCTGCAATTACTCCTACCATGCTGATGACTGCAATATAGTATTATAGTAGGTACATTAAGAAATATCTACAAAAGGGAAAATCTCACCAATAATAAAATATTACCATGGATATTTGGGTCTACAGTGCATGCAACAGTGGCATCCCCAGTTATGCTCAACTGAATAGAAGTCATGAAGAGCACAATTAATATTAAAAATTATTAAGCTCAATACTTTCTCCAGATTTTTTTTTCAGGCATTTATTAAAATTTGCATCTATTTTAATAATGAAAATGGAGATTATTGTTTACAGTTCACAGTGGGTCTCCTTATTTTGTCAACCCAATGGAAGCTGGTCGCGCGAGCATTAAGGAAACCAACCTCTGCCATTTTGCTTTTGGCGTACTCGATACGAATGGCACCACGATCAGAGGAGAGCAGGAAGGAGCCCTGAAGGGTGTTCATGGCCTGCGCAGCAAAACGCACATCTTGATACTCGACGAAGGCGACTGGGGACCCTCCCTTGGTGTGCATGCGAAGGCGGCAGAAGCCAGGGAAACTGTGCACACACAAGAGACAGAGAGAGAAAGACAAACAATGTGCATGTTAGACAAGGTCAAGCTAGCAGTTTACTGGTTAGTGAGGTATTAGGGGAGGATTCATCTGAAAGCTCACCAGGGTGAATAGCGAGTGCAATACAAAATAGACACTGTGCAGCACTTGGTATCTGCAAGACAAGCAGAATGTAACTACAGGTAACAAACCTTTCTCTCCAGTCCTCTTACATATTAAAATGAATTCATCATTTTTGAATTGGAATTAAAAGCTCACTCTGGAAATTAGTCACACAGATCACAAAATCAAGGTGTTATTTTATTATTTTCCTGTCATCTGGCAGTACCACAATGTCTCTACTACACTAGATCAACCCAGGTTTATTTGTGACATTAATATTTTTTTATCAGCCTAGAAATCACTGTAGACTAATAGGGGCTTATATTATTTTATTAAAAACTTACATGACAAAACTAAAATTTTTGAAATTAATATTTAATTATAGCTATGATAATTCGTGAAAGGCCTAGCTCTGCCAAGTTGGCCATAGAGTGGTTACATGTTAAGTACAATAACACCTCATCAGTCTTTCCGCAGTCCTACTGTTCCCAATGGTAACCATTTGCTTTATAGACCCAATGTCACATGTTCAAACCTGGCCAAGGTCAATAGATTTTCTTTTAGGGCCTAAAAATCTTAAATATGACTTACTTCAGAAAGGAAGTAAAGTCACTGGTCCAGGGGTGGCCTGTCAATAAGGGCCAGATGGGCCTGACCCCCCAAAGAAAATGTAATTATTTACCATTTTCTCTTCACCTAGTCAATTTCAAAACAAAAAATGCATGAAAACAGTGATGTATAACCTATTAGTTCTTAATTGTATCTTATGCAATAAGCGCATTCCCTCTCTACTTTAGCGGCAGTAGTATGCGGGTCTTCCATTAGCGAGGGATGTTCGTTTTCCGGCTAGCCCAGAAAATTTTATGCTTTAAACATATATGCACAGATTTACAAGAATTTATATTCATCTTCCTCCAAATGGGTTGCCTTTCTCCTGTTTATTTATGGGTTCTCTAGAACTAGTAGGAAGAAGATGGCCCATGGCCTGTGCTAGGTATTCCCTTTTTTTTTAGGAACCAGCTGTTAAGGGATTGTTAATATGATGCATAAATGACTAGGGATTGTTTTTGCACTTTGTTTGAAATTTGTTTGCACCCTCACTGTTCATCAGTTGTTAATTGTTAAGTTACTATAAAATATTTTATTTAAGATTCCATTTTCGCATCTAATTTTAACTGTTAAGCTGGAAGTTAAATGATTTGGATTTTATCAACCAAAAGCTATAGGAGCTTACTCAGCAAGACATCACAAAATTAAGAGTGCTTTTATTTTTATGGTTTGAAAAAACATCTTGGCTGACAGTATGTGAAGGGAAAAATGTATCTTGTGTATAAGAATGAGATTAGAAAAGAAAGACAAAGGGAAAATTTTGTTTCTGTATATGCCGACGAAATGACAGATATTACATGCATGCCACAATTTATTGTGATATTATGATACCTTAGTGAGGGTAAACTGTGTGAAAAATTTATAAAATTAATTGCCGTTTCTGAATTGATTGCAGGACGCTTAAGGCATACTTTGACAACTGAATTAGAAGAGTTCCATTTAAACTAGAAGTTGACAATGCAAATGTACAATGGCACTTATGAGAGAATATTGGTGAATAGTATAAGTCCTGATAAAAGAGACTTTCCCCAAGCCATTTGTGTGTCATGTAGTTGTGCCCCCAGCCCACCCTTCTACAGGGGCCCACGATTCACCGCTGTGTTGATTCCATGTCATAAAAGAACCTCAAGTCAAAAGATGAGGCCTCTGAAAAATTGTATCTGCCATTTCAGGCTCTGAATTGAATGGGATGCTAATGAACAGAGATGTTAAAGAGTGTTCTTAAATAAACCAAATAAATAAATAAAATAACAGTCTTTTGGAGACTGGGATAGTACCTTCCATCAAGGTGAGTGCACCCCATACCAAACCCATGTCAATGGAAAAACGTACTAGGAGTGTTAGGGCTCTAAATTCAATTAAATTTGAAGCCTCAACACATTGAAGCATGCAATTATAATATCTTGTGAGTAAAATTAATAAAAAACACTGTTCCTAGCTTCAGTTGCTCCAGATTTAATCAGGACATGTTTCGTGAGCTTTTGTCCACATTCTCAACTGTTACATGATTAATGGTTCATCAATTGGAGAGGAGTTAATTGGTCTGAGTTAGTGTGACCAGATTTAGAAAAGTAGGACAATTGGAAAAAAAGCCTGACATATTCAACCTTTCTAATTATTTATTGATGAATTTAAATACATCCAAATAAGCTCCACCTTTACTGTTCTACCGCCACGGGTGGTCGAGGTCGTTAAAATGCGGACTCGTGAGCGGGAGGTCTGGAGTTCGAATCCCGCCAGGACCGTCCTCCCTGACTGAGGTTTTTTCCAGGTTTTCCTCAGTCCTCAATAATGGCAAATGCCAGAGAGGTACCCTAAACTTAGGCCTGGAACAATTCCTTCCTTAAAAATAAATTCTTTCCCAATTTATCATTTCATCTCATATGTCATCAGTGTCCATCGCCTGTGGTGCCTCTGTAGCAAAAATGGGTATTAAACACTATTCATTCATTCATTTACTGTTCTATTTCTCTGATGAGGAAATTGTATTGAGTAGCTTGGGGTCTTCAATAAATGTGCATGAAAACTTGCATATGAAAAATGTTTACAATTATACTGTACAGTGATAAAACCCTTTGCCAATTCTGCTAAGACTTCTTTAATCTAACCAAGTATTAATAAGTGTAAATACTCAATCTACATTGGCTTTGTATGGAATAATAGTAAAGAAGAATTTATTTACTTTTATATATATAACAGTTACTTTAAAACCCTTTACATTTAGAATGTGCTTAAAAATGTACTCCACTATGAATCTAACATCTAATTAAAAAATAAATAAACTTGGTTAAAAACAAATTTTTTTATAGCACAGCATTTTTAAAGAGTTGTAAATCATCTAATATTACATTTTCTGTCCTTAATTTGGAATTAAATATCTGTAATAATATCTTTGATATTACAATCTTTCTCTTTTAATTCCTTCATAGTCACCCAATAGAAATGTACAAAAAATTTTTTGAAAGAAAAACAGGAATTTTTCATTGAACATGTCCATTAAAAACTGGAAACAGTGTTACCACATGTCCTTTCTTATGATTATCAAATTTGAAAATTTACTCTTAGTAATATAAAATGCCAATTTTCCCCTAGCACAGCATGGACAGCATTTTTTACTGAATTCTAAACCAAATTTGGGTATGCATAATATATTGAGTTATTTGTTTTAGATTTATCTTTATATTTCATGACTGGATTGTAACAATGCTCATAAAATGTCAAAAAAGTATGATATGTCAAGCAAAACTCTGACATCTGACACCTTAGTCTGGGTGTCTTCGAGATCAACAATATTCAAGTTCATCATGAGGCCACCAGAGTAGCATTGCTATAAGTGCCAGATTTTTTGTGACAGTATCAAATTACAGTAATCTGTCATGGTGCCTCGAAAGTGCTTTTCTGGATTAATTTAAAAATGACCATTCATTTATGTATATGTCTATTGCATGTATTGCTGTCATTGAAACAATAATAGGTTTGGAAACATTTCATAAAGTCTATTGTCAAGTTACTATAACATACAAATTTAAAAGTGATTGATTCATTGTTTGCAAATAAGTTGATGTTTCACATGAATTCGATTATACAACAAAAAAGGAAAAAGTTTACAGTTGCTTTGTGGTTGTTGAAGCTCTTCAGCTGAAATTGATAATTTGACAGTTGAAGATAAGTAGGTACAAATTTTTAGAATATTTTTTGATAACAATGTTGATGTGTCAGATTTTTCAGCTATGGTGGAATTCACTCTCTATCTCCCCTTTGACTGCTTTGGTTGAGCACCAGCCTACACTTATGAATTCATTTTTGAGTAATGAAAGGAACAGGCACAGTTAAAATTTATTTTTGACCTTATCATGTGTGTATTTACCATAAAATTCTGAAGGACAAAAGAATACTTTATAAAATCGATAACTGCAACAAGTACTCCTAGGCAGAAACCCAAAGTGACGAAGATAAACTCAGCCCTTCTTTACTCTAGCCAACAAAACATGTCACTCTTGGCAATGTAAACATCATCATCATCATCATTACCATCATCATTAAGTAACCTTTATGGCTCTGGAAAATTTATTTTTAATTATTTTTAATTTCAACATTTATTTAATCTGTAGACTATAGAATACCAATCTGTTTCACACACACTGTTGCATTTTGTTGTTGTTTTTTTTTTAATATATCTCGGATTTTGATCATTTTAATATAGCAACACTACACCAGAGTTAACTTGTAAGTCAACAAGCTAAACTCCAATCAATGATCCAATAGTTGTATAACAGCTGAGGATATGGCCAAAGGTCCACAAAATATGTTATGATTAACTCTTGATAAGTGAAGCTAAGAAGAGCACATTTTTAAATAGTTTGATTCACATGAGGTTATTAAAGTCCCTGTACTATGAAGGTTTTTTACAACAAAATTAAATAATGATATACTTTCAATATTTTAGTTGGTTCCTTCCAGTTATAAATATATTCAAACAATGCCCTCAGTAACAAATACATTTTTGCAGATGGGAATATTCAGTGAAAATTTTGAAAATAAATTTTATGATATGATTTAAAATGGGAAGATCTAAAAACTGTCCATTCATATTGAAAGTACTGTGTAGAAAATTTGCTCTTTTTAGTTGAAGGCATAATACTTTGTGTATAATTTCAATGCAACAGGTGAAGATCCTGTATAATAGATACCAATTCAATAAATCTTGTTAACTAAATTCCAGTTTACTTCAAAAGGTCAATTGAATGTTTATTTTTAAATATAATATACTATAATAAATGACTAATGCAAATAAAAACCAATTTGAGATTACACATATAACCAGTTTAATAAAATATTTCTATTATTATTATTATTATTATTATTATTATTATTATTATTATTATTATTATTATTATTTTTAATTTCAATCATATTTATATTCACTTTGATAATTTTGCATTTATAAAAAGATTGTCGGAAAACATATAAAGAAAATATCAAGAAAATATTTCCAAAGTTTTTATTAGAACAAATAGTGACTTTTATATTATGCACTTTTTTTTTTGATTGCATTAGATTTTTAGAAATAGATGTATAGATATTTCACATTTTGTTGCTCTATAACTGGGTATTTAGTTTTACCTATTTCTCTGGGGGATACTAATGCTAGGCAAATGTGACATTACCAGATCAGAAGAAATAACACTGCCTCTCTTTATTCGGTTCTGTTTTTTTATTCTATTCTAAAAACTTCAAGATATAAAAACAAACTGCAATTAGATCTGTTGCCCTAACTCTCTGACAATAACTAGGTGCTCTCAAATAACAAGTGTGGGCAGGATTCAGTCACCAAAAGACTGATTACAGTACAGAATGGGCTAATTATGATTTGGTTTATTTATGGACACTCTTTAACATCTCAGGTCATCAGTGTTCCATTCAAATCAGGGCGTGAAATGGCTGACAAATTTTGCTTAGAGGCCTCTTCTTTCAGGCTTGAGGTTCTTTATTGTGCCATAAATGTATGACATGGGATCCAAGGCTTTACTTCCCTTCCGAAGGAAGCCATACTTACGATTTTTACACCTGAAAAAATCCATAGATCCTGGCTGGGTTTGAACCTGCCATCATGGGTTTAGAAGGCAAGTATGGTTACCACTATGCCACCAGGACCAATATTTACCTAATCAGTATTAAATGTTTAAAGAAATAAATATAAATAACTATAACTTCTGCCAAAATTCACTATCCAAATGTAAGAACTTTTCTAGTCTTTTTTGTTCATAATATCAAACTTTAGTTATAAATCTTGCCTGCTCATGCTGTGTTTTATGTCTTGGCTACTAGCTGGTGGTGCATGTATCTCAATTTTACACAAGTCCTCTTTTGTCCAGACATCTGCTATCGGAACCAGATCTTTCTGAGATATTTTAAAAATCATGAAATATCCTCCTTTTCATAACTTTCATGTCTGAAATTTTAAAATGATTTGTTTTCATGCCTTTTTAAAGTAATTTGCAATAGCATTAATGGAATAAACTCTTTGTTCATGGACAGCTAGTAGTGTGAAAGATCGAAGCGGAAAATGAAAAGTAAAGTCTTGGAATCATGTAATTAAAATAACAAGAGAAGTAGAAAGAGATAAAACATTTAAAGAGTCATATAATTTTCGCTTTATTTCGAACAAATGGTGCTCTTCTTCAAAGGCAGAAGATTTGCTTATGACCATGGTTTTAAAGTTAGTTAGATATTACCATTTATGCATTCAAAATGTCGAAATGGCAATGTAAATTCAACGATGTCCTAGCCAGGAAATATTCTGCATTCAGAAAAGAAATAAATTAAATTGAAATGTAAAATTTGTGGAACCTAATACCTGTGAAAAACAATGTATAGTGATATTAATTTCACATTTCCTTTTGTCTTTTGATAATTCATTATTTAGTATTATACTTTTCTTGGCTTCCATATGTAGCTTGCTGTCATTATTATTAAGTTTTGCTATAAATATTTTGTATAAAACAGAAGCAGACACAATTTTAAGTATGAAGGTTAGTCATTGTGATAGTTGCAAATGAGTATAGAGATTAAAAAAATAAAGAGTCTGATTTGAAAAAAACTTTATATTTTCCTGTAAATTGAGGCACTTGATTCATCATTTCATAAGCCCCTAAAATCTAGCAGCATAAAATTCTTTGTCTTGCTGCAGGTAGTGTGGCATGCATCTACAAATTCATTGTATGAAAAATGTTCACCTGAAAGGTGATGTCTAAGAGGGCCAGTCAAATGGAAATTGCTTGTACCCAGAATTGGGCTATAAAGAGGATACTTCAGGACTTCCTACTTGAAATTTTGCAACAATTTTTGTCTTGCTGGCAGTAGAAGAATTCGCATTATCATGCAAGAGCAATATACCTTTGGTGAGAAATCCTGGTCACTTCGCGTTGAATGGTCTTATGAAGTTTCCTGATGATGTTACAGTAGGAGTCAGCATTCACGGTATGTCCTTTAGGCTTTAATATGATCTCAGAAGATTGTGAACATCATTTTCCTGGCAGATAATGTCACTTTAAATATAACTTTTTTTTTATAGGTGATGCAGGATGTTTCCACCGCATTGACTTATGCTTTGATTCGGGCTAATAATGCTGAACCCAATACACATCACCTGTGACAATTTGGGCTAGCACGAATCCTTAATCACAGTAGCGATTGAGATGCTGTAATGCCAGAATCATTCTTTACATTTTGTGTTGTGGGGTTAACTTTTGTGGCACCCATTGTGCACAGACTTTGTGTAAATCTAACCTGTGCATTATAAGATAGGCTGTACCATGTGAAAGATCAATAACAGCAACTATAGTGTGTATAGTTATCCTTCAGCCTGCTCAGAGTAAGTCTTCAACTTGTTGTAAATTCACCTTTGTGGCCAGTCAACATAGTGTTTGTTTTTGATAAGTTTCCCCCTTTCACAGATCTTGAGCACCAAATTGCAAACAGCTTGACATGACAGGCACTTCTCATCTTAGATGGGAAGCATTTTTTTTTAACATTCTTCGATTCTATATATTTTGCTCACAAAAATCGCAGAACTGAGCTGCTATTTGAGGATTGTACACTTATTCAAAAACAATGTCATTTTGAAACTGCTATTTTGCTATTGGAAACATTGACTGCCTCATGTCGGATGTCACCTATTGCCACCAGATTAATGCTACCATATAAGGACAATAGTTTCAGATACCTCAGTCAAACATGTAGTACCCCAAATCAATTTGTTATTTAATGACTTATCTTTTTATAATATAAGCATAAATTAATTTGATATTTTGTGTCCTCTTTTTTGAGCAATGCTCTCCTTTTTGAATCTTTTTGTTCTCTTTTTTTACTGATGTGATATGGTCAGACCACTTTTTTCATATCCTTGAATGTCACTTTCTGAACCTGTATCCTGTCAGTCTCACAACAGTATACATTCATTTATGAAGACAGACAGTGCTATGCATTTTTAGTATCTAAACATGTTTTAAATACAAATCAGCTCATAGTATATGTGCAGAATTTATTAAAAAATTTCTGGTCAACTGCATCCTTCCAGAACTACAACAGTTCGGAATGAAAGGAAACTATAATCAATGAAATCAGAAACATCATGGTAAACGAACTTAATTGTGTCCATCAGAAACGGTTTTATTGATATAGTGTGCATTTAGTTCAGGCAGGTTGACAATTCTAGCATTTTTTATAAGATAATATGTATACACATTTTAGGATGTAGTATTGCATTAAGGTGCCACTGGTGTACCATGCTTAGTAGCTGAGATGCATGGGCTGCTTCTATATTGAGAGAAAATAATATTTTAATAGTTTTGCTTCAATAAATCAAATGGTGAAACAAATGTTTATTTATAATACATGTTTACCATTATTAAGGTTGAAAATTTTCTCATAAAACATGTAAAAAATTTGTTTTAACAATTTCTGAAGGATATGGTATCACATAAGGTTTTATTTAGATTAAATTTTTAAAAGGGACAAAGACTTTCTTTCCAACATATGTACCAGGCATCTCTCAGCCATGTATCCTGTGCTTTTTCATTTCATTCAATCAAAGGTCAACTTTAAACAACCTCTACATATTAGAGTATATTTCAGCACATCTGTAGAAGAGTATCCCCTATTAAAACTTGCATTTTGATATATGGTACACAAGTGGCCTGTTATACTGTATTCCCCCATCAGCTTATAATTTATATTCTGTTCCATCTGTTAATTAATTCAGAACTTTCTTTTGTAATATTTCAATGTGAGCCAAAATTATTTTAGTGGTTAGTAATATTTAATTCAATTTTTTTCTATTATGATTATTGGAGGATGGCCAGCTCTTGGTGTAAATTACATGGGTCTAGTTAAATTAAATTTTTATTTATTTTGCATTTAAATTTAGTAATTACTTCCAAACATTTTAAAGCAATTTAACCACACAATTTTGCAACTTTTGCTTGCATAATCCTCCAAAATCTTCTGCATTAATGTTGCATCACCTAAAGGATTTCATTAATGTTATCTACTTACAAAAATGAATTTTAAGGAAACTAGAGGTTGTATAACTTAGAAACCTTAATGAGCCTTTTACTCTACTATGATGCTTTTTAAAACCACTGGATTTCCTTTCTATAGTTTATATAAATCAAGGAACACTAGTACAAGATGTGATTCATAAGTTTCCAGCCTGACATAGAAGGCCAAGATTCATTGTTCCTATGTTAATGCTATCTGATACACACATTTTTCAGAGTATACACACTGCATTTCCTTTTCAGCCATGCTATTAATTTCAATCAGTTATACTGTATACACAGTGTAATGTTCATAATTGGATCAGAGCAGTGAATAAATTTTTAAAAAAAGAAAGACTTTCATGCAGTGATATTAAACAATGCCTTGATGGTGTGTATGGGGAAGTTTCCTCTTTATATTCCACTGTAGTAAAGGAGTGATCATAATTATTTTGTTTTGGCACAGACAGTCTTGAAGATGACCTAGGAGTGTAGGCTGGTGGATGTGTTCACAAAAGAAACCATTTCCCTTGGCTGTGAGTGCAGGCATCTGACAACAAAGGAAATAGCTGCAAGGTTGGGACTTTTTAAAACAACTATGCTTCACGTTCTTCATCAACATTTGTATATGCATAAGATTAGTGACCCAAATTATTTCTGCTGTTCAAATGTAAGTTCATGTGGAGTGTTGTCAGAAGTATTTGAACCTTTGATGTGGTAACTAGAGGGCAGTATAGGATTCATTGTCACAAGGATAAAACTATGGTCCTTTACTAAGATCCGCTTTCAATGTAGTAGTAGAAGAAAGGCGAAACATGTCCCTAGAAAGATCAATGTCACACAGTCCATGAAAAGATCATGGCATCAATTTTTTGGGATGGCAGAGAGATTCTGATGATAGGCTTCAAGAAAGAACACAACAATTTAGGAAGAATCATGCATCAATTGTGCAGTGCCGTAGGAAAGGAGGCATGAAGAGGTTGAAGAGTTTGTCTGCACCAGTCTACAGGGCTGCTGTGAACACATGTGGCTTCTAGGAGCTGGATAATCCATACAGCCCAGGCCTTTGCCCCTGGTGATTACTACCTGCTTTTAAGACTGAAATCTGATCTTTGACAGTAGAGATTCATGAATGATGATGATTGAAGGGCATTTTCCAGCATTTTGCAGACAAAGCTAAGGACTGTTTTATTAGGGGAATTGAAGTACTAATTTCAGATGTGAGAAATGAAGTAAAGAGTGTTGAAAAAAGATACCTATATTAGGGGTGGCTTGTCAACCATGGCCAGATGGGTCCGACCGCCCCAAAGAAAATGCAATAATTATTTACCATTTGCTCTTCTATTGATCAACTTTTAAAACAAAATACGCATGAAAACAGCGATGTATAACTGATTAGTTTTTAATTGTATCTTATGCAATAAGAGCTTCTCCTCTCTACTGTAGTAGCGGTAGCATGCGGGTCTTCTGTTAGATAGGAAAGCTCATGGGCTGATTCAGAAAATTTTCTGCTTTTAACTTATACCTTCATAGGCCAACAAAGATTTACATGAACTTATATTTGTTTTCCTTCTACTTATTTCTGCATTCTCTTGGGTCAGCAGAAAGACAGCTCATGGCTGGTGTTGAGTATTTTCTTTCTTCTTAGGAACCAGATGTTGAGGTTTTCTGACACCATGCGTAACTCACTAGGGGTTGATTTCGCACTTTGTTTGAAACCAGGGGGCTTCCTCACAGTTTTACTTTGAAAAGTTTTCACAGTGTTAACTGTTAAGTTACAAAAGCTTATTTATTATGTGGCATTGAATAAAATGGACATTTTATTGAAGACTTTATTTTGAATCTGTTGGAAGTGAAATGATTTGGACCTCATCAACCAAAAGCTATAGAGGTTAGTCAGCAAGATGTACATTAAGTTCTGTTTTTAATAGTTTGAAAAACATTTTGGCTGACAGCGTGTGAAGTGAGAAATGTATCTTGTCTATAGGAATGGCATTAGAAAAGAAATAGGAAAGGCAAATTTAGTTTCTGTACAGGATGATGAAATGACAGATATTATGTGCATCTCACAATTTGTTGTGATATTACAATACGTTATTGGGGGTAAACCAGTTGAAAGATTCAGAACATTCATTGCTGTTTCTGAATTGACTGCAGAAGGATTAAGCCATACTTTAACAGATGAATTAGAAGAGTTTCATATAAACAAGAAATTTATAGCATAAACATATGATGGCACTGCAGTTATGAGAGAATGTCAGGGAGGAATATAAGTCTTGATAAAAGAGACTTTAACCTCTCACTTTGGGTATGCTCCTGGCCCATTCTTCTACAGGGATCGCGAGCTGCCACTGCCAGCATTTTATTCTATCACCTACTTAACTGGTCAGGCTATAAACTTATAGACTATACCTAATATCTGTGCTAAATTCATTAGATTTTATCTGCTGCAAATATTGTTCAGAAATTACTGAAAATGCTATTTTATTACACTAAAGGGCAAAGGGTTTAACAACATCCTATGAATTGTGCATGCTACAGATAAATTAATGGCAACTTTCTCTAGGTTTTTTCTGCCATACAAATGCTTTCTTTGGCATTAGCTATCTGAGATATTTGTGAATTCATAAACTAAATACCTCTATTTGCACTTAATGGAATAAAGTAAAGAAAAAAGTTTTTGCTATGATTAATTCTGCTGCTAAAAACAGGGTAAAAACATATGCTTTGTTATTCTTAATTAAAACTATTAAAAATTATTATTTTCTCATTAATAGCATCCCAAATTTTTAATGATCTCAACAGTTTTGTAAATAACCTATCAAGTTATATAAAATGTTGCAGTAATTATTTTTAAAAAACCTACTAATAATATTAACTTAGGCTTTGAACCAAATACTGAATATTATTAAAATTGTACAAATTTGGTTTCTTTAACTTTAAAAGTAAATTAATTCATTCATACTCTGTTCCAAGTGAGCAGGAAAGCAGAAATATAAATGAAATTCACTCTCATAATAGCAGAGGAAACTCACATTTATGTATAACTTAATACAGACTGAGTAAGCCTTTATATAATTTTCATAATATGAATCCAAAATAATAATGTATTGAAACACAAGCTTTATAATTGGTTAGTTGATCATCAGGTAGATAAACATTTTGACTTTAAAACTGAATTTTTAACATACCTTTTATTGGACTTTGTCTATTGCAATTTTTTATTGCTTAATAACAATAAATATAGATATTGATATTCTTTTGCTGTGCAAACTCATAAACAGCAAAAAGCAAACATTACAATATCTTTGGTCCACATTTTTATGAGTGATAATCAGAATTTATTGGAAAAACCAGATGAATCTAAAATTAAAAGATGTCTAATTTTTTTTCATTTAACAGTTTAGCCAGTGTAGTTATAGTTGGTTTTACTGAATGGACAATTACCTGCCAAATCCATAGATATTTCAGTATCTTAAAAATGAAAAATGCAAAACTGGAGAATATTTAGCAAGTATAAGGGATCTATTGGAAAAATTGATTGTTTAATGATACTTGGCCAGTATTGCTTTAATGAAAATTACAGCTAATTGTCATTGTTAGCTTAATGTGGATGTTTGCAGTTTGCCATCATTACTTCTTTGAGATGTGAAAGCACGAATAGAAAATTTGAGAGATGGCAAGTTCAGTCCACCACAGAGAAGGCTGAGGTTATTAAGACATGGATTTATGCATGAGAGGTTTGGGGTTTGATTTTTCCCAGGACCATTGTCCCTGGCTGAGGTTTTTCCCAGGTTTTCCTCAATCCTCATAAATGGCAAATACTGGGGAGAATTTCCTTTAATAAACAAAAAATTCTTTCCCATTTTATAATTTCATCTCTGTATCACCATATTCACTGACTGTGATGCCAATGCAGTGAAAATGTACATTAAACACTATTTAAAAAAAAGTCTGCTTGACATTATGATATATAAATTATATGGATTGCTGAGGGTTCATTAACATAATATTATTAGGTGGAAAGTCATTAGTTATTCCCAAGCATAGATTAACAGCACCAGAGGGATTGATTTTTTTTTATTTGGTATATTTACGGATGCTCTTTAACATCTCTGGTCATCAGCATCCCATTCAGTTCAGGGCATGAAATGCCAGAAAAATTTTGCTCAGAGACCTCTTTGTTCAGGCTTGAGGTTCTTTGTCGTGCCATAAATGTACGACATGGAACCCACGGCTTTACTTCTCTTCCAAGGGAAGCCATATTTAGGATTTTTTATGCCTGAAAAACTCCATTAGTCCTGACTGGGATTGAACCCGTGATCTTGGGTTTAGGAGGCAAGTATGGTTACCACTACATCACCAGGATCGACACATCAGAGGGAGCAGTTAGTAATTTATACAGGGATAATGTAGTTACTGTATTCCCTTCTAAGAGAAGCATGGAAACTATTGGAATTAAGAGTTAGTTGGGAACAGGCAGAACTATCATTCCCTCCAGCTCAGAAACATGTAACATAGTTAGCAATTTTGAAGTCCTGAAATGTAATAAATTTTATAATGTGATTTAGTGAATAACAGAGAGCTTTGATTTAACAATGGTTCTCTCACAAGTACAGCCAAGCAATAATTATTGTTACGTAAACATTCAATTTTAAGGTGTCTTAGAAAGAGATATTGCTGGGAAAGGAGCCAGATTCATGAGTTTGTGAAGATGTACTAAATCACAACTGTTTTCTTATAGCAATTTGCATAAAAATTATTTTTCCTATTTCAAGAAATGCTGTTTTAACTTTTCTTAATATTCTATTTTATTTCATAATTTAAGCTTATCACTATTATTAATATTGTTTAATTTTATTTTACAGATATTTTCAAAATATCTTAAAAATAATAGATATGCATAGCTTGAAAAGATTTTGCTGTAGTGGAATGTAAGAGGGTTTTTTAAAAGGGTTTGATATTATTGCTTTTCCAGTGTCCAATAAAATGAATTATAAGTTGGAAAGGTGTACGAATAACTTGAAATTCATGAAATGTGAACTATCTAAAATTGGTAATTATATAAGGTGGGCATAATCTTTAGGTATCAATGTCACTAATTATATTATTCTCTGCAATCTTGCAAAAAATTGCTAAAGCTATAAAGGATGAAATGTCAGCAGTTTAATATGACTTATATCAATAATTCATCTATCAAGTATAAGGCTGATTGGAAGGTTATTGGTGCTTTGAGAAATAATACTGGGAGGATTAAAGCCAATGATTTTAATAATCAATTTAGAAATTCTGTTAAGCACATCTCAAAATCAGGCAAATAGTTCTCCGGGAATTTCCATGAACTTATTTTCAAAAGAAAATCAATCTACAACAATAGTTTCTCTTAGAAAATTGTGAAGTGTACAGCACTTAAAGACACAAAATGTAATTATATTTACGGACTCAATAGTGAATTAATCAAGACTATAATTCCTTATATCATTGATCAGTTAATATTTTGTACCAATCAACGTTTGATCATAAGGATCTTTCCTTATTCTCTTAAAATATCTAAAATTATTCCTGTGTTAAAAAAAAGGCGATCCCAACATTGTTGACAATTACACTTGAAGCAATTGATCTTATCTTTGCAAAAATTTTGGAGATTATAATGAGTAAATAGTTGAATAATTATTTTGAATGTAATAAATTATTTTATGCATTCCGATTTGGTTTTAGATCAAAGCTATCTACTTTAAATACATTTGAATATTTGATACAGTCAGTAGTTACAAGGATGGAAAATTTAGTAGTACTATAGCTGTGTTCTGTGGCTTGTCTATGGCTTTTGATTGTATATCCAAATGACCATTTGTTCTAAACTTTTTAGTGTGGTATTAAAGACAATGAATTAAAATAAATATATCTTATTTTATAGATCATAGACAAAAACTGTTGCAAATAGAGAAAATTCTACTTATGTAAATATTCGTGTCTCACAGGGCTCTTTCAAGGGTCCTTTATTATTTTTGGTGGTAATTAATGATTTACCAATTGTGAAATCCATTTTATTTATTATTGAAACTTCTCTCATGTCTACGATGATGATTGGTATGGCCTATCATTATTTATGGATTCAGCTTTGACAGATGCTTCTAAATTGATGCTAATGGTTTTACTTTAATAATGATGAGATTCAGTTATTTTTTTTTTCTTTAAAACAATTTTCCAATTATAATTTTCATCATACCAAACTACTTGGTATTACATTGGATTCTAAGCTAACTTGGTACAACCCCATTGATTCAGTTTGGGAAAGGCTTTCTTGTTATTTATTTATTAAGTCAATTAAGATGACTTGTATCTATGGATTTTGTTGTTAAATCTTCTTATGCCTTTACATTTTATCTTATGGCCTACATATTTGGGGTAATGGATCTAAAGTTATTACAATTTTACTACTGCAGAAGAAGGCTATTCATATTATAACTGGTTCTCCATATAATGCCAATAATCCTCAATTTATTGAATTAAGAATTTTGACTATCATTAAACAATATATTTTTAATAGCTTAGTGATAGTTAAAAAAATCTGTATCATATAAAGGATTATCTGCCAGTCCAGGATAGAAAGGATTCTCTTAGAAACTGGTACCACTATATTTTAAAAGTGAAGCACTAGAGTGTATGAGACGACAGTATTGAATAATCATTTATATTTTATCTAGCTTCACTGCATTGGTTCTAACAGAATTTTAAAAAAATTGTTATAAATCTGAATCAGTTATGGTGTCAATATGATAACTGTGCTTATGATACTAGGAACTATCACCTTATATTAATCTCCAATGTGAGATTTAACAAAACTTAAACTTTTTTTTTTTTAATAAGGCCACAGATATGTTTTAACAAATTACCTCATGATGCCCCACTCTGTTGGTTTAAGTAGATTTAAGCCTGATATAAAAAGCTGGTTTATTTGCAGGTCTTTTTATAAGCTTGATGGCTTTTTTTTACTGTAATAATATTAGTTTTTAATATTTATCATTGTATTTCTTTTTTTTTATCTTGACTATTGCCTGTGCTATTATATTACTAGTTCTGGCAAATAAATAATAGTAATTGTAAGTGTATTTTGAAGCCTTCCACTTTAGTCAGATCTAGTGAAAAACGAGAGTGAGAATAATGTTCAACAATTGTAAAAAGACTTTAAAAATGTTACAGTGTTTGTAATCTAATAGCAGAAAACTTTAAATAACATAGTATGTTAAAGACTTGTTAAATTCTCCCTGTGATATTTGTTTTGATGCCAAAACTTGCACATATTGATATATTCCTTAATCAAATCTATATAACTTCAGTAGTAATATTTATTCTTATTATAATTTTAAATTAAAATGAATATCATTTGAGAAAATGAATTATTGTGAGTCTTGAAATATTTAATTTTGTCTTCTACAAAAATAGAGAATTATACTGAAGTTTTGCACCTTGGGTTTATACTGTGCTGAGCTGCGCTGCAGGATACATCATCTGTGTACCAAAAAATTGCAGCAATGAAAAAACCTTCATCTTTATTCTCATTACTTGATGTTCCTTGACAGTTTCATAAAACTTATTCCATTATCAGAAATGTATTCAGTTTTCTGATTGACTGTGTTGAGTAATGATATAGGCAATTAAAGGGCACATCCTAAGAATTATTTCTGTCTTTCGTTTATCGTACAGGCATCAATTCTTATTCATTTCTTGCAGATAATTTTGATTATATCAAATTTTGACATTTTCATTTTATTTACTGTAGAAATGCATTCGTTTTCTTCCTAAACTTTTCTTATTTAGCATGACTTATTAGTTAAGATCATATTCAATTTTAGCAATGACTCTGATTCCATAATTTTGTTAATTTTTAAAGCAAAGCGTATTTTATGATTTAGCACATTGCATGCTTTTGATAAAGACAAAGAAATTCCTATCAACTGTCTTATAAGTATTATGTGACATATTTGTACTGCACAGATGTCTATTTCAGTTACCTTGTAAGGATTGTGTGACATACAGAAAGGAAATTATTAGTGAAAAGGGTTGCATTCACTATATGGTGAGTGCAGCTTTCAGATGTTGAGAAAGCACTACAAACTGTTACAAGAGTGTGGCAGTGTTGTGAAGGTGATAGTATATTACTTAAACATGCTAACTGTATTAACAACCACTGCTGACAACTACGGTAAACTACAATACTAACTGTTAACTGCTATGGGTACCAAAGAATATTACAGCATACATGATAATGATTCCAACATCTACTTGCAAAGGGGTAGGATAAATAATAATAATAATTAGTCATTATTATTATTATGTTATTAATGTCATTCAAAACTGCAAACCAATTAAACAAACATTAATTATACTACTTGCAGGAGGTAATTGGGGACCCCATGTAGTCTAATGAAAGGCTGAAATTTCTTTTATAAAGGTCATAGAATTAAATGGCAGTTATGTATACAAAATACATTAATTCAGTTGTTTCCTCAATGCTGAAAATTTTTAAAAATTTATAATATATTTGAACCATCATATAAAGCGGAAGCCCTTGTAAAATATCTCCATTAGCATGTTCATAGTTAGAAGAAGTATATATTTAATGAAATCTGTGCAATTTAATCTCCAATTAATATGTCTCTGAATAGAAAAAAAGCTATGAATCCAAAAGATAAAATCACAGCTTTTTTTTTTTTTTGTTTGTTTGTTTGAAATTACTAGTTCTTGAAAACATTTAACCTTCTGAAAGACCTCTGAGTTTAAGGTGGATTTTATCTCTTGGACCCTTTTATTGCTGAAAACAGTCATAATGTAAAAACATTTTTTTTTGTGTAAAGCATGTTTTAACACATGATCAATAGTGTTTATGTAACATAATTCTTAATGTGTCTTAATAAAATGTATAAAACAATACCACAAAAGAAAAAGGTTTCAGTTTATCGGTCTGTAACTGTGAAAGCATAAGTGTTAGAAACATTAGAACATTTCTTAGTAACATAATTATAAATGTAATACTTATTTTAATTATCTAATAAGTATGTTTTATTTACATTTTTTTAAAATGACAAAAACTTAATTTTTCTTGAATAACAGAAAACATACACATCTTCATCTAATGGTCTGTGATGCATTTGAATTATGTTTATGATGCTAAGGGCCACACTTTAAATAGTTATTTATGGATTATACATCAGGATCTTAAAATATTCATTTTCTACAAACTAAAAATTTAATCTAGACTTTTGCACTGAGAATTGTTTCTAAAATTCATGTTTTCACAGCTACAGGGCTCTGGATAGATATCTGATACCTCTGTATCATATAGTCTATCTTTATCTTCTTATTATAAATAGTATATAAACCTAAGACTAATTACCCTCCAAAACACATTCATCAATTTTGTTGTCTCACCAACTTATTTGTACACAGAACATTTTCTTACAACTATAAGCATATTAAATATACTTCAACACTTCCCCCAATTATACAGTGAATACACTAAACTTTCTGAGACAAAGCTGTTGCCAGATAACTGGAAGTGGAAAGTACTTTTATAGGTTATGTACATACTGCAGAAAGTGATGATTTTTAATGTGGATTTTTAATAATGAAATTTTAAAATACAAACTTTATTTTCAGTATTTAACATTGTACATTTATTATTAGTTTATAATAAAAAAATACTAAAATTGTCATAACCGATAATAATATTAATTGGTGGCCACATGACGTCCAGATCAGGGCAACCAATATCAAAACTGATTGCAACTATGTAGACGATTATTCTTCCATTAACTATATCGTATTAACACTTCTCTGTTTTAACCAACTCTAACTTCTGTTAAGCGCAAGAACATTTCGTTTGCGCTTCACGGTATCCATCGTGCAGTGGCTAGTTAATTCACTTTAAGTGAGCAACTCTCACGTTAGCAAGCTTGCTATTGTGAGATTGTACTGTACAGTGTGAAGTCACGCTGCGTTGGAGTAACCGCTCGCTTCTGTAAAGCCACTTGTCCAATACTGAAGCTATGAAGCTTTTAGATGACGAAAATTTCACCAAAATAATTTTCTTCCTTTTTAAAGTGCCGTAGTTTTGGTATTGCCGGATACAAGAGATTTTACTGCATATTAGAATTTGAAAAAGTGTATTCTATATGGCTATCTAAAACGCAATGCCATCAAGAAGAGGATATTGTGGTAGTCAAAGTTGTCTGTAGGGAATCTTCATACTCTCTCCCTCTTTCTCTAACCTGAATACAACAGTTGCGTGTTTTACGGCACAGATAAAACATTTTTTAATAAATTAGAAATTGGTCAAGAGACATCGAGCTATATACCGTCACTTTTCACTTGTTTATTTTGATTTCTCTCTATTAGGTAAAACGAAGACATATTATCTGCACTTCTTTTGCCTTTCTCATCAACAGAAATTTTATTAGGGCAGGAATATATCAAATTTAAAAATTTGCTATTGATAACCATTTTGAAAAAAAAAATGTTAATTTGTATTTAGCGATTTTTTCTTTTTACAAAGGTCTCCCTGCAAAGAATGCTGTAACTGCAACATTATTTTAAAACATTAAATCACGAAATGCATTGTATACTTTTTTCTATACAATATATCAGCATTAGAACGATTTTACTTGAAAGCAACGTTAAATAACACAGTATTTTCTTTTGTTTTGTGAATTCTTATTCTCTGTATTAGTCATTGAACTCTATATAGCACACTCCCTGCTTCAGCGTATTTTCTCATTGAATCATTTAACATATGACTAGTAACTTTTTCTCTCAACAATCAGAAACTCAAGACTCCCGCGCGCGCGCGCGCACACACACACACACACATATATATATATATATATATATATATTACATTTAAAACTTATTGCACATTTTATATTTACAATTACTTTAGTTCGGAGAGGTTTAATGCAAGTTAAGTACGATTTCACATAAGCACAAGAGATTTGAACAAAGCCCGTAGTCAGGGGTGGGCGACGGGACAGTATCCCCTTTTTTCTGTCCAGCGAATTTCATCAAATATAATAAAATAATCATAAAAGCGTTTTAAAAAGTAAACTCACGCAAAACGAAAAATCTCGGCTACACATAATTTATATAAAATGTAAATTATACCACCATTCTGCGGCAATAATTGCACATGGGCACGTGATCTTGTATCACTATTATTTGCAGAAATTGGCGCTGGATATGACAACACTGTACTGCCGTTCATGTAAATAGTGCAAGTTAAGGCTTGCACTGTCGCATCGCCGGCCGTTACATTGTGTATGTAATGCCATTATTGTTCAGTGATATAAGTATTGGAGGGAAGAGAAAAAACCCGACTGCAAGCCTAAGTACTAATTATTGTGTATTATTTTGATTATTAGTGGTGTTAAGTAATCCGATACCTCAGGGAGAGAGAGAGGTATGGAATAGTCCTCTTTAAAGTTTAATTCGTCCTACCTAAATTTGAACCTTAGCTACGGGCTTGATCTGAAGAAATAAGTGTCTTAAAACCAAAATAATGACATCAGCCATGAGAATTTTGAAATACTCAAATGTTACAATAACAAGGAACAATGTGGTGTCGCTGTTTTTATTTCTTCACCCATATACAGTGGTCCGGTAGAACCAGTACCAATAACAAACGTGAATACCTCCTCACTCAGTTAAGTTAGAAATACGATTTTCATCTTATTTTGCGTAGAAACTCTCCAAGTTTGGTAATAACGGAAACTATCACGCTAGTGCGCCTGCGCGTGGTGTGACAACACACATGAAATGCTCATAATCACAAGTCAAAGCACACCACACTTAACTTTAGGGCTTTCACGTTCGTATTCCATTACGACATGTGGATATTCTTCTCCCCATATTCTACAGTTCTACCTGTGCCTCCTATGCCCAAGTGGTGTATGGTAACCACTACACCACCAGGACCGACTGCGATGAAATGCTTGCCTATCATCTTAACTTAAGCTGCAGATTATGCCATTTCACAATGGTATGACGCTCTGGACCATTTGCACCATATTCCTACCTGAGTCTTCTTTGCACTGCAATTGGGTACTTTAATTCCGCTAACGAATTAAAACATTTCATCTTCCTGCTAAACTTTGAAATCCACCATTTTAACTCAGTGTGTTGTTATACCACGCGCAGGCGCACTTGCGTCATACTTTTCATTGTTACAAAACTTGAAACGTTTCTACATAAGATAAGATGAAAGTCATATTTGTAACTTAACTGAATAAGATATCATATCTCTTATTAGTAGCGATTCTATCGGACACACTATTATAACTGTGTCGATGTTTAGTTTTCAAATTATAATAAAATTACTTTTGAAACGTGTAATCATTTTACCTGTAATGTACACCCTAAGACAATAAAAATTAGCAATAGTCAGCAAACATAATCGATTGGAAAACATCTGAAGGATACACGTTTTAATGCAGTCTTCTGTTCATGTTCAAGTATGCCATGAACAGGAAATGCGTTTGTTCGGACCGTGTGTTCTGATGGCCGAGTGCATGTAGCTAATAATTAGATCGATTCGAGTCCTCGTTATGCTTGAATATTTTTATATGCTAGTTTTTACAAGCACAATTAATGTTAAATACGTGGGAATAATATAACGTGTCCTATAATGAAATTTTTGCTTTAGTAATTAAAACACAAAATTTATTTGAAAAATGATAATATTATTAAGTCAATATGAAGCAAAAACACTGTTATTAAATGTGGGCAAAAGAAGAAGAAGAAAAAAAGCAGAAGGCAAATGTCCTCTACGGCTTCGTTGGCATACCTTCACTCTGTTCGCAAACTTTCGAACGACTTTAGAGCAAAGTGCAGGCTGACTTTCACCCATGACACGTCTAATTTCTGCCTTGAGTTTAGGGATCGTGGATTGTCCACATTAACACAAGATTTTACTCACAAAAATAGTCACATGGTGTCTAGTCACACGATCTCAGTGGCCAATTTTGACCTCCTCTGCGAGAGAGGTAAATGTTCGACGTTACAAATGGTCCATCGGCTTCAGTTCTTGTGTTAGTTTTATCTTAAACGGATGCATATGCGCATCTTTTGTTCAAATTTGCTGCAAACTGCTTCTCGGAATGATTAATTGTTGAAAACGGGGGCGAATCGACTTCATTGGGCTCATAGCAACGCTCCAACCGCCACGGAGGTCGTTAAGGCGCGGACTTGTGAGCGGGAGGTCTGAGGTTCGAATCCCACCAGGACCGTCCTCCCTGACTGAGATTTTTTCCAGGTTTTCCTCAGTCCTCATAAATGGCAAATGCCGGAGAGTTACCCCAAACTTAGGCCTGTAACGTTTCTTTCCTAAAAAAAAATCCTTTCCCAATTTATCATTTCATATCACGTATCACCAGTATTCACCGCCTGTGGTGATTCAGTAGGAAAAAAAAACGGGCGTTAAACACTATTAAAAAAAGTAGCAACGCTCTGCCTGATGAGGGCAACCTTTCTACCAATCGTTGTGAATGTTCAGGCCATTTGATGTTCACTGTCGATCTGTACCTTTAAATTTCCTAACCAGTCTCTGCACTGTTGACACGTCAGGCGTATTTCGCCTATAAAAATTACACCAAGTTTTCAAACGGTCACCGTACTTAAAATGCACCTTCAGAATCCGGAGGCGTGATCCTTGGTGTATTACACCATATTAGCTGATAACGTATATACAAATGACAATCGTTAATCGCAATACAAACAGATGACAGTCTGTTAAATTTCAGGTTCGGCAACCTAACAAATCTACAGAGGCACTCCATTTAAAAATTGCATTGGTTATGGGACACTCTATGTTTTTAAACTTGAATTTTAATATATTTATGATCAAGCACAAATGTAAATTTATCATCTTCCTTTTTAAAATAAAAGCCACGCTATTAAATACTAGGTGAAAAATTAAAAGAAAATATATATTACCTTAATATCGAATTGTAAATTCTCCGCTTTTATTATTGTCCTTATGCTTCACAAATGACAGGCACTGGCGTGTTCATGTCCACGCATATTTTACAAGGTTGTAAGATTGTCAACAGAGATAGCGAGATATACTGCGAGTCCTCTACACGGCTTATTCACAAGATTCAGTAACGAGAAACTGGTCGACAGGAGTGTTTCTCCAACATGACAATGCGCGGCCCCACAACAGCAACACTACGACAGTAAAGTTGGCCGCACCCACCATATTCACCGAATCTCGCTCCGTATGATTATGCCATATTCTACAGCATCAAGGACTCGCTGCGAGATAAAACATTCAGTAAAACGAGAAAATGCAAGCAGCTGTACACGAGTGGTGACGTACTCCCAAACAATGGTTTCACGACGTCACAATGAAGTTACCAGGAAGATGGCAACGGTGCATTAATTTTCCCCCTTAGGGAGTAGGTGTATTTATTATTATTGTTCATGCCCATTTGACAGTTACAACAACTTGCTACATAGAGGGTTTGCTCTTTTATCATTGTGCGTGTGTGCCAGTTTTTACATTCTACAAACGTTATTTTCGTGTAATTTAGGTGACATATTTTCTAGAGGAACATTTCAAAAAGTAATGTACAAAGCTTCACGTGTGTAAGAACTCCGCCGAGGGTTTGATTATGTCACTATGAAGGAGTGCTCTGATGGTCGTGTGAGAAGACTATTGTATGCAGGCAGCTAAGTGAACAAGGTGAATCTGTCCAGTGCAGTGTGCTCAGGGTTGTTAACAGCAAGGTATGTACGTACTTACAACGTCCAACTGCCACGATGGACTCAATCCCATCATCAAAACGCGGTAGTTCGTCTCGACACTGTATTTCTAAAAATAGGACAAGAAAAGCAACATGACACCAGAAACGATCCACGAATACCCTTCAAACAAAAATAATCCAACTTTTCTGTAATGAGTGTTCTGTGGGCAAATGGTGCGCTGAGATTCTCTGCAATGATTTTTTTTATTTACTTCTGCCGCCTGACCGCAAGGCATTAGTTAAATGTATGACCGTTTTGTTTTGTATATAAAAAGTACTCTGCGGTCTTATATGTACCAAGACACTGTAGAATTGCGTTCAGTGCACCTATTTTGTTTGCTTGGTTTATTTACGGACGCTCTTTAACATCTCAGATCCCAATCAATTCAGGGAGTAAAACGGCCGATAAATTTTGCTCAGAAGCCTCTTTTTCAGGCTTGAGGTTCTTTTACACGTTATAAATCTACACCCGGGCTCACGGCTTAATTTCCCATCCGAAGGAATCCATCGACACCGCCCGAGATTGAACCCGCGACCTTGGGTCTAAGAGGCAACACTAGACCACCAGGACCGACTTCTGTGCATGAATGTTTAAGGATTATAGTGACAGGGAGAAGGAAAGGTTCAACCACGCCTATCGGAAAGAGATTAAATGATGTAGCACTGACGAAAAATCTGGATCTAGTGTTTTACCTCGACTGAATACGAGCCTAAATGTCGCAGTGAGATCAGGTGAGAGGAACAGGTCGAGCAACGCAGTGCGGAGTATGAATATAACACACACCATATTGGACTATAAATGCTACATAACTAATTTTATTTTATGACTATATATTATAAGATTGGTAACCAGGCAAACTTGCATTTTACAGTCGATGGGAACTGCAGGTGCTCTCAAGTGATCCTCCATATTCACCAGACCGTCCTATAAGGGAGTTTACAGTTATCTACTCTGTACATATTTCCTCCAGAACTACTCCAATTTTTTATCTTTCTTTTATATGCAAGAATATCTACGACAAAAATTCCATTCAATGTCTTATGTTAGCAATTTCACATTAATTTAAAGTTATTCGCATTTATTTACTGTGTTGAATACAGCAGATTATTATAGTAATTTGTTATTTTATTGAAATGTACTTAGGAGCCAATTAGGCGGAAATCGACATGACGTAGGGCACAGTGTTTACGAGATAGTCAGGCTTGTACAACTTCCCAATCCGCAGGATGGGAAGATTCGCTCGGTACGAGGGATAGTTCATAAGTCGTGACAATTATTTTTATTTCTGGCGAACAAAAGACAACACTAAAAATATAAGATATACGATTGAAAGTGTGTGGAATGTACTTTTGAATGTAGCCTCCAAACGGTGTATAGAACTGTGTGTCTCAGCTCGCCGCGAAGTTCAGTTAAGAGCGACAGTGGAGCCGAAGAGTTAACAACGTGCGTGTGTAAAAATTGCATTTTTTTTTCCGCGGCCGAAAATGCACCAGGAAGCCACACAGAGCTCTAGCGTCCGTTTCATCGATTGCAATGATGCGATTGAATATGGAATCCCCTTCTTCTTGAGTCTCGCCAGACTTCGTAGCGAGCCCACTTCTTCACTTAACTGACGTGGCACCTACTTTGCGAGGTCTTCTCGTAAAATGTGGTGCAGTTTTTTTGCCGGAACTCCTGTTTGCTCTTGTAATTTCACAAGTGTCCAGCGCCTATCATCGCCCGTACATCCTTGTCCGCGTATACAGGACGCCCACTGAACGACAGATCGGCAGCTAGTATTCTGCCCCGCTTGAAGCACTTTCAATCATATATCTTTGATTTTAAGTATTATCCTTTGTTCGCAAGGAAAAAAAATTGTCACGACTTATGAGTTATCCTTGGCTACTTGAGTACATGATTGAGTTATGACCTTTTACTAAGTAGAACCCTGAAAATGAAATAGCTACCCTTGTATAGATAAAATCCTCCTACATTAGACCTTTCTGACTACACCCATTATATGGCAAATTAAATATAAATACAGGAATGTTAGTTGTAGGAGCATATTTTACGAATTTTAAAAAATCCGCTCAGATCTGGACACAAAGAGAACATCTGGCCATCATGTAAAGTTACGTGATAATATGTGCAGAGGGTTACTGACAATTTTAAAGTTGACATTTAAAAAGCTCAAAATATCCGCCCTAGGGCACTTCCATTAACAATGTCTGGTTAAAAATAAACAAAAAAAAAAACATTTAAAGAAAAAGGAAAGCGAAGATTATATGACACATCAGACCTAACATATTTTATGGCATGTTCCTTTTCTACGTTAACTACACATGTTTTTCTCTTTGCTGCATTTTGTGATCTCCGCAACGTCATATTAATATGCAGATTAGTGGTGTCATAATATCAAGTAACTAGGTTACTAAAATCTTGTTCTATGCACAGAGGATTTTGTCGTATTATGGGAAACCCATAGGGAGATCGTTGAATATTATTTCCCCATAATTTAAACTAGCTATGCTTGTGAACCCACGGTCAAGAAGAGATTTACCCAGCGCGCTTGTTGAGCCCCAGCTTTTAACAGGGGTATCAAGCAGCTCCCTTGAGTCCGGTGGGCTCGCCCTCCTAATGAACCCATTAAGCGTTCCTTTCACCACTTCAAAACAATGAAACTACGCAGAGCTTCCATAGGTCTGCTCTTCCACCGCGAAATGCACCAGCGTTCTATCGTTTGATCAAACTATACATGGCTGTCTCAAAGAAGATATTTTTTTTTTTTTTTTTGGAAATAGATGAGTTCCATGCTCTCAAAACTCTTAAGTGTTTTTTTTTCTTTTTTTCCCCCTGTTTTGAAGACACACGTTTCCATACAGACAGTTAATCAAAATATGCAGGCTTTATACTGTAAAATATTTATAAAATTAATAAAGCAAGTCCCTTAGTTTTCGGTCCAAATCATCATTTCACCAATTTTTTTTTGAAACACTGTCGTTACAGTGCATAGAAGAACCTCCCACCCTAACTTTAATATGCTTCTGTCATGGTTTCAGCTATACGAACAGCGTTCTACAACTTCTCGGCCTGACCAGTACAACACAAGATTTAAGATAAATGTATTTTTTAATTTTTCAATATAATTACAATGTAAATCAATACATTTAGTACAACGAGTTTCCGATTTTTAATACCCTCAGAAAAATAATATTTGTTCAACAATGAAAAATCAGCGTCTACCTCACTTCAACCTCGTCATTTGATGTAAATCTTCGCCCACCCAGTCATTTCTTCAGGTTTGGGAACAAAAAGAAATCGCTGGGAACCAAATCCGGCGAATATGGCGGATGTGGAAGCACTAGAAAGAGAGACCATGCAGTTTTGCAGCAACAATCCAAGACATGTGTGAAAGCTGATTATCATGATGAAAGGGAACTTATTTTCTCGCAAGGTGAGAACGTTTAGCTTGAATAGCATCCTTCAGTTGGTCCAGTAGTGAAGTGCAATACTCCCCGGTGATGGTTCTGCCCTTCTGGAGATAGTCTGCGAGCACCATAACATGATATTCCCAGGAAAACCGTAGCAATCACTTTTCCTGCAGATGGAACAGTTTTTGCTTTCTTTTGTGCACTTTCACCTGTTGCCACACACTGTTTGGATTGTTTCTTCGTCCCTGGCGTATATTGAATACATGTTTCATCTACTTTTATGAAACGTGGAAGAAACTCACTGGAATTGCGTTTAAAAGGTCTAAACACTCAAGCAAAATGTTCATTCAAATGCGTTTTTGGTCCATTGTTAACAAACGCGGCACCCATCTAGCGTTCTCATATCCAAAACTTCGTGTAAAATGTAACGGGTCTTTGCAATCTCAGCCAATTCGACTGGCGATCATTGAGTACGACATTGTGAATTTTTGTCACAATCTCATCGGCCGTAGAAGTTTTGGACGCCCTGAGCGCTCATCATCTTAGAATGGATGTACGACCACGCTAAAATAAAGCAGCACACTTTTTAACCGTCGAAAAAGAAGAGGAAGAATCCTTTAATGTGAAATACAATTCCTTTTGTATTTCTGTTAGGGTTAAACCCTTAAAAACGTTGTTTTTTTGACAACTCATATTTCACTTTAATCTATTTAGTAGAACAAGTTAGCACTAGTTTGTTTATACGATCGTCACAAACAAGTGACTACAATTATGTGTCTGAAATTTTACAGCGCATCATCTAAAGGATGATAGTTAACAACTATCATGCAATTTGGCCATCTTCACGTCAGGCCGAAAACTTTTAGAACTCCTTGCATGTGGGGTGTATTATCATGCTGAAAGATTACCTTTGACCGTTTTGTTGCCACCAATGCATCTTTTTTAATTAATTGGAGTTTGATTAATTGTTAGCTGAAGAGATCAGTATTGACTGTTTCGCTAAATTTCGACAGTTCATAATAACCTGTATCATTGTTTTATCATAGACAGAGAAGTGCTTTGTGACCGTGGATGTTGCATTTAGGAAATTGTGCACGTTAAATTCACATTCAACCAACTTCTGTCGTCAAAATATACCCATTAACCTACCGGTGGCAATTGTAACAATGGGTTTCTCGCGAGGAAGGTGCGTTTCCCGCGCCAAATCATCATCAATAATGAAACATGTTTGACAATTTCATTGGTGTATGACTACGGCTCCTGTAGGAAGTGAACAACACATTCATGTCATCTCTTAACGAAATTTAGTTGCAATATGCATCTGAGATACGAAAATATCGACCTGATTGATCGCAGTCTCTTGTTACGCCGCTGTAACGTATGTGCGCCACATACAAAACGATTCCAAGAGAACAAAGTCATATTTCTTAGACTTTTCCGGCCGGCGTTGTTATTAATGCGATTGACCATTACCGGGCTATTTTGCCACGAATGTTGGTTAATTAATTTAAATTTAAACTTTCAGTCCACTCGCTGTAGTGTCGGCGAAAGCATTGGTTAACCCGGTAATAATACATTTCAATAATAGACACAAGGTCCGAGTGTAGCAGGGACAAAAAAAAAAAAAAAAAAAAAAAAAAAAAAAAAAAAAAAAAACCCGAGATGACGCTCCTAGCTTTAGTCTCTCTGTCATGCACATTTTCACGGCCTTCCATGAACCATTTGCATATTTGTGCGCCTTCCCTATAAACTGAAGTTATCCAAGATCCAAGCCGACTATATTTACAGACTCCAATGTAGGTATCGCTAGTACACAAAATGGTGGAAAATGTGCTCCATGCTTTTAATTGCGTGGTTTTGTTAATTTAGTTTGTTTCAGTTACCTGGCTTATTACATGGTTTATATATGGAAGTAAATAAACAACGTGATAGTTCTTTTGTTTTTTTATTACGTTAATATTGATTTCGTGAAATCACACCAGGAACTTGTGTAATACTTAATTACAGTAATGCACCGCATGATACCATACTTGCATTTACATTTATTAAATAGCAGTAATTAAAGGAGGAATGGAGAAACATGCAAATTTTGAAGTTAACGATGAAGCTGTAGCGTGTATTAAACATTTCGTACCACAACCGTGGTTAGGGAGGAAACTTTCCTTTGCAATTTTCTCTAATCTACCATCATATGCAACAGTATGGTTTAACAATGAAAGGAAAGATCCGGAAGAACGTATGAAGCAGGGGTTGGAGCGAGATGAAGAGAGTTTTAATGAATGGGTGAGCAGGGTGTTATGTTTTAACTTCTTTGAAAGTGAGGTTAAGAAAAACAGGCACATCCATTTATAAATATTGCCAAAGAAGACTATGTCCTTTTCATTAAAATAGACGATGATAAATATGATGTTGTCCCATTTATGTGGATTAGTTTTAAGGTATCAATTAACCTGAAAGTTATTGTATTTTATAAAGATTTGTGTTCACTTGTGCAGAATTTTATAATACATATAAACATTGTTTGTAAACAACTTCCAAATTCTTAAAAACCATTGAAATATTTTCTAATGATAATTATGTCATTTTGTAAACGTAAATAATGCTTAAAATTTTGTAATTGCTATTGGCTGTGATAGAATGACTTCGGCCGCCATTTTTTCCTGTATTGGGGTCTGGTAAATGCAGTAGGTCTTGATCTATGTCTAATAATCGAGAAACGTTCTGCTGCTAACAGATTAATTATCTCTCTCATATTCTAAAAGTAAAATTTGAATCTCGTAATTGTTGCATATTTTTAGAGATTAAACAATAGGAAAACTTAATTATTGCATTACTTTTGTATTTTACGTATGAAATCAAATTTTGTTTTGGACACCAAAAGGTATATTACCTAGGCTCACACACTTAAGACAAGGATGTCATACCTGTATTTTTAATTCCGACAGCTCCTTCACGTCTAGTAAGTGATTTCTCTTAACCCCTGTCCCTGTTAATCCACGAATTGCTTTCACGGGTATGTTGGTGCATTCTTCATAGATGTTTATGCAAGATGTTTCAATGACAGTCATGAATGGCGATGAGGCAAGATCCCTACAACGGTTGAGTGTCAGATATGAGCAGGAGGGTTAAAATCATCGCCCCTACAACCGAGCCGTATTTTAATCAACCACTCCTCCCAATTACTGCCTTGAGGGGTTGTACATTATCCTGTTGGTTTACGTACCTGTCCACCCCATTTCAATTATCGAACGATTCACAATGGTGCACCAAGGTCCTAACTCAGAATTATGTGCTGTTTGTTACATTATCGAGTTTTGTTTTAATTTTGCCAGATGGCGTCGAAAGTAGGGTAGGTTCCCACGCGGGAAATGTAATCGATTGCAGGGAAATTCAAATTTATGGAATCGAACTGGTTTAACTGCAGCGAGTAAATCAATAAACGTACATTTATTCCGCCCGTAATAGTCAAATTACTTAAGGAGTATTAGGGTGATACAGGTAGGTGCAATGCCGATCAAATTAGGTATCAATGGTGAAGCTTTTTTGCATGTATGATTTCGTACATTAGTTTACAAGATTTTATCTGACAAAATGAACATTGATTCCCCATTTTTACGTTGTTATACTTTGAAATTAATATTAACTAAGTTCTGAGTCATTTTCTTTGAATAACTTACTGCTCAACAATTCCATATTCTATTAACATAGAGAAGAAATTGCAACACTGTTGCTAGGAGACGGATTTATGTTTCTCTACTATTTATACAGCGCGATCAGTGATGCTTTCCCTAGAGCGAGCTCCCACTAGTTTGCCGTGCAGTGGAGGAGTGCTTGCTTACTTGTTGACCTTGCTGACTGTCGCAGCTGTTCCCGGGTTTCTTAATTCGACAGCATACAGAGTGAGTAATAAAAATAAAAATGAAACAACTTCTCACAACTACCAAGACTGAATGAAGTAAATACGACAGGTCGTACAGGAGAAACTCTGGAAGTTTTATTCGTGATGTGTGTTGGTGGTGTTCTGAGCGCTAGGGCGTAGGGAAGTGATCAAGAAAAGGCATACTGTATGTTCAAGAGGGCTGGTTCCGCTACACTTGTGCAACGACATTTTCGAAGCACTCCCCCATGTCGAAAGAACATTCACTCATTGTACGAACAGTTTACACAGCCGGCATCTGTATGTAGACAGAAGATCGATGAAACAGTCGATAGTATTCGAGAAACACTGCCTTGACAGTGGCTGATGATGCCTCTAGAGACTACATGTTTCAACAAGATGGCGCACCACCTCATGCGAGATGCGGCACCTGTCTCATCATTGGATCACCCTGCCGACCATCTATTTCGCACGTGGCCATCAACACGATATCCCTATGACTTCTTTGTGTGGGGTTACGTGAAAGACTCTGTGTACCAGCCACCTCTACCCAAGGATCTGCAGACATTACGAATACACATTGTAACTGTTTTCCAAACCACAGATGGCAGGATGGTCTCTTAGTATGTGAAGAACTGATTATTATCGTTTGAACATACACCGCGTGACATGTGGTTCCCATATTGAATCACTGTAAAACGTCCAACGTTCTTCAATGTATTAATGCTGTGTTCGATCTTCTGTCATGAATAACTATGTGAAAGAGTTTTATTCTTTTTGACTCACCCTGTGCATAAATATATTATGCCTCGTGTGTTTACAACGGCACAGCGTGCCTTTATGTTCGATTTACATGTGCAAACGCTCCAAATGTAAAACAGGTCATAATCTATATAACAACATTCGGAAACTGGAAGTGTCCAGCCAAAGAAAGGTAAGATTTTTGGTGGCCACGTGCGAAATGGAAGGTCGGCTGGGGTCACGCGGCCGATCCAATGATGGGGTAGGTGGTGCATCTCGCATGAGGTGGTGCACCATCTTGTTGAAACATCATCATCATCATCAGCCACTGTCAAGGTACGTCATCCCTGAACGTTTCTCGAATTCTGTCGACTGTTTCATCGCTTACACACGGCCGCCCGACGCTCTTGTGTTTACACACAGATCCCGTCTCTGTAAACTTGTCGTCTTGCACAAATTTCATACAGGTCCGTGTAAAAGACTGTACAATTACTGCATTTTAAGCCGCATAAAACAACTGTGGCAAGTAGCTTTCAGTCAGGTGACGTAGTACATAGGCGCACACTTTGAGAGTGGATTCTGGAAAAAGTGTAAAATGGACAAATAGATCGACAATGAATATTCTTCTAGGACGAGGCCTGGATCCACCCACATGGTTATGTGTGTACTCAAAGCAAACGTTACTGGAGTACTGATAAAGTACGGCAAAAACTAAGAATTGGATAGTGAGCAGCATCTAGGGCGGGGAGAAATTGTGTTGTTGATTGGTTGCCCGGCTTCCATAGCAACCCAGAAGGATGCACTAGCCGGCGAGCATTGCCAACTGCTAAATACAGCTTTTTGATACTTCGTTTAGCTACAACAAATTTTAAAGTTTTGCATTCAATGATCTAGTGATTTAGCTACTTGTTTTATAGTCTGTAGCTATAATAATAAAACATTTTGGGTTGTTAACATATTGCTTTAATTGTTATTGATCTACCTTCGGTTATTTTGAAGCGATTGGTGTGTTTAGTATTTACAGCCTCGGTTTTGTACGCCGACATTCCGGTACATTTTGTGTAAGTACCCCAATATACTTTTTTAAAATTTAATTTCCTCTTTCACATGCTGTATTACCTCTGATGTTAATATTTTATGTTAAAATACAGTAGATTTTGCTTTATCAGCCTTCTGATCTGTAATAAGTAATCTAAAACAGCGAGTGTACATAATTGTATATATCTGTGTAGTAGATACTGTATACTATTTTCAAATTTGACTACTTATAGAGAGGTAGGGCTACATCAACTTTTTATGTCACGAGTTATCACTGGCTTGCTAAGCTTGTGGACCAATAAAGGCAAAAATATGCTAGAAAAGGCCGGGTTTAAAATATAGCGTGTCCCATAATGAACGCAATTTTTAAATTGAGCACTGCGGTCAGTTTGTTAGGTTGCCAGACCTGAAATTTAACAGACTGTCATCAATTTGTATTTCGTTTAACGATTGTCAATTGTTATCAGCAAAAAATGGAGCGATAACGAACGATCAAAGCGTCCAGATTCTGAATAGTGCATTGTAAGTACTGTTAATGTTTTGCAGAGACCGTTCGAAACCTTGGTGTAGTTTTTGGTAGACGAAATGCGCCTAACGTGTCAATAGTGCAGAGACTGGTAAGGAAATGTGAAGATACAGGATCCATAGAGAACATCAAATTAGTGGACGTTCTCGTTGATCGATAGAGAATGTTGCCCTCGTCAGACAGAGCATTACTAGAACCCAATGAAATCAATTCGCCCCCGTTTTCAACAATTAACCATTCCGAGAAGCAGTTTGCAGCAACTTTTAACAAAAGATGTGCATATGCATTCGTTTAAGATAAAACTAACACAAAAACTGAAGCCGATGGACCATTTGCGACGTCGAACATTTACCTCTCTCGCAGTGGCGGTCAAAATTGGCCATTGAGATCATGTGATTAGACACCATGTGATTGTTTTTTTTTTTGTGGGGGTTGTAAAATCTTGTGTTTATGTGGACAGTCTACGACCCCTCAACTCAATGCGGAAATTAGACGTGTCTTGGGTGAAATTCAGCCTTTATTCTAAAGTCGTTAAAAAGTTTGCCAATAGAGTGAAGGTGTGTCTATGAATCCGTGGAGGACATTGACCTAATGTTTTGTTTCATATTACCCCTTTTCCAATAAATGTTTTATTATTAAATAAAAAAGTGAGTTCATTTTGAGACACCCTATATGTTAAAGCGATTTTGCATCAAGATAATGCTCGCCCTTACACATGCGTCATTACTACCACATCATTTCTCAGATTTGGCTACAGCGGACTTAACTGAGGAGAAAATTCTTTAGTGGGAAAAAGTTTATTTCATGAAATTAACACATCAATTGGGCAATTTGAAGGTCTGGAGATATCGAATAGAAGATGCTGGACAAAGTGCATTAGTGTATTAGAATAATTTCAAAAAAGATAACCTTCATTTTATGCTTTATTCTGAGAACTTTCCAAATTACCATCACATAAAAATTTCAACGATTTTTTATCTATATATCTCATTTTACAGTCTGCAGCGCTGTGATGAAGAAATCAAAAGTCTGCTTTAAGGGAATCTGATGATTTCATCCGGAACGTCACGCCCATCAGAGAGAATAGACTCGCACTACCCTTAGAAAGAGGGAGGGAGCAGTGTGACCAACTTGACAGCCTTCAGGCGTCAGTTGTCTCTACTGCAGAGAGGCTTTAATGTTTGATGGCAGACGGCATGAGCGCAGACACTGTAACATGGGTCCCACTCCACGAGTGTGTAGTTCATTTATTCAGTGCTATTTTTATTCGTTTCAGCAGTTAGCAGAACAAGCAAGGCTCATCACTTAATAATGTCCACAGATGTGTGAGAGAGAATTTTTCTCTCCAAAGTGTTGCTAATTTAATCAGCGAGGATTTTTAAATTAAAAAAAAAAATACAAACACACACACACAGTGCTTAAACCAACAGTAGAGTATAAATAGAAACAGTTTTCATGTTCATCGCACGCCTCTGAACGTTTTTTTTTTTCGTGCCTGTCGGTGACAAGTGATTCGCAAAACGAGAGAGGGGGATGGTTTAATTTAACACGGGAGTCGGTTGCGCGCTCTTCCAAATGTCAAAAAGCATGCTCGAGAACTTCAGGTGACAAGGTTACGTGAGATGCTAATGCAAAAAGCTGATATGATGCGGTCAAACTATTTTAGTTCTATTAGCACTTTGAAAAGACATCACGAGTGCTGAAAGCTTTTCAACATTCGACCGATTTTTAGAATGGAATTGTACGACAACCCAGGGAAGAATGACGAGATGCAAATACGATAGTACGTCATTAAGTAGGTGACAAATGGATGTAGAACCCAAACAAATAAAAGATTTGATTTTTTTTCTCAACAAGTCTTCCTATGCATTGCCACAGTTGTCCCATCGTTCCACAAACTCCTGAAATCCAGCAGCATTATTTTCTTTGAGCTGCTGTCGGAACTAGGAGGTAACTTCCATTTGTACACGTTCGAAAATGTTCATCTGAAATATGCTGTTGAGGGTCGAACAAATTAAAGTCGCTTGGAGCAAGGATGGGGCTATACAGAAGATGCTCGAGGAACTACCCACTGGAAATTTCGTAGCGTCTCATTTGTCCTGCTGGCAGTATGAGAACGCGCGTTATCATACCAGAGCAAAGCGCCTTTGGTGAGGAGTCCTGGTCGCTTCCGTTGAATAGTTTAATTATTTTTATATAATATGATTCTCTCGTTAACAACCCCAAATGATTGTCTACAAAAAGTCATGCTTAAATAACTGCTTGAACATTAATATGTAATGATGCATATGTAATAATAATTAAAATACTTTCATTGACAGTACCACAATAATAATATATAAAACCGCAACCGGTGGCCGAGGTCTTTAAGGTGCGGACTTGTGAGCGGGGGGTCTGCGGTTCGAATCCCGCCAAGATCGCCCTCCCTGGCTGAGGTTTTTTCCAGGTTTTTCTCAGTCCTCATAAATGGCAAATGCCGAGGAGGTATTCTAAACTTAGGCCTGGAACGTTTCCTTGCTTAAAAAAAATCCATTCCCAATATATCATTTCATTTCATGTATCATCAGTGCTCGTTGTCGTTGCCACTGCTTGTATTATTATTGTTCTTTTCTTCTGCTTCTTAATATACATTAATATTTTTCATTACTCATATTTACTAGTATATTTATTTACACTCTTAGGTTTTACACCAGTTTATATATATACTGAATGGTGATTAACGCCCATTTTTACTACAGAGGAATACAGGCAGTGGACACAGATGGTACACGAGATGAAATGATACATTGAGAAACGATTTTTTTAAGGAAGGAAACATTCCAGGCCAAAGTTTAGGGTACCTTCTCGACATTTGCCATTTATGAGTACCGAGGAAAACCTGGAAAAAACCTGTCAGGGAGGACGTCCTGGCGGCATTCGAACCGCAGACCTCCCGCTCACGAGCCCGCGCCTTAACGACCTCGGCCACCCGTGGCGGTAAAATGTTTCTTTGAAAGATGGCGGTTTTTTGAACTGCTTTGGAACTGCTGCTACAGTCTATGGGTCAATCCGGGAACTTGTCAAATGAGCCTCATATTTCAACATTCAGCAGGTAAATTATCTGAAGAAAAAATATAACGATGTAAAAAGCATTATTGGCGGTATTGCGAAGACTTTCTCCATATTCTACTTGACAAAGAGCCGTAGAAAAATTAAAAACTATAACGTGTTGAAGAATTGAATGTAATTAATCACGAAACACATCCTTCCTATCTAAGTCTTCCAATTTCTTTCTTTGAAGTCTACAAAAGAAAAGTGTTCAAAAACAAACCCCGGACAGTAGAATAACTAAAAGTAGCTATACGTTGAGAGATTTAATCTTGACCTCACTGGTGGGGAGAAGTATTTCAGAAAACATATACAATGTGTTTGGAGAGACAGGAGATTTTCAGCACACTTTAGCAACATGTCCTCTTTTGTTTTATTTAAGGTATGTGTAAATAAATTTGCAAGTCATTACACACACACACAGACGATAGTTTCGGAGCCCTAGCGAGAGAATCATCCAGTATAATAATTGAAGAATTCCTTTATAAAGTAGCGGCATTAATTTCGGACACTTTTCGTAAAATTTGATCCTTTTTAAATCTTTCAAGACATGCAAAGATCGTGTTGTGCTAAATCAAAATGTGGAATTTTTATGTTGGCTATGATATTCCTATATCATATTTATTTTATTTAAGAATGTTTGAATGTGCTGCATTTTGTATAGACGTTAGAAACTAGTTTAATTAACATCATTACTTCTTAGTGTTGCAGCAACTTAACTGCTGTATTTTCACCTAACAGAAATCTTGTGTTCGATTGTTGTATTCTCTCAGTACCTTAGTCAAGTGTGATCATCATTGTTGTTATGCAGTTGGCAATTGACATTTTGAAGTGAATATCTTTCATAGAGAGTTGAAAAGAATTCCTATACTTTGAAATAAGACAAAACGCGCTGATTGGTCACCAAGTAAAAGGAGTAAGGTAGTTAGAAGGCTATTAGCGAAAAGATTGGGTGGTAACACTACAAAAATCTGTCACTAGTAAAGTTTGCAAGCAATACGAAGTAATTGCGAGCACAAGAACGTCTTAAGACTGCCGCCTTTCAGTACAAGATCGCTGACGTATGGCAAAAGATATAAATGCCATCTTGAAAACTTCTGGGCTACAAGTCTCTGACCGGACAATCAGACAAAAACTTTGCGAGGACCCCAAGAAAGAAGCCATATTTCAACCAAAAGCACGTGGAGTAGATTTTAGCAGACAGGGATTGGACGCAAGAAGACTGGGGTAAAGACTGGAGCAATGAAACGAAAGATCATTTTGTGATGGCTTCACGTTTGTGTGTCACCGAACAGGTGAGGACATTACCTGAGTGCACCACCGCATCCTGTCAGGGGAAGCATGGAAAGGCATGGGTGTCGGGCACCTAGCAGTCTTATTTATATTATTATTTGGTTTATTTACGGACGCTCTTTAACATCTCAGATTTTCAGCGTCCTTTTCAATTCAGGGCGTGAAACGGCCGACAAATTTTGCCCAGAGGCCTCTTCTTACAGGCTTGAAGTTCTTTTACGTGCCGTAAATGTACGACACGGGACCCACGGCTTTACTTCCCTTCCGAAGGAAGCCATACCTAGGATTTTTACGTCCGAAAACATCTAGCAGTGTTAGAGGGCAACATTAAAGCCCCCCCCCCCAAAAAAAGTCTTAGACTTAAAACTGTTCGTGGTTTGTTTGGGGGTTACGGCGCAAAGTGTCACACTACTTGAATCAATCAGAAATTGTTCAGGGACATCTGGCCAGGGAGGTTCTCAGCGGTCAAGGCTGAAAGATTTGGTGTCACGTTGGAATTCCAGTAACAAGACAGAAGTGCTAAAGGCCATCATGCAGTCGTGGTTTAGAGTTTTTTTTTTAGTAGTGTTTAACGCCCGTTTTCACTACAGAGGCACCACAGGCGGTGGACACTGATGATACATGAGATGAAATGATAAATTGGGAAAGGATATTTTTTTTTTTTTTTTTTTTTTTTAAAGGAAGGAAGCGTTCCAGGCCTAAGTTTAGGTACCTCCCCGGCATTTGCCAGTAATGAAGACTGAGGAAAACCTGGAAAAAACCCCAGTCAGGGAGGACGGTCCTGGCGGGATTCGAACCGCGGACCTCCCGCTCACGAGTCCGTGCCTTAACGACCTCGGCCACCCGTGGCGGTTTGGTTTAGAGTGATAACACCAGAAGATCTCCAATGTTTGGTGGACTCAATGCCACGAAGAATCGAGAAAGTAATAAAATCAAAACGATATTCAACAAAACATTAACATAAAGCTCTTACAACGATCCACATGATTGTGTCCAAAATGTACGATTTACAACCGATGCTTTGATAAACAGTAACTGTAATTTTTTGAAACACTGAGCATCAAGACATGTTTGTCTAGTTTTCCTGAAAATTTGATATCAATAAAAGCATAAATTTTAATTAAAATCGAAAGCTTGATGTAATATTCAACAAAAATCTCTAAGATGTCCGGAATTAATGTCACTGTATGTTAAATTTCCTATTAAAGAAAGTGTTTTTGGTATGAAAGGGAAGTAATGGAAAAGTTGTGTAAATTCCCCATTTATTTTCATTATCTCTTGCCTCTAGAAGTTCACTCTCTGCCGGTTGTATCAATTTTGCAGCATGTACATGATCAAACACGGCCTTTTGTTATTTTTCTGCTTCTGCCGCGTCATATCTAACAGCAGTGCCCTTTTGATAAACAAAAAGTAGGCGAACAGCCTTCGCTCTGCCGTGTTTGTCTTGGAGGTTGCGGTCACGTTTGAGGTCAGGATATCGATTCCTTGGCAGGATTGGAACTGTGCCTAACACGAAGGAGAGATGGCACAGCGATAATGAGCCGCTAAACCCCATTACCCTGCCCCAGGGTTATTTATTTGCGCACCTGCCTTACCTTGTTTGCACCAACTTAATTTGTCCACAAAGATGATGTCTACATATGCTAGCAGCGAAATATATGGCGATTCCAGCACAGTTTATCCAACTAATGTTAGCACTATTTATTTTATGATAACTCCGGCAATCTATAGACTTTTTATGACTGATAATTTATTGCGTAGAGAAGCATATCAAATTAATTTTTTTTTAAAAGAGCTGTGTAAAGATGGACTTCAAAACAATACTTAAAATAATTAATATTTACACTTTGCCATTCAGTTTTCACTTTCATAAACTAACAACTAAATATTTGTAATATTTTCAATATAGAGAATAATAAATGGATGCTAGGTGCTAGATCTGGGCTGTAAAGGCTCCTGGAAACCTTATCTTTGCAACAAAACGGTATGGACTGAAGCGCTGTCATGAATCAGTGAAGAAATTGAGTTGGCATTCCTTTGTGCACGAGTGAACCTAATTCTCTGAACAATACATAAAATATCATTAGGGTGTTACAGGGGGTAACACTAACGCACTCATTTGGTGAGTTAATCCAAGATGTGACATATTCTGTCAGTGGCAAAGCGTGACTTTTTATATAGGGAGATGTCGAAATGAATGGAAATGTAATTTATGTTACGAGAGTGGATTGATAAATCTGGTAAAACTATAGTAAATAACATTTTTTGGAAAAAACATATTTTTAAATATAAATTCCTTTGAGTGCAATATATTTGGTCCATCAATATTTCAATATTTTTATTCTCTCAGAAAAAAATGTCTTTCGAAATGTATAATACACATCTACAAGCACAGATAACCTCTTCATTCGATGACCATTTCTTCCCCCAAGTCAATTTTTGAGGCTAGTAAAGAAGAAGAAGAAGAAAAAAAAAGGCGCAATGGAGCAAATCTGGGGAACTATTTCGTAGTTTCATGCACTTTTGCCATCGCAACGGGCGATTTGCATGGGAGCACATTTTTGCGCGCCAATCTTAGCCGTCTCTGCTTCAATTTACTATGCAAATAGTGCAACAATGTTGCATAATAACAATCACTCACAGTTTCATCCTTTCCCAGTAAATCACGATAGCCTGTGAGGCCCCCCCCCCCTGCCCCAAAAGGCAAACATCACTTTTCCCACCAACAAGGCGGTTTTAGATTATTTCCGTACACTTTCATCTTCGCCAACCCATTGTTTAGCTGTTTTGTCTCCGGGGTGTAATTTCGTCTACAGCTATAAAACGACGCCAGAATATGAATTAATTGACAATGTTCCTATATTTCTATTAAATATGTCACATTTATAGAGCTTGTGCTGTAAGCTTTAAAATCAACTTTTTGGAAATATCAAGCGTTATTTGGTGACCACCGCCGTGGTCTACAGGGTGGATGAGAAGTAACTTCCTAATTGTAAAATGCGTACAATTTTGGTATGTATTAATATTTTTGATGTCATTTAATACATGACTTCTTCACATTGGTAGAACGTGATCTGTAACGGCACGTCGCATCACAGTGCTGGAGAGAGCTCAGATTTGTTGCCGCCAGTTATAAAGTTTGGCGTTCCTTGTGCAGGTGCAGAGATGGTGGTGGGCCTCGCGCAACATTGGATCCAAAGACCACGAAGAATTGCCATGATGAACACAGAATATGTGGTGGATACTCGTAGTAGAAGGGGTCACCCTAGGTCAGAAGAAAATGTGCAAATGGTGCACCACGACAAACAGCTCGTGAAAGTTGTCTTTCTCGCCACACAATCAGAAATGTTCTGGAAAAAATTTCGTCCATGGAAGCCACATTACGTCATGATTGTGACCATCGAATGGATTATGATGAGATCTGGCTTGGTTGGTATGCAGACTGGCCTGAGTTGAACGCTATTTGGAGCGAAAAAGTCATTTTTTATGTCGGAGGTTTGCTGACCTCCACAACTGTCACTACTGGGCACAGTAGAACCCGAGGGTCACGATAAAAAGTCTCAAAACCGTCCTAAGGTTACAGTGTGGGATGGCATAACATTCAACACAAGTTGAGGGGCCGTTCATTCTTCGAGAGAATACAGAGCAATGCCGGAAAATGAAGCTTGGCCATATTATTATGCAAGATGGTACCGCACCTCATTTTGCACTTTACGTTTATGACTGTCTTGACCGACATTTTATAAGACGTTGGCTGGGTAGCCGTGGTCCTCATTGACCTCAATCCATGTGACTTCTTCCTGTGGAATTGGGTGAAGGAAGAGGTGTACCGCACCAAACCAAAAACTTTGGATGAAATGGAGTATCACATGACTATCATGCCACAGGATACCTGACCCAGTAAGTCGAAAATACCCCCCTTAGGTTATAAACGCTGGTGAAAAATGGTGATGCATACTTGCAAGTTTCACTCCATGTTAAACTCCACCACAAAATTTGTTTCACTAAAACAGACCATTAAGAAAGTTACAAGCACATTACAACAGAGAGTTGTTTCTCATCCACCCTGTGGTGGCAGCACTCGTTCTTCCTACGCTATAGGTCCGGGCTCGATTTCCAACCAGGTTTCCTGATGATTTTTTCAGGGATTTTCCCTCAGGTCTTAAGGTGAATGCCTAGTAAGCTTAGGCAATAAAGAACTCTCGGCCCCGCTTGGGATAGGTATTCACGTCTTCCAGGCATCCCAAGCTCAGAAATCGGATACACTCTCACTAGGTTATAGAACATTTTACAAGGCTGATGGACAATGGCGACACTTAAAAATTGTAATGCGTTTTGACCCCTTTCACAAATATAAGATAAGCTAACTGCTTTAATATAAAAACTAATGATTTTAAAAAAAGCGGTTCCCTTAATCCTATGTTATTCAAAGCAACAGTAATTTATAAGGCTCCCTAATGTCCGATTTCTTATGGATTGATCCATTAACGTGTCCGTTCGCCTTAGCAATTTGATAATACTGCACAAAAATCTTAATAAACATTCATGAAATTTGTCCTCCAGTTCTGTTAAAGCTCCTATCAGATGGTGTGTATGGTTTGCTAGGTCTCTCTGTTAAGTGTTTTTGTTTTGGTGTGTGTGTTTGTGTTGGAAGAAAAACGCACCTGCTGAAGATCTCCTTAAGTTCGTGCTCCGACACGAACTGGCCCAGGTTGGCGACGAACAGCGTTGAACAGGGCGCGTTGCTCACCCCGACACCGGGTTGCGATGACGACGAACCCACGGGCGATGCCAGCGCCGGTGACGGCAAGAAGTGTGGCAACGAGGCGTGGATCGACGTGAGGGCAGCCGTCGGATGAGGGATGGACAACGGGGGCTGCACAGTCAAGCATGTTACACATTATACACTGCATCTACATGTTAAGAAAACCCATCTGTAATCACTTGGACAATACCTTGACATCTTGCGACATATTTTACAGTTTTATTGTACAGAGTTATTCTAGAACCTTTCCCTGATTTCGGGGATCGATAGAACAGTAACCATGACAGATATAGTGGAAACGTTTATATCAGTGGATGGAGTTTCGCACATACCTTGTTCTATATATCGTCCGTTAGAGATGCGGCATGCATCCACTCTCGCAGCTGTGCTAAATCATGAGGCAAAGGCGACACGAACACGCGAAATTTGACATAACCCCAAAGAAAAAATCACATGGGGTTAAATTAGGAGATCTGGAGGTCACAAAAAAAGAGAAGAGAACTCACGGACGTCATGATGAAAATGAGGTGGAGCCCCATCCTGCTGATAAATAAAGTCTTGGCTATCTACCTGTGGCAGCTACTGTTGTAGCATGTCCTGGCACACTGGACTGATTAAGTTTTTTTTTCATAAAGAAAAAATGGCCCGTACACTTTTGACACACACATACACACATAAAAAACACTGACTTTAGGGGAATCACGGACGTGTTCTACCACAATCCCAGATATTTCTGAGCCCCAAAAGCGTACATTGTGACGGTTCACTTTGTCGGACAAATGAAACATGGCCTTGTCACTAAAAACCAATTTCTCAGCAAAATCGTCTTCTTCTAGCCACTCTTGAAAATCAACACAGGATTGAGGACGACGATTATGATCCTCGGGACCCAATGCCTGCCACAACTTTATCCGGCATGACTTCACTTTAAAGTCGTTGACGGAAAATACGCCAGACAGTTGCCTGAGGGATCTGCGCAACTTGTCAACTTTTAAAGAGCTCATAACAAGTGCTTCTGGCACACGCTCAACGGTCTCAAGCGACACTCTTGGCCGTCCAATTCGTTATTCATTACTTAAACAGCCTTTTTGTACCATGCATGAATTGTTTTGGTTGTAGGTGGTTCTTGTTGATGTTTCGTGCAAAATCGTCGTTGTACCATTAGCGAACTGCAACACGCAGAAAGCTTTATGTGTATCATGACTCCCCCCCCGTTTTTGGAGAAATATTCTTTCAATTGATATATGCGTTTTTGATATATCTGTCATGGTTTCTGTTCTATCGACCAGAAGGACTTTAGATTCATCCTGGTTATCCCAAGGGAACTGATAAATGTTTGAATACTTAATGTTAATGTTACTAATTATTGTTTTAAAATTAATAGTGCTTAACTAAAGGAAGAGTAATATTTTACATAATATACCGAGAGTAGTTTAAAATCCTATTCATAGTTTTTACCGGTGTTGTCATCGTCATTTTTGGGGAATGCTACCAGAATTAACAGTAGGTCAAATGATAACAAATCAAGCGCGTCTGCCTGCAAATCCAATCCCGTACTGTCAATTGCCTGGGTAACGTTTTCTTTAGCCTAAAAATTGAATGTAAGTTTAAATGTTGTGGGCTCATTTACGCACTCTTTTCAACAAAAGACATTCGTTATTATGAAGGGCGTTATACAACTTAACATAAAAGCATCCTGATATAATACTTTATTAGTGCTGAAATATCTTAAGATGGTTTATAAATTATCCTTTGTCGCTTGATATATTCCAATGATAACTTTCATTTACACCTTCCAGTCAATCTAAAAAGAGTTTAAATTATATTATTGAATTAAAATATGAAAACTTTAATTATTTATCCATAACATGAGCAAAATCTGGTCTGCACGAGGATGGAGAAATCTTTAAATTTTTCCTTGAAAAAAATCTCAGAAGCAGTAGGGACTTCACACTCCTACCGTACCAGCTTCAGATATATAAGGTACACTTTTGGCATGGTTGTTCGCCTTTAACCAGCACTTTTTATATTTTTTGCAGAATTCTCTTCTGTTTTCTTCTGCATATGTGCATTGCAGTACTTTGCCGCTTAATAGACGTCAACGATAATAACGATGCTTGATCTAGTGGTTGGCGTTTCTGACTGTTGACCGGGAGGCCCGGGTTCGATTCTTGTGCTTAGGGGGGTGCACTCAACCTGTGAAGATAAATGGGAAGCTGATGATGGAGAGGTGGCATTCTTCGATCTAGGGAGCCACGTGATAGACGACCGGCGGGGTGCAGGAAAGCTGAGCATTGCGCCCGTGATACTGCCCTCTATCAATGAAATCGTAAGAGGGAGGTATTATTATTATTTTTTATTTGATTTATTTACGGACGCTCTTTAACAGCTCAGGTCATCAGCGTCCCATTCAATTCCGGGCGTGAAACAGCCGACAAATTTTGCTCAGAGACGTCTTCTTTCAGGCTTGAGGTTCTTTTTCGTGCCATAAATGTACGACACGGGACCCACGACTTTACTTCCCTTCCGATGGAAGCCATACTTAGGATTTTTACCCTCGATTTCTTGCAATTAGTTATCATATTGCTCATGTCCTCATGTAATCAATTATAAATGTTTGCCACTTTCCCCGTAATATACAAGTCTGAACTGCAACAAACAGCTGTAGCTGCTATATTTCTTGACAATAATAATAAAACTGCTCCAGAACTACTGCTGCAATCTGTGGGTAATTCAGAGAACTGTTCAAATGCCCCTCGAATTAACAATACTTTTGGAGTTGAAGTGGTAAAAATGCTGTATAATGAAAGCTGTGTGCATTTACAGTAAGTCATTATGGTTCCTTTTTACTGGAAAATCTGAGGGCAACGTTTTCAGTTGCCACGAAATTCTTTTTTTTTGAGGTAATGTGTTTTTCTGGAGTCAGACATACAGAAGTACTCCCCCGGCAAACACCGTCAAGTCAACCCAAAGCGTAAAGTGATGTAGATGAATTATGCACGCGAAGGATACGCAGGAGTTGGGTAATAGCCGGTTTTGGGGAAGAGGGATAGAGTCGCGGTCTTTTTTTCCCATGACTTATTCAATGTTTGGAGAGTACACCGTCCGCACGACCGCAACCCAAATAATAAACCACGCGTGTTCTAAGAGACAAATCGATAGCACCGGATCGAACATGGCGTATCGACATACCCTGTCTTTGCTTTTGTTTTGGGCTTGAAAAACTGATTAACATCTGATATTTTCATGCGGGTGAAGAATGTCACAATTAATTTACAAAATTGTGAACGCTCTTTGTAGTAAGTGCAGATATATCGTAGTACGTTTGTCAACTTTTTCAGTACTCCATACAGTTCAGGAATAGTACTTGAGATTTGATGCAAATTATTGATATCTATAAACTTTTGTTTACTATAAACAATAATGACTTATGCACAATAACTGTAACAATTACATACAAGGGTAGGCCTATAAGTTTCAGACCTCGCCCATAAGGATTATCGCCTTCACAAAATCCTTATCTGGTGTCATTAAGTAAATAATTGCAGCTGTAACTTCCATCCGCTGTGTTCAGATATCGTTGCTAAAGAAGGCTATGTGTAGAAGATTGTGACATGTTCAAAATGGAATATTGAACTGTTATTAAGGACTTTCTCAAATGAAATTAAACAGTGATTTGACGATGTATATGGGAAGGCATCCCCCTCATATTCTACCGTAAAAGAATGGGTCAAACTTTTTCGAATGGGTCGAGAAAGCATTGAAGACGAAGAGCGTGCAGGTCGACCCTTGGAGGTGCTCACTACTGAAACCATCGCTCTTGTGGAAGAAGAAATTATGGAAGACCGGCGGCTCAAAGTTACAGAAATAACAGCAAGGTTGGGCCTTTCTAAAACAACAGCTCTTCGAATTATTCATGAACATTTAAACATGAATAAGGTTAGTGCCTAGACTTCTTTCCTCAGTCCAAAAGCAGCAACGAGTCTTCTGTGGTCAGGCATTTTTGGAGCTCTGCCGTGACAACTACAGAGAAGTTTTGGAAACTATTGTTACAGCAGATGAAACTATGGTCTTCTGCAATGATCCTTGTCCAAAAGAGAATCATTGGAGTGGCGTAGACCTGGCGAAGCACCGCCTCTAAAGACCAAGGTCACTCAGTCAACCAAGAAGATCATGGCCACGATCTTTTGGGACTGTGAAGGAATACTCTTCATTGACTTCAAGGAGAGGAACACCACAGTAAATGGGGAGTACTATACTGGCCTACTACACATACTACGTGCTTCCATCAAAGAAAACAGGCGAGGAAAGCTGAGTGGTGGTGTGCGCCTTCTTCACGACAACGCACCTGTGCACACAGTTCTTGTTGTAAAGGAAGCTGTGAAGAAATGTGGCTTCAAGGAGATCGACCATCTACCCTACAGCCCAGATCTACCTCCCAGTGACTATTTCCTCTTCTTAAAACTCAAGAAGGACCTTCGAGGAAGGAAATTTAAGTGTGACGAACAAGTGATGGGTGCTGTTTATGCCTATTTTGCAGACAATACTAATGACTATTTTGGGGGAGGGGATTTGAAGTGTTAATTTAAAGAAATGAGAAGTGTATCGCATTAAAGGATAGCTACATTGAAAATAGAAGTATAGTTTTTGTCTTTTATCATACCTAGAAAATAGTTAGGCCGGAAACTATTGAAGTACCCTCGTATTATGCATTTTTTCAATGAATCGTGATATTGCTGAATTTTATAGACGTTCTTTACTGGGGTCATCTTCACGAGTGGTATGTCAATTTTTTAATCGTTGAAAATGAGAATGAGAGTCCCTGTAAACTTTTATAATTTTGAAATACATTTCTTTGGACATTCAACCATCTTTGAAATGTATCACTGCACGATACTCCATTTTTTTGTCTGTTTTAGAAAAAATGTATCAAATAAACTGTGTGAAATAATGACTTGATGTTCAAATTAACGCCTGAGACAAGTGTACAGTGTCCAATTGCATGGCCACCTAAAGAATTTTTCAGGCAGTTTTTATACTTCAGTCATCTTCCGTTAAAAACGGGTCACTCATTCAAGGAATAATTCTTAGAACTGCTCTTGTTATTCCACGAGCTTTAGGTGACCTGTGACCTTTTGTGGCTTCTAATTGTAGATTCCACCTTTTAGCTGAACCCCTGTCTCTTGGGTGACTACAGAGCGAATCTCATGGGCAATGGATATAATGGATTGATTGCTTGAATACAAACACAAGAGATTTGAGGGGACCCATATCACGCAAGTGCTTGGGAATCAAGTGAGTCAGTCTGCAACTTTCAAGGGACAACATACCGTTTGGAAGATCTTACGGAAATAGTTGTAACAGACGCCTTACCGCTTGCTGCAAGCCCTGACGTCCGATGACAAAGTGCGACTTTGCGTTTTATGCATAGTCACGGAAGAGAATTGGTTTGGCGAGAGACTTGTCTTCGGTGATGAAGCAACCGTTTCTGTGAATGGCATGTGTGAGTCTATGGTACAGAAAATCCCGTCAGCTGGAGACTGATAGTGTGGTTTTTCTCTGCCAACAGAATGGTGCTCTACCCCACTTCCATCACAATGTTCACGAATTTTAAACAGGAAATTGAGAAACCGATGGATCAATTATGGTGGAGGTGATCAGCAATTCCTATCATGGCCCCCACGCTCCCCCGACCTAAACCCTTGCGATGAATGACTATGTCAAAGATTCAATGTTTGTGTCTCCTTTACCAGAACCGAGAGCTCTTATCAATAAAGCCTTTGAATAGATTATAGAAACAAGTAGGGTCGAGTGTAGGAAGAACTTTATTTTAGACTTAATATCTGCAGAATCAGTAGGGGGAGCACACGGATCACATGTAATATATATAAACGTTTTGAATTTTTCCATATGCCTCAAAGTTTTATGATATTATATCAAATAATCAGCTGTAGTAAAATTGTGAAACCATTTCAATCATATAATAATAGGTTAACCCTGTACTAGTAAAAGTTTTGTTATAGTTTTAATACTTTTTGAATCAGCTGACTTAAATGTAAGTAATATTAGTAAAAGTGATGATAATGAGAGTAGAAATGCTATAAGGAAAGAATACTTCAGTATTTGAGTATAAAGAACACGTTAAGTGCAGTTTAAGTAAGCTAATGATTGCTTTGGGCCTTTCCCCTTTCAAATTCATATTTCAAACCAGCTGCTTGGCCTATGTTTGTTTAAGGTTCTTGCTACATGCTACGAAAACAATATCTTTTCATCATTTTCTTTTGATACATTTGCGCAAATTATTTATTTATAATAAAATACGATCGCCAAAAAGTAAACAAATTTATATAAAAATAAATGATCAAATGCTCTATAAAATAAATGACGAGTGCAATGGGGAAGCTCGATTCTCCTGCCATCTCTCGAGGACTATGGCCATAAACGATCGTCGTCAAAGTGGATCATTACGGCTGAATATGACGAATAGTTGTCATGGCAACTATTTTTTTTTCTCGCGAACAAGAGACTACTCGAAAATTCTAATATGTACGATTGAAAGTATATGACATTTACTGCCGAGTTGTTCCATCAACGGAAGGCTGGATGTAGGCCGGCCTTGTAGGGAAGAAGCAAAACACAGGCAACCGGACAACTTTGGTTTATTACGACATGAGCAAAAGTTACACATACTACTTACACCACAAGGTTGCAATAACGTCACAGAAGGGCCTCCCAAGTAATCCACGTGTTAAGCAGCCTTCGAGGTAGTCTCCAAGTACATCGACGGTTCGTTGTCAGCGATTGGGAAGACGCAGTGGTGACCGCTGTCGGTTACCAACTGAACTTCGGGACATGTTGAGACCATCTGGTGGCTTCATTTGAAAGTATATTCTACACGCTTCCAATCTTATATCTTATATGTTTCATGTTGTCTATTTTGCGAGAAGAAATAGAGTTGCCATGACTTATGACCTATCCCTCGTATAATAAAGTATTTAAATTATAATTATTTCTGAGAGAAAAATACAATACCCTACAGAGAATGACAATAATCCGCTCTGTGCTTTTAAAAATACACTTAATTACTAAGGAGTGGACATAACCTAATTCAAAGTATGGCGACGTGTAGGAAACAGCTGTTCCTCCATGATGTTCTTATATGACGTCACTTGCAACTTTTTACAAATGTTGTACGTTCTTTCGTGGAACAGAAAGTTACAAGTTCATACTTACAAGGACTTGTACCAATAAACTTGTACTGTATTACATCATACTTTTGTGGAATTGGAAGCGGATATGGAAATAAAGTATTGGCAACATTCCACAACGAAAATAAACTTGCTTTTCTTCGAAAATTTGTTCCTGTACTCTCTAAAAAATCTGTGCGAACTGACTGGTATGTAAAAGCGCTGCTTGTAAAGAACGCACGACATGCGCAATTAAATATGCCTTACCACAGAGGGGAAATCAGATGGAAGGTTCAGGCAGACATAAACCACCGGCCAGATTATGCGCGGATCATTGGCTCTGAAGTTGGCAGCGCACTCTTGCGGCAGGGATTAAAGTTAGAGCAGCACGTCTCTATGTCAGATTACAACGCAACACGTCATTAAAGTTTAACCCTGATTAAAATTTCGCTCCGGCGACACTGCAATGGAATAAAACTTTTATCTGGAAAGCGTCAAGAGGGCATATGTGACAGTTTGAAGTTTGGAGCCCCAACATGAACCCTCACGCCTTCATATTCGCTATTATAATATGCAGAGGAAGACAGTTTGGAAACTGCCGCTCTGCATCAAAAGTGGCTGACTGTTTTTGAGTGTGGGGGGGGGGGGGCGGCGACAGTTTGCCTGACGCAGGCGAGCGCCCGGCACCGGACTGACACAGCCCCAATAACTCAATCGACATCCAACGAAAATGGAATCCAGTCTGTCCCTGCACGTTCCATAGCGACGATAAATGTCAGCCAGGGCGAAAAACGAAATAACATGGAGTGTGTTAATCCACGTCACATATGAAGATGATAACGTTTCTACAATTCTGGGGCATTGTGCTTTATTTTACATAGTTTAAGTACTCCAGCAGTGTGGCCAGAGTTTTTTAGATTCACCTCTGAACCTCCAGGAATTGAGAACGATCTTTGAAATGTTTTTATCAGAAATAGTTTTTCCTGAAACTACATTAACAAAACTAATACTATAGGGTATCCCATAATGAACACAACTTTTGTTCTAATAATAAAATACACAGCTTACTTGAAAAGTGTTAATATTATTAAATCAATAAGAAGCACAAACACTGTCATTAAACATGAAACTAAACATCTGACAAACGTACCCCATGGCTTTGTTGGCATACCTTCACTTTGTTGTCAAACTTTTCGATGACTTTAGAGCAAAGTTTCGACTGAATTTCCCCCATGACACGTCTAATTTTCTGCCTTGAGTTGGGGAATGGTCGTGGATTGTCTACACAAACACAAAATTAAAATTCGCTGGCGAACGATGGCGAATCGACTTCAGCAGAGCTCTCTCTGATGCGGGCAACATTCTCTAACGATTGATGTTCTCTATTGATCCTGAATCTTCAACTTTCCTTAACCTCTGCATGTTATGCGAATTTCGTCTCCTGCTTTTAGAATCTGGACACGTAGTGTATCGCTCCATTCAATACACACAAATGGCAGTCATTAATCACATTGCAAACAGATGACAGTCTGTTAAATCTCAGGTCCTACAACCTAAAAATCCAACAGAGGAGCTAAATTTAGAAATTGTGTTCCTTATGGGACACCCTATATTTTAGAACTGGAATCTTTTTTGGGGGGGGGAGGGGGAGAAAACAAGAATGCTTATATTTTATTATTCCTCTGAATTTATGGATCATGAGGAACCATTTAGACCACCTCCTTGGTCTAGTGGTTAACGTTGCTGTACTGCTGCCCGGGAGGTAGAAGACAAAGTGATTGTCGCGGTAAAGCTCAGGCCCACATGGGCTGTAAAAAGGCCTCACAGAGGAACCGTTTGACCCACCATTTTCAAGGCTGGGGCAGTGTAACTTGGAAATTGACACTCTAGAGCCGTTTCTGATAGGCGTTCAGACATTTAGGAAACCGTTAAGCAGATGCGACGGTGAATCAAACATAAACAGGAATTTTTGTAACGCATTAAAAAACTAAATCAAATAAAAATGGGACACATTTAATTTTTCTGCATACTTTCCGGATTTACAAATACCTTTTACCAGCGGATGGGAAGGTTCTTAATACCATTATCGAAGAAAGAACGGAGTTGGGTTTCCAGTCATGCTTCAGCATAAAATCGACCTCCTTATGTTTCTTTTAACGGTTTAAACATCTGAAATCTCAAGGCAATAACTACCAACGGGATATTATGCTGTGCAGTGTATTTTCTGGAGTGTTTCTCTTGTCAAAGCAGCTCTATGCGGATGGGCGTTGTCTTGGCATAGAAGAACTTCTCGAATAGGTAGTTGATGTATTTTTTTCGTCCATAAATACATTTTACCTCAAACAGAAGCCAGTAGTGATAAGCTTCAACGACGGCTCGACATTAATGAAGAAAATCACTTTGGGAGTCCCAGGAAATTGTCAAGAAAACCTTTCAAGTTGACAGGATCGGATTCCTTCCATTTTCTTCTACTCCATGCACAGTTCAGGAGTATAGTGTTTCATTGCAGGCCACAATCTTTCTCCTTGATTCCGTTTTGAGCCAAAAGCCTCTATCCTTGAAGAAACACCTTGCCGAAACTTCGCAGTAAATGAACTGAACACGACCGTAACTTATCTCAACCTCAAAGCGACCCTAGAACCCCCCAAATGTCAATGGATAAGACGCCTTACAGCCCAAATGTTTGTTTCCATTACGTCGACCGAGGTTGATGTTGGTAGCTAGTGATTTTCATTTTCCTGTCAAAGTTTTCTGCTGAGAAATGAACTGGAATATCAAGACAGGCTTCGGCCGCGATACCCTGCACACCATTTGTTTCGGAGAAGCTGGTGAGTGGTGACAAGTCAAGGTGTCACTACGACACATCGGATAAGACAATCCAAACAGTGCAGTTGAAACACCCAGGGTGCCCCCGACCCAAAACAACTTCGTGCTGTTCCATCTGCGGGGATGTTTTTGGGACACATACTGTTAATGGACTGACTTCCTCAAGGTACGACTTAGACGCAGAATTCAGCAGCGGTGAAAGGGGGGGGGGTGATAGATAGGAATAATCCTTCAACATGACAATTGGGCAGTCCAACACTAAGAGCGCAAAGTTGGCATCTCTGGTGTTCATGTTGTGCCGCACCCACCATATTCACCGGATCTCGCTCCTTCTAATTATGCATTATTCAATAACCCGAAGAACTTGCTTGCTGCGAGGTAGAAAATTCGGTAACTACGACACAGTTCAGACATGAGTGGTGGTGTAGTATATTAAAAAAATAATTTCGCGACGCCATAATGAAAAGACGGCAAAGGTGCAATGACGTTGGTGGGGGAGGGGGCATTGAGAACCATGTTGTATAATTAATAAGGTATAAAACTACTACTATAAATCATTTTCGAACGCCCCTTGTATTTTTGGGTCTTGAAATGTGAATTTAAATTGCACATACATCATAATTACCTAACTGTTTACAAACTTTTGTATTCGTTATATACACAGGTGGTGTTCTGATGGCGTTAAAAAATCTATCGTATATTAGGAGAAGTGTATAGTAAAGCAAATACGGGAAGTTATTATTAGGGATTAAAAATTGTTAAGTATTCAATAAGACACATTAGTAAAATAAAAAAGTGCAGGAACTTTGTGAACAAGCTCACATGTTACCAGTTATTACTAACAAAACACAAAATATTGTTTCTTAGAAATAAATAAACACCAAAATTCAAAATGCAAAACTAAAAAGTGACTACATGTACTAAAAGGTAACATTTTTGTGATATTTCTGAGGCATAGGATGAACTTCTAAATTTTTGATGTCAAATGTCACTAACATGCGATAGTTGTTCTCACACTCCAGGATAAATATTAGTAAACATATGTACATATAAAAGTATATATAAAAACTACACATTTATATATTACTTACGTTAAGGCAAAACTGTTGTGAATTTCATGAAATAAGTATATGCAGAAAGATATTTACGATTTATAACAGTGTTGGGGAAAAATTTCAGCCTACATGTTTTCTTTCAATTTCTGTGCAAAAGCCTAAGTAACAAACATTTCATTTCATACAGAGAATTTATGGAGACAGTGTTTTGTTTAAGTACTGACGGCTTTACACGCATCGCACACTATTTGCCAATACGTTTTTAGTGCTTGTGCATTTTGCATTATTAATACAGCGTGTCCGCTTGTAGATTTAACATTATAAACTCAATTGCATGGTTAAGAACAGGTGTCCGGAGATGAAAAGGTTTTCAGAAAGGTATATATTCGTTACGTGAGGGAAAATAATATCGAGAGTGCCCAAAAATGTATACACACTTTCACAGTAGATAACTATTTAATATATTTCAAAGTTGGACCGAAAAACAACAGTAATGTGTAGTATGATGTTCTGTAAACAGATGTGACTCATTACGTTATGCTAGCGTTGCTACTACAAGAGGGAGTCAAGATTATCGTTTGAACAGCGGAAGCAATTTTGAAGTATCCAAGGCACTGGATAGGACGAAGGGATCCGATTGAGTTTCCACCGCGTTCTCCGGATCTAACTCCGTTGGACTTCTACCTATGAGGGACTCTTAAGGATGTTGTATACCGTAGAAAACCAGCTACACTGACAGCACTTCGGGAAGAAACTGAAACGGCATGTGCTGAGGTTTCGCAAAAGTTGCTCAATCAGTAGTTCAACGTAGTCTGACAGTTTCCCTTCTCTTGCAGAAGACGGGCCAAGCCAGTGAAATTAGTCGCTACGTTTTTTTTCACAGTCTTTGATAATATAGCGATAGAAATCCTGTCTTACAGCACTAATAATATTTTAGCTTCAGCCAATAACAGTCTAGGATTTAACAACAGACAAACTTCAGGTAGAATGGTGTAATAACTTCAGCCAATGGCAGTTTAGGATAAAACAACATAAAAAAGCACTGCTGTGTTATTGTTGGGATACCGAATAAAGGTCATATTAAGAGTTTTCCGCCTCTTTTGATACGACTGGGCATACGACGAGCGTGGTGGTAATAGATTAATATTTCACAGTTGATATCTTGACGATACTTTGTCAAAAATAAAACATGCATCATTATAAACTGAGTTAATTTGTCTTTTTTTTAAACAATTGCGAGAAGGTTAAACGCTAGAGCGCTTTTAAAATTTCGATTTTACTCTCGTTCTTAATAGTTCGATTTCCCTAATTTTCAGAAACTACTTTTCTTATTTTGTTTAAATGGTATATACCGAGTCTTGTTACAAAAATGGTACCAATACAACGATTTTTAAATGTTCGGTTCCAGGTCAACCTCCACTCCTAGTTTACTTATTTTCAGAAACTATATTTTATTTCAATGGCACCGTGTTTCGTTGAGAAAAACAAAAATTGCGGCCGCTAGAGAAATTTTTAATTTTTGGGTTTCAGATAAACCCCTTTCCTAAGTGTCTGATTTCGTTGATTTTCAGAAAAATTTTATTATTTTATTTGAGTAACATATATCGTATTTTACTAAGAAAAAAACTGCGGCCACTACAGCGGTTTTTAAATTTTCGCTTTAGATTAATTTACACTCTTTAAATTTCGGGTTTCAGGCTTCCTAATGTCCGATTTCCCTGATTTTCAGAAATAATCTTTATTTTTTTATACAAATGGTATATACCGAGTTTCTTTTAAAAAAACAAATATTGGTGCCGCTTGACCGATTTTTAAATTTGGGTTTCAGGTAAGCCCACGTTTATAATATTTTGATTTTCTGAAAATGTTTTTCTTGTTTTATTTTCATAGCACATACAGAACTTCGTTGAAAATAAAGAAAAATTATGCTCGTTAGAAGATTTTTAATTTTTGAATTTCCGATAAACCCTCACTCCTAATTGTCTGATTTCGTTGATTTTCAGAAGCTATTTTTATTATTTTATTTAAATGGCATATACCGAGTTTTGTTGAGAAAAAAAACAAAAGTTCGGCCGCTAGAGATTATTAAATTTTCGGTTTAGGTTAATTCCCACTCTTTAAATTTCGGTTTTCAGGTATACCTTCACTCCTTATGGTCCGATTTCCCTGATTTTTAGAAACTATTTTTATATTTTATTTAAATGTATATATCGAGTTTCGTTGCATATGTGTTATATTGGTGTCGCTAGAGGGATTTTTAATTTTTGGGTTTCAGGCTAACCCACACTCACAATAGTTTGATTGGCTGATTTAAAAAAAAATATTTGTCTTCCTTTATATTTAATGGGATATTCCGAGTTTCGTTGACAAAAAACAAAAAATACAGCCTCCAGAGCGACTTTTAAATTTTCACTTTAGGTTAATCTCCACCATCAAGTCCAAAGTGTTGCGCGTTGGAAAGGATTTTGCCCTGACGGATCTTCCAAACCAGATTCAAATTCCTTGGAGGGGGGGGGCGTCAGCTGGTAATTGATCATTATATGTCAAGTTTCGTTTAGAAAAAAAAATTAGTCGTAAGTAAAAAAAAAAAATATAAGGCAACAATACCATCAGGTGTCTGAATTTGATCAAGGGAGAGTTGTGGCCTATCGAGAGTGCAAAATGTCATACCGAGAAATTGGTGCTCGTGTTGTCCACAGCGAAACGAATATGAGATTAGATAGAGGTAGGATGAACACACAGACGTGAAGGACCCCAACAGCTCCATCGAACACCGAACTAGAAGATAAATATATCTGCTTGAAAATTTATGAAAACGCACAATGTGTTGTAACTTTAATGACTAGCAGGCTGGTTATGGATAACGCTAGGTATCAAACTGTGTCCCGCTATGAATATAAGTAATGTCTATCTGGTAACGATCTCATGGGCACAGATATAATGTTGCGTGACGGTTTTTTTTGTAAAATAGTGTTTAACGCCACTTTTTACTACTGAGGCACCAAGGCGGTGAACACTGATGATACATGAGATGAAATGATAAATTGGGAAAGGAAAGTTAAGGAAGGATACGTTCCAGGCCTAAGTTTAGGGTATCTCCCCGGCATTTGCCAGCTATGAAGATTGAGGAAAACCTGGAAAAAACCTCAGTCAGGGTGGGATTCGAACCCCAGACCTCCCGCTCACAAGTCTGCGTCTTAACGACTTCGGCTACCCGTGGCGGTTGTGTGACAGTGAGTAAAATCAGTAGTAATACTGTATTACTGTAAACAGTAGTTACAAATTCATTTGTGATGAGCAAAGGTAGGGGGCGAGAGGGAAGGAGAGGCCATAGGCTTTTTAATTTAAAACAATAGTAGCATCTTTTTTTTTCTAGACGTAAGATCGAATACTTTTCAGGCCAGCTTTATATTTCAGTGATAAACGTTAATTTTAATGCAAAAAAGCTTCTTATAGAATATTTTAAGAGCCTAATTCCATGTCTATATGAAATTTAGACATTTTCAGAAATTCATCACAGCTCCACCTTAAACTGTTTTATTCATGTGGTATTAATGGTTGAAAAGCTATGTTTTTAGCAGGGCATGTTTTATCACCACGAGAAAGCCATAAGTTTTAATGCTAACTATATAATGTTTAGGGGCTATTACTGTAATGAATACACACTACTTTCAAGCAGTGAATTGAAGGGGGGGGGGTTAGAAGGGGTGGGAGCCGCTGAGGTAAATTAAGCAAACAGAAAATAGCTTCCGGTTCACAACGCAAATGGTTCCGGGCAGTGTCCCACTAAATGTTTGTGTTTTGGTCATGTGAAAACATGCAGTGTGTTTAAACCACCATTCTGAATGCAGTCAATGCGGCAAAAACAAAATTCCTCACATTTACTTGCATGACGAACTAGTCGAAATTAAAGTCAATTTTAATGATCTAACTATTTTATAAGCAAACTTTTGAACTTTGACAAATAACAACATTGGCTTCTGTTTTGTGCTCAGAGTCAAGTCAAATAAAATAAATCTTAAATAAAGGTACATGTTTATACTTTAAACAACACACAGAAAAGGGATTCCAATCACTCAGAACACTGGTACACCGCCAGATCTGTTTCAAGCATTTTTCATAATTTACGAAAAAAAATCATATTGTCTTGATAGAAATGGATGGAATTTTAAGGACGTAAAAATCCCAATGCTAAGTTACCAGCAGGTGTTTTAAACCGCAAGTTATGTTTCGTTGTTACAAAAACTCCATACTTGAAAAATGTCCCTGGAAGTATAGGGCGATTGTAAAGTGCTTCCTTGTGTTCGGGGGTTGATAGAACAGAAACCATGTAAAATATAACGGAAACGCTTATATCTGTGGGTAGAATAACTCCTTAAGTTACACAAATACTCTACAGCTATTCCACATATCTTCCGTTGTTGACGGCAGACATCAATCCTGTATCCAAACTCTTGCCGCACACGTCCCAACATCTGACGGTGGATACCAGCGGCTGCACTCTCGCACTGTGCTAAATCATGTTGTAAAGACACACAATCTTTGACATAAGATAAAATAACATAGGATTAGGTTAGATGACCGTGGAGGACATAGAAGAAGAAGAGGGTCTTCTCAAGTAGCAAGTTCAATCCAAAGAAGAGAAAATTCAGGCTGAAGGTACTTACGGACGTCACAATGAAAACGAGAGTGAGTCCTAACTTGCTGATTAATAAAAGCCTGGTTATGTGCATGCAATTAAAACATTAGCCACTGTTGAAGCAGGTGCAGGTACACTGGACCGCTAACAGTTTTCTCCGCAAAGAAAAATGTGTCTTGCACCTTTGACGAAGAAACAGCACAGCACATATTGACTTTAGGGGAATCACGGACGTGTTCTACCACAAGACCAGGGTGTTCCGTGCCCCAAGTGTGGACATTGTGACGGTTTCCTTTGCCGCACACATGAAACGTGGCCGCAGCACTAAAATCGCCTTCTTCTCGCCGCTCTTGAAAATCAACACAGAATTGAAGACGACGATTGTAATCCTCGGAACTCAGCGCCTGCAACAGCTGTATCCGGTATGATTTCAGTTGAAGTAAAATACGCAAGACAGTTTGGTGCCCAATCTGCAATTACTGGCTGCGCCACATGTCGATCTTTCAGGGCTACTGTAAAAGCTTCTCGCACACGATCAATGATCTCAACCGACACTCTTGGCCGGCCTGTTTGTTGTCCATCACGCAAACAGTCAGTCGCTTCAAACTTTTTTTACCGTGCACGAATTGCTTTGACCGTAGGTAGTTCTTGTTGGTGTTTCGTACGAAATCGTCGTTGTGCTGTCACAATGGACTCACACTTAGCAGTTTGTAACACGAAGAAAGCTTTGTGTGCGCAATGTTTTCGTTATGACTTCCCTCCAACGGGTAAATCTAAAACTACGCCACGGCGGCTATTACGAATACAAACTTGGAGAGATATAAGCGCTTGCACTATGTCTATTATGGTTTATGTTCTATCGACTCCCGAAACCCGAGATTTACACAGTTCACTTTGTACAAGTAATACCTACTTCTGCCAGATGGCGATGGACATACCGCCTGTCACTCTTTCCTGTATAGAAAAATAAAAGCAACCAAATTCTCCGAAGTGACCGAAACCTTCCAACAGAAGGCGTCCTTATTCCAGGTTTAACGAGGGGTATAGATCTCGTTTCGCTTCCACAGCAGTGTTGCCACTACTAAAGTTCCAACCCACGTATATCAGCAAAATGCATAGTCATATTTAATATATCCAATTTTAGATGTTTTTTGACTTCCTTAGATAATATTAGAAGACCAATTTTAGCAAATAAGTGTGCCTATGTTCTATTCAGGTTATTGTGGAAATTAGAAGTGTCAATAGAAATTATTTCTATTCATTTTTGGGAGCAATTTTCTTTCCTCATCACATTTACAGTTATATACCAAGGCTGTGGGACAGTGTACCAGTCAAGTGATCACCCTTCCTATTGTAAGAGTTAAGTTCTTAGAAAAAAACCGGTTGAAAAGCAACAATTTTCGTTAATGTCTTTAAGATTGAATGAATATGAAAACAAAAAGTGCAATAAATGGAAAATGGCATTAATTGCATTCAGTTCTACTTGTGTTCGTGCAAAATTCTGCAAAAACCACATAATAATGTTTGTGCAAATAGGCAAGGTGCAATACTCTGTCAAAACCTGTGTGTACCCGTGATATTGCAAGACACTGCAATGGAAAGTGAATGTATTTTTCTGTGGTGATTTCAGTTTACTGCAAGGTTAGGAAAAAAGTGGAAACTTTCTTTGAGAGCATTGGTTAAAATACGAATTAGTTGTTGATATGTGATATAAATTTAACGTATCAGTAGTGTAGTTTCTTTTACGATTTGTAAAGTTCTAGGACGTAAATTAACAATACGAATTTTTACGAGCTTTTTTTAACACAGGAAAAATTTTTGCTTTACATTAAAAACTTTCTCTCCAACCATTCGTTTCACGCATGTTTCCATTGCTCAACAAGGTACACTAAAACTTTTAGCTGACTTTCGTTTTGTGATGATATACCAGGTGTAAAAATAAGATGCGACCAAACTTTCAGAGCGCATTCCTCACACTTATAAGAAGAAAATATGTTATGTGAACATGGGTCCGGAAACGTTTTATTTCCATGTTAGAACTCGTTTTCTACAATTCTTCATAGTACATTAAACATGGGAAAGGAACATTATAAGGGGATTCCTCCCATTACCGTAGGATGTTGTGGTATTCAATCTTTTCACAGAGGTCTGCGCATCCCGTAGGTTTTTGTATTAGGACGGCACCTAGAAGCTATTCCTACCCGCCGTTCGGCTGCAGACGTTTGCGACGCCCAGACGCGCTAAGTTGCCTTGGCTACCAGATTCTTACTGGTGGAGAGGTCTCATCTAGCTAGACCTACTCGTGTTTTAGAGGTGAGTCACCCCAGCATTAAGGTAGCCACCACCCTCCCCACGAACGACAGCGATTCAGGCGAACTGCCCCCAGGGTACACGCCATAGGCACTCCCCTGGGACACGCTGCCGTCGTGAGTACTCAATTTCTCGTGAGTTCCGGGACCACTGCCAAGCCGAGTCCAACACAATCCGGACAACTCCCTTGCGGGAGAGGCTCGTTTCAAGTCCGGCCCGGCTCCTTCTAGTAACGTCAGAAGTACCACGGGTGCTCAGGGTCCGCAGAACCCGCACCAGGAGCATCTGAAGAGCAACGGCCGAAGCCGCCCCCCCTTACGGGGAAGAACGAACCATCCTACCACTTGAAACTCTTTCTCACATGAAATGTTCAAAATGCTCTCCGCTAGCATTGACACATGCATCAACCCGCCGTCGAATTGATTCCCGGATGCGCTGGTGTATCCCTGGAGAATTGCGTATTGTTTCGCAGCCTTCCACAGTACGGACACTCTGCATCTTGTACCGGGGTGTTCGATATACAACACTTCAAATGCCCCTCATAGAGTTTATGTCTGGGGAGCGTGGAGGCCAGGAAATTGGTTCACCTCTAACTATCCATCTGTCATTTAGAAGCCGACGGACATTAACACTGAAATGAGGGGCTCTATTTTGCATGAAGCACATGTTTCTCGCATTGGTAAAGGCACGTTTTCTACAGAACAGGTGGAGTATTCTCTAAGAAAGTATGGTAAGTTTTTCCGTTGAGCCTGGGTGGAAGAACATGAGGCCCTAACAAAGAGTCACCAACAAAGCCAGTCCAAACAGTGACGGAAAACTTTGTTTATGACGTCATTCAACAGATGCTTGAGGATTCACGTCAGCCCATACGTGCTGATTGTGGAATTTTACAATCTGACGCTGAACTGATGCCTCATCAGCCAGCACACGGCCGTCACGTGGTCAACATTACTCTTAGGTTGTCGTCAATTGCATGAAGAAGTTGCTTCTCCAGTTGAGCTGTTCTTCTAGGCCTCCCCTAGTAGCAGGCTTAAACGTCCCATGCTCCCTAAGACAACCACCATGCTTCAAGGGTCTTCCTGTCGGGACACCTTTTTGGAAATCTCTTCCGATACAAATGTTCAGCGGCACGGCTATTACCGCATGCTAATCCATACATCAAATGAGCATCTGGCAACTCCGCATTTTTGTACACTTCCATTGCATTGTACCGGAAACCCAGCCCATGATGAACACTAGTAAACATTTACGTGCCTGCCAAGTCCGCAATGAACAATAAACAGGCGATGCTACATGAGTAGTAAGGCAATTAAGTGAGTCGCACGCCAACCTTTGTTGAAATGGAACGCAAAATACTGACGGTAAACTCAATAATTACAATATCAACAAGTGACCAAAAGGACATTTTGAACATTTGAATCAAGAAATGAAGCAAGTACTTTGAAGAGTTGTAGAAAACGAGTTCTAACATGGACATAAAGCGTTTCCGGATCCATGTCTTCTTATACGTATGACGAACGTGTCCTGAACGTATGGCTGTAGCTTATTGTTACACCCGGTATTTAGATTCCAATAAGTTTTTCATTATTAATGGTGTATTTTACGCATTTTAAGCAATATATCATTATTTATTTACAGTTTAAACACAGTTGTTAACCTTTCCAGCTAAAAAATTGCACATAAGTGAATAAAAACACCGGTTGCTCTTCTAGTACGAACAGAAAAACGCTTATTGACGCTGAAAAACAAAAGACGAACATTTGAGCGCGTATAGTGCGTTGTGAACCAGTGGCCGTGAAACAGAAGAAGGCAGTAGCAAATAGAGAAGTATGTACTGTTTGATAACTAACATGATGATGACTCCCGGCTGCTGCCTGATGCAGCTGAGTTTCCGCGGGGGTGGGTTTTTCTGCAGATAGTCAAAGATAGGAACGTACGGGGACCTGCGGGTGTAGCGCAGGATGGACGAGGGTGGCGTGTTGAAGTGCCGCCCCCGGCAGCTCTGCCGCCGCCGCTGCCGCCGCCGAATACGCCAGCGGATGATGCCATAGCTCCGGGGCCCCTGGGAAGAACGGTGCACCCAGATCTGGAACATTACACACAGACAATTAGTTCAGTAAATAAATAAAAGTGACGTTATAGCATCAACTTGTATGTCAGCAAAGGAACAAACTCTTTATTGCACATCAACAGATATATGAGGGTAAACAGTGACTGGTCAAATGGGGTACGAATGTTAATTTTATTTTTTGGTTAGCGCTTAAAGTCCGTTTTTACTACTGAGGCACCACAGGCGGTGGACACTGATGAGACATAAAATTAAATTATATATTTGGAAAGGATGTTTTTTTAAGGAAAAAAGCGTTCCAGGCCTAAGTTAAGGGTACCCTCCCGGCATTTGCCATTTATAACTAGCTAACCATTTCCTTAGCTAAGGAAAACGTGGAAAAACACCAATCAGGGAGGACGGTCCTGGTGGGGATCGAACCCCAGACCTCCCGGTTACGACCTCGGCGGTGGGAATGTTAATCTCGTAAATAGGTTACAAATGCTAAAAAAATACCTTTATATCCTCCTGGGGAAACGTTGTTCAAAGAAATTTGGTACAAAACTACGTTTTCCTATGTAAGAACCATTTGTGATTATGAATATATCTGCTTAAAATGAAAATAAATAAACAAGTAAAATTAAACACAGATTACGACTTAACAATAATACAGGTAAACTTGATAAGAAAGGACTGAATCATGCATTCGTACCAGTAAACTAGACGGATTGTTCGTGCCCCATTTGACTGTTAAATGCGACATGCAGGGTTTTACACGATGGGTAAAATGCGTAAAAAAATTGAGCCTTGGGGAAAATAATTTCAAGTAATATATTATCCGACAGTAATTTTTAAGTGTAGTACAAAATTTTTTGTTTACAAAATATAAGATCAAGTTAATTTACACAGACTTATTTAGATTCCAAAATATTCAAATAAACTAATATGAGAGTAATTTGAAAAGTTCTCGGAATGACCCACAGAATGAAGCAGCAGTTTCAAAGCATTTTGTTATCAAAACCCGCCATTTCCCATAGAAAAGTATGTGCAATAATACATGGATTAGTCAAGAATCATAGCAGCTAAAGTTGTTTGTTGCAGTGCATCCGGGTGTATAGGGGAAAAATGTCAAATATCGAACATCGTGCAGTTATTAAGTACTTGGTAAAAATTCATACAGATATAACAAACACTCTCTGTGAATCATCGTTTTCGACCGTTTCCACAAGTGAACACGAAAAACTGGAAGATGAAGACGAAAATCCGTCACGATATCAGAAATTATCGATAAGGTGCACGGCGTGTTTATGGAGGATCGTTGTTTAAAGATGTCCAACATTCCTGAAGTTCTGAGCATTTCACGGAAAGCGCATTTCACATTTTGAGGAAACAATTGTGATTGAACAATCATCTGCAAGATGTGTGGGGCGACTGTTGACTCAGAATCAAAAGTCAATCAGAATGCAAATCTCTCTCAGCAAAGTTTGGTCCGTTTTCAGAGAATCCCCGACTTGATGCGTGGGTTTGTGACCAATGATGATCACGATTCTCTACTTCTTCTCTCTTCTCGGCGATGCCGAGGGTTGATTATCTTCGCACTAGAACATCATTGGAGCATATTATGCTAACCTTTTGAACTTAATAGAAAAAAATAAAATTAATTGGGGACACGATTTGCTGCCACATCCGCCTTATTCCCCTGACTTGGCTCCAGCTGTTCTCTAAACTGAGAAAATTCCTGAAATTTTCGTCCAATGAAGAGCTGAAATCATCAATAGAGAATATTCTGCAGGCCTGGAGGAATCTTAACTTTCGTGATGAGAAAAGATTTTGGAGCAACGCTGGACAAAGGGCATTAGTGTCAAGGGAAACTATGATGAAAAATACTTTCAGAAAGTTATGCAGTAATTTTGTGCTTCTTTCCGAGAACTTTTCAAATGATTCTTTATAGTTATTATGACAAACAATTATACAAGAAAACATCTAAAAACAAGACAAAAAAGGTAATTTATTTATAGATGATGTTAAACAGTATAGCTAAGCAATTTAGCAACTGTTCAACTGTAAATGATTCCAGTTGAAAAATAAAGAGACGAAAATTCAGAGAGAGAGAAAGAACTCAAGCTACGTCTTTTTAGTATTTTTATGCTCGCTGATTGTAGTTAATAGCCAAATGCACAGACAATGGATGTTATTTAAACAGGAAATATAAATAAACTAAACCCCGGTCATATAGTCCAAAATCCAATCACTCTTCCATCCATCGGAAGGTTTAAATGACACCAAACCATTTCCCATTGATTTTCCCCGGTTTTGTTCTGTAAAATAATTTCACACTTTGAAAAAATATTTTCTTTATAACAGAATCAATTTGATTGAACAAGAAAATCGAAGCTCTGCAGCATAAGTGAATTTTGCCACACTTTCAAAAACTTTGAAGTAAGGAGCACATTATATTTTCATTTTAAAACATTTTCTTGCAGAAATAATTGCTTAAAACTCAATAAATATGCAAGCTTTAGGTTTCAGGCATGGGAAATGAGATATTTATTGCCACAGTTATATAAAAAGGTATAGTTTGTTTTTTCAAGACTTTTCTGACGTTTGTTTCAAACAGACATTTGAACGGGAGACCTTGCAGAAAAAAACTTGATAAAATGCATTCCTTGCAGAAAGCATTAATAATAAAAATTATTTATTTATGTATTTACCATAGCAAGATTTGAGGCCATGGGGCTTCTCTTCCACTCTACAGTCGGAAAAAACCCCCCAGCAAAAATACAGAGTACAATAAGCATTGTTATATAAAATAATTATTATTTTAATTTTAGCACGGTACAAGGGGGAGAAAGGAAGAGGAGAAGAAATGGAGGTGGAATAAGAAAGCGATTCCTAGAGTTGAGATGACAACTTAATCTGCTTTTAAATTGCTTTATTGTCCGACAAACTCTGACGTCAGGAGGAAGGGAGTTCCAGATTCTGGGAACTGACACGCTGAATGAGGTTGAGTAGAAATTTGTTCGGTGACGAGGAAGAGACCGTAAAATCATATTCCGGGTCCGAGGTGGGGCAGTGTATACCAAACGAGAGGCCATATATTGAGGGGTGGAAGTGCGGGGGCTTTTGAACAAGAGTTTAAGTCCTGCGTTCTGTTACAATGTACCATAACGTTGATTACACTGGGTATTCTAAATTTTTTGCAACCATCCTATGCAGACATATCAAAGAACCACATTCTTTACCGTTAAATATAGTTAGCATTGCTATCGAGAATATTCTATCAAGATTGTGATATAATTCCTTAGGTCGGGAGGCCAATAATCCATGTAGTGCAGTTTACAGAGCGCTGTTATCGTAGGTGACTATCCAAGGAATGCAAAATATGACAATCAAATGGAGCAATATCTGTGGAATATGTCCTACCAAAAACGGACGATGATTTTACAGGCAGATTAGATGCCCGAGGTTTTGCATTATCATGCGAAAGAACACCCTTACAGTTTTCAGCTTTTCATGGACACGTCTCAGCTGGTTAGGGCACATAATGTCACTTATTGTTTGGCCGCTGGTAATAGTTCACGGTGCTCAAAGCGTAACCTCTTAGTGTAGTGGTGATTTCGGTTGTCTACACAGCGTTGACAGCGTCTTGAAGTATCGTAGAGTATCCACTTCTCATAGCATGTCAGATGAGTTTTTGGTCCCTTATTAACGAACACGGCACCCATCGAATGGAAAGCTTTCATATGCTTCACCATCTGACATGAATCTTGTCCACCCAGCTGGTTGTTCAATTTTGGGAGTAATAAATAATCCGGGGAATATGGTGGATGCGGAAGCATTTGGAAGCGAAGGTCATGCAGTTTTGCAGCAACAATCCCAGACGTGTGTGGATGCGCATTATTGTGATGAAAGAGAACTTTCTTTATTGCAAGGTGTAGACATAAACATGAATCCTTCAGTTAGTCCAGTATTGAAGCGTAACACTCGCCGGTGATGCTTCTGCCCTTCTGGAGGTAGTCCACGAGCACCACACCATGAGAATCCTATGACTTTTCCTGCAGATGGAACTGTTTTTGCTTTCTTTGGTGCATTTTCACTTGTTGCCATCCGCTGTTTGGCGGTTGCTTCATCTCTGACATGTACTAATGAATAATTTTTCATCTACTGTTATGAAAAGTCGGAGAAACTTGCATGAACTACATTTAAACAGCTTAAACACTCTTCTAAAATGTTCAACATAATGCGTTTTTTGGTTCTATTGTTAACAAACAAGACACCCATCAAGCGGAAAGTTTTCTCACACCCAAAACGTAGCGTAAAAGGTAGTGGACACGACATATCGAGGCCTTTGCAATGTCAACCAGCTTGGGTACCTTCAATCGGCGATAACTGAGTAGGGTATTGTAAATTTTCGTCACAACCTCATCGGTAGCAGCACTTTGGAACGCCCTGGGTGCTCATTATCTTGAATGGATGTACGACCAGACTTAAATTCAGCAGTCCACTTTTTAACCGTCGAAAACGAAGATGAAAAATCCTTTAATGTGGAATGTAACTACTTTGGGGTTAAATCTTTCAAAATGAAGTACATTATCACAGCTCGCACTTAAGTTTATCTATTTTGTAGAAAATGATAACACTACTTTGTTTACAAGATGGTCACAAACAAGTGACTACGCTTACGCGTCTGAAACTTTACAGCGCACCATCTAAAGGACGATATTAACAACTATCATAGTAATTTGGCCATCTTCACGACATCTCTGAGTCAGGCCGAAAACTTTTAGAGCGCCTTTAGTAAATTAATAGCAGTTTTATTGTTGTATCTCATGCAATAAGAAGATGAAGGATATTTTACTGGAGTACATATTCTCGTATATAAAGTAATCGATTATTTTATTGCATTGTTTTGCGATTATACCAATAATCGAATGAGTTTAATCGGACTAAAATCAATCGATTATTCCATAATTATTTCAAACAGAAAGTCATAAAACACCACTACCCTTGGAACTACAAACGCATTAAAAAATGAAGCTTTGCATTTTTTTCACTCCATTCTTCATTTTTATGAAGATAAAACCGCTAAGTCAGACATTTTCAGTTTAAAAGAAAAAGGTGGTTGGAAAACTCGTAAAAGTTTGTGAAACACAGCCTTAAATAATCCAATCTTGTAATACATTTCACAAAATTAGAAAAGAACATTTTATGCTGAAAACTCTCGGGGTCAACTCAATTAAGTTTGAGACCATCAGGGAAAGTTTTAAATTGTATTTGGAGCCGTTGATTATATAAGCCCAACTCCTGCAAGGGCTTTGTGCATTAACTTTTCAGGGTTGGAAACTCCGATATTTGCTGTCTTACTATCAAAACGGAGGCGGGGGTGTAGGTCGGAAGGGGGAGAATTTAGAATAATGAAAGAAGAGCATAAAAACCGCCCCCCCCCTTCTCCGGATGTACGAGTGCCAAGGAAGAAGGATAGAGATAAATGAAGCACGTTGAGTTGATGGAAAACTTGCACAAGAAAACAATAGCAGAGGGTAGGTGGAAACTTGTCTCCCTCCCTGCGCGTAACAACACATGTAACAAAGAAAGGAGGGGGATAGTACCTGGCGGCGCTCACCCCAACCCCTCTACGCTTCGTGCCCGTATTTTATCTTAATTAAAATAATGATGATGAATTATTTCCACGTTACTGTAAAACTGGCCAAAAAACGACCGCCGATTGCTCTATGGATTTCCAAACAAACGAAATGAATTGATAGATCGGCAGCTGTTTGCTGGACTCAAGTATAGTGATTATTATAATGCGTAAATATAGCTGATGTTTCCGTGATGCAGGGGCAAACACTTGTCTGAAATATGGTTTTATTTGAACGATATGTGACATAATAGACGGCTATTATCAATAGTAAGGTCCAAGACAACGTATACCTTTCGCAAGCGTAGTAATGTTTTTTTCAAATAACTGTCAGGGAGAAGTGAAGGGGGTATCTCATGATCATTTTTATTACTGTGTAGGCTATCCTTAAGCTCTATTCAGTTGCTTAGCCTGTCCTCTTCTGATATTTTGTAAAACTTATGCCCAACATTTAGAAGATATGATTTAAATGCACCGCTCTAAAAATTAGAGTAACACAGGTTTATAAAGATTGACGCAATTTAATTTTTGACAGTTTGAAATTAATGATTGAAGAATATGTGTAAATTTAGAATAAGCATTCTAACAAACTTTTATTTCACAACATTAGAAACAAGAACAAATTATTGATACAGAAAGAAAAGTGGAAGTACAAGGTTACATTGTTTAGTAATGAATGTTTCCATGGTTATTTCAACACCCAGTACCTGGTGTGTCCTCCATGAGCTGCGATGATTTCATAGCACCTACGTGGCATGTTTCGCACCAGTCTGTTAATCAAAATTTGTGTGGTTCTCTCCCATTCTCCAGTGAGTGCATTTGCGAGTTTGTGGCACAGTAGGGCGCTCGCGAACAAGTTTTTCCAGCTTATCCCACAGATGCAAGCAAACCAGTCCATCGTCCGAATTTCGACATTTTTGCATTCTTAGGTATTCCACGCTGTATGAGATTTAGCATTTTCATGCATGAGAGGAAAATTAGGGCCGACTTCATAAGCAAAGAGTACAGCATGTTGAAGGATGTCATTAACGTAAACATCAGCATTCATGCGCTGTGGGACAACAACAAGCTCTTCCGATACTCAATAGTAATACCAGCCCAAACTGTCTCCAAATCTGTCACGTTCAATAATGGTGGCTGGAGCAAGACGTGCACCAGAATGTCTCCATACACGTGTACGACCATCACAACTCGTCAATCGAAATCTTGACTCGTCTATGAAGAGAACAGCCTTCCATTGGTGGAGTTGTCAGTTGAGATGATTCTGAGCAAATCTCAGCCGGGTTTCCTTGTGCTGACGTGTCAAACGAGGGGCTTGAAAGAGGATTCTAGATCTCAACCCTGCATTTCTCAGTTTGATAACAAATCACCATTCCATTTATTGTTTGTACATCATTTTGTAGATATCTGGCTGTAGATTTGCGTCTGCGCAAAGCTGATAGGGCAGATATATATCCTGTTCCTGTGTTGTCTTCTTCTTATGCCCTTGTCTGACCGCTTCTTGTATCCACTTATCTCTCTAATTTACCTTCAAACCCTCTGGTTGACAGAAGCGCGGACATGAACAATCCTGGAGACAGAGCTAATGAAATGATCATCTTCAATCCACGCAACTGCTTCGCGTCGGATTTTTCATTCGAATGTCTCCTTGCCTCAGAGTACAAAATAATTTCCTACCACAGATTGCTGTTAAAGCCGTTTATAAAAAAAAAGTAAAAGAACATTCACTTTGATTTCATCAGTTCTTGAAACTTCACTAATTTATTCAGAAAAAACTAACAAATCCTAGAAGATCTTTATTCTAATTTTAAACAATACTTCAAAACATAACATCTGATTGTCAAAAATTACATTGTATCAACATTTATTTTGGGGCTATCATTTAAGCACGTGCTCCTCCAGTTTTTTAAAGCAGTGTTTTTATATTTCATTATTTTAGTTGTATTGTGTAATAAGAAATTCTTTAATTTCATCAGTAAATGACACTTACTAATAACTTTTTTAAAACTCATTCTTAGCTGTCTCAATCATATTTCAGAAAGGGACGTTAAAAACTCAGTGAAACGCCATTTCAACAGTGATTATGTGTGTATAGAAAAAAAAAACAACTGTAGGAATGAACTTATATACTAGATGATTTAAGATTGCGTCATGCAAAATGAACTATTTTTAAATATTGCAGTAATTTAACAATCGCGCATAGGTGCCGAGAAGGCAAGAGGGCATGTGGCCCCGAGAAACTTTCGCCTGGGAAAAATTGTCTATCTATTGCAAAGTAACTTTTTTTTAAGATACTTAGAGAGAAAAGAACGCATTTTACATGCGGCGGTTTCGTTTGCTGAGTTGCAGAAGCTCAAATTAGTGGCAATCAGAATGCTTTCTTCCGCAGCGCGGGGTTTTTCCTAAGAGTGAGATCCCACCTTGTCGCGCCGTGGAGCGAATATCAAGCCTGCTTGCTTACTTGTTGACCTTGTTGACTGTCGCAGTTGCAGCGTAGCTGTTCCCGGGTGTGTGTTGTATTGTCTGTTTCTTAATTCGACAGTATATGCCTCGCGTGTTTAAACGGCACAGCGTGTCTTTACGTACGATTCATGTGTGTTAACTTAGTTAGCAGGTGAAATTCAAAGACTCCCGGGTGTAGACGCTCCAGATCGTAAAACAGTTCATAATCTGTATAATAAATGTCAGGAAACTGAAAGTGTCCAGGCTTAGAACCCCCCCCCCCCAAAGCAGGGTAGGAGTCTAACTGAAGAAAATTTACATAACATTGGTAATAGTTTAGATTTTGAAAATTCCTCTAGAAAATCTCTTCATCGTCTTATACAAATGGGAATTTCACATGGGTCTATGCAAAAGGCTACTACATTTAACAACCCGCGATTATCATCTCCGAGGTAAATTAAAAAAAAATATCGTATACAAGATAAACCCGCACACCATACAAGAACTCAAAGATAATACTCGTCAGGCAATTGTCCCGATTTCTCAAAATGAACTACAGCGGATGATGAATAATTTCCTAAAGAAATGCCAAAAAAAATATGGAGATTGAAGGTGGGGAGTTTCAACGCCTCAGTTGATAATTTTTTTAAGTAATGAGTCTATCATTTTTGTTTGTGTATTGCTATATGGTTTATTTATTTTATTTGTTTTACCCTCCCGATAATCATCAAGACCCGGTGGCCGGCTAACCGGCTAACGAGCGTCGCACTCAACCATCGGAAAAACACTCCGGAGGAAGACAAAACTGATCACACGGTATAATGTACAATTTTTATACTAGCGATTACAGTCACAGGAAACAATTCACCTGCAGAAGTAGACGTTTAAATAAGGTTGGATGTTTCTAGAAAGTAAGGTATCTTTATTAACTATGCTTTATTAAGTATAATACCAAATTTTGATATATTTATGTTTTGTTTTACAAATTAATAATGCAGTTTAAGAGATAAAAGAACACCGCTTTTCTCAGGATTCTGATCAATGAGCTGAATTATGTACTGCATTAGTACGTAAGTCAGTTTCAAAGTAGAAAAACGCGAAAGAAGGCGAAAGAGGCGGCAAAAATAGAATGACTTATGTAGGTGGAAGGATATGTGAGGTGCAGGAGGAACAGACGGTCTTTGTCATGCGGCAGTGACCACATGAAAGCTGAAAGCAGGAGATATTGTAGGGGGTTACACATTTAAAGCAAGGGTTTAATGTATAAATTTGCTCAAAGTAGTGGAGCGTGTGTTATATAGCAACGCGCACACGCCCAGATTCTCACGGCATTAGCTCATCACGGAATAATATGCCGTTGTCATGGAAACTAATTCCAGAGAGTGACCTACTCGCGTTGTAGCTTGGACATGTCTAATTTTCTCACACTAAGCGGCGATCGTGAGGTTAGGCTGGTGTCCGTGTACTTAGCGTATCGTATGAATTTTATATTGATTTCCAGGAAAACTTTAACATTTCCTTGTAATTTAAACTGACAAGCGCGATACCCAGGTAAACGTTAAGGGTTTCCTTCCGGTATATTTAGATACTGATAAAATACACGGGGTTTTATAATTGAATTTTATTGAAACATAAAACGTTTCTTCAAAGTATATTTAAATCCTGGGGCACAATTTGCGATTTTGCAATGGGGTAACCTTTGGGACTTAGTTCGAGCTTGGTACACACGATTTACGGGGAAACGGTAACATTTTCCTATGATACAAAAAATTCTGGTAATGTTTGGCATTTGCGTGAATTCCAGGAAAACTTAAAAAAAACTTTTTCACTTACACATGTAGAGCCTGAGGTATTATTTACGATTTAAAATCGGTACATGTCAATTCCTATATTATTCCTATGATATATTTATATACTGATATTTGGAATTTGAAATTTATAAACTTGAATACCAGAAAGAAACTTTAAAATTTTCTTAGTGATAAATTTAGATCCGGCAGTAATGTTTAGGAATTTAAATTCGTACATTTGAATATCGAGGAAATTTTAAAATTTTCCTGATAATACATATAGATGCTGAGATAATATTTAAGATTTAAAATTGGTACAGCTGAATTCCAGGGAAAATGTTAAACATATCCTATTTCCTAATTGATTGGGATTTAAAATTGGCACATTTGAATTTCTGGGGGAACTCATTAAACTTTTCTTGACAATAAAGTTCGATTCTGAGGAAAACAGTGGGCTTTGAAATTGATACACGTGAATTCCAGGGAAGTATTAAATCTTTTTCCAAGATACATATAGGTCCTGAGGTAATATTTAGGATTATTGGTACATCCAAATTCAAGGGCAGTTTTAAACTTATCCTGTGCTGCATGTATTTCTTGAGTTGAGATAATGTTTAGGATTTAAAATTGGTACATCTGCATTCTAGGGATGATACATATAGGTCCTGGGGTAATACCTGGAAATTAAAAAAAAAAAAAAAAAAATTATGATGATAAATTTTAATTCTGAAGTTATGTTTGGAATTTGAAACTGTTATACCTGAACACCAGGGAATTTTCCCATTGATACATATAGATCGTGAAGCAATGTTTACCATTTAAAATTAATATAACGAATTAATATATACGAATAACATGGAAATTTTAAAATTTTCCTAATTATACTTATAGATCCTGGGATTTAAAATTTTTTCCTGATGATATGCATTGATGCTGAGGCAATATTTAGAATTTAAGATCGGCGTTATTCATTGCAGTTAGCTTTTAAACTTTTCCAACGATTCCTATAGATCTTGAGGTAATGCTTGATTTTAAATTTTTACACCAAACACCAGTAGTTTCAAGTTTACCTATCCATAAATACGGATCTTGAGATTTGTAATTGAAACATCTGTATATATCTTTCCCTGATTATACATTTAGATCCTGAGGTATTGTTTGAGATTTGAATTTGGTGTACCAGAATTATAGGAAAAAGCAAAATTTTCCCCATGTGTTTAGAGCCTGGGGTAATATTTAGTCTTCTATATTGGTACATCTGAACTCAAGCTTGCCATTGCTATGTACTGGGGAAATGTTTGGACATTTTGGTTAAATTGAAATCCATGGACATACCTCATTTCCTTAGGATATTATATCAAGATCCAAGAGTTATATTTATGATTTTATGTCGCAATAGTAATACGAATTTGAACAATTCTTAAGGTTACAATTTTTATATTTTATGCTTACACTTCGTAAATCAATGAAAAAATGGTAGATATGATTCCAGTGGTACTCAAGAATGTATCCAAGACATATCGAACTGTTGAGGATTACACAGAACGTATATACGAGGGCAGGTCCATAAGTTTCCGGCCCTGCCTTCACAAAACACTTATCTGGTGTCATACTTTATCTATTAAGTAAATAATTGCAGCTGTAACTGTGTTCAGTTGTTCAGATATAGTTGCATAAAGAAGGCTATGTGTAGACGATTTTACAAGTTCAAAATGGACTGTCCAGCTGTTATTAAGTTCTTCACAATAGAAGGACTCACTCCAAATGAAATGAAACAGCGATTGGAGGGTGTATATGGGGAAGCATCCCCCTCATATTCTACAGTAAAAGAATGGGCCAAACTTTTTCGAATGGGTTGAGAAAGCATTGAAGACGATGAGCATGCAGATCAGCCCTTGGAGGTGCTCACTCCTGAAAACATCGCTCTCGTGGAAGGAGAAATTATGGAAGACCGGCGGCTCAAAGTTACAGAAATAGCAGCAAGGTTGAGGCTTTCTAAAACAACAGTCCTTCGAATTATTCATGAACATTTAAACATGAATAAGGTTAGTGCCTAGACTTCTTTCTTCAATCTAAAAGCAGCAACGAGTCATCTGTTGTCAGGCATTTTTGGAGTTCTGCCGTGGCAATGAGAGAGAAGTTGTGTAAACCATTGTTACAGGAGATGAAACTATTGTCCTCTACTATGATCCCGTGTCTGAAAGAGAATCAATGGAGTGGCAGGCGTGAACCTGGCGAAGAACCGCCTCTAAAGGCCAAGGTCACTCGTCAACCAAGAAGATCATGGCCACAATCTTTTGGGGCTGTGAAGGAATACTCTTCATTGACTTCAAGGAGAGGAACACCACAGCAAATGGGGAGTACTATGCTGGCCTACTACACAGACTACGTACTTCCATCAAAGAGAAATGGCGAGGAAAGCTGAGTGGTGGTGTGCGCCTTCTGCACGACAACTCGCCTGTGCACACAGCTCTTGTTACAAAGGAAGCTGTGAAGAAATGTGGCTTCAAGGAGATCGACCATGTACCCTACAGCTCAGATATAGCTCTCAGCGACTATTTCCTCTTCTCAAAACTCAAGAAGGACTTTCGAGGAAGGAAATTTAAGTGTGACGAAGAAGTGATGGGTGCTGTTTATGCCCATTGCCCATTTATCTGACAAGACTACTATTTTGGGGAGGGGGATTGAAATGTTATTTCAAACATGTGAGAAGTGTATTGCAATAAAGGGTAACTATATTGAAAAGTGAAATACAGTTTTTGTCTTTATCATACCTAGAAAATGGTTAGGCCGGAAACTTATGGATCTACCCTCACATATTGTAATTTCTATCTATCTACTTCACCGCACAGTTCAGCAAAGAATCACAACTTATCAACAGCTCGAAATAAGCTGCTTCACCGTTCAATAAAATCTGAAAGAATGCAATACGGTTTTTTTTTAATTAGGTGGTAAACGCGGAACAACTCCCTCTTTATGCAGGTAGGGAGTTAGCAATGACTTTAATTAAGAGCAGATGTTGATTTTTCATCTGGTAGGTTAAGCTCCTTCTATTTGCAAACCATTTAGAAACATTCATAAAGGTACACGTTAATTAGGTAGTAGCAGCTGTACTCCAGGGCATTCATTTAGTGTTTAAACCTTGCGCAACGATTCCTGTTAATTATTACTTGGTGAACACGAAGCTAAAGACAAGGGAAATAATGCGAAGCGATGATTTAGTCCCTTCTTCTTTTACGAAACCCTGACGTTTATCATTTTATGCCCTTACTGGCACCTGAGGTTCAGAGAAAATATTCAGGAATATTGATTTTAAGTCCATACTATAAAATTGTTCAATAAAAATTATTATACTTATTACAGGCGTAATTTTTCGCGCTAAACTTTAACTTTGCAATATTTGTTAGCTTAAATCTTAATATAACTGTGGTACTAATTTCATTGTAATCACTGTGAGAGGTGTGCAAATTGAGAATATTCAGTTCCGTCTACAGTAAAATATACGGAACATTCGACGAGTAATATAATGGTCTAACATTCTGCTTTCGTTTCAACTATAGCACAGATTGAAGAAGGTATAAAATACTTTAAGAGAGCAGGCTCAATTTCAAAGAAAGATGGACCCAGTGGTTGTGTAACGGAGGAATACATCAAAGTGAGAGAGGATTGTTGAATAACATTAAGAATACTTTCAGCAAATCTGAAAATTTCACTGGGTGTAACCCAGACGTTGGTAACCGAAAAGTTGCACATGAGATGTGTTTGTGCTCGGTGGGCTCGAAAACTGCTAATTCCCAAACCAAAGGACGTTAGCCTGCAGTTGTAGATGATGTTACAGGAAGGTGTAACACTTTCACACATGAAAGTAAAAATTGGATAATGAACAGAGCAGAAAGGCGCTACCTAAAAAGTATATAAAGATACGAAGAAAAGTTAGATCAACGATACTATAACTTCACTATACATTCAGTTTGACACGATTTTGCTAACCTTCAAAATAAACGCGATTATATTATGACATCTGTATTTGAACCAAATCTTTGTGCATCGAGCCACTTCTTTAGATGTGTTTGCGGGTGCGTTATATCGTTGGTAAAGTACATTTTCTTTGACATATAGAGACATTCGCATTTAAATGTAGTCTTTAAATGCTCCAGCAATGCTGCATAATCTCTCCGTTGATGGTTTTGCCTTCTTCTACAGAGTCAATGAGTATAAAACCGTGTAAATCAAAGAAAACAGTAGTAATTAGTTATTCCGGAGATGGAAGAAGACATTTGGCCTTCTTCGAGATCGATTAAAACACGATTGGAGGAACATCAGCGACATCTTCGCCTTAATCAACCTGAACGATATGCGGTAGCAGAGTATGCCATGGCACACACTTTAATAAAGTAGAAATGGTTGCCAGAACACAAGACTTTTTCAATCTAACGAGGAGGGAGGCATTGGAAATACAACATTCAAACAATGTTAACAGAGGCGGCGGATATCACGTAAGTAACACATGGAGACCGTTCTTAAAAACAAACGACTACTACTCTCCCATTCCCCATTCCTCCTCTCCACTTCCGTCATATATTAATATCAATCGATCTTTAAATACCAGACAGAGACGGATCAGTGCTGTCATGTTTTAGCACTCAGGAGTCGTTCACCGTCCACTGATGATGCCAACCGCAGTAGTTGGTGAAAGCTATGGTAGCATATTAAACCATGGACCATGGCAAAACAACCAGGAAGATTTTAACTGTTTTAATTAAACACTGGTTGTGAAAGTCAAAGAGGTATTAAAAATGGTTGGTAGCACTGATTAGCTCTGACCTGAACAAGACGCTTAAATTTTGCGTTAAACTTCGTAAAGACTCATAAGATGATAAAATAAGTTTGTGGAGATTATTTCATTTAAGTGACGTCACCATAAAATCAATCAACAAATTGAAACAACATTTTGAATTTTGACCAACCACAGCCCGATAATGCAGTGAAATAATCGAAAAGTTTCACCAAATCCATTTTTCATGCGAAGTAAATTTGTCCTCTGGTCTATACACCCAACTACAATTCATGAGCACGCAAATTGTACATAACTTAATGTGTATTCAAAAAAACAATCGTTTCTCGGTATTCAGCCATGAAATCATTTTATAAATTATGTAACAATGCCTTCATAAGTAACCACGTATTTTAATAAATACGTTGTTCAGAATGGTAAAATGTTATCTCTGTTTTGATTTTCCCAGTTGGTATTAGTAAATCGAACAGTAGCAACTATTAACAGTCCAATTTCGTCTATTTCATTCTCACGGTCTCTGAATAGGTAAATATTCATAAGTAACTATAGCATTTTATACAACTGTTAATATTCCGTGCGTGAATTTCAAATATATATATTACTTTTATTCTTATTCTATTCATGAAATAGCTCTAAACCCGTATTTAGCTCTTCTCTATTGGCATTACTTACAGTGACATTCGTCTGTTGCAAGATGACTTGAAAAGGTTTATTCATAATACAAATATACAATTATTACAATATTATAAGCCAAGTTTAGAGAATTATATTTACATTATTATTTTATCGTGAAATAGTCCTAATAAATATTACTCGAGGGTCTATCTTAGCTTTCCACTACGTTCGTGAATTTATCGACAAACTCAGACTCTCTTACATGTGATAACTGTTAAGTTATATTCAGTGCTATGCGGTTTAAGTACATTTGGTAGAGATTTTGGAAGGGATTTTTTTTTTGACTTTATGCATTATATGATACTATATAGTTCACAGATTACGCCCACAAATAGTTTTTGTGTACTTGCAGAGATTTAAATGGATTTAAACAGATATTTAAATATGGCGGCCTGGCCACTACGCTGCTTTCAGATTTTGAGCCAAAAAGTAACTTTTGGTTTTATGCAAAAATGAAACTACATAGATTACACACATATATAATTTTTATTTGTTTGGGGAATTTAAATTGTTTAAATTACAATTTAAATATAGCTATGCATTCTTTAGTGCACGTGCAAAACATATTGCTCTATATAGCTGGTGAAAGCTTTTTAACTTATGCACGAAAGTTCTGAAAAAAAATATTGTTTGAAATTGGCATAAAATAATAACATTATAAGTAAATATTTTAAAAAATTCAACGTTTTCCTTAAATTACACATGAATTATTTCACTAGTAATGTTAAGTAATATGTTTTCAAACTTATTTTAAAATCTCATTATGCTGCAATTAATAGTTTATGTGAAAAGTGCACCTAAAGCAATAAAAATGCTAAAAATCAATATTTTTTTTCAGATTTATGAAAATAAATATAAAATAATAAAAATTAAGTTTAACCAAAATTTAAAAACAGTTTATAATTTAGAAATAAGCTTGATATGTGGTAAATTTTTATATTGATAGATTTTATAGTTTTTCAGAAAATTCAACCTGAATTCTGTTGAGGTTCAGCACGAAAATTGTTCATTATGTCTCTAGTATGTGTCCCTAAAAGTAGTTCGAATTGACGTCCCGGGATCCGAACGCCCATCCGCATTAGTGAAATCATCCATGAAACTCGAGGCTTGACTGTTGGAGAAATTACGTGGGGTCATGTAATGAAATCATGACAGTGAGCTTTGTGTTGACACAAGAACAGAAAAACAATTGCATCGCGATCCAAGATGCAGATGTAACTCATATGCATGGAGTAATCACTGGAGATGTGCTTTCGATGTTGAGACCAAAGTCCAATCATTTCAGGGGGTTAGAAGATCCGAAGCTCTTCAAAGTGTCAAAGTGCCGTTTTCTTCGACATTAGACATCCATCACGGAGGGTCAAAATGTGAATCTCTAGTATTACCAACGTCTTCCAGAAAACGTGAGTGTAGGCGTGGGCTGTAAAGGAAAAATTCATGGACCCTTGAAACACGATAAAGCTTCAGTGCATTTAACCATCACTGCTTATTCGCGACTATTTTTCTTCCTCACCCTCCATACTCTCCTGAATTAGCCCCTGCGAACTTATTTATAAAGGTGAAATTCACAATGAAAGGATGAACAATGGAACTTGTTGCGACAATAAACTCAGCAGACAGAACTTCATAATATCAAACGCCTATCCGGACTGCTTTCAAAAGCTCAAGTTGGGAGAGGTAGGTAAGCCCAATTTTTTTTTAATTTTTATATCAGGTCGAGACTTTTTGGAATTATCCTTTCACAAATCATAATTTTCGTAAAAGTTTTATAACTACGAATGCTACTTGTGGCATGTACTGGCTGCAAATAAATTCTTAGAATTGACGCGATAGTACATGAGGAAGAAAACTGGCATTTTCCACTCACTCGGTTATGAACACCAATATCCCAAAACACGATTGGATTGATCGAGAATACAGAGATGGGATGGAGTTGGCAGGGGGCAAGAAGAGATTAGAACAAAGGGCAATGGAAACAAAGGGCGGGCTCCTCCACGGTGAAAGAAACATACAAAAGGGAGGGCGAGGTAAGAGGCAGACAATGGAGACAAGCATACCCTCAGGCTAGCGAGTCAGTCGCAGTGCTGTGCTAACAATATCACCAGCACAGTACCATGATGCTTTCTTATTAAAATAAGTTGAAAATCCAATCCAGTAGTGCAGATAACACCGATCTTCAAAATTCAGTTTTTTATTTGTCACAAGAAATGAATAAGGCGAATGTATGTAAATTACAGTATGTTTACATATTCCTTCCACTCATCAGACAGCATTTTTGTTTTTTAGAAAACGTCACATTATTATAGAGCGAAAACCCAATTAATAAATAGTTAGTAGTTCTTATAACGAACTGCGACCAAGTTCATTGGTAGACATCGCTTGGCTGTGTAGCCCCGAAAATGAAGCGCGCACCGTACATCCAATTTAGGCTACCACGAAAATACCGTTGAAAAAAAAAAAGCGTGACAGTTTCCTTGATTGTTAACTGGGAACCAAGCCATATATGCACCGAAGATAAAGCGCGCGCCGTACGTTCAATTCAAGTCACTATAAAAAAAAAGTTGATGGTTGCCTTGACTGTTAACTATGAACGAAGCCGTATATGCACCGATGCTGAAGCGCGCAGCGTACGTTCAATTGAAGTCACTATAAAAATACCGCTGAAGAAGGAGAAAGTCATTACTGGAGAATTCCATATATCACTTTTAGAGAAACTAAAGACAGAGATCTCGTAAAACGTCCGAGAATGGCCAAAAAAGAAGGCGTTGTTTCACCATAAAAAATGCGCTGGTGCTTTCAAGCCGCGTCGCTCAGGACAAATTGACCAAACTACTGTTTGAAATTCTTCCGCATCCGCCCTATTCACCTGATCTCGCTTCCCCAGATATGTTTCCGAAGCTCGAAACGTTGCTACCAATTTAAGTCAAAGAGGTATACAGGAGGTATTTCAAATAGCTGAAGAAACCCATTTCCACGAGAGAATAACGAACACGGAAAAACAGAATAAGTGCACTGAACTTTGAGGGCGCTGTGTCGAAAAAATAAAGCACGTTGAAAGATTGAACTTGCTCTCTTTAATATCAAACCACCCTCAAGCTCTAAGCACAAACTTCTTAGGATTGCGTGCAAACGTCTCCCGCATTGACAGGTTGTTTACCTGAACGGTCTTTCCTTTGATCATACCATGCATCCCTGCTGTACACAATCCCTGTAACATTTCACAATCGCCTTGCCACTTGACCTCTGATGTTAAAACTGCCGTCTAAACTTCAACAACACTCCTGTGGGGTCGCCGTTAACTCACTAATGCAGGATTTCAACTGAACCATACAATTTGCTTCAATCAGACAATGTAACAAGTGACAAGCCAATGAGTGGCAACCAATACAGTGTGTTTTTCTTTGTTTACGGGGACATCTATTATTTCCATCGGCATCAGTATATAAGCAAGTTTCGTAATATAGTTAGAAACTATGAGATTTTATAATCATGAAGTGTTTCTGTGGACTGTTATTAAATGATTTATTATAAAGCTGGACAAACCATTTTTACTTTTCTGGTGCTATCGTCTTCTTTATTTAGTAAGCTCTGAAATTAGTAAATGTTCATATATACCGCAAGCCCAGTGCACCTATAATTAGCTATTTATGGACTATCACTACTGTAAGTAATTCATCAATTTTTCTAAATATTCTCTCGATACTAAAGAACAGCCAAGCTTCTTTGGAGATGGCAATAATCTGCTCCTCATAATTTAAATGTTTTTTTTTTTTAATTTGGTTTATTAATGGACGCTCTTTAACATTTCAGGCCATCAGCCTCCCATTCATTTCAGGGCGTGAAACGGCCGATAAATTTTGCTCAGAGGCCTCTTCTTTCAGACTTGAGGTTCTTTTTCGTGCCGTAAACGCACGAAACGGGACCCACGGCTTTACTTCCCTTTCGAAGGAAGCCATACTTAGGAATTTTATATCAGAAAAACATTTTTTGACCGTGACCGGAATTGAACCCGCGATCTTGGGTCTACGAGGCTAGGTATGGCGCTTCGTAGGATGCAAGAACTTCTTCCAGTCTCATAAACTGGTGGCCCTTCAGTTTGAAACAAGAGTCAGATCTGGACTGTATGGTGGGTATCATGCCAGTGTCGCTTTTGATTCTTGCAGAAATTTCGTTGTTTCACGGCGGTGTGCGCAGAGGTATTGTCATGGTGAAGCAACAATCCTCGCACCACTTTGGTCTTCTCTCTCTCTCTCTCTCTCTCTCTCTCTCTCTTACACACACACACACACACACACACACACACACACACACAGTTTGTTAACGATCTAGTGGCCGCAAATTTGGCTTTATCTCAACGAAACTCGATATCATCAATTAACAAAAAGCGATTCATCGAGTTTGTCAACCAGCAAAATTGGACCATTAGGAGGAATTAACCTAAAGCTCTAGCGGCCGCAATTTTTTTCCTGAACGAAACTCGGCATATGCAATTAATTATAAATAAAAAAAGACCTGAAAATGAGCGAAAACAGACTATTATGAATATTACCTGAAACCTAAAATTAAAAAAAAATATTTTTTTTTTTGCAATGAATCTCGTTATATACCATTTAAATGTGACAAGGAAAATAATTTCTGAAATTGGGGGAAATAGCACCATTAGGATTAGGGGGTATACCTGAAAACAGAACTTTTGTAATCGCCGAAGACGGTGATTAAGGTGGCCCGAGGAGTGACGTGGCATAAGGAAGGATTGTTATTATTAGCAGTAAAATTGGGTATTCCCGCCAAGCGATATACTTAGCAGCATGTGAAACAGTATCGGAGGAATAATTTGCGCATGCGCATGGACAAATAATCGGGCTTAATAAGCGAATTCCTAAACAAGTTGAATTTGTGAAGGTTATTACAGATAGCTAGAGCAGAGAATGCAGTAAAAAACAACTAACACTAAATGAAGATATACATATGTGTTTAAGTAAAAACCTAACGTTCAGGCTTTAAAGGTACTTTCTTTTCTCGTATCATTATTATTTTATTTCCGTGTTACATTGTTAGCTTAACGTTTTCAATTTACTCAGCTGTATAACAACTAAAACACAATGTGATTAATATTTAAGCTACATAGTTAATTTTAGACGTACGGTTGCTTGTTTTTCTGTGTTCCAAAACCGTTGTGTTCTCTCCACCTGCATTTATTGTACACTTTACACTACCAAGGTAGATAGAGTGCATTCCTCCAGTATCTCCTTGAATTCTGCTTTTCCCGCTGCCGTTCGGTACTGAAGCCGTAGGATGGCGGCTGTCTGTACGATTAATTGTCCATGCGCATGCGCAGAATATTACCCTCATACTCTTTCACATGATATCGAGTTCATGCTTGGCGTGAATACCCAATTATTAATGCTGACTATGACAATCCCCCCTTAGGACACATCGGCTTTCGGGCCAGCTTAATCGACATCCTTGGCAATTACGAGAATTCGGTTTTCAAATATACCCCCACTCCCAATGGTCCTGATTTTCAAAAACTAATTTTATATATTTTAAGTACGTGGTTTATACAGAGTTTCGTTGCAATTTTTTTTTAAAATGGGTTTCAAGTAAACCCCACTCATAATAATCAAGTTATTATTTTATTTCAGTGACATATGCTGAGTTCAATTTTGCTAGTTAATGAACTCGAAAAGTTTGTTAATTCACCGTTATATTTGAGTTTCGTTGAGGGAAAAAAAAAAAAAAAAAAAAAACATGCGTCTGCTAGAGCGCTAACAGACACGTCATTTTTGGTGCCTAGAAAGTAGGATCGATAGAAATTCGAAGTAATGTTTCAAAAATCTTTTCACGAGCACAACCGCAATTCCTTCAGAATTCGCTAAAAACTTCTACAAAAAATATACTTCCGAGGGCTAAGATTATTATCGATTCCGACCGAGAAAGTTTGCTATCTTTTCTTAACAATGTATTGGATGTAAGAGTACAGGAAACTTTCGCTGTTTTATGATGCGGAAAAAGCATGGCCTCCTGGTTTCTCCTTCACTTAAGGCTTCCATTATCTTATTCGACAAATTCATTAATCATTTCGCGACCTTCTCTTGTTGACCGACGCGGTGCCGCTTCTTTACACATATTAAAAGCAAGCCCACCCCTTCGTCATTAATCATGCCTTTATTGACGTTGCTAAAATATAGAAATTTTCTTAAAGACCTTCGCCAAATAGACTCTCCTAAAGGCTACCGCTTTGTTTATTTGCTTTAACTTAAAGGTTGCGATAATCAAAATCATCAGCATTCAATAAAAATGTAGATATCGTTGCGACAAACAATTTACTGTATTATCAATTTCATAAACTGTAAATCCTACAGCACAAGAATACTGTATCGAATTCTGCGCGTAAATGTCACGAAAGTGGGTTGATATCTTGCTGGTAAGAAAAATATGAAAGACCTAAGGTAATAAATGACGTCACTGTTGCCGAAGTGCTTAATACAAATAATAAAACTCGATAGCTGTTAGCTCAATATGTAATACACACATGGTACTCGTTCCATTGTGTCATTTCCGGTTCCCGCCCTATGAGAGAATGTGCAAGTTGAAACATGTTAAGTTCCGCCTTCAGCAAAAATAGAGGTGATACGCGACGAACAATATACTGCTCTGGAATTCTGTTTTCATCTCAAAAAACTTCAGCTGAAACCTGTGCAATGTTACAGCAGACCTATTGACTGTTTGTTCTCCCTATAGCACAGCTCGAAAATGTTCTGAAGTATTTAAAGAGGAGAGGCAATCAGTTTCAAAGGAAGGTGTCCTCGGTTTGTGCTCTAACAGAAGAAAACATCAGCACCACTGCTGTCATTGTGAGAGAGGATCGTATTAAAAACATTCAGAAATTCTTGAGCACGACCCAAACGCTGGTTTGTGCACGCGTTCCAAGACTGCTGATTTTCGAACAAAAGTAATTTCGAGTGCAGTAATGAATGCAGTTGATGATTTTATAGTAAGATGCGGAGTTTATTTCAAAGGTAATCACTGTTGATGAAACTTAGCTACACCATTTCCATCCTGAGAGCAAACAGCAAAGCTCTGTGATCACTAACAGTTTTGTTATTCAAGGAATGGTTTACCAGCATGTCATACCTACTATATACACGACTGTAACTGGGCATTGCTACAGAGATGTCCTGAAAACTCTGTAAGACCATATCACACAGCTTCAAAAGTGCCACAAGCTCGATACTGCACCACGATAATGCACGGCCGCACGTCGCAAATGTTGTTGCTGAATATCTCACATATTCCTCCTTATTGACTAAATTCAGTGCAACACGAGTTTTCCTTTTTCCAAAATTGAAGAAACACCTTCGTGAGAGGCATTTTCTATCACCACAAGCAGTATTTCTTTAATAGTGTTTAACGCCCTTTTTACCTCTGAGGCACCATAGGCGGTGGGCACTGGTGATGTATGAGACGAAATTATATATTGGGAAAGGATGTTTTTTTTAAGGAAAGAAACGTTCCAGACCTAAGTTTAGGGTACCTCCCCGGCATTTGGCATTTGTGAGGACTGAGGAAAACCTGGAAAAAACCTCAGTATGGGAAGACTGTTCTTGGCGGGATTCGAACCCCAGACCTCCCGCTCACGAGTCCGGGCCTTAAAGACCTCGGCCACCCGTGGGGGTAGAAGCAGTGGTGTAGGCGATTATGAAGATCAAAAAATGTTTTCCGGCATGTCTTTAGGGATTAGTAAAAAGTTGGGAATGGTTTAATTCATCCAACGGGGACTACTTTGAGAAAGATAATCAAAACTATGAGAACGAGTAAAGGTATGTTGTTAAAAAAGTTATGATCATTCTTTATTGAATAACCCTCGAAGGGAGAAACCATTATCATACAATTATGCTAAAAATCTACCCCCTAATCATGACTATGTTGATCACAGTTTGGGAGAACTAACGCTAGAACATCCATTTATATGGCAGAAGGAAACAGGTATATCAGTCTAGTGTGAAACACACTTTCAATGCTAATACAAATCTATGGTAATATCGGATTGTGATTTTGAAATGCTCGCCGCTTCACCCTTAAGAGTTTTATTTTCCTAAAGCGAATAAAAACGCAACCCATACAGAGAGTATTGCAAATCGCAAATACAAAAATATGTATTTTGAGTGCCTCCCAGAGTGATTTGTTTTCCAGAACCCTGCTATTGCTTCCGCTTTCATGTGTTTCCCTCTGATTTTGGAGGATCACAGAGCCAAGTCGGAGGGAACGAGAGTACCGTATGGCATTGGTTACTGGATATATAGAAAGAAAACAGATCTCTGCTTTACCGACCTATTCCTGCTGCATCTTTTTTTTAACGATTCTAATTTCTTTACTAAATATTACCTTTGCAAACACAGTCGCTTGTTTTATTCTTCCCGCTAATATGATTCGTCATGTGAATACATCCCGCCTCTTCTGCTATATTGTTGCATTACTTGCCACATTGTTGCCTTGGAAGATCATTAATTTTTTTTATGGAATCTTCGTAAACTACCGAGGGGGGTCCATTTGAACCCCACATACCATTTTTAAATAATATATCGTAATTTTGTATGATGTGGAATATTTAATGAACATTAAATAAAAAATAAATATTATCTTAACGTTTACTTTCATTGTTTGATATAAAATAAAAGAAAGCATTTCTTTGTATTGCTAATATTTTAATCCCTTTCCATTTTCTTGGTCTTAAGAGTTATTGTTGCATGAACATTTACAGTCTTTAGTTCCTACAGTTTAGACACACTGCTTTCTTTAGTCTTACAGTGATTTGAGCACACAAACTTATGACAATGGTCACGATTAACTTTTATCTTTCTATCTGTCCTCCTTGGATACAGTTGACATCAATTCTTTTCTTTCTGGTGTTTTCTTCAGTGTTTGGGGCTTCTTCTTGAGGAACAACATTTTTCATTGCATCATGTGGGATCACCAAATTTTTTCCAAATTTTAGAAGGAAAAATATTCTAGAATCTAAGCAATTGTTTTCCACGTGGGAATAATCTGCCATATGATGAAAGCATTTAGACCTCCTATATCAATCAAGGTAGGAAAATAACCTATGCCCATCCTCTTCTTGTGCGCTTCAGAGTACTTGTTTAGCATTTCGTCGGTCGGTCCTAATGGTGTAGTGGTAGCCATGCTTGCCTCATAGACCCAAGATCGCGGGTTCAATTCCTTAGGTCTTTTCGGGCGTAAAAATCCTAAGTATGGCTTCCTTTGGGAAGGGAAGTAAAGCCGTGGGTCCTGTGTCGTACATTTACGGCACGAGAAAGAACCTCAAGCCTGAAAGAGAGGCCTCTGAGCAAAATTTGTCGGCCGTTTCACGCCCTGAGTTGAATGGGACGCTGCTGACCTGAGATGTTAAAGAACGTCCGTAAATAAATCAAATTGACAACCGTTTCGTTTATGGTATCCACACCGCTTTAGTGTTGTAGTAACAAGAATTATATCAGGTTTATGGTCCTGGCTTTCATCTCCAGTTTTCATGTTATGATGCTCGGTGTTTATCAAAATTACAGCCTAACACATGATAACATTGTCATTTCATTTATGAAACAAAGAACTGAGGATTCCTCTGGTTTTGTAGTAAATCGGGAAGCATTTCTATCTGCCTTGTTTTGTCTCATGGTTCCACATGATGTACCAGCGGTACAGAAGAGAAAAAGTTGTCAGTAGTCACTCCATATCGTCCTCGAAGAGAGTCTGTCAAATCCAGCACCAGTCGTTGCCCGTCATTCTTTTCACTGATGTTTTCATCTTTCCCGGGGTGTATATGAAGTTTTGACATCTACCACAGCCCAAATTTTTATCCGGTACTTGCCCAGCTTGGGCTTTATATACACACGGAAGGAACATCATCCTCTTGGTTCATCCACAGTAACCTACATGTGATGCAGGATTGTAGTTAAGATTTACAATTACCAACAAACATTTCAAAAATATCTCTTACTGCAGCCAGTTTATCTGTCTTTTTTCGAGCATCCCTGTTTCTTATATCGTCAAATATAATGAAAGGCTGTAACTGCTGAAATCTAACATAGGACTTTGTAGCAAGTAATGTATTCCTCTTGAACATCACATCTGTAGTTCACAGAAAGTGCAAATATTTCTGCCTGACTTCCAATGCATACATTGTGTGTCCATTCTCTTTTCTTATTCAGATTTTTCTCATTCTACAAAACATAAACAGCATTGTGTCGATTTTTGGTGAATTATTCTACAATATTTCTATTGCATTATTATCACAAATAATCTGAATCAACCACTTACAGATTGATGTTTTTAGATGATTTGGGGGCACTGCAATGATATTGTGATACTTTTGTGGGCGAGTTGACCAAACTTTACTACTTGAGTAGCATTATTACACACCTCGTTATGAGTGCTTTTTTCTGAATTACATTCCGGTTCATCTGTAACGTCATCTCGTATTTATAAAGCATTTTCGTCTTCCGACACAACTGAGAAAATATCTCCTTCATCTTCAATGTTAATAAATGGTTATATGCAGAGTTTCGTTGATAAAGAACAAAAATTGCGACCGCTAGAGCGTTAACATACACATATATGCATTTTGCATAGTCATTTTCGGTGCCTAGCAGGTGGGATGCATGGGGATTTGAAGAAAGTTTTCAAAGTAAAAAGGTTAGGGCTACTACCGTCTCCCCTGCTCGCGAGAGACGAGACCGAAAGGCTGTGTAGTGGTTTTTACCTTATTCATCTCCTATTATGTAACAAGTAGTCTAAATGTAAAGTAGGTATAATTGTGTATATCAGTAGTATATACTTAGCAGCATTTTCAAATTAAACTCCTTGAGTGGAGGTAGGGTGCGCCAACATTTTATGTCACCAACCGCCACTGCATTGTCAGTTAATTTAGGGTCGCGTTGTTCTTTCAGTAAGAATCTTTGCAGATAAGTGTCTAACGCTAGAGTTACCCGTTGCGAGAGTGGGAAGTGTTCAATGTTTCCATTAAGATCAGGAGCTTAGCAGCCAAACAGAGTAGGAGGCGTGTAGAGGGGAAGCTCCGCATTGATCAGCTGATGGGATGACGGCTATTAGGCGAGTGTATGGTTTCGAGAGTGGTAAGCTGTGGAACATGAACATTTTGTCTTTTACACTGACCAAACGTAGGAATGATGTAAACTTGCAGAGTTTTATTAGCCATTGATACTTTACATGTAATTTATTTATGACAAATCATTTCTTTATAGTAAAAATAAACCTGTTATGAAAGGGGGAGTTGTTTAAGATCACAGATGAGCCAGTTTGCAGTCTCAGCAATGCACTGTGTTGTAAATGTTTGCAAGGTTAATATATTGAGATAGGTTATTATTTGCCCAACAAAGAAATAGCTGAAACTTTTACTCTGTTCGAGAGATTGACTCCCGCACTTAGACAGTTCTTAACCTCGGGCTCTTCTAAATCATATTCTAGCGAAATCCAAACAAAACTCAGCAGGAGCAATGCAAATACTCTCACATCTTCTTCTTCCTCTTGTCTCTGCGCGCCTCTCCCTCTTGTTTTTTGTTGTTTGCTCTAGCCCTGGGGGCCTAGGGATAAAGACGACAGATGAAAAAAGACCGCCGTGTTTCCGACTCTTTCTACCAGTGATTTTTTCCCCTAACCTTCTTTGCAGAGCAGAAATTGCAATTCTCTGCTCACGTTAGATCTTCTCTAGCCGAATTAGTTAAGCAATAAATCAGCCGCATTCATTTTATGATTTGATCGTATGAATGAAGAAAGATAGACCCCAATTATTTGGTAGTTTCAATCTCTCTGAGCAGTGATGGACAAAGTCAAGAGTTTTGTAGACATTTCCTAGTTTCTTCACCAACATTACACTATTACCTCTCCGTTCATACATTCCTCATCCGAAGTTTTTCTAGATTTTCACGAGTTTCCTCAGCAACACTTTCCTATTACCTCTTCGTTGGAAATAAAGTTAGTTCGTTAGTGATGTGGAACTGATAAGACAATGATAATGTCCTAAGATGATGTGGATTATATGAATTACGGAGCGAGAGGCCCCCCCCAAACATTTCATACATGTAAATGTAAAAATATTAATATTTATTTAGACAATATATTCAAATAAAGACATTTCGCTTATTTTATGCGTGTTTTTCCAACGACCCTCACAAGGTCAGTGTGCATGTGTTATGTTGGAAATAACAACAAAATTATAAACAGAAAGAAGCAAAAATAACCACAATGCCTTGCATGTTACATAGCACGGAGTGCCTGAAGATTTATTGCCGCAGTGTCTGGTACTGTCCCCAGGGTGGTGGGGCGGAACACGTTCTATAGGAGCGTTCGTCAAGTAAATATTGTTAGAATATGTTTCTCTGCGCTTTAATTCTAATTGTAGTTTATGTTATTGATATATTTGGTGGGCAGGAAGTATTGATAAGAAACAATGTCTTTAACTCTTTGAGACAACTTTTATGTCGGTCCTGGTGGTGTAGTGGTTACCATACTTGCCTCCTACGCCCAAAACGCGGATTCGAATCCGGCCAGAATCGATGGATTTTTTCGGGCGTAAAAATCGCTAGTATGGCTTCCTTCGGAAGGGAAGTAAAGCCGTTGGTCCCGTGTCGTACATTTACGGCATGAAAAAGAACCTCAAGCCTGAAAGAAGAGACCTCTGAGCAAAATTTGTCGGCCGTTTCACGCCCTGAGTTGAATGGGACGCTGATGACCTGAGATGTTAAAGAGCGTTCATAAATAAATCAATCAAAAAAACGACAACTTTTATTCCAGCATCTCCATCTGCCATTCATTTGTAGAAAATACACTCAAGCCGTTTATTATTATTATTATTATTATTATTATTATTATTATTATTATTATTACTATTACAAGTATTATCATTTATTCTGCTTTTGTTGTGATTTACTAGAAATAAGAGTGGAGTATTTGTGGAGTGGAGTGGAGTGGAGTGGAGTATTTGTGTTCCCCTGGTGGTGTCGTAATAAAGAAATTTATCATACATCAAGATATCCCCATGCCAAATTTCACTAAAAACGTTTGTTTATTTGAAAGTTAGAAGGGAATATTGCTGGCCATCCAATATTTTTATTTTGAATATTAAGAAAATATTTATTAATCACTGAAGTAACATCTGATAGTACAATTAACGTTCTAAGTATTTAATTTTAGCACATGTTTGAAAAAACTAGGAAAATTGACAAACTTTTGCTTATATTTGAAACGTGTTGTATAAAAGTTAGTACTACATATAGTGTTTGAAAAGTCACTTCAAAATTTAAAGCATAATAAATTATATAATTCTCTATTTACCTGAATAACGAGTTTTTACCCGTTTTTACACTTTGAAAACTAGGGGTCGTCTTAAATTCCCATATTAAAAAAAAAAAAAAAATAAAAGCCATAGGGTAAATATTTTCAATTTGTACTTTCACGATTATTCATGAATCATGACACGTTCCTTACCGTTATGACAGAAAAACCGAAAATGTCGGTCCTGATTGTCTAGTGGTAGCCATACTTCCGCACAACACCTATGGCTTCATGCAGAAGGGAAATAAAGCGTATGGTCCCGTGTTGGAGATTTACGGCATGTAAAAACCTCAAGTCTTAAAAAAGATCCACCTGAACAAGATTTATCGGCCGTTTCACGCCATGAATTCAGCGGGACGCGATGTTAAAGAGCGTTGTTAAATAAAAAAGATTAATCAATTAAATTACATAAAATATCCCCAAAATACGAGAATGCACGTAGGTCAACAAGGGAACACTTTTGCGCTGCGTATTTGTGTTGCAATACTTGCGATAAACAATATAAACAATATCACTTTTACCATTAGCAAGAACGAAAATGCTAAATACATTTTATTGTGACTATTGATTGAAATAAAATCTCTATATATACATTAGTATATTGTAACTAATGATTACAACATTACCCGGTCGGTTTATTTGTGGCGTTTACTTGGTGTTTCCACGCCTCGTAGCACTGCGATGCTCAGTTGTCCCGCTTTTACGTAATTTATCGGGCCTCGAACTAAGAGCAACAATGTCACATTTCGCAGTTCACCCCACGTAAAACAATTGCAGCTCAATGGAACGAGTAGTCTGATTCATAGCGACATTCTATTGTTTATACTTAAACGTCACTTAGGATGATGTACTACCCTACGATCGTGATGCTTTCACTCTCGGCTGTTCCCGGGTATGTGTTGTGTTGTGTTCGTTTCTTAGTTCGACAGTACACATAAAGTGTATTATGAATTCTGCGTTTACAATGGCACAACTTGTGTTTATATGTGTTACTCAGTGGCGAAAGAACTGAGCATACAGTTGATTGTGTTACTTATGTGAATGCCATACTAACCCCCCTTTTTTCAGAGAATTATCCGACAATGAGCCTGATTATGCATTTTTTCAATAGAACCCTGCCATTGCTCACCCTGCGAATAATTCCATTAGAGCAATTCACAAAGTGAGTTATTAGTAGGGATTTGTGACTCCCTCGTTCCTCCGATTTAACATCCTGCGGTTATTTTCTTTGTGGCAAATTAAAAAATACCGTGTACAAGACGAACCTGCACACCATATAAGAACTCAAAGATAATATTGGTCAAGAAATTATATCCGGGTTTCTCAAAATGAACTACAGCGTGAGATGAATAATTTACTAAAGAGATGCCAAAAATGTGTGGAGAATGAAGGCGGACAATTCAACACCTTATTTGATAATTTGGTAAGTAACGAGCCTCTTTGAGTATTGTTGTATGGTTGGTATGTTTTATTGTTTTACCTTCCAGGTAATCACCGAGACACGATTGGCCGGCTCACCCATAGGTAAAATACTCTGCGGGAAAACACGACATGTCAAGTTGAGGAAAACACTACTGACAGAGATGAAAGTGCTGGATGCTGCTACATGTACTACACAGTCGCAAAAGTTGTTGGTGAATATCTCACAAAATTCAATGTGAAGTGTGTGTTTCACCCTCCCTGTAGTCCAGATTTAGTCCCCGGTGACTTTTTTTTTTCTTTTTTCCCAAATTGAAGAAATTGCTATCGTCGGAAGCATTTTGTATCATAAGTAGCAATGGTGAAGGCTGTTGAAGGAGAGGACATTGCAATCAACGAGGACTATTTTGAGAAATATCATGAAAATTATGAGGATGAGTAGAGTTATGTTGTAAAAAAAAATTATGACCATTGTTTATCGAACAGCCGTTCCCATTTTACAGTTACTGGTTTCGAACACCTTGACAATCGAATCCGCTGAATGTGGCGCTATTGTGACGTGCACGGAAGGATATTTAAATTGCTGCATACATTTAAAACAGGCCTTTGAGTCTTAAAATGTTGGGTAGTCAAATAAAATAAGCCTAATATGAATAGGAACTCTGTCGATGAGGTTACTGTTATGGGTTGCTTGGAAGCGAAGTCAGTCTGGAAAGTTTTTGAACTCGTATCGCTGTACTGTTTACACGATCGTTTTTGATATCTCAAAGATATGCATCACGAGGGATGTGACATCTTTGTTACTCCCCTTTGCATTTCTTGTTAGTAGCAACAGGCACCCAATTAAAACGACGCTACACAGATTTCCTTGTCGCGGAAGACAAGCAAAAACACGTCGACTTCCTTCATACGGCACTTAAAGAGTCAGCTTCCACGGTCTTTCTGTATGACAAGTGTTTTAACGAGCAGATTAGTTAGTTATGTACTTTGATGCATCTTATTTATCAAGCAGATCCACTATTACTAAGATTCTTAGGTTTAAATCTTAATTTATTTCTTACTTAGTACAGACACAAAAAATATATTTTCGCTTCAGTCATTCCTTGATGAAATACACGAATCCTATAGATCCTAAAACGGGCTAAACCAAATTAAGAACCTAAAAGAGGCTAAATTGAACATTTAAGAAAAAATGTAAAGTTGGCGTTAATAGAAATGCCTACTGCATGGATGAGTGCTTTAGCTCTTCTCTGTATTGTTGTTTTCGTTGGCATGTGAAAATCTTGGAGAGTTTGCAGCGATGGCTGTGTGTGGTCACAAATGTACTAGGAGCGTTCTAAAAGTTCTCGGTCTGACCAAGAAAACACTCGCCTTCTAAATCAATATGCTTATTCCAATGACTTTACAGTTTATTGATGCCCTCACTGAGGAAAATAAGCGTCTGTCTCACCTTCACCCTCGCCATTTGAGTGAATCTTCGTTATCTTCTTATTCAGTTTTGGGAACAAAAATTAATCGCTGGGGGCCAAATCCGGCGAATATGGCAGATGTGGAAGCACATGGAAGGGAAGATCATTCAGTTTTGCAGCAGAAATCCCAGATGTGTGTGAATGCGCATTATCGTGATGAAGGAGAGCTTTCTTTTTCGCAAGGTGTGAACATTTAGTCTGAATAGCATCTTTCAGTTGGTCCAGTAGTGAAGGGTAATACTCCCCGATGATGGTTCTGCCTTTCTGGAGGTAGTCTACGAGCACCACACCATGAGAATCCCAGAAAACCGTAGTCAAGACTTTTCCTGCAGATGGAACCGTTTTTGCTTTCTTTGGTGCACTTTCACCTGTTGGCACCCACTGTTTGGACTGCTTCTTCATCTCTGGCGTGTAGTATGTTTCATCTACTGTTATAAAACGATGGAGAAGCTCACTGGAACTGAGTTTAAATAAGTCTAAACATTCTTGCACAATGTTTATTGCAATGCGATTGTTAACAAATGCGGCACCCATCGAAGTAAATTTACGCTTTAATTTTTCTGGAATATTTTATGACTTGTTCTGTGAAATTTGTCTATAACGATTAAAATGCTCTTTTTTGTATTGCTAAACTTCAGTATAATTATAAAAAAAAGCTATTTTGACTCGATTACATTTTTAGGGCCTATCAGTGGTGTTGGTACAAAGATCTATATCTTGATCCTTTCCTAGTTTAAACTGAAACGTTAAAATAATTGGATATCAGCCTCCTATTAATATTAGATCCAACCTTTATTTCCATATGTGTAAATTTTCCTAGATGGCTTTCTTGCACAGAGAAGTTAACCCCCACCTTACGAAACCGAAAGTCTCTGCATAGTTTTGCTATCCAATAGGCTTTGTTGGCTATATTCTCAGAAAACTTTCCTTTGTTTTGGCTAAGATTGCGTGGCGCACTAATGAATAACTGCTATAAATCAATACCACAATTTGAACATTTACAAAAGCCGAGAAACTGAGTCAACTTTCTTGGTAATTTTGACCCAAGAATGAGGAATAGGGAAGTACATCTTGTAACGTAATATTAAAAAATGTTATTTGTGATGTCAAAGCAACATAAGCGCGTAGGTACATAGTGGTTAGGAGAAAATTCCATTCAGGGTTTTGTATGTATTAAGTTTTGAGAGCTTTCAAATGTGATTTCCTTACATTAAGATGTTTGCAGGGCTGGAAGTGACGAGTGTTTTACCCTTTAGTGTACCTGCGATAGGAACCGAGAGTTCGATTAATATCGATCTATACTGCTGCTTATTTAAAACAAGACCAACTACAACCTAAGACCATAATGGTTATCGATAGTCCACAAAATGGCGGCGATTGAGGTTCAAGAACGTTGCTGCTATTAAGCATATATGCTTGTTTATTTGGTTCATTGGATTAAATGGTTTATTTCGATGGTTTACAGTCTGAAGTAAATAAACAGTAGCATGTTAGTTTTTGTTTTTTATCAATTTAAAACTGATTTAGTGAAATTACCCAGGAACTTGTGTAATAGAACGTGTTTGGTATAACATGGATCGCTCTTGTTGTGTGCCTGGTAACACCACTAATTATGGCTGTGCACCGCATACTACCACATTGGACTTTCTTAAAGAAGAGGTGGATAAACTGAAAAATTTGAAGTTAATGAAAAATTGGAATGTGTATTAAATATTTAGGATTGTGGTTAGGGATGACATTTTCCACGTGCAAAAGAATTACCAATTCATGTTACTATAAAAATTCCAAAATTAATTAATTATTCTTATCCCACAATTTTCCCTAATTTACCATCAGTGAGCTTAGTAATAAAATGAAAGATTCCAAAGCAGATGTTATAACATGTTTTGACTCCTTTGCAAGTAAGGTTAAGAAAAGGCAGGTACACCTGCTTATAACTATTGTCAAGTAAGAGCTATGCCCTTTACATCAAAACAGATGGTGATAAATATGATGCTGTCACATCTATGTTGATCCAGTATTAGGTGTCCAGTGATTTGGAAGTTACCGCTTTTTGTTTTTTAAATATTTGTACTTGCCTGTGGAGAAGTTCAGTTCGATCTTGGGAGTGCAGTGGAAGTTAAGGAGTTAAAATGTAATGGATGGAGCAAAATGGATAATTTTGAGAGTTACCTAGCTAATTATAATAATAATAATAATAATAATAATAATAATAATGATAATGATATCTCGCTCATTGAAAGAGTGACTTCATTAATAAATGTTGTCAAGGAAAGTTTACCACTAGATTTTGATTTGACTGTAGAGAAACCTGGTAAAATTAGTTTACATTAGTGTAATCGAAACTTATTTACGCAAATCAAATTACATAATCAGCAGAGCTCTTGATATGGGCTGCTATTTTATCTTACACGTATATAAGATAAATAGTATTTTTATTACACTTTCCTTTAGAGCAGTTCAGATAAAATTGTTTGTTCTGCTTGTAGAGAGAATTGTAATTAGATATAAATAGCTAATCATTTAATACTTGTATGTTTTTACAAAATCCAAAACTCAAATCCGTATATAGATGCACGTGTGTTTAAATGATCCATTAATTTTCCACTGCAGTAAATTAAATTAAAATAATTTTATGCACGTCACACTAATGAAAAATACTTGATTAAGTTCTCATTATTTATGCATGTTGTTATAATTATTGTTCTTATTATTTATTTATTGCACTGCAATACACTGTATAGTAAATTAGCTATTTTTACATGGATGATTTTATGCAAACCGAATCCATATTAATTTATATTTGTTTACATGTGAGAAATATTGTTTGTAAACAATTTCATATTCTTAAAAACCATCGATATATTTTCTAATGATAAATAATATCATCTTGTAAGCATAATATGCATTAATTTTCGTTTTTGCTGTTGGCAGTAGTTATAGGGCGTCGACGGCCGCCATTTCCTTCTGCATTGGGATCTGAGTAGTGGAATCCGATCTTGCTTAAAATTACTTAACCTTAAAAAGTGTATTTGGTCCCTTTTTGGAACAAAAACTAATAATGCATTCTATCACTTCTGCTTCGATTATCTCACCGCCTCCTAAAATAATTTCCTGTCTCAACACGAAATATGACATAACTCATACAAAAATAGTAGTACATGGTAATTGTTATAATGTGTTCAGTTATGTTTTGTTTAATTTAGATATCCACGCGGTTTTTCTTGGAATAAAGTCTAATAAAATTAGTGTATGCTTTCAGAAAGATCAAAAGTAAGCCAATTCACTTCAATGGTTACACTAAAAGAACAAAAAAATGGCATCGTTCTCGCATTGCAATTATCTTAACCGAATGCCCCGTATAATAGAGATTAAAGGAATCCAATTCTGCTTCAAATGATAGAATTCATCTAGCAATGGTGTCAAATGAACACACTTGATCACCGTGAACAGCTACCAAGTCCTCGCGCTTTCACCCAGCTTATAGCGTGTGAAAATGCAGCATGCAAAGTTTTCTATAGAAATATTCATAATTTTCACCAGCTATTGACACAGGACTGAACTGAACAGACTGTACGACAGTAACTATGTAAGTTTAAACACGCACTTATGTATATTTTGAAAGCTTAAGTTCCATTGTTGCCAGCTGCGTTAGTTACATTTTTATACACATTATTGTCCAACAATGAATAGGCTGGTTGCAAAGTTTTCTGAATGCTCCTCGCAAACACACAAAGCTGAACTGGAAATCACACATATTTTTTATGTCATAACTGCCAATGTAAATAATTTCTTATTTAATTCAGTAGTTTTGTTAACTATGGAATGTAGTTAGTCTGATTACCCAACTGCACATATCTCATCACCGACTAGGTGGGTGGGGAATATATTGGCTGATAAAACATCACTCATGGCAAGCCTGGCGGGCGTGGCAACATTGGACAGAAACACTAAAGCGACAGTGTAATAAATGCTAATGCACTTAAAACGTTATGTACTCAAATGTCACGCAAAGAAATGCTAGAAATGTCTATTCTTATTTTTTCACACGTTACTGGCATCTGCTTATAACATTACTCATTACTTTTCTTAATTCTATTTAATAAATTGAATTGATATCTTGACGGATGCCATTCTCCATTTCGTCTAAAACGTGTAAATGCTTCTAATTTTAAATCTCAGTGCTACAGTGCGATCAGTGATGCTTTCCCCCGCGGCGGGCGTTTTTTCTATGAGTGACCCCCAGCCACAGCGAGAGTAGCAAGCCTGCATGCTTTCTTGTTGACTTTGCTGCCTGTTGCAGTCGTAACGCAGCTGTTATCGGGTATGTGTTGTGTTGTTTGTTTCTTAATTCGACCGTATACTTCAAGTGTATTAAGCCTCGTGTGTTTACAACGCCACACCGTGTCTTTATGTACGATTCAAACGTGTTAACTTAGTGAAGAAATAATCATAGGAACAATTGTTTTTATCATACAGTTGATTGCGACACTTATGTGAATACCATACTAATACCTTTTTTCAGAGAAATGATCACTAGTGATAATGCATTTTTTTACAGGACCCTCTCACTGCTCACACTGCGAATAACTCCATGAGTGCTGGTTACGTTTTTGTTTCTAAAAGACAGAGTTATTAGCATGGATTTGTAGCTCTCGATTCTCCGATTTAACAGCCTGCGATTATTATCTCTGGGATATATAACAAAATGTAGTGTATAAGACGAAACCGCACACCATACAAGAACTCAAAGATAACATTTGCCAGAAAATTATCCACATTTCTCAAAATGAACTACGGCGAGTGATGAATTATTTCCTAAAGAATGCCAAAAATGTGTGGAGAACGGAGGCGGGCAGTTTCAACACCTCATTTGATAATTTGGTAAGTAATGAGCCGCTTAAATTGGTTTGTTGGTTTTATTTATCGATTTACGCTCCCGCTTATCCTTATTTGGCAAACCTGGTCGCTGAGCTGGTATCAGATAATTGGATAACCCATTATCTAAGTAAGAGGGGGTTGAAAGGTAAATTTAAAATTTTTTGACATGTTTAAAAAAAGAATTACAACAAAATTTTGGATTTTTCTGAAATATATGATATAATTGTTATTGTTATTTGTAGCTTAAAATATATTTTTTTTAAATTTAAATTTTATAGTTTTCAATCCCATTGAGCTAGAAAGTACTCGTTTTTAACATTCTAGTTTTAACACTAGAGGAAATGTTACTTTTACTGTTGGCTATTCTGATGTAAGCTCTGAACAGATCCTACTATGACGCAGGCATGCATTAGGTCCCAGGCTGCAGGTATGAGTGAGAATTTAACAAATTTTATAGCTTTTTTTATTTCAAAACTACATTTTCCTGCACATATTCACCTCTAGAGAGATAGATAGAGAAAATAAAAACTACTGCCACCAACTGCCTTGAACTTTCCAGTAGTGTTTCTAACAAGCAGATGATCGCCGTCTTTTGAGGCACTTTTTTCATACTGCTAATGGACTGGCTTCCTCAAGAACAGTGAGATCCTTACACAAGGAGATCCTCCATCATACAATGCATGGCCCCACACCAGCAACACTACGACTGTAAAGTTGGCACCGCTCAGATTCATTGTTGTGCTGTACTCACCATATTCACAGTGTTGCTCCTTCTGGTTCGACAACATGAAGAACTAGTTGCGAGGTAAACAATTCAGGCAGCTGTCCATGAATGGTGGCGTAATACTCCGAAAAATTGTTTCGCGACGCCACAATCCAGTTACAAGAAGATGGGGGAACGATACCGCCACGGGTGGCCCAGGTCGTTAAGGCGCGGACTCGTGAGTGGGAGTTCTGGGGTTCGATTCCCACTAGGACAGTCCTCTCTGACTGAGGTTTTTCCCAGGTATTCCTCCGTCCTCATAAATGGCAAATGCTGGGGAGGTACCCTAAACTTAGGGCTGGAACATTTCCTTCCAGTTTGTCATTTCATCTCATGTATCATCAGTGTTTATGCCTGTGGTGCCTCAGTAGTAAAAACGGGCGTTAAACACTATTAAAGAAGAAGAAGACAACGGAGCATTGGTGTTGAGTGCGTTCAAATATCTCATCTGTATTGAGCCATGTTGTATAATAAATAATATACGGAAAACTACGACCGTTAATTTTTTCCGAACGCATAAGTAAATGCTGTGATTATTTTTGCTTCGTTTTTATAAATTATTTTGTATAATAGCTACATGCTGTTTGTTTAATCAGTTAATTATTAAAATAAAGCTAATTTTTTTTCTTTAATATCAACTTAGGCGCTAGAGTAACTTAACAAGCAAAGTTGTACAAAGAATTTAAAGAAATGTGACATATATATATGTAAACATAATTATGCATTCTTAATAACAATTATTTAAAAAATAGGGAGCTTTATAAAAACATTTTGTGGGCCGTGTGACTAGGTTTTGGAAGACAGAAGTTAAGCAAGGCTATACAAAAAAACCAGCTTCACCAAACAAGTTTAATCTCAAAGTTATACACAGTTAAGGGCAATTATTCCAAACGTTTCAGATACTGTAAAGGACTACAAGATTAAGAATAGGCTTTGATAGATATCACAGAGAGCTTTGGCATGCAAATCGCGTTTCTATATATATATATATATATATATATATATATATATATGTATCAAATAATATAATTAACTTCAAAGTTTATACAAGGGGAAATAAATATAGTATAATTATGCGCAGCAGAATATAAAAAAAGAGTGATTTGAGTTAAAATTTCAAGCGTTGGCTACAATAAAAAAGCGTAACGAATATAGTTAAGGCGGGAGCACATTGTTGTCGAGTTTTAGTGTTGGCAGTATTCCGAGACGCGGTCAAACATAAGCACACAGAAAATGATATATCAACTTGTATGGTTTATGAATTTACATTTGAGAATAGTGAAACTGCAGTTGCACTGGAAATATGCCAACAATTCATTGCGAAAGACGAAGTACTAGAAAGGAGACAAGGAAGTCGTCTATAATGAACTCCAGACAGGAATACCAACAAAAATTAAATACGAGACCCTCTTAGCTACTAGCCAAACTTGTGAGGACGTGACACAACAATTCAACGTAAGTGCAGAAACCATATCTGCATCGCCTAATATATGCAAACGCACGGGTTCAATTCCGGATCAATGAACATTTTGGGAGTAATAATCCTAAGCATGGCTTCCTTCAAAAGGGAAGTACAACCGCGGGTCCCATGTCGCAGATTTACGGCACGTAAAAGAATCCCAAGCCTGAAAAAAGAGGCTTCTAGGAAAATTTATTGCCCGTTTCAAGCCCTGAATAGATTAGACGCTGATGACCTGAGATGTTAAACAGCGTTGGTAAATAAATCAAATTAACTCAATAATCTATCTCCATCAATTATAAAAATATACAGTGTGCGGCAGAAACAACAATCCATTTTAAATCGTGTGCTGTTGTTGGTCACGGCTTCCTATAGAGCTGATGTTTATACCATTGTGTAGTGCATTTTCTGGCCGTCGATCCGCTGCACAGTACTATTTGGAAATCAGCATGCAGCTCTGGTTGAATGGACATGGTGCGTTTGCAGATGAAACTTTTTCTAATTGGAGATCGTGTCTTAAGAACGCAGGGCTTTTTTCGGCAACATTTCGGCGTGGAGGTTACGTCGCGGAAGGGGATCGCGAGATGAGTCAGGCAGTTCAGGAGAACAACATCTGTTTCAAACAAGAAGCCACCTGGTAGACCTCTGTTCACACTCCGGTCAACACATTACGCAGTATGAGCTGCTTTAGAGCAAAGCAGTTCCTCTGCATTCGTAAGCCTGAACATATCGGAAAAAACTGTGCGACAGATGCTGTATTTGATATTCAGTTCCATCCATACAAGATGCAAGTGATGCAACAATTATTGCCCTGAGATGTAGAGACATGTCGAAATTTCTGTACTAAGCTTCTGGAGATGATAAAACACTCAACCTGACTTTCTCAACAATTTGACGATGCCCGACAACGCCTATTTTCGCTTTATCAGGCTATGTAAACATAAACTTCAGGCACTGGGGGCCTACCAATTCTCATCATCTTCATGAACGTCCACTGCCTAACGCAAAAGTTACTGTGTGGCGTGGAGTACTTCTCACGGTATTATAGTCCCTATTTTATGAGAATGACGCAGGCGACACAGTCACAACAGAGCGTTATGGTGTTCGTAACGCAGCAAATGTACCGTAAGAATATCCATATGTAATCGCTGTGTTCCAACAGAACGGTGCAACTGCTCACACAGCCACAACGTCCATGCCAACCTTACAAGCAATGTTTCCTGGTTTGGTGATGTCAAGTGGTCATCCCGTTCGCCCGATTAATTGTCGTGTGATTTTTTTTCTAAGGGGTTATTAAAATCCAAAGTGTATGCTAACAGACCAGCAAATATTCAGGAATTGTAAGGCCATTTACAACGAAATGGAGGCCCATAACAAGTGACACTCTTCGTGAAATTGTGAAAAGTGTGCGTGCTCGAGCCGAAGATTGCATTGCCAACAGTGGTGGTCACCTGAAGGACATAATTTACAAAACGTGACATGTGTAGGAAATAGTATGGAGTACGCTTTCAAGGAGCGTATACCAATCATATGTAGTTATAATTCTTCATACTTAAACGTAATGTTTAAAATCGGTCATTGTCTCTGCCGCACCTGTATGAACTGGTTGCTGGATTCCACAAGAATTATCAAGGGCGGTACGTGCTGACGTCTGTTTTGCATTGTTGTCACTTTAGCAGAAGGACCCCTTTCTTAATAGACAGCTAACGTACGAAACATACAACCAAACGAAACTTAATGCTGTGTTCAGTGCACTGTGCGGGATGGATTGCTGCCTAACAATGAATGCCACTGAGCACTCTAACCCGCTGGAGCATGTGCTGGGAACAGATGATATTCTTTTGCACGAAAATGTAAAATCACATACTGCTAAGATGGTTCGTTAAACCATTTTCCGTCTTGGTTTGGAGAGGAGATTAGTGCATCAACCATTTTCTCCAGATATTGCATTATCATATTTTCCTTATTTAGATAAACAACTTCCAAGATAGGAGTTCTGAACCTGAATTCACAGTCTTCCATCAAGTTGGCAAGGGTGACTATATTTAATACTAAAGTTTTTGCTTTGTTCAGAATATAAAACTTTGAAACATGTTTCATATCTGAGTAACTACTTGGGAGTTCATTTAAATTAGTTTTAGAATTGTATAATAATGAGGGTGGATCATTAAGTAATGCATACTTTTCTTTTAAAAAGTTTAATAGTTAAGACAAAGTAATTCATACACAATGAAGTAACATCCTTAGCTACTTTTCAACAAAGGAACCTTAAACACATTTCTCCCATCGTCGATATACATCGTTCATAGAACTCCGACCCATTTCTTCATCGTAATTGAAGCGTTGGCCCCTAAGAATTTCTTCATTGAACCCAAACAGATGAAAGTCCAAGGGTGCAAGGTCTGGACTAAATATATAATGAGTGTCGGAGCACCTTCCAACCAAATTTCACGATTTTGGCACAGACAGAAGCCGCGACACGAGGGCGAGCATTGTTTGAAGCGTTGCGTTTGTCTGGAAGGGCACGGCGCAACTTTATCAATTGCCTTTCATACAATGTGTACAAATAAGACATTTCACCAATAGAACACCATGCATATCCCAGAACACGGTCACTAGACTTTTTTCGAAGATTGCGCCACCTTGAATGTTTTCTTTGCTGGGGAATCGGGATGTTTCCACTCCGTTGAGGCGTTTAGTGATACAATGCATGTCCTTCTGCAGCATAACATCGTAAGTGGCTCAAGCATGTCATCATTCGCTCGTCTTTCTGGTCATCTGTCAAGTTCTTCGGTACTCGGCGGGCACTAACTTTACGAAAATTCAGCACTTCATGCATGATATCGTACAACGTACCGTAAGAAATGGTGATCAACTCTGTGTCCGCCGGTTGTCACATTCCGTTGAGTTGCAGCTGTTACTGGTCGTCCGGACATGGCGAGTCAACAAGTTCACATGGCCTCCTTCAAAGAATGTGCACCATTTGGAGATGTTGCAGTGTTCTCCATATACGTCCATTATTTCCTTGCATATTTCACTCGGGTTTTTTCCTTTCATTCACAAAAAATGCTCTCTTCACAATTGACGACAATAAAATGCCCGGCATCTTTGCGACGTAGTTCTCACTTCTGTCGCCAGAGTTATACTTGATGGATCATATGATGTTTCCAGTGTAAACTTCAAACTATATGACGTTTACAATTGGATGCAGAAATTCTCTGAAGGGCGTACACGTATCGAAGACGAACACCGCGTCGACCAACGAACGAGGATTGCCAAGAAGGAAATTTGCAACGAAGACTTAATCCGAGCAAACAGAAGGACACTACAGCCGCTGCTATTGGCTGTTCAAACGGCATCACCTACCTCTTAATGGATGACAGGACTCCGTGCACGAGGGTACATACTGACCCCAAAGTACAAAATGCAAAGAATTACAGCATCTCAATTGCTACCACGACATGGCAGCCCGAATTTTTATATGCGATGAGTTTTCGGTACAGGTCAATGCAGTGGAACATCCTGCGTCGCCTGCGGAGAGAGGAAAATAAATAAATAAATAAATTACAAAGCGAGGTTCGCAGTCTTCTGGGATCATGAAGGTACACTGCTCACCGCATTTCAGTCTCAAGGACAATCGTAAAATCTTCAGGAAACAGGAAGCGACCAGCACTCCTCACCAAAGGCATGCTGCTCTTGCACGACAATGCACGCCTTCACACTGCCAACTAGAAAAATTAGGTACTGCGAAATTTAAAGTAGGAGCTCCTTGAACACCCTCCGTATGGCTCAGATCTTGCTCCAAGCGACTTCCATTTGTTCTGCCCTCTTGAACACAATGTTTTGGGTGAAACATTTCCCAACGATGAAACTGTAGAAAGGAAAGTCATCGCCTGGTTCCGACACCAGTACCAAGAGTTTTATGCTGCTGGACTTCATAGGCTTGTTAAAAGATGTGACAAGTGGTTAAAGGTACATTGAGATTATGTTGAAAAATTATAGAAGTTTAAAACAGCATTCTTATGAATTTAAGCTCTATATGTATTTATATCTTACTTAATGATTTACTCTCGTTTATTTTCGTTTGTCAATCACTTTAACATTCTGTCAGAAAAAAAAGGGGTAATTTGCCTTTGTAAATTTCCTTGGTGAACAATATCAAATGAATTAACCCTTTTGCTTTAGGGGCGCCGATCAAACATAGATTGGCTCCACAAATCGATCGCGGTAACAACTGATGAACTATACGGGAAAGAGATTTTTAATTACGAGGGAGTACATACCTTTGGTAAAAGATAAAGAACAGTATAAAAAAGGAGAGAAATTGTATCGAAAGTGAATAATTAATAAAATGATTTGTGACAACATGCAGTGGTTTTCTCTTGTACAATAAAATAGAAAAGAGAGGGAGGCGTTACTTTCTGACTGACACGTGTTAAGGTGTTTGGTGAAGCCGGTTACAGAACTACAGTAACAGTTAAGTAGGTAGTGAGAAGTGTTTGTACTTACGTCCAGTGAGAGGGTGCATTAAAGATGGGTGCGTAGTAGCTGCACTAGCTGCTTGCTGTTTGGGCTTGCTAACCTTGGTGTTACTTTTGGCAAACTCCAGGCGGATCGTTTGGGGCATGTCGGGGTCGAACCTCACGCCCTGCTGCAAAAAAATTGGCCGTGGAAAAAAAAGAAAAAAAGGGGGAAATGGATCCTTAATAAAACACGGGAGAAAAATTGTGTCACAAAATTACACAGTTGTTGTTTGGTGAGGAAATCGTCTGTGTTTTCTCTTTTAGTAGGTGCTTGACTTGAAGGTGTGCTCTTGTGTTGGAAGAACAGACCAAGAAGAGAGTGTCTGTACACACGTGTTCTTTGTTAGTTGGCCATTCTGTTTATACATGCATTTCAGCAGAATCCTTCAAAAATATAATAACCTAAGCAATGAGCATTTCAGGAGGCCTTCACTATTTTATCTTTAAGTGACTTATGAGCATTTCAGGAGGTCTTGTCTACTTTTAAGTGACTTATGAGCATTTCAGGAGTCTTGATTGTTTTTAAGTGACTTATGAGCATTTCTGAAGGTCTTGACTATTTATCTTTAAGTGAGTTATGAACATTTCAGGAGATCTTGACTATTTATCTTTAAGTGACTTATGAGCCTTTCTGGAGGTCTTGTCTACTTTTAAGTGACTTATGAGCATTTCAGGAGATCTTGACCATTTATCTTTAAGTGACTTATGAGCATTTCAGGAGATCTTGACTATTTATCTTTAAGTGATTTATGAGAATTTCAGGAGGTCTTGTATACTTTTAAGTGACTTATGAACATTTCTGAAGGTCTTGACTATTTATCTTTAAGTGACTTATGAGCATTTCTGGAGGTCTTGTATACTTTTAAGTGACTTAAAAATATTTCAGGAGGCCTTGACTGCTTTTAAGTGATTTATGAACATTTCAGGCCTTGACTCCTTTATATTTAAGTGACTTCCGAGTATTTCAGGAGGTCTTGACCATTTATCTTTAAGCGACTTATGAGCATTTCAGAAGTCATGTCTATTTTTAAGTGACTTATGATAATTTCAGGAGGCCTTGACTACTTTATCTATAAATGACTTGTGGCGATTTTAAAAGGTCTTGACTGCTTTTAAGTGATTTATGAGCATTTCGTAAGGCCTGTCTACTTTATTTTAAGAACTTAAGCTCACAAATCTTTACAGCTGTAGTAGAAACTTATTTTAACAAACTTTCACAACATCTTTCTGTATTTGTATGTAACGGAGAGAAATATTACGACATTTTTTAAAAATAATTAAATGTATTTTTGTATATAAACATATTTTAGGCAAACTGTTATATGGCATTTCTTTTTTCTTTATGTTTATTTAAAGATTTCAGTTTTCTAAAACGGATTTGTGCATTTTTGTGTATGTGAAAAGAAAATATTGTACATGGTACATTTATCTCAAATCGGGCAAGACCATTAAATAAGTGATCTGTATTTTTGGAGTAAATTTTTAAAAATATTTGAAGCATTAAGAGATAACAATTTCGGCAAGATATGCAACCTGTGTGTCCCATACATAAATAAAACTAAGACCCTATATAATGAAATTATTATAAATTGCTTAAAATATGTCGTTACAATAATTATTATTTTATGTATTTTAAGGTTTATATAGAATATAGAATGAAATTTACTAGTTTCATTTTGAGAGACGAGGATATTGACACCTGGACTAAAACTTGTTTTGTTCCATTTTCCCATGTTGATGACGAAACAGAAAAATTTCCAATCTTACTGTCCGCATAATCGTCTGAAACCTACGAGTTCTAACGTTTTGAGCTGTGGAGATGGAACAAGAGCATTTTTGAGTCATGACTTAAATGAGACCAGTCATTTGAATGTTCACACACGTGAGGTAAGATAGTGACTGAAGTAACACCACAGGTGTAGTTGCACTGATCAAAGGAATAAGAGAGTTTGCTTTCAGGATCAATTCGTCAAGTGTTTCCACTTTATCAACACCTGTTCAAGATAAGTGCCCCACATGACAGAAACTTTGCAGTCAAGAAATGCTTCAAAGACTCAAATAGGGACTCTAGACGCATATCTAACATTAAGGGAGATGAAATTTGGATCTATCAGTTTCGTCCTGAAACCAAGCGCCGTCTTCCCTGATCAGTCACCCGTCAAAGAGTGGCAACCAGTTACTGAAAAGTTGAGGTTAAGCCAATAAGTTTCAAAATGAGGTGGGGCACTACATATTTGAGCGAGGCACCTGGGGCTATTGATGGCAGCGTTAGTCCGTTGGCAATTGGTGACAAGCGATGTTTAACAGTAGTAGCAAGATGAGTGAGTGTACAACATCCGTTGTGAGTTTTTTTGTGGCAAAATGTATGCATCAAATAAATGCTTGCCTAATAAAGTGAAAAGTTGTTTACAATTGGGCGCAGAAGTTCTCTGAAGGGCAGTAACATATCCACGACGAACACGACGTCGGCCGGCCAACGGAGATTGTCACAGAGGCGAATTTGCAACAAGTTGAAGACAGACAGAAGGGTAACTACAGACACTATAGCCGTTGTTATTGGTTATTCACACGGCATGGCGTACTTGTATGACAGGTTAGGTTTTCACAAAATCTGTGCACGATGGGTGCCGCGTATGATGACCTTACAATACAACATGCAAAGAATGTGTTGGCATTACAACATCTCAATCGCTACCCCGATGAAGGGCACGGTATGCTAACCCGAATAGCCACAGGTGATGGAGTCGTGAAGTCTGAAGGATAAACGGTCCTAGTGTTGCATGATAACGCATCCTCAAACATCCGCCGTACAGCCCCGACCTTGCTCCATTTGTTCGAACATTTTACCGACGATTAGGCTGTAGACAGGGAGGTTACTGTGTGGGTCTGATAATAGCCCAAAAACTTCATGCTGCTGGATTTCAGGGACTTGTGAAACGAAGGGACATATGCGTCAAGTACGGGAGATTATATTGAGGAATAAAATTATTTTTAAAACCAGTGCTCTTATTTGTTTAAGTCCTATATGCATTTGCAGCTTACTTATTGACTTACCCTGAAGTTTGTCTAACCACGTGTTCAACAAAATACAAGAAATGCGGTCAAGAGCCGGACTAAAGAGCAAATTCCAATGGTATCGCTAACATTTTTGGGAGTACAGAAGAAACATTGTTACCGCATCCACCTTACAGTCCTATCCTGGCACTATGAGACTTTTTTGGTTTTCCCGACTGTGAAGAGCTACAGCGATTTTCCGGTGTTAAAGAAGCAGTCGAGGCCTACGAGAAAAGGAAAATGAGGCTTCCGGAAATGGTTCCAAATCGTCAAGGCAGCAAATTGCATGTAAATTTGAAAAAATGCGAGTACAAAAGTCCTCTGTAGCTTTCAAAATTTATCTATTTATACTTTTAATATCTAAATACCTTAAATTTATGCATTTTTTGGTTAAAAACACTTAAATTTTTTAGACCTATATGCTATGTAGGGCAAAAATTTCATTACGCATTACAAATAGATCTTATATATTTCAGTACAGGGCTGCTTTAACGATTTTAAAATTTGAAATGTTTACGAACATAAACAGCTAATTTACACTACATTACCTTTCAATGCAACAGATAAACGACTTCTACCGACAGACATACAAACCAACAAAGTTTCCCCTGACAATCGCTTTCGTAATAGGCAGTACAGAGGTGCTTTGCTGACAGATGTATACTGAACTTCCCCCCCCCCCTCGCGATTAGTGCACTAGTGCCTTTCATGTTTTACCTTGTGCAGGTTGGCAGCAGTGGAGCTGTCCCACGAGACTAAGTAGCGAAGCTAACATTGTTTCGCTTGCATGTACTGAAACATTCTGGCTGGCAGGGAAATTACGTAAAAAAACAGAGAGAGAAACGTGTAATAGATGATCTATTTACAAGGGGCTAGGAATACTTGGAAATGCGTGACAAATGGTATTACTGTGGTGCAGAAATTAGTATTTTGTTTGGATTATGTGTTTCTTTCTGTGCGCACCTTGTACGAGGAATTTTCAATCAACTATCTATCCCGTTATGTAAAATTATTGCAGTGCAGGTTGGGACATGTATTAGCTTGAAACAGACATAGTTAATCATCAGCAGTAAATGCTTAGAGAATGGCAAATGCATTGCCGTGAGCGATTTGGAGCTTAAAATTTCTCAAAAGGAACAGAAGAAACCCAAGAGAGGTGAATGCTGTATGGGGAGTGACTCACCTAAACTTGTGCCTAAAATATTTCTAAATAAACACAAGCACTACATTTTTAATTATAACGAACTTGGGGTCTTTAGCGAGAGAATCACTATGAATAAAATGGGATTTCCAGTCAGTTTTTCGTTGGAGGTTAAATAACAGCTGATGTAGTGATATAATAGCCGTTATTCATTTTCAAAAATATATGACATTAAATGTTTTCTCTCATTTGTATACAAGTATACAATACACAATAACATGATGAAATGGGTGCATATACACAATAATTAAGCTCATAATATTTTGCCTGCAGGCTGTCAAACAGGTCTATTTTTTAAGAACATTTTCAACTTATTTTTGGTTATGGCATTTTTTTTTGCAATCGTGCAGTTTTAGTTTCACAAGCAAGGTGTAATTTTTTTTTTTTTAAATTTTGCGTCTACTTCTGAAAAATTACACCAGTCAAAAGCCATTTTCCATTGATATTATATATCAATTAGTAAAGTATGCTAGCATGTAAGGTTTTTGAGTAATTTTGATTTTTAGATTTATATTTTAAGCCTTTTGATTTTTCCTGTTCTTTTGTTTACATGTTTTTGTCTGTTTGCTGAAGTATTACAGTAGCAGAAGTTCCAAATGGGATGAGGGGTTGAAATTTTAGTCGCTAGATGACAAGATATTCTCCAAAAAAGCTTTATGGTCTTAGCACAAGTTGAAACGCATATGATGCAATTATCATCATATCCCTTCGTCCTCTTTCAAGGCAAAGTTTCCGGCCTAACCATTTTCCACGTATGATATTGTTACCCTTTATTGCAATATATTTGTCACATGTTTGAATTAACATTTCAATCCCCCCTCCCCCAAAAATAGTCAGAAGTCTTGTCTGCAAAATGGGCATAAACAGCATCCATCATTTCTTCGTCACACTTAAATTTCCTTCCTCGAAGGTCCTTCTTCAGTTTTTAGAAGAGGAAATAGTCACTGGGAGCTATATCTGGGATGTAGGGTGGATGGTCCATCTCCTTGAAGTCACATTTCTTCACAGCTTCCTTTGCAACAAGAGCTGTGCGCACAGGCGCGTTGTCGTGAAGAAGGTGCACACCAACACTCAGCTTTCCTCGCCTTTTCTCTTTGATGGAAGCACGTAGTCTGTGCATTAGGCCAGCATAGTACTCCCCGTTTACTGTGGTGTTCCTCTCCTTGAAGTCAATGAAGAGTATTCCTTCACAGTCCCAAAAGATTGTGGTCATGATCTTCTTGGTTGACTGAGTGACCTTGGCCTTTAGAGGCGGTGCTTCGCCACGTTTACGCCACTCCATTATTCTCTTTTGGGGGACGGATCATAGTAGAGGACGACAGTTTCATCTCCTGTAACAATGGTTTGCAGAACTTCTCTCTCGTCGCCACGGCAGAGCTCCAAAAATGCCGGACAACAGATGACTCGTTGGTGCTTTTGGACCGAAGTCTAGGCACTAACCTTATTCATGTTTAAATGTTCATGTGTATTTCGAAGGACCGTTGTTTTAGAAAGGCCCAATCTTGCTGCTATTTTTGTAACTTTGAGCCGCCGGTCTTCCATAATTTCTCCTTCAACAAGATCGATGTTACCAGAGTGAGTACCTCCAAGGGCCGACCTGCACGCTCTTTGTTTTCAATGCTTTCTCGACCTATTCGAAAATGTTTGGCCCATTCTTTTACGGTAGAATATGAGGGGGATGCTTCCCCATATACACCGTCCAGTCGCTGTTTAATTTCACTTGGAGTAAGTCCTTCTTTTGTGAAGAACTTAATAACAGCTCGACACTTCATTTTGAACATGTCACAATCTTCAACACATAGCCTTCTTAATGCAACTATATCTGAACAACTGAACACAGCGGAGCGAAAGTTACACCAGCAATTATTTACTTAACAGATAAGGTATGACACCCGATAAGGCTTTTGTGGAGGCAATAATCCTTATCGGCGGGACCGGAAACTTATGGACCTACCCTCATAATTGCTTTCAGGGCAAGAGAAAAGATTATTAATATGTTTCCTAGTAAATGATTTGTTAGAGAACAACAAGGACATGGGGTGTAAAATATCGTTGAAAATTCACATTTTCACTTCTTCCCGGAAAATTTGGGCGCATAAGCGACGAGCAAGGTGAGCGCTTTCACCAAGAAACCGCCACTATAGAACATCGTTATCAAGGCACTGACTCTTCGGTGACGGGGATACTATTGGTGTCTTAGGAAGTGTGATGAGCATCATCGGCACACTTTTCAAAACAAATATAGAGTAAACTTGCGACTATATTGTGAAGTACATTTCAGATATTTCTGCATCATGTACATACATACATTGCACCAGAAAAACACTACCTAGTTCTGAGTGCATTTCTTGTTTGTATTTAATTATGTCATTGTTTGCCAACTGCAGTGTTTATTTAAATTACGCTATGTATCTAAGTACTGTGACCTCTGACCTCAAAGAGGGAAAAAAAAAAACTGGTTATTCCATTGAATTCTGCAACTCAAATTTAGGTAGGATATTTATATTTCAAGCCAGACACAGAAAAAAAAAAGTTGAAATTTGTTGACTAGTGTAATCGATTGAAATTTCAGAGCCACGAAAGTTGGAATTTACCCACTATTCAGCTCTTGCCAAAATTTCATAACGTTTGTTTTTCGAAGATATTTTTGTATTTATTTCATAAAATGCTCATTGCAATATTCCTAAATGATTCTAAATTATATCTTTATAATCTACAAACATTTATTAACATATATCTGATTTTACATTCAGAAAACTAAAACTTAAAAGTAAGGCATTTGAGGTAGTATTAAGGCCAATACAAACGATGTGTAAATATGACTTATTTTTAAATGTTATTAGTTTTTATATTATTGCATAAACTATTTTAAATAGCTACAGTTTATACATTTTTCCACTTATATAACAGAATATTACTAGACCTAAATGGCGATTCTGCTGAAATGCATTTCTGTGTACGTGTCCATTAAGTTAAATAGTTTAGTATTACGTGTGCACGTGATATGGTGCTCAGAATATGTGATCAGTGTATTGTTATTTTTTTAAAAATATTCATGCAATAACTATTTAATATTACACTACAACCTACAGTAAGCTAAGCTGTATGAATTTATACATCTCTAAAACAGCAGTACAGAAAAATGATAGGAAATACTTGTTGGCTTCGTTATTTTTGGAAGCTAAACGCCGTACTCTTAACAAATCGCCTTCTGAAAACCATACTATGTAATTAATTTTACTAGAGCCTATTTTTCAAACACTTTCTGTAAATTTTCTGCAACTAGAATACTCAGTTAGGAATTATTTATGTACTGTCACACTATAGTGAAATTGTATTATTTTAACTTTTATTTTTTAGTGTAAAACCACGTAAATGCTTCTTATAAAAGTTGCACTAATAAGGATAGCTGCCTGCAGAAAATTCCCTTATAGACAGACGCGTTAACTAACTGATAAATAAAACCATACAGCTAGAGCACGCACCTGCAAGTCTTGTTTGGCCGCCTCCGCTCCTGCCCTGGTGTTAAATGTCACGAACCCAACAGGCTGCAAGAGAAAAACAAAAGAGCACCTCAAATATCTAATTAACTATATACAGAATGTTCTTTTTGGTCGGTTGTGCTAATATGTTAATTGGTATGTGGTTTTCTCGAAAACTATTTATATTAAAAATGCTGGGAATGAAATAAATATATTTAAGTGAACGCTAGAGTACATGAAAAATATTAAAAACCTATAAAGATACATGCTGTAATTAAACACACGATTAGCTCACTCTTATCAAATTAAAACATCACCTAATTCAGAAGCAGTATTTCTTAGAAAACAGTAAAAATCTCCAGTAAGACAAACAGTACAAATAATAACAATTTATTATTTATTTAAATATGGAAATTGTTCTTTCACACTTGCAATCGAATAAGTTGTAAAGGAAGAGACAAACTTGAAAAATTCGAAACACGGCCAAGATTTAAACTAAGGATATTTGGCCTTCTGTGCCGATGCTCTAACTGAGCTACCGTGTCCTCCTCATCTGATTATATATATCCAGAGACCCCCCTCCGTCAGGTTTTCTCTACTATGACAGATTTATTCCTTAAGATTTTTTTATTTGTTTTTATTTACAGACGCTCTTTAACATCTCAGGTCATCAGCGTCCCATTCAACTCAGGGCGTGAAACGGCCGACAAATTTTGCTCAGAGGCCTCTCTTTCAGGCTTGAGGTTCTTTATCGTGCCGTAAATGTACGACACGGGACCCATGGCTTTACTTCCCTTCCGAAGGAAGCCATACTTAGGATTTTTACGCCCGAAAAAATCCATCGATCTTGGCCGGGTTTGAACCCGCGATCTTGGGTTTAGAAGGCAAGTATGGTTACCACTACACTACCAGGACCGACTATTCCTTAAATGGTGACTCCATAATTAATGTATGCATCATCAATGACCACCGCCGCAACGGACGTTAAACACTATTTAAAAATGCAATATCTAACTGTGTTACAACATGTCCGAATATCATTTCAATAGCTTTTGAAGTACCTGGTTCAGTGACGTGAAACTCGGTGCGTGCGGATAGCCACATACTGAGAACTCAAAAATTACATTGCTGACATTTTTCTAATCTCTTGTTTTTAATGAAATACCCACACTAGATACTTCTATGCAAATTTATTGTTCCTAAATGAAGAAAAATAAAAGTGTATCGAACACTAAAATATTTTTTTTTGTTTTTTGCCAGTAATAACATAAATACTGTCATTTTATATATATGGAATAATGTTTATTGATACAGAAACATTAGATCTAGTGTATTCACATTTTCTATCTAATGTTGAGCGAAAGGGAAATAATTATAATATTAATTATGATCGCCTATGGAGACAATCAATGATCTCACCGAGAGGCGGCGAATTTATTTAATGATATGCATCCGGATCGCAATCCAATTCCACATACAACAGTGACAAGGATCGTAAAGAAATTTACTCAAACTGGAAGTGTAAAGGACTTAACCAAGATCAGGTCGCCCGAAAAGTGCAACTGATGAAAATACTTCATTGGATGTTGTCCTTAGTGTGCAAGAAAATCAAAAAGTTTCTACTACAAATTTGTTGTTAGACTCAAAAAACGCCAAAGTTCCATAACAAAAACTCTTAAAAGTGCCAAGCAGCATCTTTAAAAATTTAACTTTTGCAGCAACTATCAGAGGATGTTCCCGATAGAAGAGTGCAGTTTTGTGAATGCATTATCCACATCCAGTTTTTCATAGACAAATTGAATTCTCAGATGAAGTCACATTTTGCCTGAACGGATTTGTCAACAGACAATTGCTGATATTGGTCAGTCAATTTGAAGTGTATCTCTCAACCTCCCTACAGTCCAGATTTAGCCCCCTGCTACTTTTTCCTTTTCTTTTTTTCCAAAAATTGAAGGAACACCTTCAGAAGCAGCAGTGAAGGCTGCGGAGGAGATTTTGAAGGATTTGTCACAAAACGGTTTCCAGCATGTCTTTGAAGACTGACAGAAACACTGGGACAGTGCAAGACAACCAACGGGGACTACTTTGAGAAATATAAAAATCATTAAGAGGATTACGATATGCCGTCAAAAATAATTATGATAATTATAGGCTGAACAGCCCTCGTAACAATACAACTAACATTCTTTACGTTATTCTTTTTCCTTCTTTGTTTCGATTAAAACTTATCGGTTATCCTATGGTAAAGCTGGTCTAAAGAGCAGAAAACACAATATACGGTTTTCAACACCTGTAATTATAAAAGTAAGCTTTTTAACCTGACTGTATTCCAGTAACATTCAGAAAAATTATGTAATAATAATAATAATAATAATAATAATAATAATAATAATAATAATAATAATACATAAACTTTTTGACCGTCATTTAGAAACTACCAATAAACGGAAAACAGAATAAACAACTTGGCGTTCTTCATGCGAGCAATGATCTATCATTTCAGTGACAAACACTAGAATTTCATGTCTATTTTGAAAAGAAAAAGTGCATTTTTTATTACAGTTATAGGTTTAATTAATGAATACGTGACCTGCACGTTAAACACACGTGTTAGCTGCGCCGATAGAAGTAATTGATTCACTGAGAGGTAAACGCAACTCGAAACGGATTTTAGGAGTTAAGAACATCAAAGGTGCCGACGCAAGTTGTCCCTACTGTGCCCCTAACCTACGCGTGCGATCTTTCTGGTACAGTTACCGGGACTTTGCTGGTAGTAAATTTGTCTCATTTTGCTGATCATAGCAAACTTTTCTTCAGGAATTCACTCACTTAAGGAAAAAGTAAATCTCTTTCTAGACAAACAAACTGGATTATCAATCACCATGTCAATGTACATCAACGAATACGACAACATTTTTGATTGTTTTTAAATTTATAGAGCATTTACTAAAAAACATAGTATGCAACAGGTGCCAAAAAAGTTAACGGAATCATCGCGTAGTCCTACATATTCAGATTCATGGGATTAGGTTTTTACTTCTAGTACTTGATACATAAATACGAAGGGCGTTCGGAAATGATTTTGGCACCTTATTTATTATGAAATGTTGTTCAATGCATATGAGATTTCACAATATACTCCCACCAACTTCCAAGTACCGATACCATCTTCCTGGTAACTTCATAAAGGTCACAAAACCATTGTTTGGGAACGCTACATCATTCGTGAACAGCTACTTGAATTTACTCGTTGTTGCCGAATTTTTGTTTACCACGCAGCAATTCCTTTATGTTGTGGAATAAGCCACAACCATACGGAGTGAGATCCGGTGAATATAGTAGGTGCGGCACAGCACTGAACCCTGACAATGAACACTTTGCGGTTGTAATGTTGCTGGTATGAAGCCGAGCATTATCACGGAGAAATATTTCTAAATCTCACTGCTGACAGTCATTCCTTGAGGAGGTAAGTCCATTAGCAGTATACCCGAAGTGTCCCAAAATCATCATCTGCAGATGCGGCAGCATGAAATTTCTTGGGGTGGAGACTCCGTGGATATTTTCATTGCATGCCTTGGACTTTCTTCCCTGGTGTGTGTGGTAATGACACCATGACACGTCACCAGTCACCAGCTTCTCCAAAAATTCCGGATCATCATTATGCATTTCCATAGCCGACGACAGACTTCAACACATTTGTCCTTCAGTGCGTGTGTCGGATCCAATGGAACACAATGCGTTTCATATTCAAATAGTTGTAAACAAATGGTGTGCAGGATTGCGCGGCCACGACTTGCGCCTATTGTAGTTAATCAATTCAGACACAACCTCAATATTTCTGGCAGACCGCAATGTTGACGGACCAATACTCACAATCTTGTATGCCGCTGGCGAGCCTATGACACAGCTGTAAACGAGTTTTCTGTGCAGGAGCTTCTTGACCATGTATAGAAGTTAAACGTCTATGAATTTCTTCAGTTTTAACACCTTCCTTCCGCAAAGTCTATCTTTGTCAATGATAGTCGCCTTCAACAGAGCCCACGTTTATTTATAATACACCGCTATTGTAAATCCTTTCCGAACGCCCCTCGTAGCTATTGTTATAAAATATCTTAACATTCACAACTTTGCCACCAATATTCAAGCGGGTCTAAATACTTAATTCTAGCACATATGTTATTAGAGCAGATAAACACCCTAAATTTTTTACCGACCTATGCTTTAGCAATCACATTTTATTTGAAAGATCTGCAAGAAGTACTTACCGAGGCTGTTTTCCCGTTCTTGCTCGTCACTTTGAGCAGTGAACCTTCATAGCCCTGAAACAAATACAAACACACTTTTTAGAGCAAGGTGATTTTATGAGACAAACAGAAAATCACAGTAACGACATACAAAATTAGAGCTTGCATTAAGGAATTAGTGAAGAATAAAGAAATATATGCAACATTATGTGTAATCTATATAAACAATCACTTGTGAAAAATTAAATTCCAAAGATGAAAACTTTTAGAAGCAACAGTTTCGTCTGAACCAGTAGTTCACAAACTGTGGTTCGCGGACCCCCGGCGTTCCCTCTTAAAGCATTAGAGTACTATAAAGTTGAGGTGTGGTCCAAAAGATTCCGGCCTGACACAGAAGGCCATTTATTATTAAAACGTTCAAGTATCTGATGTCACATGTTTCAGGAGTGTAAATTTTGCTTTCATTTCCGATCACACCATTTATTTGCTTAAATCAGAGTGTTACATAATACACAGTGTGACTTTCAAAACCAACAGAGACAGTGAATAGCTTTTTAACTAAAGAAGGAATTTCACCCAGTGATATTAAAACAATGTCTTGTCGGTGTTTATGGGGAAGTTTTCCCTTCATATTCCATTGTGCAGTAATGTTAAAATTATTTCGTTTGGACAGAGAGAGCCTTAAAGATGATCAATGTACAAAGTAACAGGTGTCTGAAGACAAAAGAAATAGTTACAGGGATGGGGCTACTGTGCTACATATTCTTCAATATTTGCGTATGTGTAAGATCAGTGCAAGATGCATGCCTCGAATTCTTTCGGCAGTTCAAATGCAAGGCCGCGTGGAATGGTGTCAGATATTTTTAATTATGCACTGACGACAGGGTGAATTGGAACCAATCGTCATAGAGGACTAAACTATATTCCTCAAGGTCAAAAGTCACAAAGATGACAATTTTTTGGGACTGCTGAAGAATTCTTCAGATCGAATATGTTTATATATCTCCATCTGCTTATGAATTGTTTCCCGTGACTGTAGTCAAAAGTTTAAAAAGGGTGTCACGCAGGAGCTGCGAAAACTAAGCGAATTCCTCAGCAAGTGAATTTGTGAACGTTATTACAGAGCGCTAGAGCAGAGAAGTTATACACTGAGTTAACAGAAATTGGGAATGAGCAGTGACTCGACTCGTGTGTCTACTACCAGGAGCCCACAATCCAAAACACTCAACTCTGACCATTTTGTCTTCTCTTGTAGAAGACGGGCCAAGCCAGTGAAATTAGCCGCCACATTTTTTTCAGAGGCTTTGATAATACAGCGATAGAGTTTCTCTGTCTCACTACACCAATAATAATTCAGCTTCAGTCAATAGTAGTGTAGGATTTAACAGCAAACCCCACGTGAATCGATGTAATAGCTCCAGTCAATAGAAGTCCAGGATAAAAACGCACAGTTGCGGAAGGATTTATCAGTATTATAGTTGGGATATCGAGTAGAGGTCATATCAAAAGTTTTCCGCCTCTTTTGATATCGGCTGGGTATACGATGAGATGGCAGTAATAGATTAATATTTCACAGTTGCTATTATCTTCACGACAATGCTTCTGTCAAAAATAAAACGTATGCACCGTTATAAATAATGAGTTAATTTATTCTTTTATTAACAACTGAGAGAAAAATAAACGACAGAGTGCTTTTTAAATTTCGGTTTTCAGGTATATTTTTAATGGTTAGATTTTCCTAATTTTTAGGAAATATTTTTATTATTTCAATGGTTTAAATAGAGTCGTTTTTTTGCGAAAAAAAATTATATTGGCGCCGCTAGAGGGATTTTTAAATTTTGGTTTTCAAGTAAATCCTCACCCTAATAATCTGATTTCGTTGATTTTCAGAAAATATTTCAATTATTTGATTTCAATTGCATATACCGAGTTTCGTTGAGAAAAAAAAAAAATGTCGCCCATAGAGCGATTTTTAAATTTTTGCTTTAGGTTAACCTCCAAATTATACATTTATAGGCACTAAAAATCTTGAATTTTATTATTCTGAAGACCTGAAAATTTTTGGTTATGTTTGCCTTAGTTTCTGAAAAAATGAATACATAAGCATTTAGGGCAATGTCTTTCATGCCACACGTAGCATGTTGAACGATAATATACTGTGATGTTTATTCGAGTTGTACTGCATACGTCTGCAATGGATGGAGAAACAAAATTATGTTTAGATAAAATGGAAAGTTTTTCCACCTGTGTCTTCTTGTGCTGATACAAAGATTGATATAAACCGGGAAGGGGGGAGGTGCAGTATCGTTATGGGAGGGGATGGATGTGCCAGGCACGCAACAATAACAACATAATAACATGTGTCATGCGGCGGTAGAACCATCCGAGATGTTGCTATGACAACTGGCGGGAACCTCGCAGCAAGGGACGGGCCTGATACTTGGAGCAACAATGGCATAACCACACGGAAGACATCAGAAAGTGTTGCTTAAACTTTTCCGCCTTCAAATCGCCCTACTGATTACTGAATATGTCTCGTGGTTATGGTGAGGCACCCAAGCTTCAAATATGCTTATATTTGGCGGCGAACGTGTTTGAATAAATCACTTCAAAGGACAGAAATTCTTTCATCGCTTCATATTATTTTGCCCAGTTTCGTGATCAATGACTGATAATTTTTAATCCATTTTACACGATTTTCTCCTTTCCTTTGAACAGTACATCAGAAATACTAAGCCTACTATACTGGACGTCTAAAGAAGTTTCCTGCAAATTTTCACTAACAGTTGCCGAATTGTTTCTCTACCTAGAAGGTCAGTCCTGGTGGTCAAGGTCACACATACCTCGTTGATCCAAGATCGCGGGTGTGGTTTGGTTTATTTACGGACGCTTTTTAACATCTCAGGTCATCAGCATCCTATTCAAATCAGGGTGTGAAACGGCCGACAAATTTAGCTCAGAAGCCTCTCTTCTCAGGCTTGAGGTTTAGAAGGCAAGTACGGTTACCACACTACACCATCATGACTGACAAGATCGCGGGTTCAATTCCGGATGAATTTTTAAGGCATAAATATAAATTTAGTATGGCTTCCTTCGGAAGGGAAGTAAAGCCGACCCTCAAGCCTGAAAGAAGAGACCTCTGAGCGAAATCCATCGGCTGTTTCAAGCCCTGAATTAAATGGGACGCTGATAACCTGCGATGTTAAAGAGCGTCGGTAAATGAAACAATAAATAAATCAGTGATGAGAATATAACAACGAGTAAATGCCTAAGAAAAAGTTATTCTTGACACTTCGTGCTTTGAAACACTGCAAAAAAATTGACGAAGCAAGAATTCAATGAGCAGATTTTTTGAAAATATAACTTGTTTCAGTAAGAAGGATCAACCAAAGCAAAGAGAATAAAAAAAAAAAAAAAAAAAAAAAACGCTGGTCTCAAGCAGTGAGAAAGGGGGAATTATAGAAAGAGACATAGCATAGAGCGCGAGAGTGGGAATTTAGAAGTGTGACCTTGACTGGACTGGCCAGAGTGAAACCAGTAGAGTTAAAGTGGTCAGTGATGCGTGCTTAGGAATTATAGTAGAAGTATGGAATTGCCTACACTTACCGGAAGATAAATGCACTTCGCACGGTAACTGTGATTGGTCAAAATTCAAAATTTTGTTTAATTTCATTTGTCCATTTTATGCCGAAATCACATAAGTGAAATATATATTGTAAAAAAAGTTATGATCAATGTTATCCAACAGCTCCCGCATATGAAAGCATCTGTGAGATGAAATGCAGGCATTAAATTGTAGTGGCACTAATGAATCTGCACTTTATCTAAACTTACCCTTAGCCTTAGGGAAATTCTCAGAGCAGCTAGAGCTCTGAGCGACTGCGGAGAGAGGCGAGCTCCTTAGTCCCGAACAACAGAGTGGATCGGGGTATTTTTCTCCGTTTTTGTGGCCGCTTGTAGAAATTAAATGTTTTATAAATTAATTTTGTTGTTAAATGTAATGTAACCTATACGTTGTTATCGTTAGCTTTTTGACTGTAATATGTTATTCGTTATTGCAAATCTGTGTTTTTCACTTTTTACCATCCGTTGTCTTATTGGAATTAGTAAATAATTCACACACTTAAACTTAACGGTAACTTCGAGCCTAACTGCATACGCTCACCTTTTTTCGTAAAATACAAGTTGATAGGGCGAGTAAATCACTGTATTTATTTCCACCCGTTGTCTTATTGTAATTTGCAATGAATTAACTAACATACACACACACACACACACACACACACTAACCTTAACGCTAACCTCGGATAAATCTTAGAAATCGATGGACCCAGTGATTTGTTGCGGCTCGCTACGGCCTTACGTCCTACCTCGACTCCTTTTTGCATATATAAATTGATGGGGGCGGGTAAATCACTGTTACGCTGGCAAAATCTTTGATTCTAGGAGTAAAAAAATCGTAAATATCAATTTATAGCGCATTGTGTGCATGGTACTATGTTAGCGAGTAAATCATTGTAATGGTGGCAACTTTCCTTTAAACTCCGGCATAAAAAAGCATCAGTATGCGATGATTCAAAACCACCACCTTCACTACTATAGCATGGCGCTCTAACGGTCTGAGCTATCATGTCGTTGCACTTGAAAGTCATATTACTTAGCTATATCTGTGAAAGATACACTATCTTCGGTTTCCTCCGCTATCAGTCAGAAGAGTTTAGGGACTGGAGGTCTTAGCTGTTCCAATAATTTCGCTAAGGCTAAGGGTAAGTTTTATCTACACTTCTACAATAATAGTGAAATTATTGGCATTCCCAGTATAAGTTTTGGAATATCGCAAGAAAACCAAATTAAATGGGGCAATATTATCTAATAATGAGCAGAATATGCACACCAAATGTTAAAAAAAAAAAAAAAAAAAAAAACCTGAGATGAAGGTCAAAATTGTGTCTTAGGGTGTTTTCGTTTTTTTTTTTTATGGAATGGCTCCGTGCCGTACACTCGGGGGAAACTTCTCGAAGGAAGCATCCAGTCAGCGTTCCGCGTGCTGCATTGTCAGAAGCAACACAAACCATTCCCCTTGCTGACAATGCAAATGAGACCCATTCAGTAATTTAACGCTCAGTTTAAATCAAACTAAAGTACAGATCCTGTAGGAGAGCGCTTTTGTCCGCACCGAGATGTTGACGATGTTAATGTGCGGCCCAGTCCTCGAAACAAAAGTGCAAACTCCAGAAACTGCGCCGCCGTGTAAAAATGGATAACCAGACGGAAGATTTATTGCCGGCTGCTGGGCGCGACGCGATGTTCTCTTATTATTTTGTTTCTCTGATAAACAGGGGCGTGCTCACAAGGGGTAAAATTTACCTAACTGGCCCATTTAGCGCATCTGTTTTTATAAACGTCGCTACTGTGGCTACTACAATGGGAATAAGAGGATGAATTTCGACCCACTAGAGCAGGAACATGGAACAGAAGCGTTTTACAGCACAGTAAGCAACGAATGGTCAAATGGGGCACTCGTGTTTGTCCAGAACAAACTTTGTTTACGTTAACAGATTAAGTTTCATTGCTTTCTGTAATTTAATCGTCATTTTTTAAAAAATATAACTTAGGAAAATCCGTTTTTAGCCCTAACGTGAAGAAATGAATATTTTTATTAGTCATACAAACCATCACTTCTATTTCTGTTATTTAAAATATTTATTAACTGTTTAATTTTAATACAATACCACTTTTACTTGTGTAAATGCAAAATATATACATTCAGCAAGGAAAGAATAAAGTAAGACATTTTACCTCAAATCGCACAAAAGGAAATATTTTTTTCCCCTTCACATCTCAGATTTTGTTTAAAATTTTAATACAATTACAACTTTAATTACACTTGTTTATTTACCAGAACTATTACAACATAGTGTGAGCAGTAGTCAAGTGTTCATAAATTAAACTCTAATAATATTACTACGGTAAAAATATTCATCAAGTTTATAAAAAGGGTTATTGATAAGGCAAGATTTTAAAACAACCTTAAGGTAACCAGGGAATGTAAATCTAGGAAATAATGCAGCAATATACATTTTATACTGTATCTCAGAAAGTTTTAAAGCTATTCATATGAAACTTTTGAGAGATATTAAAAAAAAAAAAAACAACTTAACTACAGATGCTCTGTAAATTTTAATTCTCTAATGCACATAAAAGATTTAAAATTTTTTTTAACCTAAATAAAATCTTGTTAAAAACTGAAAACATTGTGACATTATCACGCATTTTTCTTACAAACTATTACTTTATTTTTCTTAAACTGTAGGCAACATGCTATTCTGGAAACTAGAATAATATATTTAAGCTAGTTGCTTGAAAAGAAATTAATTTCCAAGTTTATAAAAAAAAATAAATAAATAAATAAAAAGGATAAGAAAAAGGAAAAGAAAGGAAAAAGAAAGAAAAGAAGAAACATTTTTAATCTCTTATTGGTATTTATTTTTATGAACTAATAGTGATATTTAAATACCTTTAGTTACCATAGTTTACATTTGCATGCATTATGTGCGTGCAAATTTTCAACAAGATTGGTCCAGCCAAACCTGAGAAAAATGCACATTTACGTCAAAAATTTAAGTTATCAGGAATTTTTATGTGCATTATAAAATTAAAATTTACAGAGAATCTTTAGTTAAATATTCTTAATATCTCATAAACTTTCCTATTGATAGCTTTATAACTTTCTGAGACACGGTGCAAAATATATTCCTGCATTATTTGCTAGATTTACATTTCCGATTACCTTAAATCTACTTAAACCAACAGAATGGGCATCAAGAGATAATCTCTTAAACATATCTGTCATATAAAAAAACATTTTTTGGTTTACTTAATTTGACATTAGACCTGAATATATACAGTGTCAAAAATGTACACACTTGAAGCAAAGAAAAAACTGTGTTAACATAAAACTGAATTCACACAAACAGAAAATGATGATCACTAATCATCTTAGACTTTTACAGTTACAACAGTTGCTCAAAATGCCCTCGATACACTTCTGAGTACGTTGAACTACTGTTTGAGCAACGTTTGCGAAAGTGTCCTCAGCACATGCCGTTTCAATTTCTTCCCGAAGTGCTGAGAGTGTAGCTGATTTCTACGGTATACAACATCCTTAAGAGTTCCCCATAGGTAGAAGTCCAACGGAGTTAGATCTGGAGAACGCGGTGGAAACTCAATCGGACCTCTTCGTCCTACCCAGTGCCTTGGAAGATTATCATCAAGGGCTTGTTGTTCGCTTCCAAGTGTTTTCATATTCGCCGGATTTTTCTCCCAGTCATTATTTTGTGTTTCCAAACCTGAAGAAATAGCTGGATGGACGAAGATTTCACATCAAATCGAAGCTGAGACAGACGCTTATTTTACTGAGGGTACTAAAACGCTGGGAAAGTCATTGGACTAAATGTATTGATTTATAAGGTGACTTGCCGAAAAAAATCTTCTTATTCTTGCATTTTCTTGGTCAGGCAACTTTTAGAACGTCTCAGGTACGCCTTAAAAATCCATTGACCCTCTTGGAATCCGCAACTTTGAGTGTTGGAGGTAAATGCGGTTACCACTACACCAGACCAACCACTAGGACCAATTTAGATGCTCTAGAGTAAAAGGGAAGAATGCTTGAAGACAAGCCTCTGAGGTTTAAGTCCCAACATTCACCACAAATTTTTCTTACTGACAGGTTTATTCTAAATTTACCACATTTTTTCCTTTTATTGTATAATAAAATAATTGTGGGTACTTTTTCACTTAGTATGTCTGGCAACCTGTTTCTTATTTACCATTTTTACATTTATTTTCGAATCGGTACTCCGGTATATGCCACTTGAGAGCTACAAGATAAAAGCGGGGTTCGAAACCTTGACTGTAAGATGCATTTTGCTGTGAAATGCACTAGTTTTGCTTCCACTATAATCGCTCTCCAGAACAACCGAGTGAGTTCAAAGAGCATTTACCTCAAGATGCTTCCTTATTCCCATACTGAAGAATATCCAAACAAAAGAAAGAGGCTAATTTCTTTCCGAGCTACAGAGGGCTTTGTGATGTTCGGGCCTTTGTGAATTTAAAAGTTTGATTGCTTTGTTGAGTACTTGATGTACATTGCCTCTCCCTCTCCCTCCTCCTTTTTTTTTTTTTTTTTTTGGACAGAGTGGTTTTACAAGTAGGAAACGAGGCAATTAGTGAAATTATCCGCAACAGTTTTCAATTTCAGCAACAACGGTCCACTTCAATCTCCCTCTCTCTCTTTTACAGTTGCTACACATTAAAACATAAATGATTTTAGTTTCTTGCAGAAAGTGATGTACCAAAGTACGCTTTTAAACAGTTATCGTTTGCTTTTACGGTTTTGGACATTTTACAGCTTTAGAAATTACTGTGCTGTTGTTTTTGTCTTGCTTCTAGTATTGCCCAGGTTATTTCTGAAGGGAAATGTTACATTATGCCGATTTAGTTTATGCCTAGAGAATTAGAGAGAGAAAGAAACATAATGGCTTACGCAAATGTTATCTTTTCCCCTAGGGAATTTTATCTAACATGTGAATGTGTCTAATTCGACCGTGTTGAATGTAAATATGAAATCATTTTTCCTCTATCACTTACCAATTATCCACAACATTAGAAACAATAAAATTAACTTCCTTACACTCGGTCCTATCAAATTTTTGTTCTATTTTGAAATGTAAGTTTACAAATCCACAGCACACTTCAGCATAAGTTAATATTCTTAATTAATCACGTAAATTTGCACTTTAGCCCATTTTCTATCTACTATCTTGAAATGAACGCTTTTTAGAGTTCCTTTTATGAACAAATTTTGAAGTTAGGCAAAATGGCTTTTCTATCTGGGTGGATATATTGTAACATATGAGCCAGGTTAGGTTAAAGTATTTGATAAATTCATTAGTTCATATTGTTCAATACAGGATGTTTCATTCAACACCAGTCATTTCCTTTGATTTTATGTGGGTAAACGAGAGACCATAGGCTATCTCTCTGTATTTGGTCACGTCCTGCGTGCAGGCGAGTACCTAAAGTATAAAATACCCTCCATAAATCAATGGTGGTATCAGTCATGTTAGAATCATCACAGAGGTGCCGCCAGAGGCTCTATTTGAAGATGGGCTTTCCAGCACACCACCGAAACCAGGCTTGGTACTTGACTTACATTTGCTCAAGAAATACTGATATATACTTTGTGTGTACTTTGTAGTGTCTTGCTTGCACCCTTGTGTGTTCTCTACTTTATTTACTTCTATTATTTATAAATCGTGTCTTGATACTTGAGTAGCTCATCCCAATCTTTAACGTGCTACACTTCCAAAGTAATATCCAAAGTAGGGCGTTACAATATTTGAAGATCAGACAGGAATGAACATGCTTCCGTAAACTTAAGGTCGGTAGGTCCATTTTTTATTTTGGCTTTTTTGGCTTCTGTTACCTAATTTAAGGCTTAAAACCTTTTTTTCCCTGCCTATTTTGGATCGTAATAGATTTTTTTACAATTATTTACGCATTTTAAAAGCATATAAAATTTTCAATATATCGAAGTGAAAATAGTTATGAAATTAAATGGCACAATTATCTCTCAAAAATATTTATTGAGAATCTTTGTTACACATTTATTTTTTTTAACCGTCATAAACTTTCTCTTCGACCCATTCACTTAAGGCCTTTAAATAGCAGAACTTTCATTAGTGAAAGAAACATAGGGTTATCTCGGGCATATGAATACAAGGAAATAGAGAAGACGAGGGAAGTACTGTAGTTATGAATAGTCCTGTAAATGACCTTGTATCGATCTCCAAGAGACAATTCTATGGTAGTGAGGGGGGGGGGGTAACTTCTCAGCCGCATAAATGTAAAAAACAATTGCAAGCGAGAAAGATGAGAGCGGTGCAACTGTGCAATAAACCGTCCCTACAATGTGTTCAGTACAGAAGAGAGATACTCACCTGATTTCCCTGTAAACGCACAAACATAAAATGAACTCGACCAGAAACCACTACGCATCTTTTACTCATTCCCCAGGACTATTCAAAACTAATTTACTATTCTTGATCAACATTTCCATGATGTCCTGAAAGGTGAATGTTCTGTTGAAACTGGTATGAGTCCTTCCGAAATAGCTCGTTTTAAATATGCTCCAATCACTTCACTGAAAGTAGAACGTTCTTTTACCACGAGGGCAAGCGGTTGACTATGACTGTTCATACCTTGAAAAAACACCTTTTTGTTGCTTGTAACCAAGAAAAATAAGCTTAAGCACTTTAATTATGTGATAAAGAAATTGTTAAGTATCTTAAATATCTATTTTCAGTAGTAATGAGTGATATTACTCTGTGTTTTCAATTTTAATAATTGTCTAATTTAACTATATTATCAACTTCCACGGAAGAATCACGTACCAGATGAAAAATTGTAAAAGTACATTGATCTATGAGGGGACTGTTTCGAAACATAAGCTGTTACAAGACTGAAACACCTCTTCGTATGTTTTGAAAACCATGGCGTATTTTTGTTTGTTTGTGTATTGTTAATTTGCCCCTTTTCCTTTCCAGACTTGAGCTATGAAATTGAACTATAGCAATAAGAGAGAAAGGAAATGCAATGACCTGATTCGTGTTTGTATAACGTCCGCTGGACGGGGCATAGTTAGCGATGGCGCCAACTTGTTAGTGCAGCTATTCATTGCCTTGCCCAGCTCCGGCCTAAATTACCCCCGCACGTACCACCTATTTGCTTAAGCTTAGTATTGGGGCATGTATCTCGCACTTGCTTCCTTTTAGCGCTTTATTTGGTTTCTCTCTTCTTTCGTTCATGTACACCAGACGTGTTTCACTTGCAGAGACACTGGTGGGGAAACTTTTTTACTTTTGAAACCGGCGATCTTCAGATTTTAAAAATAAGTTCGAAAAAACCAAGTACAATATTTATTATTTACCAAAGATATTACAGGAACAGTGTCGTTTGAATAAATAAGAAGAGTTTTTACGAAATCAAGAAATTTAACTTGTACACTTATGGAAAAATGGAATGATCCGACTCTTGGAGCTCCTTTAATAAGCTGGATTCACACGATTATGTTTGTTGTACGGAATTAGGTATATCTCTATACTTCACTAGTTTATTATTACCACATCATACTATATTATATTGTAATTATTAGTAAAATTGTGACCTTAGCGTCACTTAATCGTCGTTCTGTAAGTTGAAATAGCAGACATACTTCATTTTCTGTTGAAGAGAGGTTAGTGGCGAGTGTATGGCTACACGAACGTCGTACACAGGAGAGACATTTAGCATCATACGAGAGCAGTTTAAGGAACGGTTTAATAAACTTCCACCGATAAAATGGGCATTGGTTTCCTGGGAAAGAAAGACGTTTATGACAGGAAATGTGAAAGACCGATCGAGAAATGGAAGAAAGAAGACGCGCCTGGGGACATGTGCTGAAGTTGAGGTGTCAATAGAGCGCTCCCCCGTAAAATCGATTTGCAAACGGCTGCCGAGCTTGACATTCCACAATCGACTCTTTTCCATTACATAAAGAGGACTTAAAGGTGAGGCTGTATCGTCCGAGCTTCATCAATGAGCTGTCTGACGCAGATATGAACAAGCGTCTTTGTCTCTTCTATCAACATTCCAAACCGACATATTCACAGACAAGTGTGCCATATACCGCAGCTAAGCGAAAGAGAAACGTGGCATTTTTTTTTTTTTTTTTTTTTGTGAAATGAAAATCCTCACTCTCTTCCAAACTTGAACACAACCCATTGGATTTAATTTGGACAGGAATGACGTAGCATCTCTTCAGACCGTTTATTTTTTATTGGCCTGTGAATGCTAACAATTTGGCTCATTCCAGGAAGACAGAGATGTGTATACAACAAGACGGAGCTCCAGCACACTTCGCTCTTACCATTCGTAATTTGTTAAAGATAAATTCCCTGGACGCTGGTTTGGACGTGGGTCCCAACATCTCATGGCCTTCACATAGCCCTGATAACTCGTAGGTTATGATCAAGATGAAGGTTGTCGCGCGCCGCTACGAAACCAACGCTAAATTTGAATAAACAGTTCGGTACGACCATACCTGCAATTTTGGGAGAAAAAAAATGTCACAAAGAACTTAGGGGCACATAGGACTATGATGGAGCACATGCGGATCTCTTGGACAAGTAGCAGTAAGTTCATATCTAAATTTATGCTTGTTAAATAAACGTATAACGCACAGTGATATATTGAATCCGCTCATACAGTGCCCAGAAACTCGACATAATATCTCAAACAGCTAGGGCTTCATGCAAAAGTAAGCGGGTTTGCGCCTTATGCCGGGAAAATTTTCCTGAATTTCAGGCATTCTTGAAATTGACGTTTTATTTCTTAGAAACATAAAAAAGGAGAATAATTACTACCCCACTCTCATTTTTATGCTTGACCTGGTTTTGGAAAATTAGAAAATAGTTTCCTTAAATAAAATAAAACACGAAGGTGAATCAAATATAAACATTTTTGTAATTTATTGAAACAAAATTAAACAAAAATGAGATGCATATACTTTTTCTACATAATTTACCGATTTACAAACGCAGTTTTCTATGAGATAGACATTTACTTAATCCTATTATAGAAGCCATTGCCATAGCCGGAGATTTACACATACTGGAAGCGTAACGGATATACCTCGTCGGAAAAGTTCAACTGGTGAGAATAATACGAGGACTGTTCAACAAAGAATGATCACATATTTATTTTAACATACTTGTCTATTCATCTTTATAATTTTGATGGTATTTCTCAAAGCAGTTCACCGGTAGATTCAATCATTATTCCAGGGTTCTCGCACCACGCATCACTTTGTAGCTTTTTCAGAAACGATTAAATTTTGATGAGGAATACAGCTCATTACGAATATCTGGGAAATACTGCAGAGGAAGAGCCTGTCAAAAATTATTCCAGCATGTCTTTGAAGTCTGAGAGAAACGCTGGACAGATGCAATGCAGTCTTACAGAAGGAATGTTTTCCTTTGCAAGAAAACCAACCATCTCTGTGACAGAATCTTTACAGCAAACAGTGAAACAATTTGTTCTCTGACAGATTTCTGAATGCTTGCTTTTGAAGTGAGGCGCTTTGTGCTATCACTGGGAAGATTTGCCATGCTTTGTGCAAAAAATGGCCAAATGCATTCCAGGCCTTGAAAGTCACGACAGTGGTAGCATATTTGAAGTTTTACAGTTCTTACTCTGAGCCGCTCCACAATTTGTAAAATATTCTGTGTTTGGTAGCATTTTTCTATTATATGGATTTATTAATTTCTGTATTTTGAAAACAAAAGGCACATTTGAAATAACACAGAAATTGTATGACTTAATCTCAGCTTCTTGTTTACAATAGACAAATGACAGTGTGCGGGCTGCAGTAGCCATTGTTCCGATGACGTAATCTTGGATAACAAAAGTCCATTATTATTATAGCTGCGTCATCATTTAGTGTTTTTTTTCACTGTTCCAGGTAATGTGACTGAGTTTTCGCAATATAAGAATGAGGCATTAACCTCTTTAGTTTGCTTGTAGGTATTCCAATGAATTCTAATATGGTAGCGACAACTGTTTCAAATGCATTCATAATCACACACTTTGTATAGAAGAAAGTCTTGTAGAACTGAAGTACTGGACATTTTCCACAAAGTCTGAGTGTACACATTCTGTTGGTCACATCACATACTACCAGTTTAATAAGATCATTGTAACTTTCTTCCAGTCATTTGGCATCCATCATTTTATAAATAGTACAGACACAAATTAAATGCGTAACGGTTACGAACCAGCCAGTATGCCTGCATAGATCTTAAGACTCCAGAACATAGAAAAATCAACCTTTAAATTCCAACATTGCTTTTGAAATTCATGATAACATTCCCTAAAATTACGAAAGGGTAATTTTTATTGATGAACATTCCTTGCCATGCTGATGTTATCTTTTTCCAGGTAATATCCGGTTGAATTCAGAATTTGAATAAAAATCAACAACTTTTTTTGATTGTGCTATCTGACAACTTAATAGTTTTTCTTACTTCTGGAAGACCAAGTATGACCATTTTTTAAAACACATTCCCACTGTGTTAAACTATACAGTCAGTGACAAGAAATTAGAATCAGCAAAAATATTTTTTCTCTGTATGTTGACGTCCCAGTTTTCGCTTTTTAACAGTTCGATCAAGCTGTCTAAAGTCTGTACTTTTTAAGGTAACTCCGTTGAATTTCCTTTTCTTCGCCAACAACAGTCAGTGTATATTGGCCTTAAAAGCACAAATAACTTGTTTAAGTTTCATTTCCCCCCTAATTGTTCTCTTGTGTTTAGAAACACTAGAAACACCCAAAATAACAGACTTTCATTTAAGCTTTCTTGGTATTTTTAAAAGGTTTGTTCATCAGAGCTGGTTGGATGTCAGTTTCAAGGTTTTTTGTCTCAGAAATAACATTTGTTGCTTTCTGTCTATAATTTATTCCCAGGAATAACCAGAATATCTATTTATTTTCAAGGATACAACCACCTCTTAGGATATTTCTCTTAACCAAGAATGATGGTCTTTTTGTGAATGTTAAAGGTATTTATCTTAACGATGGACAGAGACGGTAGCTTTGGAAATGTCTTGTGGCCCAGAGAAACCAGTTACAAGAACCATCATACTCTATAAAAGTTATCCATAGTTAAAAAAAATTACAGCAAACATTGTAGACTGCATATATATATATATATATATATATATATATATATATATATATATTACTTTAGTACATTAAAACTAAGAAACCGCCACGGGTGGCCGAGGTCGTTAAGGCATGGACTCGTGAGCGGGAGGTCTGCGGTTCGAATCCCGCCAGGACCGTCCTCCCTGACTGGGGTTTTTTCCAGGTTTTCCTCAGTCTTCATAACTGGCAAATGCCGGGGAGGTACCTAAACTTAGGCCTGGAACGCTTCCTTCCTTAAAAAAAAAAATCCTTTCCCAATATATCATTTCATTTCATGTATCATCAGTGTCCACCGCCTGTGGTGCCTCAGTAGTAAAAACGGGCGTTAAACACTACTCAAAAAAAAAAAAAAAAAAACTAAGAAATTATTTTAGAGTGGTGTTAAATGTATATTATAATTTTCAATCTAATTCTTAGGAATTATTCCTAAACCCAAGATCGCGGGTTCAAACCCGGCCAGGACCGATGGATTTTTTCAGGCGTAAACATCCTAAGTATGGCTTCCTTCGGAAGAGCACGAAAAAGAACCTCAAGCCTGAAAGAGAGGCCTCTGAGAAAAATTTATCGGCCGTTTCACGTCCTGAGTTGAATGGGACGCTGATGACCTGAGCTGTTAAAGAGCGTCCATAAACAAATAAATCAATCAATCTTAGGAATTATAATTACTGCAATATTTCATGTTATATTTGAAGTTATTATTGTTTTTATTTATTTATAAAACACACTTGTAAGAGTTCTAACTTTAAATTAAATTGCAGCTGTCACTTGTATACTAGTTATACGTGAATCATATTATTTTATTATTTCCTGCATTGGAAGATTTTATTTCTGTTTGTAATGTTTGTGTACGTAATTTTATTCAAATTACATCTACAAATAACAAAACATTTACTGAACAAAAAGTTTTTAATATCGAGGATTCAGCAGAATCTTTTCTTTACTATAGCAATAATGGAGGAAAATTTAAAACCAGAATTCAGCATTTATCACCTACATGACATTACAATATGTCACTATCTGAACAGATTTTAATTTTCCAATTATAGTAATTATTTTTAAAATCTTGCAAATAATTTATGATGCATTTTGAAGATGAAGTATTTCCGAAAATAAAAGTCATATCTATTTTTGGACAATTAAATGAAATTAATGACATTTTTTATTATTAACAGGTAAAGTAAAATTTTAATTGTATATTAACTATTTCATTTTATTATTAAAAATTAAAAACAGCTGATGCTGTAAGTCTATCCTGTGCAAATGTAGGCCTTGCTTTTTAAGTGACTACGCTTACCATAAGCAAGTTCCTATAGGATGAACTTAGGCATTCAGATATTTGCATTCTACACTGTGTCAGACCGCATAAATAAATATAATTTTAATATAAGATGGATCACATGGTCTGGTTGAATTCCCATGACTGACCAAAAGATGAAGGGAATTTTAGCAACACGATGGGAATACCAACGCTCAATATCTGGCAACACTGCCTCAGAGATTCATTTACAATAGATCTGTAATGTGTCAAATTTCATTAAGGAGAGGTTTAGATTGGCGAATGACAACACAGTTTTACTGATACACTCCAGGTGATAGATTTGGTCTACATGAAAAGTGCGTGTTTAACTTTTACATATTTGTATTAGAATCTTTTATTATAAATAGAAATGTCGATCGCAAATAATAGATATCCCTATCAAAGCAGTTCTTCGCCTGCATACTAACCCGTACATTTCTTTATTTACTATAATACATGGGAAACAAACATAAAAGAAACTATAAACGCCTAATTATTACACATACAACTTTGAAATGTAATGTAAATACACTGTAAACAAAAATAAACACGATTTTAATACGTTTTTAATACGATGGTTCTTGTAGCTACCGCCACAGCAAATCTCTCATCTAAAGCACCACCCACAAATGGTATCTTCGTCTAGTGAGTAAATAACACATCACATAAAAAACAACTCTTTGGAATAGCTTATGCTTGTCTACAATGTGAGTACTATCACTAAAAACCATTTTCATTACATTGTTTGCAGTATTAACAACTTTTGCTATTAACACAATCTCTTTAAGTTTCAGTTTTTTCACCGTAGTCATCACAGAAGCCATTTTGTTTGTGTCTGAGGCAAGCGCTACATATGGAATGTGTGATGCATGACAAACATGTTATCTAGTAAATCAGTAATTAATGTGGTGACAATAACTGCAATATTTGACCGCTTTGCTTCATTAATTACAGGGAAATCCGCCCGGGAGACAATTGTTGCGTAAATAATTGTACTGATGGCTACATTAAAAGCTATAAAATTTAATTATAACTTTTGCGATTACAGTTTTATGGTAGGCAACCAATTCTGACAAGAAATAATGGCACAGATAAATAAAACGACGTGAAATTGACCGTGTGTTCATACAAAAGCGGCTGACATTTTATGTTGGTAGTACTGTTATCATTAGCGGATAAAAACGAAAGTGCACAGAACATCGTATAATGGCGTTAATAAATGGCGGCAAACGGCAATAATGAGTTTGAAGTGGAATACAAGAAATTGAAACTACTTAATCATCAAGTATTATGACATAACGATGGGATGAATAATCAATTGACCTTTTAAATAGAATGAAGCTCATTAAATTATTCGTGTAACGAACAATAATGGAAAAATAATCGAATGCCTTACATATGTGCAATCAAGTAAATAATTGTTGATTTTCTTATGGTATGAGAAACAAGGAAATTTCTATTAACAAACAATATAAACAATATAAACAATTTAATGCTTTTCGCTTTCAGTTTTAACTTATAAGTTCTATTTATAAGAACTGGTCACTTGATAGCACAGATGTTTTGGAAAAAGAAGAAAAAAAAAAACGAGAATTATATGTAAATGAAGAAGAAAAATATTGCAACTGAGGGAACAGCATTGTTGCGAACAGCGAGGTGCGGGAAAGAAAACTTCGAGAAGTTTCTACAATCGGCAGTAGCAACTGGGGTGATAGAAATGGACACGCAGAACATTAATATTTTGAGTTCAAGCCCCGATAAATTACGAAAAGTTGGACAAATGAACATCGCAAGTACTAACAGGCGTGTAATCGAATAAACGCAAAAAAAGTCACTAAAAATGCAACGATATTTACTGGTACATACCAGCCCTAGTGTATTAAAATAAAACTCTGATTTCTGAATTTTTGCTCACCAATGTTCTAGGGACAGATAGTATATTTTTACTACAATAATTTTTTCTCTATTTAGTAATCTGTTTTCATTTTAATAATGTTGACTATTATATGCTCATAACAGAATAAAACATTTTATATATTGTTGATTTTCAAATTATGAAATGAGTGAAAAATGGTGACTGCCCTTTTTTGGCACTCACAAGATTAGCTACTTAGAAAAGGGTAAAATAGCGACTGGCTGAATGTTATTGGACGTTTGCATAGAGAGTTGAGGAAGAAGCGATCAAGATTGGCGCGCAAAACAATGCTCCTTCACCACAACAATGCGCCTGCTCACACATCGGCCGTTGCATTGGCAAAAGTGCACGAACTGCGCTACTAAACATTTTCCCACCCACCCTATTCCCAAGATTTGGCCCCATGTGAGTTTTTCTCTCTTAAACTCAAAAATTGGCTGACATAAAAAATGCCGAACCAAATGCATTGAACTCAAAGGAGATTATATTGAGAAACAAAACAATGTTATTTACTGTGTTTTTATTTATTTTATCAATCTACCCTCATATATTCGGGGGCAGCTCATTACAGTGAACGGAGTTCCTGTGTTTAAAAATATTTGACAAGGGAAACGATCAAATCAGGTTGCGCAAAGATACTCGACACTCGCGATCATGTTTTGCTTACGTCATACACATTGTTGAGATTGCAGACCTTGTTACCCTTGCCGCTTTCACTGCGGAGGGTCTGACTTTATTACCAGCGGCGTTTTAATTGGTTCCTTTGAGACCTTCCGCAAAAGCGCTGTGTTAGTAAAACGTTAATTACTGGTCTGTTCGGGGACACCGCTGTCTTCAGGAATTATACGCCTCTACATTAATCGATCTCTCACGGACTGAGATTTGTGGTCATTCCAACGAACACACGTCCTTTGTGCGTAACTTCGATCATGTTTATAATTACATATAACTTTGGAAATAACTTTTTTAAGAGTGAAAGTAAAAACTACAGCGCAATAATTCTAGAAATTGTAGAGCGGTCTTAGATAAGGAATTTAAGACTGCGTGTCTATTATCTGCCTATTTTTAATGCGAAGTTACGGCCTTCAGTTTCTCAATCGCAGTCTATTCCGCGCAGTCGGCATAATATTATCAAGTAAAAGCGGACCATTACTAACTTCAGTTTTCCTTGATTATTTTCATTTCTATATTTACATCTTGAGTATATTTATAAAATAAAAAAGGGAGAGGTTTTTATTCCGGCATACCAACGCATCTTCATACTTATCACTAAATATATTTCATTGGTGACTTGGAGTGGTATCACCACAGATTATAAGTCTAAAACGTTGCTTTCGAGAGGTAGCGTTTTTACGCACCAAATGAGTGAAGGAATTTTAGTCCAAATTTTGATGTGATAAACTTTAAATCATTACTGTCTAGTTTTCAGGTAAGACATTTCTACTATTTTTACTCTAAATAATTACAATTAATATGTTTCGTATATACACGTAATGAACAATCAAACCGTCAGTGTTTGTACGAGGAGTGTTCAATAAAGAATGTTTTACATGTATAATTTCTCGCACTAAAATTTAACTTTACAATATATTTCAGTTTCAGTATGAGAGGTGTGAAAGTTGAGACATTTTCAGCTCCGCTTACAGCAAAACGGAAGTGACACGGGACGAACAAAATGCTACTCTGAAATTTTCCTTTCGTCTCAACAAATCTTCAGCGAGGCCTATGTAATGTTACAGAAGACCTTCCCTATAGCACAGCAGGTCGAAGATGGTCCAAAATGTTTAAATAAGGGAGGCAATCAATTTCAAAGGAAAGTGGACCCGGTTCCCGTTTATGCTCTAACTGAAGAAAACATTAGCTCCTCTGTAGAACAGTTTTTAATTGTGTTTAACGCCCGTTTTTACTACTCAGGCACCACAGGCAGTGGACAACATGAGATAAAATAATAAATTGGGAAAGGATCTCTCTCTCTCTCTCTCTCTCTCTCTCTCTTTAAAGGAAGGAAACGTTCTAGGCCTAAATTTAGGGTATCTCCCCGGCAATTATGAGGACTGAATAAAACCAGAAAAAAAAAAACTGATCCAGGCGGAATCAAACCCCAGACCGCCCGCTCATGAGTCCGCGCCTTAAAGACCTCGGCACCCGAGGCAGTTAGAATAGTGTTAAGAACACTTTCAGAAATTCTGAAAGTTTTCCTGAGTGCCATCCGTAACTGAAAAGTTGGTCATCATTTGACATGTTTGTGCAAAGTTGTAGTTGAAGCCGGTGTTACAGGAGGATGCACAGTAGTCACTGCTGATGAAGCTCGGCTACAGCATTTAAATCCTGAAAGCAAACAGCAGCACCATCGTCACCACCAGAAAAGTTGTTTCTTCTGTTGGGAAAGTTATGGTCATCTCATTTTTCAATGTTAAAGAAATGATTTACCAGCATGTCGTACCTGCATACACAACTGTAACTGGGCAGTACTACAGAGATGTCCTGAAAACTGCACGCGGAAAAGGCCACATTTGCAAAAGTATTTGCTGAATATCTCGCAACAAAAATCAATGTGGAGTGTGTCCTCATCCTCCCTATAGTTCAGATTTAGCCCCATGTGACTTTTACCTTTCCGCCAAATTGAAGAAATATCTTCGTGGGAGGCATTTTCCATTAACAGAAGTAGTGGGGAAGGCTGCGGGTATGGTTCTGAACAATCTGTCAAAAATGGTTGCCAGCATTTCTTTTGAAGACTGGCAGAAACGCTAGGACAGGTGCATTTTTGAAACTACTTTTTTTTTTAAATTTATTTAAATGGTATATACCGATTTTCGTTGCGAAAAGACAAATTTAGGTACCGCTAGAGCGATTTTTACATTTTGGGTTTCAGGTTAAGCCCCATTCTTAATAGTCTGATTTCACTGATTTCCAGAAAACATTTTATTTTATTTCATACCGAGTTTTATTGAGAAAAAGCAAAAATTGAGGCTGCTTGAGCGATTTTTACATTTTCGCTTCAGTTTAACCCCCACTCTTTAAATTTCGGTTGTCAGGTATGCCTCTACTCTTAATGGTCCAATTCCCTGGTTTTCAGAAACTATTTTTAATTTTATTTAAATGGTATATACCAAGTTTCGTTGCGAAAAAAAAAAAACTAATATTGGTGCCGCTAGAGCGATTTTTAAATGTTGGGTTTTAGGTAAACTTCTCCTCATAATAGTTTGGTTTCGCCGATTTTTAAAAAATGTTTTTCTTATATAATTTCATTTTGTTGAGAGAAAAAAAAATTGGGGCTGCCAGAGCGATTTTGAAATTTTCGCTCTAGTTTAATCCCCACTCTTTAAATTTTGGGTTTCAGATATACCTCCCATTCCTAATGGTACGATTTTCAGAGACTATTTTTCTTATTATTTAAACGGTATATACACCAAGTTTCGATGCGAAAGAACTATTGGTGCCGTTAGAGTGATATATACATTTTGGATTGAAGGTAAATCTTCACTCACAATAGTCTGATTTCGCTCATTTTCAGAAACTACTTTTCTTATGTTATTTCAAAGGAATATGCTGAATTTCGTTGATAAAAGGCAAAAAAATGCGAATTTAGAGCAATTTTAAATTTTCATTTAACTTAACCTTCACTCTTTAAATTTGGGTTTTCAGGTATACCTCTTCTCCTAATGGTACGGTTTCCCCAATTTTCAAAAACCGTATTTTTATTATTTAAATGGTATATACAGAGTTTCTATGCGTAAAAAATAATGCAGTTGCTAGTGCGTTTTTTAAATGTTGGGTTTTAGGTAAATCCCCACTCTTAACAGTTTGATTTTTGCTGATTTAAAAAAAACTGTTTTTCTTATTTTATTTCAATGGCATATATCGAATTTTGTTGAGAAAAAAAAAAAAAAAAAAAAACTTGCGGCCGCTAGAGCGCTAACAGAAAATATATGCACATACTTTTTTTTTTATCGTCAATTTTGGTGTCCAGTATATAGGAGCATTGGAGATTTGAAGAGGTGTTTCAAATATGTTTTCATGGGTACAGTCACAATAGCTACGGAATATGCTAAAATAATATCATATTAGTCAATGAATAATGGACAAATATTGCTAATTAAGCATATTAAATGCAGACATTTACATTTACAATTTACATGACGTTGATAACTGTCAATGATACAATTAAATCCAGTAATTATCAATTTTGAATTTATATGGGTTAAAATTAAATAGAAAATACGACGTGTAGGTGTAAGGACATATACATAAAGGAATTTACCTCTAGACGATGTAAAATTATAAAAATTGAAGTATTGAGCTTGTTAAGTAGACTAACGATACAAAACAACAAGAATTTATAATCATAGCTCGTATGTACTTACCTCATAAGCCCTGAACAGCAAATAAAGTTCTCTTGGCTTTGCATCCATTGGTAGACCGCTGACAAACAAAGTGCGGACCTGGAACAAGCATAAAAAGCACAATTTAGATATCGTAAGCTGATATGTTTAAATACATACAACATAGATCCATAAGTTTCCGGCCTAACCATTTTCTAGCTATGATAAAGACTGTTCAATATAGTTAACCCTTTATTGCAATACATTTCTCACATCTTTGAATTAACATTTAACGTCTTGTCTGTAAAATGGGCATAAACAGCATCCATCACTTCTTCGTCACACTTAAATTTCCTTCTTCAGTTTTGAGAAGAGAAAATAGTCACTGGGAGCTAGACTGGGCTGTAGGGTGGATGTTCCATCTCCTTGAAGCCACACTTGTTCACAGCTTCCTGTGGAACAAGGGCTGTGTGCACCGGCGCGTTGTCGTGAAGAAGGCGCACACCACCACTCAGCTTTCCTCGCCTTTTTCTCTTTAATGGAAGCACGTACTCTGTATAGTAGACCAGCATAGTACTCCCCATTTACTGTGGTGTTGCTCTCCTTGAAGTCAATGAAAAGTATTCCTTCACAGTCCCAAAAGATTGTGGCCATGATCTTATTGGTTGACTGAGTGACCTTGGCCTTTAGAGACGATGCTTCGCCAGTTTTACCCCACTCCATTCATTCTCTTTTGGACAAGGGATCATAGTAGAGGATCATATTTTCATCTCCTGTTACAATGGTTTATAGAATTTCTTTCTCGTTGTCACGGCAGATCTCCATAAATGCCTGACAACAGATGACTCGTTGCTGCTTTTGGACTGAGGAAAGAAGTCTATGCACTCTTCTTGCACTAACCTTATTCATGTTTAAATGTTTCATGAATAATTCGAAGGGCTGTTGTTTTAGAAAGGCCCAGCCTTGCTGCTATTTCTGTAACTTTGAGCCGCCGGTTTCATAATTTCTCCCTCCACAAGAGTGATGTTTTCAGCAGTGAGCACCTCCAAGGGCTGCAAGCTCTTCGTCTTCAATGCTTTCTTGACCCACTCGAAAAAGTGTGGTTCATTCTTTTACGGTAGAACACGAGGACATGCTTCCCCATATACACCGTTCAATCGCTGTTTAATTTCATTTGTGAAGAACTTAACAACAGCTCGATACTCTATTTTGAACGTGTCACAATCTTCTACACTTAGCCTTATTTATGCAACTGTATCTGAACAACTGAACACAGTGGAGCGGAAGTTACAGCTGAAAGTATTTACTTAACAGATAAGGTATGACACCAGATAAGGCTTTTGTGAAGGCGAGGCCAGAAACTTATGGGCCTATTCTCACATATAAATATTGCTTAAACTTCGAAATGTTAATCTGTAGATTAGGAACTGGTGGATTTAGGTTAGTGATTCATTTATTCCCGGATCTGATAAGTTACGTGAGCTATGAACATTAGTTGATAGGGGACTTTCGTGGTATAATTTATGGCTAACGATTGGTAAATTCGACTTTTAAATTTTTTTAAAAATTAAGATGAAGATTAAATAAAACTACTTCTTTTCTTCGCGTTTGACACTACAGTACTTGGTGAGCATTGGCCTGCAGCGGGAACCTCTGCATTCTCTACCTCCGTCTTACGACTTCATTGATAGAGGGCAGTATTGTCATCTCTCTTTTAGGCAGATTCCCAATTGTCTTCACGAGGTCTTCACACCTTCCTAACTTAGAAGAATTTCAAAGTAGGTACCGGGAATCGAACCCGGGTCACTCGGCTAGCAGTCAACAACGCTAACCACTGGACCATGGAAATTGTCAGAATAAATAAATAAAAAAGTAACCAAGAACAACATTCTGTTATGTAAACTTGAAGGTTTATTTTAGATTGGCATTTTATTTATCTTTCCACTCCACAGAAACACTGTTAATTAAAAAGAGAATTTTTTTTTTAATCAAGCCCTCAGTCATAAATTTATTTATTTTAATGCAGGAGAATTTGCTTCAAAACAAAGAAAATACACATATAAACTTTCGAATAGTGAAGCGAGAAGAATAAAAGTCAGTGGATAAATTATAAAACAAACGACGAACACAAACATGACACTTAACAAATTGACAGGTTTTCAAGTCTCTTTCTGTGGCACAGAAGTTCTTTCGAAGCTATTCACTAACAGCGAGCGCATCTCTTCTTGTGAAATGTGTTTCTTCAACTCTCCCAAAACGATAGGCATAGGTCTGTTACACAGACAAAGGTGGCCGAGGTCGTTAAGGCGGGAACTCGTGAGGAGACGCACTAAAACTAGGTCTGCAACCTTTTCTTCCTTAAAAGCATCCTTTCCAATTTATCAGCTCATCTCTTGCATCAACAGTGTCCACCGCCTGAGCGGTATGGGGGCGAATGTTATCATGAAGGATGCCTCCTACAGCCAACGGTTCAGGCAATTTGCGTAGTGCTCGCAGAGATTTGGGAATGTTTCAACACATTTCGGAAGTTTACAGAGGCAAGGAACGAACATGTAATGTAATGTTTACATGATCCTAATGCACTTCTTACAGCGTTTCTGCCAGATTTCGAACATAGTTAAGATCCTCTGTATAGGAAAGTAACGGGTCATCGACAAGTTCCTCAGCACTCGGGCGATGTCACCGTACAGGAGAAAGTTGGTACTCCTACATTTCTGAAATTCCTTCATTCCTTCGAAATCGACTTTTGGCAGGTAATCAAGTTTAGCACCGTTGCTAAAGTTTAGATCTCTGTATGCTGCTTGGCTTCATGGTTCAGTGAACACAATAACTATACGCTTGACGCGCGGTCACTGCTGCCACCCAAATTTCCTTCACTAGTGAAATCTGGGCTAAACAATGGTTGTGGAGCGACTTCTCGATGAGTTTTAGATAAGATTAATTCGTTCAACCATTTCTAATAACGCCAGAATGCAAGTTTTCCTTATTGGGTTGTCTTTTATTTCAAGTATTTAAATATTTTGTCGATCCTGGTAACCATACTTGCTTTGTAGACCCAAGATAGCGGGTTCAATCCCGGCTAGGGTCAATGGATATTTTGGGCGTGAAAATCCTAAATATGGCTTCCTTCAGAAGGGAAGTAACACCGCAGATTCCCTTAGTAGCTTTACACACTAAAAGGACCTCAAGCCTGAAAGAAGAGGCTTCTGAGCAAAAATTATCGGCCGTTCACGCCCTGAATTGAATGGGACGCTGATGACCTGAGATGTTAAAGAGCATCCGTAAATAAACCAAATATTACTACTAAAATATTTTTTTGGTTATATTGTCATCTAAAGAAAGGATTAAAGTAATGTTGTCATAATTTGCTTGTTTGAATATCCTCGTATGTGCCATATTTCCAGACCTACAGCGATTTGAGTTTTAAAGAGGCGTTATTTGGAAAACTTACCTTGTACAATTTTTCAATTTAGAGATGTAAGCTCTATTTTTAACTGAATATTTTATTAATTCTGTTTCGTGTAACAAATTCTCTTTACAAGGAAATTATATAACTTCTGTACACATTTAACCAACACCTATGAAAACAACCTTATCTGTAACAGCTTTCGCTTATAAATAAACGACCCATTTGGGGCATTCGAACTGAGATAGAAATTCAAATATATCGATAAAAATGCAATTTTATCATAGCTATATTAACAACTTGCCTCCGACACAGGAAAGAAAGGGAACGTCATTAGTGAAGACTCCGGTCGATAGGCGGGCGGCAGACCACGTGACGTGGAGAGTTTCTCTGATGAAGCTAGTAGTAATTATCACAAGCAAAGTCATGTCATGTTGACTGATTGCGAGATACTGGGGGTTATTAAGCTGATGAACTGGCGAGACACGGCTTTACACTGTCAGGTTCCGGTACGAAACGCTTTGGAAACCGCATGCACGTTTTAACTAATTGAAACTGTATTCAGCCCACGACAAAGATCCGGGTTCGATACCTCGTCAAAGGAACATCAAAGGGCGTAACTGTGTTACGGAGAATTGCGTTCTTTGTTATAGAAATGGCTCTCCTCAGGAATCATGCTACAGTAAAATGATGTCTTGAGTATTGGAATCGAAACGTTTTCTCATAAGAAATTACAGGTCATTAGATTCTGTAGTCTAAAGTCACCTGTCAGTGAGATGCGCGGCTTGTTATCTGCGACGGTGATTACCACTCCCAGGGACTCAATGATCGAAACCGACTGTAATCTGAAGGCGCAAGAACAGGGCTGTATGGTGGATGTGGTAGCAGTTAGATATCTTCCAATGGTTTTCCTTGGTTGTTCGAGCGGTACAGAGTCAGCTACAAGAAAATAGGAACTCGTTCCAATTTGCATGACTGCACGCCCAGAATTTCACCAGACACATAACATGCTTAGGGGATTTTATTTAGTGATTGGCAGAGAAAGATTGCGGTAATATCCAATTTACATCACATGTGACAATTCTCGTGATAAATGTATAATAAATTTAGTTTTAGTTAAGCTGACAACAAACATCCACTCTGCGTTGCACCTGTTTAGATATCAATTCATGAAGTACCAAGTTCTTCTGACAGCATGCGGGGTTTCTTCCAAAATTCCGTGTATATTCTCAAAATTCCATATCTTGGGCCTTTCAGGAGTTGGCGAATTTTGAATGCTTTCTTCTCCATTACTGACGCGCTACACATCAATAACTTTGTTACCCCTATTTTATGTATGTCATATACACAGAGTGACAAAAAATGTATACACACTTCAAGCAAAGAAAAAACTGTGTTAAAATAACAAAACTGAATTCACACAAACAGAAAATGATCAGCACTAATCATCTTAGACTTTTACAATTACAACAGTTGCTCAAAATGCCCACCATCGGCGTCGATATACTTCTGAGCACGTTGAACTACTGATTGAGTAACGTTTGCGAAAGTGTCCTCAGTACATGCCGTTTCAATTTCTTCCCGAAGTGCTGTCAGTGTAGCTAGTTTTCTACGGTATACAACATTCTTAAGAGTTCCCCATAGGTAGAAGTCCAACGGAGTTAGATCCGGAGAACGTGGGGGACACTCAATCGCATCTCTTTGTTCTATCCAGTGCCTTGGATCCAGTGCACGGGGCTTGTTGCTGTGCGAGGTCTCCCAGATCTGCCCTTGTAAACATCGCATACGGTACCATGAGGCTAAATTTGTTTCGAATGCGTGCAATTGTTACTCGCGTTGGCGGTTCTGTTCTGTACACACGTCTCCATTGTCTTTGAACTTCAACAACATTCTCGGTTTTGCAATATCACTTCAAAATTGCTTTCCGCTGTTCAATCAATAATCTTGGCTCCATTTTGTTGTAGCAACGTTATCATAACGTAATGTGAGTCACATCTGTTTTCAGAACATCATACTACACATTACTGTTGTTTTTCGGTCCAACTTTGAAATACATTAAATAGATATCTACTTTGACAGTGTGTACACATTTTATGGCATCCTTGGTATTAACAACTGACCAGTGACACATACAAAAATAACCTAACATCCTTAAATAACATTGCCAGACAAAAGAAACCATTAAAATGCCACAAAACACCAAACTTAAAAACCGACATTTGTTATAATATTTTTAACTATTTTACTGAATCATGTTACTACATTTATTGATGCATCATCAAGGATGTGGTAATCATAGGATACCGTTGCCTACTCAAATAGTACAGTTTACTACTTGAAGAGCCCTGAAATACTCTGAAGTGATTCCTTCCTCTTAGGAATAAATTTGTATTCAAAAGAGCTTAAGTGAGGGGAATATGGTACAGAAAATCCAAGATGCCTGATTGAACAAAGCGACCACACCTTGCGCTGTATTCACTCGAGCATTGTCGTGCAAAATGATGGGTGGGTTCTACAGTAGGTTTTGTTTTTTTTTCTCTCAAAGTTAGTGATACGTTGTGTTCCAAAAATTTACTGCATATAGTACCTACAGCATGTTTCATATAAACATTAGCGCAGTGGTATAAAATGCCGGAGTTCACCAACTTTTGCTTTTCAGTGTACCAGCAGCTTCTGAATTTCTGCCAAAGCAAGCGTAACAGGTTTAGGTCAGGGGCAATTGAAGTTACAGGAAGATGCAAAGTGTCTTTCAAAGCTGACAAAATTTGACTGCATCATTTCGACCCTGAGAGAAAACAGCAAAGCTCTGTGTGGACATTTCTAAAACTTTGTTGAGAAAGTTATGGGCATCTCATTTTTCAATACTCAAGGGGTGGCTTACCAGAGAGTGGTAGCTGCATAAACAACTGTAACAGGGCAATGCTAGAGAGATGTCCTGAAAACTCAGCACATTACTGAATAGCTCACAAAAATCAACGCGAAGGGTGGTCCTCATCCTCCGTATAGTCCAGATCTAGCTCCATATGACGTTTTCTTTGTCAGAAAATTGAAGAAATGTCTTCATGTGAGGCATTTTTCATCAACAGTGGCAGTGTTGAAGGCTGTGGGGACCATTCTGGAGGATATTTAAAAAAATGTTTTCCAGAATGTCTGAAAACTGGCAGAAACGCTCAGACAGGTGCATTGCATTCAAAGGGGACTGACTACTTTGAGAAATATCATCAAAGTTACGATGAGCACAGATATGTTGTGAAAAAAAAATTCTTTATTGAACTGTTCTTGTTTATTTGATCCAATCAATGAAACATATACACATTATGTTTCTCCAGGGAAAATACGTCAATCTTTTATAAAAACAAAGTAAAGGAAGTTTTAAAACAGTACATCTGTTATTTACTAATTAAACATTAACTTCTGCATAATAAAGAATCATAATTAATTTAAATGTCAATTTCACGTAAATGAAATGTACTGAGCGATTGTGTGTACATAATGTTCGTGGCATGAAATCTTGTTCTGATTTTACCGGGAGTGAAGGAAATCTATCAATTTCGATAGCTGCCGGTATCTAAGGGCAGTGTCTTCTCAGTAAATTTTGCAAAGGAGGTGGGGCAGTTGGAAACATTGTTCGCTTACAAAGGAGTAAACTTCCCAGGTGCAGTAAGAACAACACAAGTGCTCAGGTCTTGCTGTGCAGAATGTGAAAGGATTTATCGCTCTCAGCAACTCATTGTTTACCTTTCAAAGAGAAATAATTTGCACTGCTTGCAGAAAATCAGTTTTTTACAGATAAACCGTGCGCCGTTTTCCCTCTCACTGGTTTTTTTATTGGCGTTTTTTGATATTTTCTCGTTTCTAAATTATATTTCTTGCTGCTTCTGTACTTTTTTCCTCCAGGTATATTTTTTATTCGCCCAATCACTGTATTTCTTTAATCATCTTCTCGAATCTTCTTTTAATTTTTTTATTTTTTTTTATTTATCGTGTTCTTGCTTATTCTTGAATTTCATCTCTTCCGCCATTTCCTTTTGCCTTTATTATTTTTACTGTGTTCGTTTTTAACATTTTGAGGAAGTTATTTTTAAGTTGCTGTTTATTAAAGTACATAATACATTGAAACAAACAACTATTTTCTTTTCTTTGTCCTTTTTTCTTCTTACTATTTACAGGGCCCAGAACCATAACACTTCGTTTAATTTTCAGCAGTTCAAAGAACATAATATTAGAATTACTCCAAGTTTGAAAGTCTTTATAATATGAGGGCACTAAGCTTTTTAAAAAAGTTAGTCACGCAGGAGCTTTGTAAACTAACATTACCCATCGCTAGTTGAAGATCGTCGAAAACTGTTGCACTGAAGTAGTAAGGTCCCTTAAGTCTGTGTACGGAAGTCTTCAAGACACTCTTTCTGGTTTAAGCCGCTATTAAAATCATTGCGCGATACTGTTTTTTTTTTAATGATTTATTTATGGACGCTCTTTAACAGCTCAGGTCATCAGCGTTCCATTCAACTCAGGGCGTGAAACGGCCGACAAATTTTGCTCAGAGGCCTCTCTTTCAGGCTTGAGGTTCTTTATCGTGCCGTAAATCTACGACACGGGACCCACGGCTTTACTTCCCTTTCGAAGGAAGCCATACTTAGGATTTTTACGCCCCGAAAAAAATCCAGGGTTCGCGGGTTCGAACCCGCGATCTTGGGTGTACGAGGCAAGTATGGTAACAACCACTACACCACCAGGACCGAAGTGACACTGTATTACTGTCACAAGTGTTGAGACCACAACTGGCAGAAGTTGCTACCACAACGTAAATATGTTTACACATTATTGCAGACAGTTGACTCAGTTACAGAAATTTTCTCATATGCTTATTTTAACAATATAATCATAAAAGAAAAGTTAATTAAAAGTTGTCATTTTCATGTCCCATTTGCCTCACATAAAGTGATTTTATCTCCGAATTATTGCTTTCACCTCCATTACTCCAAAATGACATCCGTTTGGGCGTGTTATTTTTCGCTATTTTCTTGTTACAATTAGCAAGCAATCTTCGTTACAAGGGATGGAAATTTCCGGCGGTGGCTCTCTACCTTACGTCCCGCCCGTACAACTGTTGTACGTGCTCTCCTTCTAGTTCATAATTTATAGAATATCGCATGTCGTAGTTTTCCTTACGCTCTCAACCGTCTCTATCGATTCTTAAGGCTCCCTGGCCATTCGAGAGAAAAATACTGACCCTTTTCACGTCTTCTTCCTCTCTTCTCTTTTCAGCCCATGTGGGTTTTGGGTAGATATTTTACACGGCGGACAGAGTAAAGACAGCTTGCAAGGAGAGAATTATGGGCAACGAGGAGGGGCGATTTCCTCTTCCCATCAAGTGATGTGTTGTAGATGAATAGCCGGCGCTTCTTTTGATGAATTACTGGAGAGGGAAACCTTTTGGAAAGACCTGCATGCGTGTAACGGCAGAGAACATTAGCGAAAGTTTATCAAGCAAAATGTTCGGAAACATTCTGTATTAACAAAATGCTATTTTTAGCGAATTCCGAAGGAATTGCGGTTGTAGCAATAAAGAGATTTGTGAAAAATTTCTTAAAATCTTCATCGACCCTACTTACTACAAGCCGAAAAAGACATTGAAAAAATGATATATATATATACACACATATAAGTCATATCTATTTTTTCAAAATAAAAGAACAAATTAATTCAACATATAAACTGTATTTATAACGAAGCATGTGTTTTATATTTAACAAAAGTATCGTCGTGAAGATAGTAAATGTGAAATATTAATTTAATATGTATGTGAGAATTATATTTGTATGTAAGAGTGTTCTGTAATAACCTTCAGAAAACGTTTACGTTACATGTTAATAACATTTAAATTAAATTTCAAAGCCACTGAAAATCGGTGAAACTTTCGTTTGTTTTTATTTACTTAGTACATTGCAATTGTTTTTAAATAGTAACATGTTTTTGTTTTATTGAAACATATGAACATCATCTTAAATATACGTATAACTGGAAACTTTCTGTTATTTCTCTCTATTTTAGTGAATGTAAAGATGATATTAAGGACTCAGTTCATAAATATATTTACATTTAAAAATGTTTAATAATATTCACAGAGTATAGCTCTGTCTATATGTGGTTATATATTTCATTTAATTAAAAGTTTACCATTAATTTTTGTGGTTTAATGTCAATAATAGTAGGAATACTTGTAAAATGCAAGAATTATAATTTGTTCCTCTTACTTTTGAAAATTAGAGTACTTTCACTATTGGCATTTATTTTCCAGTCTTTTTGAGTAGAAAAAAATGAATAAAACAAACAAACTTAGTTAAGTAACGTAATATAGCTCAGAATTTTTTATTAGTTATATTTAGAGTTTGCCATGCAATTTAAAACACAGTACACATCACACGTTATTTCATTAATTAATAAGACCATAATTTGATCTTTATATTCAACTTGCTGAGGAATTAGCTTAGTTTACGCAACTCCTGCGTGACGGACTTTTTTATTTAAACATTATGCTTGTTTCCAAGTATCGTTGAAAATAAATCTGCAAAAAATATTAGCTCGCACTAAGTAACACATAAAAAACCCCTCAAAGGTTCCAAGATTATAAAAAAATGTGTTGTAATAAGGAAAAAGCTTCATCAGGAATGTCTCTATTATATCCAGTATATTTAATTTGCCAGTACAGATAAAATATTAAATACCCAATCGCAAATCGCATGGATGATGCAACTATCAGAAGAATTGGCACGAGTGACGAATGAATATATTGCCGTAACCGTGATTAACATACTTGCCTCCTAAACCCAAGATCGCGGGTTCAAAATCGGTCAGGGTCAAAGCAGGAACGTCTCTAATTTGCATTAGGAAAGGCATAGAATGTCACCCAAAGCGAATTTAATGAATCCGTGGTTCGTAATTCAATAAATTATTTTTACATTATTTAAAAACGTACAACACAAGGCTGAAACAATCCACCAGTTTCGATGGCAGTATTTCAACACTGCGCAAAATAATTTTGGCTCTGGGTTTCCTCTGGAGAAAAAACAAAAAAAAAAACGGGCGGATATTAGTGGAGCAGGGAAACATCCGGGATAAAAGGATCGCTTACTTGACAGTCATGAAGAAATACACAGAAGACGGTCGCCCCATCATCTTCATGGTTGTAGCTTACGTTCATATCATCGACTTGGAGCGATGATTCTATGGAGGAACTTTTGGATCCAGTGTCAAAAGGGCATATGATGACTGTGCTAAATGTAGGAAGTGAAGATGGCTCATTGAAAACGTATATCTACGCTTCAAGACTCATCAGAAAAGTGATGATTACCATGATGATAAGAAGAGAAGTGGATAAGAGAACGGCTTATTTCTAACCTTCCTACTCACAGTGTCTTTGTGCACCGTACAATAATATAATGCTTAACACTTCTCTAAATTCCACTATCCGCAAGCCTGAAATGATATCCTGGCTTATTAGCCAGGTTAAATCAAAGACGTCACATACAAAACTGCTGCAATTTTAGAAGAGAAAAACCATGCAATCATACGCCTTTCACCTATGACCCGGAGCTAATATGGGGCATAGTGAAAAATTGGATTGTAGAATACAATGTCACTTTTCTCGTGGAGGATGTTATAAAATTGCATTCAATTACGAAAGAAAACTGAAAACGCCACTGTGAAAAGCTGAAAAGGACAAAAAACAATATTTTGTAATTGGAAGTTTCTTAGATTAATATTAGAAATCAGTGAATCATTTATGTAAAGACAGAGATTGTGATGAAAAAAATGAAACAAGGGCAGAAAGGGATAACGAGGAACCATAGGTTGACATAGCTTCCTTGCAAGTTAGATCATTACAGGTGATTGCACGAATTTATTGCACAGCTGTACCACCCTCATCTTTCTCACTTGCATATCAACAGTAACTTGTTTGTTTCATTCATGAAAGCTGAGATATTACCTCCACCAGCAGTTTCCTAGAATTGTCTCGATACAAGGTCATTCGCCAGCACTATTAAATACATACGAGATAATTTTTCGGCTAATTTACTTTACCTTCATACATTTGTGTCATCTGTCGTTTTCTGGCAAGTCATTTTTTCTATCTATACTTTCAAGAATAAATGCTGATAACACTATTTTGATGCATCTTCGGCTACCTAGCGCCTCACTACATATGGGGTTCGCAGACCACTGTTTAAGACCCTGACGAAAGCTTGGAGTAAGTCAGCAGAGGGGATATGTAAATTAGGTTATACATGGCAACAGTGTTTATTTTTTATTTCTTTACCGTTTATTGTCGCTTTGAATATATTGGTTTCATCGCGTCATCTGAACTTGAATATGTACATGTAGTCTGTAAGGAGCAATGAAATGATTTAATGACGGCGGAGTATGGGCATCATAAGGGGACCCGGAATGCGCTATTCCAGCAATGCTAAAAATAGTAAAATTTAGTTGTCTTTTTAGAAATTATTGGGAATAGCTATTTAATTTTTATAGTATATAGCTGCAATAACTCTTTTTTTTTTTACTTTACTTTTTCAAAAAAACTTTTCTTTGGTCCCATATTTCTTTATTTACATTTTGTACATACATTTCAACTCATATTTTTTATGAAATATTTTTTTTTGTAAATGACAAAGTTAAACTGTACGGGGGTACCAGAAGAAAATTTTTTGAAAAATTGAAAGCTCTAGGTCAAGTAGAAACTGAGGAAAAGAAATTTGAAAAAAAAGAATGTAATTATGTGAAATGAGTCTTCCTGGCTGTAAGGCCGTGGTCCAATGGAATTCTTCTGCATCTTTGAAAAAGAAACAAGAAAAAAAGTAACTTATGAAAAATGGCTGCGAGGTTAGAAATCTCTTTTATATTACAAATTTTTCTTTTCCTCAGCTTGTACTTGACCTAGAGCTTTCAAAATTTTAGGAATTGTTCTTGTGGTAGCTCTGCATAGTTTAACAGGGCCATAAAAATGAGTTGCAGTGTATGTATAAAAAAGTAAATATTTTGGGTTCAAAGAATTTTTTTTTGAAAAAGTAAAAATTGGTTAATCAAAATAAGGGGGGAGCACATATATGCAATTATATGCCATAAAAATTAAAGACCTACGCCCAACAGATCCTAAGAAAAAGAAAACTGCATTATAATAATTTAACACTTCTAGGATAGGACATGCCGTTTTCCCACGCTTATAAACAGAAGACAATCGACTTTCACATCTCCAGACTAAACACGACAGGTAAGAAATATGCCAACACTTAAAAATTCCGTATTTCAGGCACGAGATTTGAAAACGAAAGAAATAAATATTTGACAAAGATAGTAGCAGGAGAGACACGCCCACTAACCAATTATAAATAATTAACACACTTAGAAACATCACGGGAACATAAACGAATAATCATTTTAAAGAAGAAAGAATGAATTATAACGAATGACCTAAAAAAAAAGATTTTTGGCCTACTTGATGCTCTTAAAGCTATCTGGCATTCGCCTTCACAGGATAGGGGGAAAAAATCCGAAAAAGCAGATAGTTTGACTTGACAGTGTGTCAAAACCAGGACCTCCAGATTAGAAGCTACAAACGCTATAAATAAACCACGGAGGCGGTCTTTGTTTCTTGCGTTTCTTGATCATTATCCTGTTTCAAAATACTAAAAGTGTAATGTATGTGAAACACACGTTTTCTGGCCACACCATTCCAGCGTCAATAATTGAACAAAGAACAATGGCAGTCACTTTTGAGTCATATGTTACAAGTGGCTGAGTCACTTTCCAGATGTCTCCCATGTCACGTTGGTGGCCTGTACCGTCCATCCATTCAATATTAACGCTAGGTTGGAGGAAACGGCTGCTTGGAAGAGTTAAATATTGATGACCATGCGAGAGTTGGAACGGCGCCGATCGGCCGCCTTTCGTGTCTCACGCCACAGCCGTTCTGCTATGCGCTCTAAACATTTTATAGAAATAATAATTCATACACTGACCCAGAAGCAATTACTCTTGCGACATGTAACTGAAAAATCTTATGAGGGCTGTTCAACAAAGAAAAATAATACTTTATTACACGCTAAAATATGTTACAAAGCTACTTTAATGCTCAATTTACACGTAGTACTAGTTTCAATGTTGTCACTTCCGGTTCGCGCCTGTGAGAGGTGTGCAAGTTGACAAGTGTTCAGTCCATCAACAGCAAAATGGAGGCGACACGTGCTGCTCAGAAATTCTGCTTTCGTCTCAGCAAATCTTCAACTGAGGCATATACAGTGTTTACGCTTCTATATCACAGCTGAAATATGCTTTAAATAGAGGAGGCTCTAAGGAAAGGAAACATGAACAGCGCTGCTGTCATTATGACAGAGAATCGTGAAATAATTTTTGAATCCCACACACTCTCTCTCCAATTACTTGTTTCCTAGCACCGCACCAAACAATGAAACATACCCTCATTTCCCCATACATAACACATATTTCCATGATGCTTACAGTAGTTAAAATAGGCATGCAAAAAGGCACTTAAAATACCGAAAATAGGCAATATTAACTAAATTTGGAATTAATTAAAAGTGAATGCGCAGAGTAATATCACTCATTATTAATGAAAATGGATATTTAAGATACTTAATAATTTCTTTATCACACAAAGTATTTAAACTTAATTTTCTTGGTTACAAGCAACAAGAAGTTGTTTTCAAGGTATCAACTGTCATACTCAGTCGCTTGTCATCACGGAAAAAGAACGTTCTACTTCCACTGAAGTGATTGCAGTTTATTTAAAATAAGCTATTTGACTCATACCAGTTATAACAGAACATTCACCTTTCAGGACATTATGGAAATGTTGATCAAGACAAAGTAAAGTAGTTTCGAATAGTCCTGGCTAATGAGCAAAACATGTGCTGTGGTTTCTGGCCGAGTTCAATTTCTGTTTATGTGTTTATAGGGTATCAGGTTAATATATCTCTTACTTCCGTACTGAACACATTGTAGTGACGGTTTATTGCACAGTTGTACCGCTCTCATCTTTCTCGCTTGCAATTGTTTGTTACATTTATGCAGCTGAGAAGTTACCTCTACCACAAATTTCCTAGAATTGTCTCGCGCAGATCGATACAAGGTCATTCGCCAGGACTATTCAAAACCACTTACTTCCCTCATTCTCTTTATTTCCTGGTATTCGCATGCCAACTTAGTTCTTTTCAAAATGGACGTTATTCTATTTCAAGAGCTTAAGCGAATGGGTAGGAGAAAGTTTTTGACTGCTTGAAAATAAATTACTGTATAACAAGATTCTCAACAGGTATTTTTGTGAGGTAAATATGGCATTTAATTCTATAACTTTTTTCACTTATGTACACTGAACTTTTTGTGTGGTTTTTAAAATGTGTAAATAATCTCAGAAATAATCTACCGACCCCAAATGTACAGAAACCTGTTCATTTCTATCCGACTCTTAAATATATCCACCCAGATAGAAAAGGCCTAACTTCCGGGCTTGTCGAAAATTGTTTATTTAACACCAAAAGTTATGACAGGTCTAAGTGGACCCCAACACCTCTATTAATATTTAATGTTAAGATTGTTCGTATGTTTTGAAAGACTGTTTAATAATCCTGAAATGTGATACATTTAAGACACATTAAAATTAGCATTTCGTAAACACAATTTTTTTATAACACATTTCATTAAAACATTAAGACTGGTGTTTAGAAGGTCTCCGCTTAGCACCAGGAAGGTTAATGACATTATTAGAGCTTTGCCAGATATACGTTTACGTTGAAAAATAAAAACCACACCTTTTTTTATTGTTAGGCCGAAGTCCCTCGTAAACGTGTATGGTAAGGTTCTTTGTAGGTAAAATTATTTGCTCGAAAGATGTAATGAAAGGTTGGTTTTTATTGTAGCGGAAAACAAAGCTGATGTCGGTTTGCGAGGTATCTCCCACTGCGGCTGGATAATTTCCTGAACTGTGTAAAGCACTCTCTGCGATGGACAAAGCTAAACACATCTCCCTTCCCCGGTACTTGCTTTGCTAATGGACGTATTAAGAACAGTAGAGACATTTATACACGCCAGAGTACGAGCTACTTCTATTAATCCCCTGTAGTTACACTTCTACCTGCTACTGTTTATTGATTCAGTTGCAACCTGCCTGTCGCCTTAAGCCGCTTACACCTGCTCTTGTTTTTAATGTTAATTGGGATTTGCGAGTTTGTTAAATAAATTATGCTCTATGCATATAACCATCTTTCTTAATCGGTCTCAATGCAAAGGAGTAGATAAAAGCATTCAATTTTCACACGGACTCCTGAAATAAGAGATGTACTTATAAAACCAACACGGATGACGCATTGGTGAGAAGGAGGTCTGGGGTTCGATTCCGGCTAGTCCTCCCAAATTGAAGCTTTTTTCCAGGTTTTCCTTAGTCCTCATAAAGACAAATGACTGGAAGGTACCATAAATTTGATCATGTGACACCCCTACGCAATCAAATGTCATGGGCTACCTCTAAAAGAACGCAGGAATTTGCATTACCTTACGCTGCTGTTCAAAATTTTCCGTACCACCACCCCTCAGTACATCGCCTCTCGCTCCGTATATCTTATTCCTACCTCGAACCAGGAATATGACTTTACTGTCTATCCTTCATCACCGACTCAATCTCATTCAGCGTGTCAGTTCACAGAATATGGAACTCCCTTCCTCCTGAAGTCAGAGATTGTCGGATAATAAAGGAATTGGAAATTAGATTAAATTATCATCTCAACTCTAGGAATCACGAAGGCTAATTACTCGCTTCTTATTCTTCTGCTCCTTATTTCTCCCCCTTGTACCCGAGAAAAATCACTGAAGAACAACTGGAATTGTAACACTACCATAATCAACTTTCCATTATATTAAAATACGCAATATTTACATATGCCCGGTATTAATGCTGGTTTATTTCGCCTGGTAGAGTGGAATCGAAGGCTCCATGGGCTTAACTCTTTCCAGGGTAAATAAGTAAACGTAAATCGGGAAGGTTTCGTTCTTTAAACCAACCCCCCCTTACTACATTAACAAATTTAAAACTCGCGCGATATAATGAGCTCGTTCAGTGATTTTCATTTGTTCCGCGTCACCACATCTAGGCAGTTCTGATTCCACTGTCACGGACTAACAATGCACACATTGGTACACCGCGAGTTCGTCGTTTGTAAATACCAGCAAGTAGGTTTATTTACGAGAATGGTATGATAGGTAACTTGGTTTCATATTAAAGAGAACAAGTTAGTTTGCGACTAATTTATTTTTCGACCCACTTGTTTCTCCAGATTCGTGATTCCTTCGTGAAAGTGGGTTTCCTAGAGACCCCTCATTAACATCTTCTTTGGTGTGAATTTGCGTCCAGTCAAAAAAGATTTGATTTTCGAAAACAGGCGATATTCTGAGGGCGCGAGATCAGCTGTTGGTTGTTATTTTATTTGTTTATTTACGGACGCTCTTTAACATCTCAGGTCATCAGCGTCCCATTCTATTCAGGGCGTGAAACAGCCGACAAATTTTGCTCAGAGGTGTTTTCTTCCAGACTTGAGGTTCTTTTTTAAGTGCCGTAAATGTATGACACTCACGGTTTTACTTCCCTTCCGAAGGAAACCACACTCTTCTACCCTAACCGGGAATGAACAATAGCGGTAGTGGTAGTTGTGATGGTGATGGTAGTAGTAGTGGTGGTAGTAGTAGTAGTAGTAGTAGTAGTAGTAGTAGTAGTAGTAGTAGTAGCAGTAGTAGTAGTAGTAGTAGTAGTAATAGTAGTAGTAGTAGTAGTAGTAGTAGTAGTAGTAGTAGTAGTAGTAATATTATTACAATTAAACTAAGCATACATATATTGCACATCACAGTCGCATGGGCCGCAAAACCATTAATGCTCTTGTAAAATACTTCATTTCTGAAATTAATTCCAAAAAAAAAAAAACAACAAAATCAGCAAGAACGCACTCACACACGGACATACACGAAACAGATATACATACAATAATTCTGACATTGATGTAAATTTGTTGCGTTATTTATGTACAATGTTTATAGAATTTTCTTGTCCCTAAAACTGCGTGTTTTATTTAAGAAAATGCCCAGGTATAGCCATTTTTGTCTACTTACAATTAAGTCCCAATACGCCAGCATTCCCCTCGCCTGTCATAAATGAATACGGGAGAAATTTTATCCTGGCAACTTCTGTTTGTGTACACTTAGCCAAAATGTGCGGTTCCGAGCATAATGGCCAAGTCCTTCTGCCGTCCTTGTCAACATCCTTACGTGCCTTCCAGTAAAAGCCAAGTTATTCCCGACCTCTGGTTTTTTTGTCGGTCCTGGTGGTGTAGTGGTAACCATACTTGCCCTCTAGTTGCGGGTTCCAACCCGGCCTTGATCGATGGATTTTATCGGGAGTAAAAATCCTAAGTATGGGAAGCAAAGCCGTGGGTCCCGTGTCGTACATTTACGGCACGTAAAAGGACATCAGGCATGAAAGAAAAGGTCTTTGAACAAAATTTATAGGCCTTTTCACGCCCTGAATAGAATAGGACGCTGATGACAAATGTAAAAGAGCGTCCGTAGATAAAACAAATCAACAACGATCTCTATTTCATGCCTAGCTCCATGATATATGTTTCTCTACCCCATCTAGTTTTAATTTCGCTCTGCAGGTTCAGAGATGGCATCTGAATGAATCGCGCCTCTGTTTCCTGCCGGTTTATGCCATACAGACGGCTTTTGTCTTTGTTCACTAGGCCATACTTGTTTCAATTATCGTTTAAACCGATTTTTGATAATTTCCAAACAACTGCCGCCCACCATTTTTAAGTCTAAACATATATAAAAAGTGCGGATGTTTGCCAAGGATCCCGAGAAACACAACGGGAGTTATAAAGCCCGATCATTTCTGCCAAAGCTCAAACTTCATTTTCGCCTTCGTCCCTTATGGCGGAAAGACCTGAAGAGAAATGGGTATTACCATTGGCCTTGCTGGGCGGGCTCTTCAATAATAATGACTGCATTACTAAGCGAGCGAACACACTCGAAATTAATTAGGGCCATGAAAGGCAAAGGATGAAGGAAGGCATTATGTTCCCGTGGGAAGAGATAGCCAATGAGGATCGATGTTACGCCACTTGACACTGGGATTACGTTCTGCTGTGTTACGGCGGAAGAAACGAAGATACATTACAGGCAGGGTTGAGTTACCTGGATGTAAAAAGAAATGCGATATGCCAGTGAAACTGAGGAGAGGAAATATCGAACCTATCTGAAGGTAAAAACATTTTAAAATTCTAGCTATTTTGTTTTTCGGCTTTACTTCTCAGTGAACCTGCAAACATTTCCCGTGTTTTATAACACGTAATTATACAGCGAAGTTTTTTGAATTAAGAGAAAACTACTGCTTACTGCCGCGGGAATATTTGTTTTATTTACGGACGCTCTTTAACATCTCAGGTCTTCAGCGTCTCATTCTATTCAGGGCGTGAAACGGCCGATAAATTTTGCTCAGAGGTCTCTTCTTTCAGGCTTGAGGTTCTTTATCGTACCGTAAATGTACGACACGGGACCCACGACTTTATTTCCCACCCGAAAAAAATCCATCGATTCTGGCCGGGTTTGAACCCGCGATCTTGGGTTTAGAAGGCAAGTATGGTTACCACTACACCACCAGGACCGACATCAACTGTGTAGTCTACGTTACGGTCTATATGCATAAATTACTATATTACAAGGTTTAATGTACGAGCGTCACTAGATAAGTATTGAGACACAGGACATTAGACATCCCTAGGGAAATTATTGCAGGGTCGAAACTGTTGAGCCATTGATGTTGCTTTGGTAACAGGCGAGGTTCTGTTGTGTTATTCATTTTCCTTAATTTTATGTTTTAAGTCTGGGAAGCGTGAACGTTCTTGTAAGTACAATGGAGAATCAAAGATAGCATTTTCGTGCGATGATTTTGTATGATTTCAAATGTGGCTTAAAAGAAACGCAGTCAATTGAGAGTTTGACGGGGGTTTTCGGGAAATTTTCTCCGTCCCGTGCTACTGTGTTTCCTGGTTTGGAGAATGAAAGAGGGGGAGACAATCTCTTAAAGATGAAGAAAAGAGAAGAGCATGATCTCTGTGAGAACAATGATCAGGAAAGATCCAAGACTAACCTACAAGGACGTTGAGCTGGCATTAGCGATTAGTTCGCTGATTGTTTCAAACATCCTTCATGAGCACCTTCGTGTAAATTTTTTTCTTCGAGATGGGTGCCCTATAATTTGTCTGAAGCAGAGAAACTCCACAGGGTGAAATGGAGTCAAGAAATGCTGCAAAGATTTAATGTGTAAAGTCTTGCAGTGTTTCAGATATTGTTACGGGTAACGAAACACGAATACATCAAGTTGATCCAGAAACAACAAAATAAACAAACACCAGTACTCCATTTGGGTTTTACCTGATAAACAACCATACGTCAAAGTCAAGAGACCAAGGAGTGTGGGAAAGAAAATGGTTGGCTTTTTCTGTGCCGCAATTGGTCACCTGTCAGTCATTGTGTTCGAAAATCAAAGAACAATTACTGCAAAATGGTATACAGATGTTTGTGATCCGAAAGTGTTTCAGAAAGCCCAAGAACTGAGTACAAAGACAGGACCAAGGGGCTTTTTGTTGCACCATGACATCAGATCACACTGCTAATGTAACAATGGAGTTTCTGCAAGCAACTGAGGCAAAACTAATGACTCATCCACCCTATAGTCCCGACCTGGCACCATGCGGTTTCTTCCTGATCCCTACTGTGAAGAACCGACTTAGATGTCACCGATTTTCTATCCCCGAAGAAGCGTGCAGCATCTGCAGTGCCGGAAACTGAGTGACATGGATGACATGGAGGATGGAACGCTGCATACAGTGCCAGGGGGAATACTTTGAGAAACTGGGATAAATAAAACGTTTCTATGAGTATTCATTATTTGTTTTCTCAACAATTATCTAGTGGCCCTAAATGAGTAATACATAATTGATGTGCATTAACAAACGATAAAGCAAAATGTATTCTCTTTTCCAAGGTATAACACGAAACACGTCACGTCGGTTAACAGCGCCGTTCTTTATAGGCAACTTCTTGGACACGTCAGCTGCGCTTACTGTATAAGCAATATGTTTTAGGCTTCACAACTGCGGATCATTTGGATTTGGTTTAACATTATCAAAGACAAAACATTTTAAAACCTTTGTGGCTATACTTGGATTATAAGATTTTATTAGTATCCCATATACGAGAAGTATCTGTGACTGTTACATATTTTCAAGAAAGATTGAATAAATATGAAAAAGTTCAGAACGTTTCGTTATGGAAATAGACATATTCATATATGGAAATTGTTATATTGAACATAGAAAATTTGTAAAATGATATATTACATGTATATGTTTCAAAAATAATAATAGAAGTATTGAATTAATATTTCACAAGTTCAGAAGTAATTTTACGGAATTCTGGAAGACCTAAATTACTCCATTTGGAACATAAAACCATTTCACCTTTTCTAGCACGCAAGGTTATCGGGTTGCACGGCATTCTGTAAGAATAACACGAAACGAGATGAATATGTCATAAATATCTAAATCAGGCATATTTCAACGAAAACGAACTCGAAGAAAATGAAGGTAGAAGCAGAGAAGGGAGAAAGAAGAAAAAACCAAGAACAAAGGGCTGCCTTAATTTTTCTTTGCACGATTCTTTATTTTTATTTTATAACAGTTACAAATAAGAAAAAATGTAGAAATCAGAACAAAAATTAAAAATTAAAAAGTTCGTCACATAGCAGCTGCGTAAACTAAGCGAATAACTCACTTCGTAGAGTAATTTTAAAAAAAGAATATAAAATCCAAATTATGGCTTTAATTAATGAAATTAAATACGTTATGATATTACTTTGTGGTTTTAGGAGAATAAATGCAGAATTCTTGCAATCTATAAGTATAACAAAAGAAAAACCATATTTTTAGAATTATTATTATTATTATTATTATTATTATTATTATTATTCAAATTAAACTACAAATTAATGTTATACTATTACTTAAATGAAATATATTACCTCTGATAGGCAAAACTATACAGTGTGAGTATTTTTAAATGTAACCATGTTTATGAAATGAGCCCTTGATATCATCTTTACATTCACTAAAATAGGGAGAAATAACAGAAAGTTTCGAGTTACATTGCGTATTTAAGATGATGATGTTCATATGTTTCAATAAAACAAAAACACGTTACTATTTAAAATACTAAGTAAATAAAAACAAGTGAAAGTTACATCGATTTTCAGTGGCTTTGAAATTTAATTTAAATGTTATTAACATGTAACGTAAACGTTTTCTGAAGGCTATTACAGAGCGCTCTTACATACAAATATAATCCCCAAACATATATTAGATTGATATTTGCTATCTTCACAATGATACTTTCGTTAAAAATAGAACATAGCATCGTTATAAATAAGTTTATATGCTGAGTTAATTTGTACTTTTATTTTAAAACAACATACAGAAAATTAAAAACAAAGTGTTTTTTTTTCAGTTTTCAACTATACACCTACTCCTAAAGGTTCAATTTCCGTAATTTTCAGAGACTACTTGTCTTATTTTTTATTTAAATGGCATATAGTAAATTTCGTTATGAAGAAACAAAATATTCGTGCCCCTAGAGCTTTTATAATTGTTTTTAAAACGTTTCGCTTTAGGTTAACCCTCCAATTTTGCAGGTTAACGAACTCGTTTATTAATTGATTGCTATATGCCGAGTTTTGTTGAGAAAAAACAAAAATTACGATCACTAGAGAGATAAAAGATACACCCACACACATATAAATGTATATACCCACATAGGAACTTCTCCCACGAATGTGCTTCTTAAATTTGGGGAAATTGATAAAGTCACACGGGGAAAAATGTAGACTATAGGGAGAGTGAGGAAAATACTTCACATTAAATTTGTGACACATTCAGCAACAGCATTAGCAATGTGAGGCCGTGCATTATCTTGGTACAGAATTCAGACTGTTGCACGGAAATGCTGATCTTTGCAAGTGTGTGACATGGTCTTGAAGAGTTATCAGGACATTTCTGTAGTAATACCCAGTTGTGTGTGCAGATACAACATCCCTAGAATATTGAAAAATGAGATAATCATAATTTTCTAAGCAGAAACCACCACTTTTGTATTGGTAAAGATGGAGATCAAGCTTGACTGTTTTTATCTCAGGATTAGCAGTAATTAACTTGAAAGAAATGCTGCATATTTCTGTAACATCATCTTCAACTGTATGCAACAATACCAGCAAAAGTTTGTTTGTTGGGGAATCAGCAGTGCTGCACCCACCGAGCACAAAACACGTCTCATGTGCAACTTTTCAGTGACCAACGAGTGATGAAGTTTTCAGAATTTCTCAAAGAGTTCTAATGCTTTCATTCGCAAGGATAGCAGTGGTGTTAATGTTCTCTTCTGTTGGAGCACAAAACTCTTCGTCACTTGTCATTCTCATTTTGTTGTAGGCAGAAGTGAACATTACTCACATTGTCACCTCTTACAGGTGGGAACCGGAAGTGACAATAATGAAACTAGTACCACTTGTACACGATGCATTTAGGTAATAAATTGTTGCAAAGGTAAATTGCAGCGCGAGAAATTATGTCTGCAAAAAACTAAGACCATCCTTTATAATTGTATAATCGTTGAATAAATTCTAGTTGAGCATGTAACAAAGTTAACATAGTTGGTGAAAATACCAGTTACACATGAGAAATACATTTATCAAACTTTATTACATGACATTTAGGTATCCAATTTAACATCTAGTTAAAGTCTAAACATTTATATAACAATCAATGATGATTGAATCAAATTTTGGTAGTTCTTCATTTCTTACATAAATATGCAGTTACTCAAAGGAATGCACAAACAGAAAATGAATGAATGCTGTTTAATGCCCGTTTTTGCTACAGAGGCACCACAGGCAATGGACACTGATGATACATGAGATGAAATCATATATTGGGAAAGGATTTATTTTTAAGAAAGGAATCGTTCCAGGCTTAAGTTTAGAGTACCTCCCCGGCATTTGCTAGTTATGAGGACTGAGGAAAATCTGGAAACAACGTCAGTCAGGGAGGACGGTCCTGGCGGTATTCGAACTCAGACCTCCCGCTCACGAGTTCGTGCCTTAACGACCTCGGCCACCAGTGGCGGTACAAACAGAGAGGACTTTATTAATAAATGTCATCATTACAAAGTATAATACGACATTATTAATAAAATTAAATAAACCACGGGAATAAGTCAAAAACACAAAGAACACATTACTGTAGTAATTCACTAAACAGAATGAACAACACTTTTCAAATTCTTATACACTGTAGACACAATTCTTAGCGTACGATATGTAGATTTTAAGTGATTTTATTTTTTTACGAATAAGTAAATAAATAAGTTACAACTTGATGTGATGTACTATGTTTTTGAATAAGGCACCTGAGGCTATTGCCACTAGATGGCAGCATTATTCCGGTGACAACTAGTGACATTCGACAGGAGACAACGGATGTTTACAATAGTGAAACAGCAATTGCAATTGGAATCAAAAAATATTCATAAGGAAATGCTTCCCATTTACAGTGAGAAATGCCTGTCACATCAAGGTGTTTACAATTGGGTGCAGAAGTTCTCTGAAGAGCGGACAGTATCGAAAATGAACACCGGGTCGGCCGGCCAACGGAGATTGTCACAGAGACGAATTTGCAACGAGTTGAAGACTTAATAGGAGCAGACAGAAGACAACTATAGACATTATAGCCTCTACTATCGGTTGTTCATACGGCATGGCCTATCTTATAATGCATGACAGGCATGGGTCTATTCAAAGTGAGTGACCCGTACTCCTCACCAAACACGTGTTGCTCTTGCACGATAACGGGCATCCTCATACTGCAACAAGACAAAGTGAGAAGTGCTCGAGCATCCTCCATATAGCCCCGATCTTGCTCCGAGCGACTTTAATTTGCTCGGCCCTCTTAAACCTCATCTTTTGGATGAAAATTCTCCGACGTTGGAGCTGATGAAAGGGAAAGTCACCGCCTGGTTCCGACAGCTGCACAATTTTTTTTATGCTGCTGGATTTCAGGGGCTTGTGAATCGACTGGACAAGTGCCTCAATCGATACTCTTTTATTAGTTAAGTGTTATATTCATTTGCAACTTGTCGGTCCTGGTGGTGTAGTGGTTACCATACTTGCCTCCTAAACCCAAGATTGCGGGTTCGAACCCGGCCAGGACCGATGGCTTTTTTCGGGCGTAAAAATCCTAAGTATGGCTTCCTTCGGAAGGGAAGTAAAGCCGTGGGTCCCGTGTCATACATTTACAGCACGAAAAAGAACCTCAAGCCTGAAAGAGAGGCCTCTGAGCAAAATTAGTCGGCCGTTTGACGCCCTGAGTTGAATGGGACGCTGATGACCTGAGATGTTAAAGAGCGTCCATAAATAAATTAATAAAAAATTGCAACTTACTTAATGGATTACTCTCGAATAAAATTTAACTTAACATATAAATATGTATTTTTAGCTCAAACTACATTTACTTAAAATATTTTTATATACACCAGGGACGAGGGGGGAACAGGGAGGGCCGATAAGACAGTAACGGAAGTTCAAAAAGGTTCCAAAAACTCCTTTGTCATGGAGATGTTAGTTCTAGCAAAATGCTTCATAACATTAAAACAAACCTGGTAATTTTCGCTAATAATTATTTATTGCAAAAGTCAAACATAAGGCGGTTCCTTAGTTGCGATATCTGCAGCACGGCGCAGGATACATGTGTAACAATACCGGGGCCTCTTTATTTGCTCTCGTTCCCAAACGCCAGTGTTTGTATATGAAGCATAAGCATTCTCTGAAATTGGAACGAACAGCGCTGGTCTCACAGACCGTGAAAGCAAATAGAACCTTAATGCAGCTCTCTGTGGTTATAATCTCTTTACAAAGGCTTCAAGAGTTGGGTTCAGAAGCTGCGAAAGAGCTCTTCCCGTGATGGAGAGTTAAAACTTGCGCCAACACTTTACTTTCCCACACCACGTGCCAGTTTTAACAGTTTTTATCTTGCAGTAACGGATTTGTTTAAGAAGCTACCGCTTTTTAACGACTTAAAATTTCCACTTCCTTCACATTATGACCTCTTTCCCATTCTGATATCTTAAGAGGTGCTGAATTTTAACACTTTATGTTTTGTAGAGAAATAAATATCGTTGCATGACTTTAGAAAATCAAGAGCGCTTTCTGATTTTTACTGCGAAAATAATTACAACGATCTTAATTGATAGCCAGGGTGATTTTACAGCACATTAAGCAGTTAATAAAAAAAGCTCGTCAAACAGGAGTTGCGAAAATTAAGCAAATTCCTCACTAAGTAGGGCAACTTTAAAAATGAATATAAGATCCAAATTATAGCCTTATTAATTAATAAAATGCAATAAGTTGTGGAATTAATTGTAGTATTAGGGAACAAAATTAGAATTCTTACAATCAATAAGTATCACAAAAGAAAATCCGCCACGGGTGGCCGAGGTCGTTAAGGCGCGGACTCGTGAGCGGAAGGTCTGGGTTTCGAATTCCATCAGGATCGTCCTCCCTGACAGAGGTTTTTCTCAGTATTCACAACTGGCAAATGCCGGGGAGGTACCCTAAACTTAGGTCTGGAAAAAAAATCCTTTACCAATTTATCATTTTATTTCATGCATCACCAGTGTTCACCGCCTGTGGTGCCACAGTAGTAAAAACGGGCGTTAAACACTATTTAAAAAAACGCATTTGTATAATAATACTATTAAATGGTATACTATTAATTAAATGAAATATATGACCACTGACACACAATGCAATATTCTGTGGGTATTTTTAAACGTAACCCTGTTCATGAACTGAACCCTTGATATCATCTTTACGTTTATTTACAGAAAAATAACAGAAAGTTTCGAGTTACATTGTGTTTAAGAAGAAGATATTCATTAAATTTTAATAGAACAAAAAAGTTACTATTTGAAAATAATTTCAATGTACTAAGCAAATATACACAATCAACAATAAACAATCGAAAGTTTCATAGATTTTCAGTGGCTATAAAATTTAATTTAAATATTATTGTAGTAAAATTGGCTATCTTCAGGACAATGCTTTTGTTAAATATAAAACATATGCATCGTTGTAAATACAGTTTATATGCTGAATTAATTTTTCCTTTTATTTTTTAAACAATAGAGCACTTTTTAAATTTCAGTTTTCAAGTATATCCCTACTCCTTAAGGTTCAGTTTCCCTAATTTTCAGAACCTGTTTTCATTTTATTTAAATAATAAATAACGAATTTTGTTGTAAAGAAACAAATATTCGTTTCCCACACAGCTATTTTTTAAATTGTGGGTTTCAGGTAAACCTTCGTCCTAATGACCCATATTTTCATGAAATATTTGTTTTATTTTATTTAAATTGTATATACCGAGTTTTATTGCCATAATTAAATAATGGTGCAGCTCGAGTAGTTTTTAAGTTATGGATTTCAGGTAAACCGCCCCTCTTAATAATTTAATTTCATTGATTTTCAGAAAATATTATTCCTATATTATTTCAATGACCTATATCGAGTTTTTTTTTATAGAAAAAACGAAAATTATAACCGCTGGAATGTTAACGACAAACACACACACACCCACACCCACCCACACACACATACACACACACACACACAGATATTTTCATTGTCATTTTCGGTGCGTAGTTTGTAGAATCGATGGAGATTTGAAGATTTTTACAAAAATCCTTTCATGGGTACAATCACAATAGCTGAAAGTACAAACATACCTTATTTCAATTTTTCGTCACTAATTTAGAAAATTTACCATTTAAAGTGCATAAATGTAGAGGTACTTTTATCCATGCCTTTTGAAATAATTACAAAAGTGATTATAATTCTGGAAACATTTTTCATTTGTACTGATTTATCGTAACCGAATATCAATACACATTAAAATATAATTATATAGTAACGTATTAGTTAATTTCATTCTTTTAAGCCATTATTTGAATATTTGAATAATAAGATATACATCTTAACATCACATTTGATTGTAATGTTACATTACTCACTATAAAAATCGATTTATTGTTTTTTTTGCTTTATTTGTGTACTTTGGTAAGTGCATTGCAAAGAATGATAGCTCGCTAGAAGTCCCCAACCAATTGTTTTTTTTAACACACTGTATATTTACAAAATAGCTTGCATATTTTTATACTAGAATCATATAAAAAGCTCTTGGCATGACCCAGAGATTGAAAAATCAATTCAGAAGCAGTTTATTTTAATTAAAACCCGCCATCTTATGTAGAAACACAGTAGCTATAGCTGTTTGTTGTAGTGCGGACGTGTATACAGGAAAAATGACAACTATCTAACATGGTGCAGTTATTAAATATTTGGTAAAGAATGCAACAGAAATTCATAGACATGATCAACACTCTAGGGAGCTCTGCACCGTCATTTTCAACCGTTTTCATGTGGATCATGGAGCTATGAAAACTTTGAAGATGACCCAGGCATATGATACGTCCTGTATATACCAGAGCTATTCAATAGAGAATTATACAGAATTATTTCACACTTTAAAATATTTGTTAATTAAATGCGTAATGTACTAGTTTCATTGTTGTCACTTCCGGGTACTGCTGGTGAGAGGTGGGCAAGTTGAAATATGTTCAGCTCTGCTAAATAGAGGTGACACGCGATGAACAATGCGCTGCTCTGAAATTCCGCTTTCGTCTCAACAAATCTTCAGCTGAGGCCTTTAGAGAGTTTGTGTCTCCCAAGATCACAGATGGAAGATGGTTTAAAATGTTTAAGATAGAGCAGGCAATCAATTACTGTGAGAGAGGATCGTAAAATAACACGCAAAGTGCACATTTTCGTGCAAAACGATAATGCACATCGCAAATATTGTTGTTCAATATATAACAAAAATGCTTGTGAAGCCCTCACCCAGATGCAGCCCAGTGTGACATTTTTCCTATTCCCCAAATTGAAGAAATGCCTTCTTGGGAGCATTTTCCATTATTAGAAAGGTTTAAACAATTATGAATAAATTGAATAATTTTTGCCGGTGGGTTTATCTGTGAACATCTGGTAATGTCAAAACGTGAGAAGAGAGAAGCCTGAGGCAATTCTGGATCCTGCTACACGATAACGCACCAACCCATTCATCATTTTCTTGTGCGTAGAATTAGCAGAAATTTGTTGGAGTGGATGGGCTCTTTGAATCTGAATGTGTGTGCATAGTATTTAATTAGAGATGCATTTAATTAGGTTGAAATAAAAGCGGTGTAGTGTAGTGGTAACCATATTTGCCTTCTAAACACAAGATCGCGGGTTCAATCCTGGCTGGAATCCATGGATTTTCGGGCGTAAAAATCATAAAGTAAAGCCGTGGGTCCCATGTCGCACATTTACGGCACGAAAAAGAACCTCAAGCCTGAAAGAAGAGGCCTCTGAGCAAAATTTGTCCGCCGTTTCACACCCTGAGTTGAATGGGATGCTGATGACCTGAGATGTTAAAGAGTGTCCGTAAATAAAATAAATAAAAAAAATCATAAGAAATGTTACATTAAATACAAGAATTTTTAACGCAGAAGCGGAAAATGTATTGCCGCCAAGGGCGTATCATTTGGAAAATCTCTTATAACAGGTATTAAGTTTTAAATACAATTTCATTTCATCTTTTCAGTAAGGCGACTCTTTCTTTTTTCCGGTTGCGGCGGTTCATTTCCGCAGTACGCAGCCCCGCTTAGGCGGCCCTTATCTCAAATAACCTCACTGTATTAAGTGTATTGTTTTGTTATGATAATTTTCTAGGACTACCCCATTTTTATTTTCACAGGATGTTCTATTACTCATATTACTGACATTAAGAAGCACCTTTCATTTTCTTTGTTCAAAAAGCTTCATTTTCCTACGGAACCAGCACTTATTCTTTTTAGCAGCTCTATGGCGAAATGCTACAAAATGCAACTTGAAATTACGTACGGCATTTATACATTTCAGATATTCTTGTGTAATGAAATAAACTTTATTAGATAAAAAAAATAATGGAATAAGTAGATAAACTTTCGTTTACTTAAAATATATCATTATCAATGACATACGTATTATCGCTTAGCCGGCCGATTTATGTAATGAACGCACTGTAATGGAACTTAACTGCTCCATATGCAAGTAACTTTTGGTTCTTAAGCTTCCTTTCTTTTATTCTTTCTCTTTCGGTTTTTTCCCTTAAGGATAACTCAATTAAAAATCAATTAGTCCGAGAGTAACACAAAGGGAGTGGCATGTATTTCATTTACATAAACAAACTCAATTAAAGGTCAGAACAACAGTTTAACTTAATGCTCCTAAAATTATCCCTTAGAACCGAATATATCTCGGTGAAGTTTTTCTTTTTCCCTTCTTAACGTGAATCAGCACGTTCTGTATAACGGCGTAACGAGAAAAAGTTAATGTGTATAGGAATACTCGGCAAAACAGGGTACTGCAAGACCGACCCGCACGAAGACATAAACAAAATACAGTCGCGGTGGAACGCAGACTCCAGTAAATTACAAAAGACGTACGCCGCTATTGAAATGAGCAGCGAGCGAAGGAAGAAGGAAAAAAAAAAAAAATGTTATATCTTTTCCCTCTCGCAGTTCCTTCCTGCTTTCACCCCTGGCACTGGTTTTTTCCTCCTTCTCCCTTGTGTCGTTGCTGCCTCGAGTTTCTTCAATCTCTTCGAATGCAAGGAAATAAAGAATGACTTCTGAAGTTATTTCTCTAATCATACTCCTATCTGATTAAGGACGGATTTGTTTAAAATCGTTTAGCTGCAATTTGCAGTGTTATCTCAGGCATTCTTAATGGAAGAACGTGATCTGATCAGCAAAAAATAGGTGAGAGCTTTAATTATGTGGGTATTTGGGTGAATGAGACAATTGTTGGTAAAGCATTACGCAGAATTTACAGTATGTGGGAAGAGAATAGCGAGAAAGTAAGAGCAACGAGGAATTACGAGAAAGCAGAATAAATAGGGGAAAGGAACAGCAAAAAGAAATATCAGTAAAAATAAAAGATATATCGAAAAGGAATAACTGAAATAACAGTTAAGCCGGAATGAAAAATAAAAGCGAAAGGAAGGAAAAAGAAGAAGAGAAAAAAGAAAGAAAAGAAAGTGTAGAAGATAAGATAAAAGGAAAGAAGAAAGCGAAGAAAAAAATGGAAGAAGGAGAGAGAATGCCTAAGAGAAAAATAGAAGATAAAAAATTCATAAAAGAGAAACGAACAGAAAAACAAAAGAAACAAAAAGAGATGGAAAGAAAAAGGAAACGGAGGAGGTAAAAGAATGTAGTATAAAAGAGATGAAAAGATGAGAACTGAGACAAGAGAAAAGAGAGACAAAAATAAAATAAGAGAAAAGAAAAATGAAATGAAAATAACGAAAAGTGGACAGAGGAAAGATAAAAGGAAAGAGGAGTCAGTGAAGGGAAAAGAGAAAGAAAGAGAAGATAACTTTAAAGACAAAGGACAAAAGTTGATAAATGAGAAAAGCAAAAAGAACAAAAAACAGAAGAAAAAAGAAGAACACGGAGGAGAAAAAATGGAGTAAAGACCAAGAGAAATGGGAACAGAGAAGTAAAGGAGAGTAAAAGAAAAAAAGAAAAAGTACTGGAAAAGAGAAGTTGAAAAGAAGAAAGGAGGACAGAACTCTAAGAGAAAATAGAAGACAAAAAAGTTGATAAAAGAGAAAGGAATGGAAAGCAAAAGGAACAAAAAGACAAGAGAAAAAGAAAGCAAAGGAAAAGACAAAAATACAGTAGAAATGATAAAGAGAAAAGAGAACTGAGGTAAGAGAAGGAAAAATAGAATAAGTGGACAATGAAAAGACCGAAAGAAAAGATGAGATAATGGAGAGAAAAGACAAGGAACATGAAAGAATTCTAAGAGAAAACAGAAAACATAGAAGTCGATAACAGAAAAAGAAACAGAATAAAAATAAAAGGGAGAAAGGGAGAAAAAAGATAAACGGAAAAGAAAACGAACAGAAAAAGGGAAAGTAAAATGGATATTGGAGCAAAGAAAAAAGTAGAGAAGGAGAAGGTTAAAGGAAAGAGCAAAGGCAAGAAAAGAAAACAAAGGATAAAAGAGAAAGGAAAATAGCAGGGATAGAAAAACAAAATGGAAACGGAAAATCAGGGAAAAGAGAAAGAAACAGAAACGGAGAGCGAAATGCAAAAGAAAAGATAAAAGGAAAAAAAGTGACAGTGAATAGAATAGAGAAGAGAGGAGAAAGAAACTTTAGAAAATAAATGTGAAGGAATAAAAAAGAAAAACAAAGAAGGAAATAGAAGAGGAAGAGAACAAGAGGGGAAACAGGAAGAAAGAGGCAAAAGACAAGAAAAAAACATTAACAAAAATTAAAATAATAAAAAAGGTTAAAGGAAAGGAACAGAGAGAGAGAGAGAGAGAGAGAGAGAGAGAGAGAGAGAGAGAGAGAGAGAGAGAGGCGTAGAGCACCGCACAGAAACGAAAACAGTTTAAAAGAGAGAAGAGAAGGGCAAAGAAACAGAAGCAAACTCAGCACCTTCTACTGAACGGAAACCTCAACTAAGAGCAGCCTCAAGGGCTGTTTGTTTAATCAGAACTACCAAGTTCGAGAGTTTCTTTAACTAGCCAGGTGTAGATCACACCGGCACTGCGGCTGTTGTGCAAGCACCTCCCCATCTTCACTTCCAAAGTCATAAAAATCATCGAGTGTGCCTATCCCAGTTCAGGAAAACATCCACAAGGGACCACCTCCAAGTTCTAAACACTGCACCACTACACAATCTGCTCGAAAAATCATCGAATATATTTATTAAATAAATTGTGAGTGCATATAAACTGAAGGTTAATTAAAACACAACTACAAGGTACTCTTAACTTAGGCCTGAAATGGCCAAATTTTCTTTCCAATTTATCATTTTCTCTAATGCACTACCGATGCCCACAGCGGTAAAAACAAGAGTCAAAACTCTAATTAAAAAACTCAAAAGGATAACCAGGCATTATAAATGTTCACACAACATACACTACCTGTGTCCAAATTAATAGCAACATTTCTTCTGTTAATCAACATACCGCTTTTACCACATACGGTCCCGACTTCAGAAATTCGCTACAGCACTGCCGTTTCAGAGGTGAATGCCACAACGTCATAAGACAATGGACTGACATTGGGGGAAAAACATATATTAGCAATGAATGTATACAGACACTTGTGGTAGTATTTATTTCATTGACACCAATACAATAAAACGTTAACAGGCGCGTGGGTACAACAAACGTATGTGCTTTGTATTTGATTTAATACAAGATATTAGATTAGATACTCCAAATTTAATTTCAAAAAAATTAAAATACGTATATAAAACAAAAATTAGTAAGAAGTCATATTTTGAATGACTGGATTCAATAAATTTGCCCCCCCCCCCCCCGGTCTCACTTTTCCCTGCATCCTTCAGTACCTTTACATTCAGTAAGAATATGTCCACGATTCCGGACAGATGAGGCGAATTCTCCACTCATATTCGACGATGTTGCTCACCCGCTGTGCCCCTAGCTTGAGCCACCTCTGTCTAGTGAGTTTGGCCTCTGTTTTGATATACTGCTCCATCCCCTATTCAGATTATAGCCCCTATTGTACTCCCAGTGAAATAATCTCTCTGGAATGCGCAATTGTCTGCTGCATATCCATATCCCTCAAGAGGTTCTTAACCTTCCTCCATGCGTTTTTTCTATTCCCATGCAGTCAGTACTGATCAAAAACAATGAGTAGATTGTATTGGCAAAATTTGCAGACTATTGGTGATAGTGTCAGGGTTGCAATGGAGAACTAAAGGCAAACGCCCCTGTCATTGTAAACTCTGCTTCACTATGTGAGGTTGTCTGTAGCAGTTCTTCTCATTAATCTTCATACACTGAAACACGACAAGAAGACATTATTCAGTGTCTCAGCAGGAAGATGGTAACAAATTCATTTACTGTGTTGAAGAGACTGGCAGACTTTTCAGCACTTTGCTTTATCAGACCTCGCTTGGCAAGAAACCATTTTTTTCCGACAGGAAACGGATAATCAGAAATAATCTTCAAAGCTCTTCATTGTTTGAATACACAGGTCGCATTAAATGCACATAAGTCAAAAAAAAAAAAAAAAAAAAACCCTTCAGATTTATGAAATAGTCATTGCATTTGTCTAATGCATGTTTTGAACTGAACACTCCAACTCCTATATGCTCCGTAAGCATTTTTTGCTCAATGCTCTATGCATACCTGGTTCTGTTCTAGAGCGAATAAAGGATGTTGAGGAAATTCGACTTGGGAAAGGGTAGACACAAATTAGGCATGAATGCTTTTCTACTATTTTCAGAATTCAGCATAATTGCTTTTGACACCTCCTTGGTCTAGAGGTTTGAGTTGCTGACTGGGTTCGTGCTTAGAAATGTTCTAAGTTAGGGACATCTGAAACAGGGCTCACGCAAACTCGTGAAGAAAATTGAGGAGCTGCCTGATAGAGAGGTGGCGTTTTTTGATCTCAAAGGCCGTGTGAATGTAACCAGTGCGGTGCCGGCATGCTGATCAAATGTTCCCCTTGAATACTGCCCTCTACCACAGTAACGGCTCGTGGTACACGTAGAAGGATGGGCCAGGGTCATAACTACATGACACTCAAATAGTGTGGGAAAATGTCTTTTATCAAGACTTATACTCCTTCCCGACATGCTCTCACAACTGCAGCGCCATGTTTGTGCTGCAAACTTCTAATTCAGCCGTTAAAGTACGTTTGCAGTCAATTCAGAAACATTAATGAATGTTATGAATCTTTCAACCGGTTTACCGCCACTTACAACAAATTGTGACATGCATGTAATATCTGTCGTTTCGACGGCCTACACGGAGACGAAATTTGTCCTTTATATTTCTTTTCTAATCTCATTTCAGTAGACAAGATACGTTTCTGACTTCACACTCTGTCAACCAAGGTGTTTTTTCAAACCATAAAAAAAAAAAAAATCTTAATTTTTGTGTCGTCTGCCTGATGAGCTCATATAGCTTTCGGTTTCCTTCGAACTTAACAGTTAAACCTAGAAGCGAAAATGGCGTCTTCAATAAAACGTCCACATTATTCACTGCCACAATACAGAGATATTGTAACTAAATAGTTAACACTGTGAAAGTCAACTGGCAAACAGTGAGAAACTTACCCAATTTCAAACAAAATGCGAAAACAACCCCTAGTCAGTTATGCGTGGGTCAGTAACCGCTAACCACCTGGTTCCTAAGAAAAGAGAGAATACCAATCACTGGCCATGGGCAGTCTTCTTGCTGGCCCAAGAGAACGCAGAAATAAGCATGAGAAAAGCTAATGCATCTTGGAGGAAGACATATACGAGTCATTGTAAATCTTTGCGAATATGTTTAAAGCGTAAATTTTTTCGGGCTAGTCTATGAGCTGTCCTCGCTAACGGAAGACCCGCAAGCTACCGCTACTACAGTCGAGAAGAAATGCGCTTATTGCGTAAGATACAGTTAAGAACTAATCTGTTATGCATGACTGTTTTCATTGCATTTTTTTTATTTAAAAGTAGACCAGTAAAAGAGAAAATGGTAAATAATTATGGCAGGGCCCATGGCCCTTACTGACGGGCAGCTCCTATTCTATCAGTAATGTCACAAGACGGAGGTCAAGACTCAGTGGTCGCTGTGGCAGGTGAGGGCCAGTTTTTGGCCTGTCGCGCCATAAAGTACAGAGAATATTTTTACTAATTCAACTATCAACTACTTTGATCCTAGATATTTTTACTTAAAAAGATTTCAGGAGAAGTACAAACTATTTTTGTACTATTTGAACTTTCTTTTAGATCGTTTGCTTTCAAATTCGGTAATCAGCAACGGAATTCTCTTGTTTTCTATTAAAAGATAGTAGAAGTGACTTCAAATTATCATTAAACTGCTCACAAATTATTTTATTGCATTAGAAACATATACACCTATAAAATAAATTAAGTGTTGGTTAATGTTACAGAGAACCATATTAATGCTCTATTTAAAATATTAGGGGGTGGCGAGAAGACTAGGATGCCTTTTAAAAATTATAGTGAGATATTATTTATAAATTAAACTTCATTATTTCTACCGCATTTGACTACTTGATGTGGCAGCCCCAGGTAACACACTGTTAGGAAAATTCCTAATAGTCCTTACATAACAAAAAACTAATAAAAATATTACGTGGGTAATTTGTGAGCTGACCTAGATATACAAGACAGAGATAAAGCGAAATTCTCAGAAGAAACATGAAAAGTTGATGCGGTTAAGGAAATGTCAGTATTGCATGTGACCACGGGGTTTTTGTCGACTACAGGCGTGGCCGTGATCCACCAAGTGGTGCGAAATAAAGGACCTCATTCATAATGTAGACACGCCCGCTAGCCGGCCTCTGCGTCTCATCAATAATGAACGTACCCCCGCTCCGTGCGTCCTGTACATGGCCTCAGCTGCAACACTCGACAAAGTTACACTATCTTAGATAAAAATAATTAAGATTAGTGTAGCTGTTCTTGTAATTTCACTGTAAAGCATGGCAAGCCTTTGTCATCACTAACAGCGTACTAATTGCCTCAGTACTTAAGCAGGAAGATTTATATTGCTGGTTTTAAAATTTGTATAAAATCTCTCAATATATATATATATATATAGGCAAATTCACATATCTAAAGGCAAATATTTTAAAAATACTTTCCAATACGATTAACAAAATTTTAAAATTAATGATGTTTCTGGATAAGCCACACAAGTATCGACCACTGGTGCGGGATTTGTTCTCACGATCGAAAGAGGGAATGTTTAACAACAGCACCAAGAGCAACAGTAGCAGTAGTAGTAGTAATAGTAGTAGTAGTAGTAGTAGTAGTAGTAGTAGTAGTAGTAGTAGTAGTAGTAGTAGTAGTAGTAATAGAGCATACTTCAGTGACGCCAATATAATAAAAATTCATGTACGTCTCCAACCAACCTACGTGCTTTTATAATACACTAAGTTGGTTTCAAATAATGCAGGTTATCAGATAAGATATTTCACAATAAAGTATAAAAAGAGCATATATACTCAACAATTTAATAAATAAAACAGAATACTTTTAAAAATACGTACACAAAATTAAAAAAATCAGCCTTTTCAAACCTGAGATGTCTCATTTTCATCAGAAATTTACCTTATCTCTTCTCTCCTTCCTTGCCTCCAGCAAAACCCAGCATGTTCATCTCCTTCTGTTCGATCCTGTGAAGGAGTGTGGTAGATTTCACTTCATTCTTCCCTATCAGCCAATGTGTGTCCGTTGTTGCACGAGTCCCGTTTTCATGCACTACTCCATCCCCCCTCCTTGCAGAAAATCATCTCTATTCATTGCGTAATTGTCTGCTGCCTATCCATATTCCTCAAGCAGGTATTAACCTTCCTCCATGCTCTCTTTCAATACCCTGATCCGCCATCGAAATGGAGTCTATCCCTGTTGTTTTCAGTCCCTTTCTTAATTTCGATGTCTCTGTCATATTCCCTCCTACCCCCAGCTCTTCACAGCAGCACAATGTCCCAATTAATGAATAATCCATAGCCAGTACTTCCCTACTCTGATTTTACACTCTGTGGTCTCGTTGTAAGCCCCAAATCTCTCTTAATTCCGCAATTCGCTGTGCCACTACCCTTCTCCAAAAGTCCTCACCGAATCTAAGCCCACGTTTTCAAATTTATGACTCATATGTAGATCTTACTGGTGCTCCGTCTGGGATTCTGCTGCCTAACCGGAGATTTTCTGCTGCAACCTTCCGGGGGTAAGGCGATGTTAACCGTTTATTTGAGACTCACAAGGACTACCTGCAAAACAGGTGTACGATCAACATTGCAAGACAAAGATTGCTGGCCAATAATCAGAGGCAGAGGCTTTTGTTGAAGAAAGCGTTGTTGTAACATCAAAATACAAAGCCACACAAACAGCACAGCTGGCTAGACCATTGCAACTATTAACATTTGGGTTTCAAGGTGCTGGAACATCCTTCATACAGCCTAGATATCCCCCTTTTGTCTATCACCTTTTTGGAGCGCTTAAAGATGCTTTACTAGGCCGACCATTTTCTATGGACGGAGAAATGAGGGAAGCCCTGCATAATGCCACCGATGAACATGTTCTGAAAGACGGCTATACTTTTGACAAGATCTGAATAGGCTCAGATATTATCTTATGTTTGCACTTGTAAATTCTGTTTAAAGTGGACAGTAAATTATGTACTCTACGTAAGTCATTATTATTGATAATAAAATTTTACTGCACAGTGCATTAGCAAAATATTCATGAGTTGAGTTCATCTCGAGTACTATTGTGTGCCGTAGTGTTCGCGTGCTTCATGACAACGCTGCATCCATAAAACTATTGAAACACCTAGCGCCCAGTGACCAATATCTCTCTTAATATATTTAGTTGTGTTTATGTTGAGTACTTTATTTTGTAGTGGGTTTCGAGTACATTTTTTTCACCCTTTCATATTAGTCGTTGTTTCTTCATCAAGGAGCCTGAATACACGCAGTTTCTTACGCTTCGCCCTTCCCCCGGCACTTTCTGATGAAATTCTTAACAAAAAATCGTTGAGATGTTGCCTCACGTCCGTTCCCGAGAGACCTGGGTAATGGTGATTTAATGGATGTCCCCTACCGAGCACGCACGTACGTATAAATATATTCCGTGGCGCACGCGTGTCGTGTTCCCGTGCTCTGAGGGGAGTTTGCAGATTTATCCCGCAACTTAGCGCACAAAACTCGGAGAGATCTTTCTGTGTACCACATGGATATGTCATACTTTCTGTGACAACAAATTTGTAATTATATTTACTTTCTTCAGCTACTCTTTTAACCTAAAGAATTCTTCTTCTATTTACTTATAATTGTACATAAGAATTTTAGGCGTTAAAATTTGAGCTTTAGGTTCTTAAAATTAGCTCAGAATTTAAAAAGTTATGTCTATTTCAGTAAAAACCAGGCATTTTATGACTAAGGCTTCAAACCTATTTATTTAAATTAAATTAACAAATGATACACAAAAAGTATATTTAACAAATGGAGACGGTCAACTGTAATATATATACACTTGTCTTCTTGCCATAGAACAACTCTAGTAGTTCGAAATACAGCGATCACAAGTGACTTTCTCTTAGTGTGTTATCCTTTTCTACTTTTATAATAACTGTTCATTTATATATATTGGCCGAGGTCGTTAAGATGCGGATTCGTGAGCGGGAGGTCTGGGTTTCGAACCCCCCCATGACCGTCCTCCCTGAGGATTTTTCCAGGTTTTCCTCAGTCCTCATAAATGGCAAATGTCGGGGAGGTACTCTAAACTTACGCCTGGAATGTGTCCTTGCTTAAAAATATCATTATATTTCATGTATTATCAGTGTCCACCGCCTGTGATGCCTCAGTAGTTAAAAAGACGTTAAACAATATTAAAAAAAAATACAGAGCCTCATGTTGTTGAAGAATCGCCTATATCCTCCCGAACGGATTCCAAACTTTCTGTCTAAATATTTTTTTTTTTTAGGATAGATGCAGGAGAGTATTTTGTTTGCATTATTTTTGTAAAAACTCTCTTAAAACCAGATTTTCAATTGCATCCTGTTGGCAACAACAGACGCCCTGGTTAAGTCTGCATAGAAATTGCCTCTGAGTTGAAGAAGGCTGTCAGTAGGGTTTGTTTGCTAACACGTGCGAGTATATAACTAAATAGTGAAATAACGATACTTTGCACTGATTTACTCATTTTAAGCCCGATATTAATAAATTAGGTTATAAAAATCATTTAGGACACATTTACTCTAAAATCTGATGTCTGTTTATCAGCCTATCCTAATTTTATTTTGGAATTTCTGTGGGTTATTTTGAAGAATTCTAAATATTTTTGCGTGAAATAATTAAAGTTAAAACTAAAGGTTGCATTATGCATCCTGGTTCTTTCATAGCAAATATTCATGCGTTTAAATATTCCATATGCCAAGTCTATTATTATACTGTTCAGTTTCCCGTATTCTCGCCAATTCCTTTATTGGCACATTACTATTTAATTTGAAAATAAGTTTATTACCTCGTATTTTATTATAAGGAGATATTTATTATACTATACTTTATTTACCATTTACAGGGGTTACTAATTTAATTTCAGAGCGGACATACAGGTTTCATTTTGGCATATACAAAGAACGTGTCCTGATTGGTATACAATTCAAAAGAAATAAAGCGTCGCTTCGATTGTTACAAGGTAAAATAAAACGTGGTGTCTTACAAATAATGCGCAATTTCATGCAGAAGCTAGGTAGCGGTTGTAAGCAAATTGTGTAGCGAAAGGACAGTGTTCGTTTGTTGTCATGTAGAGAAAGACGTGGGCCAGATGGAAGGCGAATATCATGAAAAAAATAACTGCATGATTTTTATGGAAGGAAAGCATATAACCAGGAAAATTCATAGACAATGCGTGGTTAAGAAACTTTTACACAGAAGACCCTCGATACCTTGGTCAATATGCAAGGAATCTGCACACAGTATGTGAGTACTGATCGCTGTCAACATCGCGGTCTCCCAGGAACATTGAGATTCTGTCTGAATTTATAATTTTTTTTTTTTGAATGGTGATTAAGGCCCGTTTTTACTATTGAGGCACCACAGGCGGTGGACACTGATGATACATGATATGAAATGATATATTGGAAAAGAATTTTTAAGGAAGGAAATGTCCCATGCCTAAGTTTACGGTACCTCCCCGGCATTTGGCAGTTATGACGACTGAGGAAAACCTGGAAAAAACCTGTCAGGGAGGACGGTCCTGTGGGATTCGAACCCCAGACCTCCCGCTCACGAATCCGCGCCTTAACGACCTCAGCCACCCGTGGCGGTGAATTTATTATGACTGATAGACACACAATCTGTGATAAACTGGAATGTCAGACAGGTCTCAGTCTGCAACCCTGCACACCATTATTCACGACGATTTGAATATGAAAAAGGTGTGCGCACATTGGGTTCTGCGTGACATGACACGGGTACAGAGGGACAAAAGTGTGTAATCGCCCATTAGAAATGTATAATTAAGATGCAGAACTGGTGACTGTCATGGTATCGCTACCAACACCAGAGAGGAAAAGTCCAACGTAATGGAAACAACCAAGGAGTCCCTCACACAAGAAATTTCGTGCTAATCCATCTGCGGGTAAGCAAGTGGTCGACAGGAGTCTTCCTGCAACATGACAATGCGCGGCCCCACACTAGCAACACTGCGACCGGAAAGTTGGCATTACTGGGGTTCATTGTTGTGCCGCACCCCTTATATTCACCGGTTCTGGTTCCGTCTGATTATGCCTTATTGGGAAGCATGAAGGACTTGCTATGAGGTAAAAAAAATTGGCAACAATGTGGAAATTCAGGCAGGTGTGCACAAGTGATGACATACTACTCCCAACAATGATTTCGAGACGTAATAATGAAGTAACCAGGAAGACCGCAACGGTGCATTGACATTGGTGAGGAGTATATCGAGACATTTTAAGCATTGAAAACCACGTTGCATAATAAATAAGGTACAAAAAATTGTAAATCATTTCGGAACGTCCGTCGTAATTTTTTGTATACATTTTTTCTTTATTTTATGTATAAAATAATAACTCCACCAGTTCAATAAATCTTAAAGATATAAGGAAAACATCACGTATTCTAGCATTTAAGCACTAAGACATTAAATTTCCCCTTAAAAAAGCTGAGGTGAAACTGGAACAGCCAATAAACGCAGACGAACAACGCAGAACTGTTCGCAGTCAAGTTTTATAGCACAGATCTACTGCCCACACGAATGACGTTCTTCAACTTTTTAAAAGCGGTGTAATGTGAAATCTGCCGATTGTCTGTTGTTCTACTTACATGGACCGGATCTTCGCGAAGTGATAAACATGGAGAATGTACGGATATGGACGGAATTGTGGGTCGACTACAAGCAAACTTGGCACGATGCCAGTTTACCTTTCATTGCCAGGTGCCTTATGTGGTTTCGTCATAAACACACACAGCCACACATGGCGCCCTGCTTTCTCCAACTTTCTCAATTCTCTGTCTCCATAGGCGCTAATTGTAAACTAACCCGGCCAACTTTTGTCGTCAAGGGACGCAGAGGTGCCCTTAACTATGTTTTGGGTCCGCTCTAATCTAAAGTGCTGCATTCCGCATTCGTTCTTCTAATTGTATTAAATCATCAAATAGTAATTAACGAAATTAATGAAAAAAGTATTATAATGGGCCTTCACTTAAGAAAAACAAAAACAAAATGACAATGGCGGTGACAAAGAGTTTTTTTACACCGTACTTAATCTGTTTCTATGCAGGAAGATGGCAGTTTAACAGATTTTTTTTAAATAGTGTTTAACGCCCGTTTTTACTACTGAGGAACCACGGGCGGTGAACACTGATGATACACGAGATGAAATGATATATTGGGGAAGGATTTTTTTTAAGGAATGAAATGTTCCAGGCCTAAGTTTAGGGAACCTTCCCGATATTTGCCATTTATGGGACCGAGGAAAACTGGGGGGGGGGGACCCAGTCGGAGAGGGCGGTCCTGGTGGAAACCGAAACCCAGACCTCCCGCTCACGAGTCCGCACCTTAACAATCTGGAGTATCCGTGGCGGTATACGAAGACAATGCTCGACCGCACACACTTATCTTTACAATAACAACAGCAACATTAATAATACAATGGCAAGTTATAAGTTGGTAAAAAGCATTAAATTTTTTTCTTTTTGCAAAAACAAAAAACCATTTTTCAACATAATTTTCTTTGAGCACAAAACATTTGGTTCCAATTTTTTATTCCCTCTTTCGAAATGTGTACAATGCTCATTTACAGACACATAACCTCTTCATTTGACGTAAATTTCTTCCTCCCAAGTCAATCTGAAGTTAGAGATAAAAGTCATATGGGGCCAAATTTGGGGAATAGCATGGGCGGGGACCTATTTCGAAGCCCGGTTCGTGCACTTTTGCCATCGCAACGGCCGAGTGTGAGCAGATCTTCGCGCCAATTTTGATGGCTTCTGCTTGAATTTTCTAAACAAACGGGCAAAACGATTGCAGTTTTTTTTTCCGGTGCACTTTCACGCTCTCTAATTCGCTGTTTTGACTGCCGTTTTTTCTCCGGGGTGTGGTGATGCATCCAAGTTTCGTGTACAGTAACAAAACGACGCCAGAAGTCATTCGGATTATGTCGCAACTTTCCCAAATATGATTTTGAAATTTTCGTTTTCGAGCGTTTGTGGTCTGGAGTCAAGAATTGCTGCACTGAGCTTCTTCGTATGTACCGTTCATATGAGATGTCTACCATCTCGGCAATCTCACGAATCTTAATACGACAGTCTTCTATTACAATATCATGGATTTTGTCGACCATTTCTTTAGAAGAAATCTCAATCTAGCGTCCAGAACTTGCAACATCTGCAGTACTCGTACGGTCGCTTTTAATTTATTTATCCAGTGATAAAACGATCTCGAGTCCTGGTGCAGAGTTCCCTAGAACTTTCTTCAGCTTAGTTTGCATCTGGGCAGCAGTCAACTTTTTACTGCCATCTTTATCCATTTCTAAAACACCTGTTACACCGACCACTGCCCAAAAAAGAACCGCAAATCGCACGTGTTTAAAAACTTGAACAATACTATTACAAGAATCACGCTTACCAATCGTCATGCCTTCAAACAAAATTTCCCGGCATATAGTTGAAATTTACCAGACCTATCGATCCGCCCTCTTAATAATACATTACAATAGAAAAGTTAAACATCTCCTTTTGTTGCGGCGTGTTCGCAACTCAAATAGCCTGAAAAACTCGGCGAGTGATGAAGGAAAAAATCTTTAAACTGAGTAATGGAGCTTTTTCAAACTAAATTAACATAAGTAAACGTACACCGATAAAAACCGAAAGAAGAACAAGGGAAAAAGCGAGAAAGGAAAGAATACAAAAAATCAATAGATAATCGAAAAGTAATTTAAGAAATAAACTAGTAATTAGGTTTCTTTAAGGATGGATGCTGTTTACCAAATTTGGTCGTCAGCGTCCCATTAGATTCAGAGGTAAAATGACCGTTAAATTTTGCTCAGAGGTTTCTTCCTTCAGTCATATTTAAGATTTTTACACACTAAAATATTCACCTACTCTCGCCGGGTTTGGGTCTATGATGCAAGTATGTCCTATTTGACCACCAGAACAGAATAAAAAGGGGGGGGGAGTTTTGAAGTTGAAACGGAATATTATTAAATATTTGACTCTGTACAAATACAATAGGAGTACATTACAAGGAAAGGAAAAAACAGAACAATTAGAAAAGAAAAAAATAAAGGGAAAAGAAAACAGAAGTAATTATTTAATAAACACTAATAAAGAAAGCAATAATGAAGGAAGGAAAAAAACAAAGAAAAGCAAATGGTGAAAGAAACTAGGTTAAAGAAAGATAAAATGATAGGGAGAGAGAGAACAGAAAAAATAATGAATATGAGATAAAACAGAATAAAGACGATGCTAACAGAAAGAAAAAGGAAATAGAGGAACCAAGAAAGAGACAGAAAGAAACAGAAACAAGAATACAGAAACGAAAATAAGTGAAAAGGAAAGAAGAAATAAAGAAAAATATAAGAAAATTTGAGAGAAAAAAAGGGGGGGGGAAACGAAAGAAATTCATTATGAAAAACCGATAAAGCAAGAACGAACGAGGAACAAAGAAACGGAAAGGACGAAAACAAAAAAAAAACCATGTTAAAGGACGATAAAATGAGTAAGAGAGACATAAAAACAGAAAAAATAAACAGAATAAAGAGGAAATAAAATAAAAAAGGATGAAAGAAAACGGAAAGAAAAGAGACACAAAGAAATAGAAACAAGAAAACAGGAAAGAAAAATAAAGTGAAAAAGAAGGAAGAAATAAAGAGAAATATGAGGGAAAAGGATAAGAGAAAAAAATGGGAAAGCGAAAGTATTGAATTAATGAAAAACTGATAAGAAAAGCAAGAATGAAGGAGAAACAAAGAAAACAAAATGCTGAAAGAGATTATGCTAAAGAAGAATAAAATTAGTAAGAGGAACAGAAAAAAAAAAAAGAATGTGAAATAAGACAGAATAAAGAGGAAACCAACAGAAAGAAAATCAAAAAGGAACAAAAATAAAGGATGAAAGAAAATATAAAGAAGAGATTTGATAAATTGAATTACCTAATAAATAAGAAATTAAGAAAAAAAAAGGGGGGGAGATTTCAAGCAAATAAACTGCTAAATGTTGGCAGCAATGAACGCAAAGGTGATAGAGTGAGACTGCAACAGGAAAACACAATACGCACAGACATATGGGTGAATGTAGTTTTTAAATTTCTTGTGATTTGCTTGACAGGCGGCACGCGTTTTGTTGCCCTCCCTCAGGGGCCAGAGCAATCACTTTAAAAGCAGACTGTGAAGGAAACATCATTTGGCTGGCAGTGCACTATAGAAACAAAACGTGAGGCTTTCCGATACGGGCCAAACAGACGAAGCTAGCCAAGCGGTTCGGCACATTCACTTGTTCTGTCAATAAGAACATCTAACATGCAAGCAGCGTCTGTTCATACCTTTATTTACCATAATAACACAAACAGGATTACTTTAATTTAATAAATAAACGGTAAAACAGAAATCAACTTTAGACGTAAGACACTTTAATATTAAGTTAGAGGCTTTAAAATCAGAGCCGGAAGTTAGGAAAATGTTTTTTCTATTTGGGTGGATATATTTTAAGAATTTGATAGAAATGAAAATATTTCTTTACATTTGGGATCGGTAGGGCCACTTTATTTTGCCTTCTTCGGCTTCTGTTGCCTATTTTAAGGTTTAAAACCTTTTTTTTTTTTTGCCTGCTTTGTATCATTATTGACTTTTTTAAAAAGCACACAAAGAATTTCAATATATCGAAGTGAAAAAGTTATAAAATTAAATGGCATTTTCAATCACAAAAATATTTATTGACAACCATCATTAATGAAAGGAACGCACGATTACCTGGGGCATACGAATACCAGGAAACAGAGAAGAAGAGGGAAGCACTGTAGTTTTGAATAGTCCTGACGAATGATGTTGTACTGATTTACGCGAGACAATTCTAGGAAATATGTGGTTGGAATAACTTCTCAGCTGCATAAATGTAACAAACAATTGCAAGCGAGAAAGATGAGAGCGGTACAGCTGTGCAATAGACCGTCCCTACAATGTGTTCAGTACGGAAATAAGAGAGATATTAACCTCAATCCCCTATAAACGTATAAACAGAAAATGAACTCAACCAGACACCAGTGCACATCTTTTGCACATTCGCCAGGACTATTCAAAACTACTTTCCTTTGTCTTGATCAACATTCAACAAGGTGAATGTTCTGTTGTAACTGGTATGCGTTCTTCCGAAATAGCTTGTTTTAAATATGCTTCAATCACTTCAGTGGAAATAGAACGTTCTTTTTCCACGCTGAAAAATATTCTCTGTGACAAGCGGCTGACTATGACATTTGATACCTTGAAAGGACATCGTGTTGTTGTTTGTAACCAAAAGTAAGCTTAAGTACTTTAATTATGTAATAAACAATTATTAAGCATCTTAAATATCTATTTCCATTAATGATTGATTATATAATTGCTAATTAATTATGCATTATATTCATTGCTGTTTTCACTTTTAATAAATTCATATTTCAACTATATTTCTACCTATTTTCAGTATTTTAAGTGTCTTTTTGCCTTCCTATTTTAATCAAAATAAATGTCTGAACTTTCGGGCTCTGTTAATAACCATAGATCTTGAAACATTTGACTCTTTAAATTTAAAAAAATTAAATTTTTGCCACATTTAGGCAATTAATTATTGCTGGGAAATGCGTGCTAGGGTACAAGGATAACGTAAAGCCTCATGCTGTAACAATGAGTAAAATACTCTTAATTACAAAACTTTAATATTCTGGCTTGCTAATACGCTTTTTTGCTGACTATAACAAAGAAGACGTTAAGGCAACACAATACAATGCAATCAAGAACTTTACCATAAAATGTTTCAAAACTACTTTATACCGAGGTTAGGTTCCGGGTCTAGCAATTTAAAACGATGAACGGAAATGAGTATAGCCTGGGTCTTCTTTCTCTGTGTCGAAAAAACAGCTGTGAACATGGCTACAATAGCAGTATCGGAAACATTCGACAGTTTGAACCAATAGCAAACAAGGCCTACTCGGTGTAACATGCTGGCCTGACCAGGTGAGGAAGGAGAAAGGGTGGAGGAAGATGATTATTATGATTTAAGGGGGAACATATTCAAAGGTCATTAACTCCCGACCACAGTAAACTATGAAAAAGAAAACACATTTAGTTATTGCTTAAAATAACTACGAATACTGGAATGTTATAGTAAAATTAGTTTCCTATATACAGAGGAAATACAGATGGGAAATAATATGAGGAAAAAAGTAAAAAACTACTCACTACAATTGTCACCTTGCTCAACAGACCAGCTGGAGGAATTCAATGATCACTTTGAAGGTTTTGAGAATGGACAACCAGAAGTTGTGACAAGCCAGTGCAAGTTTTCGTAGCTTTAGAAACTGAAGTTCAGGTAACACCATGTGAAAATCTGAGCTTGCGCGTTCAATGTGTGGTGTCAGCACTTCTGTGTATGTGTACGCAGGTTTTACGGCGCCGGACGCTAGGATGAATCTCAAGAGAGAGAGAGTCAGAATACTTTTGAAAAACCAGTAAATCGACAAGTACATTTATCTGAATTATACGAGAGTTACAGTTTAATTTTTACAAAAAAAAAAACTATGAAAGAAAAATATTTTTAGAACAAATTGTTTTATTGCTTTTCAAAACGTTTGCCTTTAAGATTTATACACTTTTGCATGCGTTCAAACTAATTCTCAAAATTTTTTTTCTACTCAGAATTTGGCATCCCAAAAACATGTTTTTTTAAAGGCTTCAACAGCTTCTTGAGTGTATGAAAATCGCTGTCCAGGTATTTTTGTTTGATATTCTGAAACAAAAAGAAGTCATTAGGCGATAAATCAGGTGATTATGGGCAATGATACATTAATTCGATGTTTTTCTCCTTCAAATAATCAATTGTTTGACGTACAGTATGAGAGCTTGCATTGTCATGATGAATGGTGTGACGTTTTTGGTGGTTTATCCTGATTACTTTGATCACTTCTGGCAAAAAAATTGTTGTATGTCATTCATCATTAACTGTTCTGCAATCCTCTAAAGGAATGGTTGCGACATGTCCAGTACAATCGAAGAAACAAACGATCATTTTCTTGGAAATGTTTTATGAACGAACAACTTTTGTGGGATTTCGGTTCATCTTGGAACACCCAAACAGGTGGATTGTTACTTAGTTTCCGGTTCATACGAATATATTCAATTTTTGTTAGCTGTTATGATGTTGTATACGAATTTTGCAGTTTCTCGGTGGCATTTTTTTAGCATTTCATTACACAAATTAACACGAGTGTTTTTTTTTTGAGCCTTCGGTCAAATTATGCGGAATTTTTCGAGAACAGAACTTTTTCACAACTTTTTCATGCAAATTCGAATGTACTGCAGTTTTCGATATGCTTAAGGATGTCTCTATCTCACTGTAAGTCACATGCCGATCTTTTTGGATCATATTGCGCACAGCATCGATGTTTTTTGGAATGACAACTGATTTTGTTCGACCTTTACGAAATACATCATTGACGGACGCACGACGACGACGAAATTCTGCAAACTAATTGTAAACAGTGTTTTCTGGTGGTGCTACATTGCCAAAAGTTGAACGAGGCAATTCTGTGCATTGCTGTTGAGTTGGGCCTTTACTAAAATCTTAAAAAATCGTCCAACGAAACTCTTCACGTGAACATTACAATTTTTCGCAAAATTACTCACCGTAAACTACTCGGTCAAGATGGAACTGTTTTCACAATAACAAATATCAATTGTTGCGAAAATAGTGATGACATATCTCAATAACACCATCTAGTGGTCGTTTGTAAAAAACTTAAAAGATAACCCTTCTATATAAAAAATTAACGTGTTCTTAACCAGCACATTTTCAAATTTCTACATCTCTCTCAGTGTATCGCGGTGAAGATAAGTTAATGATAATACAGATGTAAGGAAACATTGAGTTGAATCCGTTCAGTGTCAGCGAGAACTAACTTGCGTACGAATATGACAATATGGGGAATGGTGATCCTCTTGGGTCCAAGAGGGAACTATTCCCTTTCCACTCTGCGCTGATTGTCTCTTGGGGTACACATCTTGCAAAGAACGCGCAAGTTGTACGTCTGGTAAGATTTACATAAGAACTTTCCGTTATGAGTTGAATATACAGATGCCCTTCCGACAGAAAGGAAGAGTGCACCAGGCTTTCAGTAAAATTAAAATCGATGTCTAAACATGTGCTACACACACTCTCAAGTACTAGGGGCCGTTGTTAATGTTGAACATCTCGCGATAACATTTGCCTAGGAAATCAGTCTCCAAGCTACCTAACAAACTAGTAAACTAAAATTATATACTGTAAAAGTATGGTTTTTAAAACTGATAAACTGCACAGTTCCATAGTTCCTATTTTACATAATTGAATGGGGGAGCCGTCACCATGGGTTATTCTTATTATCAAATGAGTATTTGATTTTTTTTCTTTGTATTCCTTTGTGTAACGTTTGATTTGTAGAAATCTAGTCAACTCTAGTGCATAAAGCTGGAATCACTGAGCGTTGGACAATTATAAAGAACGCTCATTGTTTTACAGGTTTAATTTCTTGCGCTACAATTTAAATTAATAATATTTTGTTAGCTTAAAAAGTAAAGTACACCCTAAAAATTAGTCAATCCGTAATTCCACGTTTCAATCGTTTTGTGGACGTTTGTAAAAGCTGTATTTACAAAGCGCATGCAGCGACTGGCACACTGCAGTAGGAGCTTTGCCAGTAAACGTAATGGTCACAATTACAAGCATATGGAAAAAGAAAAAAAGGCCCTGAGTTCAAATCCCAAACAACCTCATGTTTTATTTTTTTATTATTGGTTTTACAAGTGTATATGTAGAGCATTATATTGCCTTTAATTTTTTTTAATGGTATTTAACGCCCGTTGTTACTACTGGGGCACCACAGGCGGTGGACACTGATGATACATGAGATGAAATGATATATTGGGAAAGAATTTTTTTTTTGAAGGAAGGAAACGTTCCCGGTCTACCAGGGTACCTCCCCGGCACTTGCCATTTATTAGAACTGAGGAAAACCTGGAAAAAATCTCAGTCAGGGAGGATGGTCCTGGCGAGATTCGCACCCCAGACCTCCCACTCACGAATCCGCGCCTTAACGACCTCGGCCACCCGTGCCGGTATTGTGAAACTAGGCTCTATCATTTCGATCTTGAGAGCAAACAACAAAACTCTGTGTGGAAATCTCCATTATCGCCCCCTCCTCCCCCCAAAGTGGTTACTTGTGCTGGGAAAGTTATGATCATCTCATTTTTCAAAACTCAAGGAATAATTTACAGCATGTCATATGCATGCAAACAGAAATACACACATTAAAAGCGTCAGAAATTGGATGCTGCATGGCCTCCTATAAAAAATTTTTTCTTTCCCCCAAATTGAAGAAATCCTTTCGTGGGAGGCATTTTGGTATCATCAGAAGCAATGATGCTGCGGAGGCGATTCAGAAGGACTCGCCATAAACGTTTCCATCACATCTCTGAAGACTGGCAGAAACGCTGAGACAGGTGCATTGCATCCAATGGGGGACTTCTTTGAGAAAGATCATCAACATTATGAGGATGAGACAAGGTATGTTGCCATAGAAACTGTGCTCATTCTGTATTGAACATCCTTCTTAAGGGAAGTGTTTGATTATTGGTGCCAGGCAACGGAAGGGAATAACAGAACTGTCGCTACATAAACAATTTCAATAATATTAAAAAGGTAATTTCCACGCCTATTTCAGATTAAAATGTGTGAAACATAAAAACGTTATTTCTAAAATAGGAAAATATGTTATTGCAATATTAATTGATTTGAAACGTAATATAAAAAGTATATAATAATGTTATTTTAGTATTTTAAGCTTTGATCGTCATTTTTGGTGAATAATTCTAACGTAGGGCTATTTGCTGTAACCACTGCATCTTTAAGCTGATTTAACGCTGTTAAACATTATGTAAGGTTAATGTCTTTATGAAGGAGGACCAGGAATGGGAAAAGTTTATGAACCATTGCTCTAGTGGTTTTCTACATGTTAAGCAATTCCTGCATATACTAAAATCTTAAATTGCAGAATTTTATGACAAAAATATCTAGATTTAAATTACAACATTAATTTTATTGTATCTGTAATGAAGTTCAAAATTTTTTCTAAGTCTTCTAAAATTCCTTTCTGCCAGATATTACGTGTTTTATAAATCTGACAATTCTCATTTAAGGACTTTCCGAATTCTACAGGATGAACGCCGGCATATACGAGGGTGAGGTCCATACGTTTCCAGCCTCGCCGATAAGCATTATCGTCTTCACAAAACCCTTATCTAGTGTCGTAAATTATCTGTTAAGTAAATAATTGCAGCTGTAACTTCCGCTCCACTGTGTTCAGTTGTTCAGATATAGTTGCATAAAGAAGGCTATGTGTAGAAGATTGTGACATGTTCAAAATGGAGTATCGACCTGTTATTAAGTTCTTCACAAAAGAAGGACTTACTCCAAATGAAATTAAACAGCGATTGGACGGTGTATGTGGGGAAGTTCCCCTCATATTCTACCGTAAAAAAATGGGCCAAACTTTTTCGAATGCGTCAAGAAAGCATTGAAGACGGAGAGCGTGCAGGTCGGCGCTTGGAGGTGCTCACTCCTGAAAACATCGCTCTTGTGGATGGAGCAATTATGGAAGACCGGCGGCTCAAAGTTACAGAAATAGCAGCAAGTTTGGGTCTTTCTAAAACAACAGTCCTTCGAATTATTCATGAACATTTAAACATGAATAAGGTTAGTGCCTAGACTTCTTTCCTCAGTCCAAAAGCAGCGAGTCATCTGTTGTCAGGCATTTTTGGAGCTTTGCCGTGTCAACGAAAGAGAAGTTCTGCAAACTATTGTTACAGCAGATGAAACTATGGTCCTCTACTATAATACCTTGTCCAAAAGAGAATCAATGGAGTGGCGTAAACCTGGCGAAGCACCGCCTCTAAAGGCCAAGACCACTCAGTCAACAAAGAAGATCATGGCCACAATATTTTGGGACTGTGAAGGAATACTTTTCATTGACTTCAAGGAGAGGAACACCACAGTAAATGGGGAGTACAGTGCTGGCCTACTGCACAGCCTGCGTGCTTCCATCAAAGAGAAAAGGCGAGGAAAGCTGAGTGGTGATGTGTGCCTTCTTCACAACAACGCACCTGTGTACACAGCTCTTGTTGCAAAGGAAGCTATGAAAAAATGTGGCTTCAAGAAGATCGACCATCCACCCTACAGTCTATCTAACTTGCAGTCACTATTTTTTCTTCTGAAAACTCAAGAAGGACCTTCGAGGAAGGAAATTTAAGTGTGACAAAGAAGTGATGGATGCTGTTTATGTCCGTTTTGCAGGCAAGACTTCCGACTATTTTTGGAATTGGGATTGAAATGTTTATTCAAAGTTGGGAGAAGTGTATTGCAATAATGGGCAACTATACTGAAAAGTGAAAAATAGTTTTTGTCTTTATCATACTTAGAAAATGGAGGCCGGAAACTTATGGACCTACTCTCGTATCCAAATGACAATCTGTCATTTCACATTTCACATTCTTGCGATCAATCTGTAAAACGTAAAACAGTCAAATAAACCTTTGTATGATTTACACACTCCCTAAAAACAAACATCTTTCTTTTCATGGAACGAATGTGATATTTTACGGGCATCAAGGAGCAACAGATTTCCAAACATAACTCAAATATATTGGTGATCCAAACACAGTAAGGCAAGCCCATCCGTTATTCCGAACACATTTTAGAGAATTGAAGTCAGACAAACATTTCTCGCTGCAGCATCACTGTTATAGAAAACCTTGCGTTGGGCAATCTTCCAGAAATATAATGGACGAACCTTTGACAGCCGACATATGCTCAGAAAAAGTATTGCTCCTTCGCAAGCCAGGAGGAAAGAAGGAAAAATTATGAAAGCAAAGCTGACACAGTATTTTTTGATATATTTTTTTCAGTAAGGGCGTTTATATCTTTCCAGTGATGCCCCATTCTTCTTCCACGATCGCTACAGCATGTGTACATTTAAGTTTTCCTGAAGGAAATATTAAAGAGTGTATAAAAATGACACACACACACACAAGTTTCATGACTAACTAGCTTTAACTTAAATATTATTTTTATTTTTCAACATAACCTCCCCAGAAAAGTCAATACATTTACTCTAGAGCTTCTCCGTATCTAAAGTGTTTTTCGGAAAATCTTGTAAAATATTCCTATACAGAAGCAAGTCCCTTGAGTTGATGAAAAATACTGACCAGCGAGTAACTGCTGACATTTGGAAACAGCTGGAAGTCAAAGGGTACCAAATCTGAAAAGTAGAGTGGATGATCCAGTAATTCAAATCTTTCAAATTTCACCATTGTTAAAACACTTCTGTGAGGAGCTTCATTGTATAAATTAAATGCTTTGTTTTTCCAGAAAACGGGGTTTTTTATCATGCATTTTTTCATCTAGCCGGTTTAGAATATTTATAAAAACGATAAAATTGATAACTAACCCAGCATCTTACAACCTACAAGAGTTAGCTACCTATATTGTTTTCAGTTCCAATGTATCATAACTCCAGGTTGACATATTGGAGATCGAACCATAATCGATTTCGTCATTTGCATTGTTATTCTAATAATCAAAATTTTACTAATCCTATATTTATATAAACTCTATTCTCTTGTAATACTTCTAATTTTCCTCCACCATTTATTCCTAAATTTTTCCAAGTATTCTACCATAATTTTTATATTTTTATCTTCTTTAATTCCTAAAATCTTCCTTATTAATATTTCTCTCTTAAGTTTATCCATTTCTCATTCCATTCTTATAGTTTCCACCTCTTCGTTTGTTCACATTGTAATATACTACGGTACTCATTATCAGGTTCACCGCACATGAGATGTTCATTCTTACAGATGCGATGAGTGTAGGTCTATAAGTTTCCGGCCTAACCATTTTCTAGGTATGATAAAGACAAAAACTTATATTTCACTTTTCAATATAGTTATCCTTTATTGCAATACACTTCTAACCTCTTTGAATTAACATTTCAACCCCCCCCCCTCAAATAGTCAGAAATCATGTATGCAAAATGGGCATAAATAGCATCCACCACTTCTTCGTCACACTTAAATTTCCTTACTCGAAGGTCCTTCAGTTTTGAGAAGAAGAAATGGTCATTGGCAGTTAGATCTGGGCTGGAGGTGCATGGTCGATCTCCTTAAAGCCACATTTCTTCACAGCTTCCTTTGTAACAAGAGCTGTGTGCACAGGCGCGTTGTCGTGAAGGTGGCGCACACCACCACTCAGCTTTCCTCGCCTTTTCTATTTAAAGGAAGCACGTAGTCTATACAGTAGCCCAGCATAGTACTCCCCATTTACTGTGATGTTCTTCTCCTTGAAGTCGATGAAGAGTATTCCTTCACAGTCCCAAAAGATTGTGGCCATGATCTTCTTGGGCGTGCTTCGTCAGATTTATGTCACTCCATTGATTCTCTTTTGTACAAGGGATCATAGTAGAGGATCATAGTTTCATCTGCTATAACAATGGTTTGCAGAACTTCTCTCTCGTTGTCACGGCAGAGCTGCAAAAATGTCTGACTACAGATGACTCGTTGCTGCTTTTGGACCCGAGGAAAGAAGTCTAGGCACTAACCTTATTCATTTTTAAATGTTCATGAATAATTCGCAGGACTGTTGTTTTAGAAAGGTCCAACCTTGCTGCTATTTCTGTAACTTTGAGCCGCCGGTCTTCCAGAATTTCTCCTTCTACAAGAGCGATGTTTTCAGGAGTGAGCACCTTCAATGGCCATTCTGCATGCTCTTCGTCTTCAATACTTTCTCGAATCATTCCAAAAAGTTTGTCCCATTCTTTTACGGTAGAATATGAGGGGGATGTTTCTCCATATACACCGTCCAATCGATATTTAATTTCATTTGGAGTAAGTCCTTCTTTTGTGAAGAATTTAATAACAGCTCGATACTCTATTTTGAACATGTCACAATCTTTTACACATAGTTTTCCTTATGGAACTATATCTGAACAACTGAACTCAGCGGAGCGGAAGTTACTACTGCAATTATTTACTTAACAGATAAGATATGACACCAGACAAGAGTTTTGTGAAGGCGATAATCCTTATCGGCGAGGCGGGAAACTTATGGTGTACACAAATGATTATACCGGTTTTAAACTTATAATTTCTCTCTGCGGTATACAATATAATTTTGAATTATAACTTAAATTGAAGAGTAACTGTGGAAGTTTCAATTCTACATACGCAGATTCTGTTTTGTAGCCATTGTAACGAAATAAACAAAATAAGACAACTCGCGTGCAAAACCTTTTTTTATGTTTTGGAAATCGCGAAACATAATCCAGTCCAGAGAGCGTATAGGCAAAGATTTGGTCTTAACGCCCCTTCTGGTAACAACATTCGTATGTGATACAATCAGATCCAAACGACGGGGCGTCTCTGTAAAGGAAAGAGCCCCGGACGACCCGTGTCTCAGATTAGAAGGTGTAGAGAGTCAGAACAGTTTTCGCGCGCAGATCAAAACATCTGAGGGGCGGGCGACTCGAACTGACAACGTGGAAGGTGCTAAGAAAACATCTCAACAGATACCATATCGTCTGCACTTGCTAAAGGTCCCTACATAAAGACAAAATTTCCCCATCGTTGGATTGGCTGTCATGGTCCGGACGTCTTGGCTTTTCTCCGTTGGCCTCCGAGGTCCCCATATCCGATGCCCCTGTGACTTTTTATTATGGGGATACATAAAGATCGTGTACCTGCAGACCTACCTGAGTTGAGACGGAGGATTATTGCAGCAGTTACACCAGACTTGCTAACGTCAGTGTGGCAAGAAATGAACTACCGGCTGGATGTATGTATGTCACGTCACAAATGGATCCCATATTGAACACTTGTAATTTGTGTTATGGTAACTTCCACAGTTTTTCCTCAATTTAAGCTATGATTCAAATGTTGTACACCACAGAGAAAACAAATCTGTATCTCTAAGTGCTCTTGAATTCTTTACTGCTGTTCTGGTCCAAATCCTTCCAACCCCAGTTTATCACAAATTTCTAAGTGCTTCTTCCTCTCTCAAACTCTTTCTATCTCCCGATAAGTTCTGAGCGAACTCTTTTCTATAAAACTCACAATAATTTCTTGTTTCTCAACATCTTCTATTCTACCCCTTATTTCTTTCCAAAACCTCTTGTATGTATATAGCTTTTTTACCCAACAATCCCCCAAACAGGCCAATTTGGGCTGTGTAAATGCTAATGTACTTTAATTGTGTGATGAAGGAAGTAAGTATCTTAAATATCTATTTTAATTAATAATAAGTAATATTAATTTTTGGTTTCTCGTTAAATAAATGCCTATTTTAATTGTATCACATATCAGTATTTTAAGTGTCTTTTTGTCTGTCTATTTTAACATAAATAAATGCCTGAACTTCCGGGCTCTAATCATAGCTGCTGTAAGAAATCAATTGTTTGCTTTCATAAAAAAATACTTTCTTACTTTCGTCAATTTGGCCATTAACTTTCGTCGTTATTAAACAATGGAAGTGTTTTCAAAATAATCGAACAATTACATACTGTGACTATAGTATTGTTGAGAGCACATTAAAGCACATTGTTGCAGACTCCGGCTATACGGTGAATTTTCCAATACACAAGACGCAAGTGGACGGGCGTTATCGTGTTACAATCCAACACCAGAGATCAGCCAAGTGTCGGAAACACACAAGACATGTCTACGTAACGACATTTTCGGAAGCTTCGCCAGTTCACTGGCCTTTGGTTCAAGGGGAGCTTGGGAGTAAGGGAGGAAGTATAGTAAACAATGAGAAGATTAAGTAACCTCGTGCACTCGCCGCTCGGAGCGCGGTTTACCGCTGCTCAGAGATAACTTCATTTGTTACCTCACAGCAACAAGCCAAGCGCCTAGTGGAGGGTAGGAATCATCTTCCAAACAGCCCAAGTCCCCCACCCCGCTACTAGAAAGATCAGCGCTACGACCGTTGTATTCAAATTCACACAAAGTCACATTAAAATATCGTTAAGGCGGAACTGTTGCTGTTTATATGCACGCCCTCTTGCCACAATTTTCCATTGTAATGGATTGCTTCGCTGCTCTCGTTCTTTATCTTAACGCTTCTGCATTTTTCTGTCTCCCCCCCCACACATACACGCACACATTAGAATATCTGCTTCTTTGTGATTTGAAAAGGTTACACATTCGAATTTCTGTAAAAAGAAAGAGAAGTAAAAGAAGATGTTGGCTTTCGCTAAGCCCTGGCTTGTTTGTGTGGTGACTTTATACCAGATATTGGAAAAATAATATTATATAGGTCACTTTTGGCATAATATAGACCACTGCCATGCAACACGTTGCCACTCCATCTGGATATCTCCCTCATGTCTAAAGTTCTTTGGATGTCAACTTTTGATTAAAGGTCTTCCAGAGGTTCTTTGAGAAAAAATAAAAGCCAATCTCCATTGTCACAATTAACAATAACAATAATAATAATAGTAATAACAATAAATTATTTTTTGGAAATAAGAATGGTTTACCAGCATGTCTTACAACTGTAACTGGGAAATACGACAGAGAAGTCCTGAAAACTCTGCAAGACTATATCACGTGCAGAAGGTCACTTTTTCAGGCAACTAGCTGGGTGCTGCACTATGATAATACATGTCAAAAATATTGTTGATGAATATCTCACAAAATTCAATGTAAAGTGTGTCCTTCACCCTCCTTATAGTTAAAATTTAACCCTACGTGATCTTCCCCCCCCCCCAAATTGAAGAAACACTTTCGTAGGTTGGAAGGATATTTTCCATCATCAGAAGCAGTGGTGAAAACTGAAAAGAAAATTTAAGTAGTGTTTAACGCCCGTTTTTACTACTGAGGCATCACAGGGGATGAACACTGTTGATGCATGAGATGAAATCGGTCCTGGTAGTGTAGTGGTAACCATACTTGCCTTCTAAACCCAAGGTCGCGGGTTCGATCCCGGCCAGGATCGATGGATATTTTCGGGCATAAAAAACCTAAGTATGGCTTCTTTCGGAAGGGAAATAAAGCCGTGGGTCCCGCGTCGTACATTTACAGCACGAAAAAGAATCTCCAAAAAAAAAAAAAAAAAAAAAAAAACTCCCCGGCATTTTCCATTTATGACAACTGAGGAAAACCTGGTAAAACCTCAGTCAGGGAGGATGGTCCTCGCGGAAATTGAACCCCAGGCTTGCCGCTCAAGAGTCCGCGCCTTTACGGCCTTGGCCTCCCCGGTTTTTGAAGATTTGTGACAGATTCATCTCCCGTTACTATGGTAACAAGAAATCTTTATGTTTGACCCCATAACCAGTGAACAGACCATCGGCAATTAGCTTCAAGTTTAAGAGAGAATTGTTTGTTCGTTATTCCCGGATGCTCCAATTAGGTGTTGGCAAGTGTTGTTTGCTCTTGAACGCATTCACCCCTTCCGAGTTTATGACCAAATACAAGAAATAACTAGAGATACAGTTCGTCTAATGAGACACAAAGAAACCATAGGGCTGGGCATATTTTGATAGCAGGCCAAGGTAACAGGAGAACTGTATGGAGGAAGATGAAGAACCGCCTGAAGGATACAGACAGGCAGCATTCAATCGCGCAATGTGGAAAGAATATCTCGTTGGCAGCGCAAACGGGGTTAAAATCTGGGTGAGGGATGAAGCTGTACATCAAAACACGGACCAGACTCATTAAACAACGACTCATGTGGTTTCAGCTTAGAGCATGGCGGATATCAGAACATCACGTGAAAATGAACTGAGAATTTGCCTTTTATGTGGAGAGGAAGTCCTGGTCGCAAATCCTATCAGCACCGAAGTGTGGAGAAAGTGCCTTCCATCTTCCTTTACTGATTCTAACAGGGGGCTAGGGGCGTGCTGGGGTTCTGCAGGCAGGCAAGGATGAGGAGCAGGTAGGCAAATTCATGTCGAAGGTTAAGCAGTTGAGGTAGGAAAAGGCTGAAAACCGGGGTGAGAGGCTGCGGGAACTAAGCTGAATTAAAATATATATGTATTGATGATATTGTGTTTACTTATGCAATCATTTTATTATTATTATTATTATTATTATTATTATTATTATTATTATTATTTTAACTGCGTCAAGCAACGGAGGTATGACTTATGCATTAATTTATTTAAGTAATTAATTTTTGTGCATTATGAAAGGCAAATACGAAGGTTACAAAGTTAATATCTTATACATTAATTTTAATACACTCATTTATAAAGAGCTTAGGTTGCACTTGAGAGAAATCGAGTGTTAAGTATAAAACAACATTTTTTCGTTATTATATTTTGATGCCGGCATGCACAGAGAATGGAAATTGCGCCAAAATGTTGGAATGGTAACATTAATGAGGATATTTAATGACGTAACGACATCCTAGCAACAAGTACAGACCGTCTGCAAGCGTGGGGAAAAGAGACGGGTAGGTATATCATTTCCGTCACCTGCAGATCGATTTCTCTCGACTTTCTCTCGTGTCGCATGCTTGACGGATTCAAGAGGAAGCAGGAACACTGCCGTATCGCGCATCAAGAAATCTCAGCCACGGAGTTCACTTGACGCTACCCCCCCCCCTCCTCCCCAACACTCCCGGGATGATCTCTTACCCCCTTCCCTGTCTCGCTTAAAGGTGAAAGAATGAGCCGCACATTCCCATATCATGCCATTCAAGTGAAATGTTGGTCTTCCTGAAAAACTCGACAGTGGGAAGGTTTAATTTCCTGCAGCACGGTGCTATCTGTCGCCGGGAAGAGTTTCTTATTATAGTTCGTCTGAGCTTTAGGTGAGATATAAATTATGAGTCAACTCAGGTAGATTTAAGCACTTTAACAGTTGCCTTTGTTAAAAGCAAAAACAGTGTGTATGATATATTACAAGCTTGCATTCAAAACGAGACAAGTACATTAAGCTGGGAAAAAAAAAAAAAAAAAAAAAAAACTACTAAAAACCCTCTCGCATTCTGTGATACTAATATGTTGAAAGCATTTTCATAGATAATCTACCAATTATTTTTTCAAATCAGGATTATTTTTCGTACACAAATGCCCTTGAGCTATGCTAAAAAAAAAAAGATATGTTCAGTTTCGATACGTGTTCAGCATTGGTTGGAAATGGTTTGGAGATGCCCATTTTTTTATTAAAAATAAACGTAACTAAATTATGTAATAAAATTTACTTTAAATATACGTGAACATGAAAATTAATTACTACCTACTATGTAATTATCAACTTCATAGTCAGCCATTTATCAGAGAGAATACTTTTCATCATGGAAAAAGAAAGAACGTTCTGCTACCACTCAAGTGATTGGGGATATTTCGGAAGAACTCATACCAGCTACAACAGAACATTCACCTTTCAGGACATCAAGACAAAGTAAAGTAGCTTTGAATAGTCCTGGCGAATGAGCAAAAGATGCGCAGAGGTTTCTGGCCGAGTTCATTTTCTGTTTATGCGTTTATAGGGGAATGAGGTTAGCATCTCTCTTACTTCTGTACTGAACACATTGTACGGACGGTTTAATGTACCGCTCTCATCTTTCTCGCTAGCAATTGTTTATACTTGAGAAGAGACAAAACTCTCAATAAATATTTTTGTGAGACGAACATGACAATTAATTTTTATAGCCTTTTTCACATCGATATATTGAACATTTTGTGTGCTTTTTAAATGTGTAAATAAGCGCAGAAAAAAAAAATACAAAACCCAGAAGCCCCCCCCCCTCTCAAAAAAAAGACAATAAAAAACTGACCTTACCGACCCCAAATGTACGGAAATATGTTAATTTCTATCTGACTCTTAAACAGATACAAATGCATTTTGCCTAACTTCCGGGGTCTGCTTATAACTTATTACAGCAAAATGCATTTTATAATTTGGTCGGGCATACGTATATATATTTCAAAGCTATAAACGGAACGAATTAGTGCACTAGCTGGAAGCCCGTTATGAAAAATAAATAAAAGTCTGATTTGTTATAATTGCATAGCTTTCTCTCTGAAACATAATCTGCTAAATCACATTCCTAATTTTTTTAATTTGCTCGTGTAAAGGGATTTAAGTTATGAGTCATAATGGTATGAACAATTCGAATGCAATATCGGTTGTTGGAAAACATTTCGGGCCGCTAAATTTAATAGCCTTTTACAGGCAACAGTCGACGTTTGGCCGCAGTTTTATAATTGAATGGCCGGCCGACAGCTCTATAAATATATGAATAGTGGCGGGCCTATAAATCAGAGGATTAGCCGCTGATAATGAAAAGGAGATATGTTCTCAAAGTAATTCGATTGTACATCCATCCCTCAAACATTGACGCCATTTTGCCATTTAGCAACGAAATTCAAAGTAATTTACTGTGTAAAGCGTTATCTACAGAGCACTCCGTCATGAAATGCAGCGATTCAGGCGCCAGTTACAGATATCACACGAAAAAAATTGAGAGTTTGCTATTTAAGGTTTACAAATGATGGTGCCGTAAATTTCGAACTTGTGTGAACTTGTTAAAAGAGAAAGAATATAACATAAAATATTATACAGGCCAGCCAAAATTATCTGAAACAGTTTTGCATGCCGGATGCAATAAAAAACTAAAATGGCAAGGTTTTACACAACCGCTACGGAGGCAGAGGTCGTCAAGGCGCGGAATCGTGAGCGGGAATTCTGCGGATCGATTCCCACCAGGACCACCCTCCCTGATTGAGGTTTTTCCACGTTTTCCTCAGTCATAAATGGGAAATGGCGGATGGTGCCCTACAACAAGTCATTAAGTAAGTTAAAAATTGATATAAAGCTTCTGCATAACGCAACACTTGTGCCATTGTTTCACCGGTTCCTGAAATCCAGCAGCAAACATTCTTTGGAGGCTGTCGGAACCCGGCAGTGACATCCCTTTAACAACTTAATCGATGGGAAAATGTTTAAGAGAGTCGAACAAATGGAAGTCGATTGAGATAAGGTCGGCGCTATATGGAGGATGCCGAGGACTTCTAATTGACATTTTGCAGCCCCTCCTTTGTCTTGTTGCCAGTACGAGGGTAGATTCATAAGTTTCCGGCCTACGCATTTTCTGGGTGTGATAAACACAAAAACTATTTCACTTTTCAATATTGTTGCTTTTTATTGCAACATCTTTGAATTACCATTTCAACCCCCCCCCCCCAAATAGTCAGAAGTCTTGTCTGCAAAATGGGCATAAACAGCATCCATCACTTCTTTGTCACACTTAAATTTCCTTCCTCGAAGGTCCTTCTTGAGTTTTCAGAAGAGAAAATAGTGACTGCAAGTTAGATATGGGCTGTAGGGTGGATTTTCGATCTCCTTGAAGCTACATTTCTTCACAGCTTCATTTGTAATAAAAGCTGTGTGCACAGACGCGTTGTCGTGAAGAAGGCGCACACCACAACTCAGCTTTCTTCGCCTTTTCTCTTTAATGGAAGCACGAAGTCTATGCAGTAGGCCAGCACTGTACTCCCAATTTGCTGTGGTGTTCTAATTCCTTGAATTCAATGAAGAGTATTCCTTCACAGTCCTAAAAGATTGTGGTCATGATCTTCTTGATTGACTGAGTGACATTGGCCTTTAGCGGCGGTGCTTCGCCAGGCTTACGCCGTTCCATTGATTCTCTTATGGACAAAGGATCATAACAGAGGACCTTAGTTTCTTGTGCTGTAACAATGGTTTCCAGAACTTCTCTCTCGTTTCCACGGCAGAGCTCCAAAAATGCCTGACAACAGATGACTCGTTGCTGCTTTTGGATTGAGGAAAGAAGTCTAGGCAGCCATCTTGCAGTAGCCTTGTTCATGTTTAAATGTCATGAATAATTCGAAGGATTGTTGTTTTAGAAAGGCCCAAACTTGCTGCTATTTCTGTAACTTTGAGCCGCCGGTTTTTCATAATTTCTCCCTCCACAAGAGCGAGCGATGTTTTCAGGAGTGAGCACCTCCAAGAGCCGACCTGCATGCATGCTTTCAATGCTTTCTCGACCCATTCGAAAAAGTTTGGCTCATTCTTTTACGGTAGAATATGAGGGTGATGCTTCCCCGTGTACATCATCCAATCGCTGTTTAATTTCATTTGGAGTAAGTGCTTCTTTTGTGAAGAACTTAAAAGCAGTTCGATACTGCATTTTGAACATGTGACAATCTTCTACACATAGCCTTCTTTATGAATTTATATCTGAACTGAACACAGCGGAGCGGAAGTTACAGTTGCTATTATTTAACAGATAAGATATGACACCATATAAGTTTTTTTTTGTGAAGACCATAATCCTTATCGGCGAGGCCGGAAACTTATGGACCTAGTCACGTATGTGGAGGAGCGTTGTCATGCAAGAGCAACATGTCTGGCAGCTGTTGAGTGCTGTGTACTGTTTCCAGAAGACCGTAAGAATCACTTTACCGCCGGATGATGTCACTTTAAACTTTTTTTTTTCACAGATGTCGCAGGTGTTTCCACTGACTGACGCACGCTTTGTCTCGGTCTGATAAGACCTATCACCTGTGACAATTCCGGCTAGCATATCGTGTTCATCACCATGGTAGCGATTGAGATGCTGTAATTCTGTGTATTTTGTATTGTGGGGTCAGCATGCGAGGCACCCATCGTGTACAGACTTTGTGAAAACCTGACCTGTCATGTATTATGGGATCGTCATGCTATGTGAACAACCAATAGCAGCGACTATGGTGTCTATAGTCTTCTCGGATTAGGTGTTCAACTAGTTGGAATTTCGTCTCTGTGGCAATATCCGTTGTTCGTCTTCGATACTGTCCGCCCTTCAGAGAACTTCTGCGTCCAATTGTAAACAGCTTGACGTGACAGGCGCTTCTCACCGTAGATGGGAAATATTTCTTTATGAATATTCTTTGATGATCATTTAAATTATGTGAATAAGAAAGGTATATTGTTAAAAAAATCATTATTTATTGAACAGCCCTGGTAGTGCTATAAAACATGTAAAGCTGAAAATATTGTGTAATTAAAAGTATCAGGAAAATTATTTTGCATATTTTTCTACTGGTAATGGAAATGCTGTACGTTTTCTCAATCAAAATGTTAAACATTAAAACTTTAACCTGTTAGAGAATTCGTTTCACCAAAAGGTAGACCAGAGAGTGATTTTGAACTGAGGTTCGGAATCTCTCTCTATTTTTTTTTCCTCTGCAAGTTCTTGAGCGTTTTAGTTCGGAACTTGAGGCCATAAAAGCGATAAGTTTTACACACGCACCTTCACGGGCCTGGAGCAATTACGCCATCTTGCTCACGTTTATAGACCACGCTAAAGCCTCGTTCTGGAAAAAGACGCTTCCGTCAAGACATGACGTCATCAGGATGCGATCATAGCGCAGCGAGGGGAAGGCAGCATTTGATTACTTTCCGGAGTTATCCTTCTCTGCCGGCGCTGCCAACTGACCGTTACAAAACGTGTTTACTTCTTTCAGTGAGACGCACGTCTGGCAAGGGACATAAGTCCGTAATGGCACAGACCGATCCATAGAAAAGTTTTCAGTTTTCCTAACGTCACTGCAATACAGTTATTTTTATATCGTTTTAACGTCAATGTCCTTGTACCCTTTCGCAGACGAAGCAACACGAAATGTTTTTTTCTAAACTCTTTACATCTCCCAATATTTTTTTTAACTAGGACCAACCAAAAAGTAAGGTTGACTATTTTGAAAAAGAAACACACTTTTTCATATACTGGGGGTTTTCTGGTTTTGCTGCCGTCTCATGGCAACTGGCAGATCGGCAGTCAGAGCGATAACTGCCGGCGAAGGGGTTATAATACAAAGGCCACTAAATAACTATTGAGACAGCAAATAATGGTTACTCATAGAAACGTTTTGCCTACCCCAGGTTCTCAAAGTATTCTCTCAGGCACTGTGTGCAACGTTCCATCCTCTGGAACACTTCTGGAAGCATCCACGCCACTCAGTTTCCGGCACTGCAGATGCTGCAACCGCTTCTTCGGGACCAGAAAATCGGCGATCTCAAAGTCGGTTCTTCACAGTAGGGAACAGGAAGAAACCGCATGGTGTCAGGTCGGGCCTATAGGATGAATGAGTCATTAGTTTTGCCTCAGTTCCTTGCAGAAACTCCATTGTTACATTAGCGGTGTGAGCAGATGGTGCAAAAAAATGATCAATAGTCTTGTCTTTGGACGCCGTTCTTGGATTTTCTGAAACACTTTCGGAAGACAGACTTCTGTGTTCCATTTTACAGTAACCGTTCTCTGATTTTCGAGCACAATGGTTGCCACGTGATCAATTGTGGATAAGAGGCAGCGGTTTTCTTTCCCACACTCCTTCGCCTCTTGACTCTGACTGGTGGTTTGTCATCAGGGAAAACCCAAAATGGAAGACTGGCGATTTGTTTTTGGATCAATTTGATATACCTATTTATGTTTCGTCACCCGTAACAATATGTGAGACAAGGCGAGATTTTCCAAAGCTAAATATTTGCAGCATTTCTTGATACCATTCCACCCTGTGGAGTTTCCATGCTTCAGGCAAATTATGGGTCACCCATCTTGAAGAATTCTTTTTACACGAAGGTGCTCGTGAAGGATGCTTGAAACACTTGGCGAACTAATCGCTAATGCCAGCTCAATATCCTTGTAGATCAGTCTTGGATCTTCCTGATCGTTGTTTCCACAGAGGTGATGTTCTTCTCAGTCACTACTGTCGTTGATCTGCCACTCATCTCTTCATCTTTAAGAGATTGCCGTTGCCTCTTAAATTCTCCAAACTAGCGGTACACAGTACACGTGAAGGAGAAAAGTCACTGAAAGTTCCCCTCAAACGCTCAAGTGGCCTCGTTTCATTTTAAGTCACATTTGAAATCGTACAAAATCATCGCTCGAAAATGCTCTCTCTGAATCTCCATTGTACTTACAAGAACGTTTACACTGTCCAGACTTATAACATAAAATACAGAAAAATGAAATATGCAATAGAGATCTGCCTGCTACCATGGCAGCAGGGATGCTTTCCCTAGGGGTAACCAATGATCCATGTCTCAATACTTATGCAGTGACCCTCGTATTCATTCTTGGACATTTACAATGAAAATAAACACATACCTCATGACGGAGGAGCTGGGAATACTGTCCTGTTACACCCACACATTTCTGGCATTTTAAAGAAATTTGTCATTCACGCGTTAGAGCTCATCTTACGAAATTGGACCAATTTAAACTTGTGGCGTACACGAATTGCGCGTAGGTGATCCTGGTATTGGGATAAATTTCTGTAATTGGATGTTACGGAACGTTAATGATAGAGTAAGTGATCCACGCTTAATATTCTTTACTGATGAAGCGTGATTCAATTTACGTGGCCACGTTTCGATGCAATGTAACAAGTCCTGGAGTACAGGAAACCCAGTTTTATACATGAAATCTCTTGCATGATGATAAAACTCCTACAGTGTAAATGTGCTATTTTTTGAGAAAACCGTAAGTATATAAAGATACAGGAACTATATACTAATAAAATGTGATTTTTATTTACGGCGGAATTATTTGCAGTGTTAGCAATGATCGAGTCCTGTTTAAAAAATGCATGATCACACCCCCTTTCCAAAATAATCAACTGTATGCTAAAAAAAAAAAGGCCCTTTCACCACTGATGGCGAACCATACACCGATTTTTTCATTATGGACAGGTATTTCATGTACGAAGTCAGGTTTAGCAGTACAGCTTGAATAGACGCATAACCTCTAACGAGAAGAATATTAAATGTGGGTTCATTGGTTTATTTTGCACATTTTCCAGCATCCACTGCGCCTACGTACGTACGGGGTCACCTGCCTAAAGAGTTGTGCCACACGGCTTAAAGCGCAGTAATTTAGTAGCCTTTTAAACAGACCCATGTGAAATTCCCACTTGTTGTGCAAGACAAGAGATTTTCTAGGGAACATTTTTAAACGATCACCATTGCCATGTAATCTTTCTTCTGTGAGAACCCTACGCCACTTTTTTAGTTTCTTAGGCTGGACACTTCCAGTTTCCTAAAATTTACTATATAGATTATGGACTGTTTTACGATCTGGAACCTCTATATTCGGGAATCTTCGATTTTCAGCAGTTTGTCCAGTGAACACATGAATCGCGCTGTGGCGTTGTAAAAACATACGAGATATAATACACTTTATGTATGCCCTCATTAAAAAACGAACAACACACATACACACACAGCTGCGCTTCGACTGCGACAGTCAGTAAGGGCAACAAGTAAGCAAGCAGGCTTGTTACGCCTTGCAGCAAACGAGCAGGGACCGCTCATAAGAAAAACCCCCGCTGTATCGGTGATCACGCTGTACTACGAAGGAGCTGAGATAAATATAAATTAGAAATCTTATTGAGGGGTTTTAGAATGCAGTAGATATTCAAAATCCATTTTCTACTAGCTGTTGTATTGATGCTAATTACACACATAGTTTAGAAATTAACAATTAGACGTTAGTAGTGTGTGTGTTGGCAATATTGTGTCATATTGTCAACACTTACACTGCAATATGCCCTAGGAGGGCTCATTAATATTCGTTCGTGTCAAGGAGCGTGTGAGCTTGGAGGAGGATTGTGGCGCATGCGTAGAGCGACATCACGTCATCTATGGGAGATTAAGTGACATATTGGAGGGACTATCTAAGCAAAGAATGCCCATTATCAAACAGCTTTTGTACATAAGGTTATAAATAAATGAAATTTATTATGGAATTACTCATATATCTCGGTTATAACACTATTTAGGCTTAATGAGTTTTTTTTTAAGCTGTTTGAGATAAAGTGCATTATATTGGGGGAAATTGGGAACTAAATTCCCCCATATCATGTAAATAAATTAATGTAATTTAAGAATTTAGCGTTTGCTATTTTAAATTGATTAGATATCCGTCAATATTAACTTTGTTATACTTAAATATAAATTTTAAGAATGATAACGCCCGATCTCATACAGAAAACGTAGACTTTTTAAATGTACTACAGCATGCGCCATATGCACCGGATCTGACACCTCAAGTAAACACTCTAAATTTATTTGTGTTATACACGGTTGCTAGAATATATAATGCAGGAGTAAATTGCATTAATTGGAGCTCTGTTTGTAACAAACCTGTATATAACAACAAATCGTAAAAGTCTAAAATCGAGGCAGTCGACGTGAGACGATAATGGTAAACAATAACAATAAATCATTGGAACGGTGTAGGATGGAGGTGGTAAGGCGTCCATATAAACGACGTGGTGGGAGCATCGCCATGAATCAATGCGGCGCCGTCCAAATTCACTTTTCCAACTTCCACAACAACAAACTTTGCTCTCTGCCGGTGGTTTTCCTTTCTTTGTTTGTGTCAATCGTTTCGGGAAATGGAACCCGAGGCATATGGCAACAAAAGCATCCAGCGACGTGAAAAACGCAAATGCTTTTAGTTCCGAACATACGAAAAGTTGATTTATAACTGTGCAAATTAGTTAACTATTTCACACTGGGGAGTTTAGTAGCATTCTTATCAATTAAAAGTTTATGCAGCTTGATATAAAACATTTCTGTTAAATGCTTAGTGTTGCCTACATGTGTGATGTCATATGTTGTTTCGTTCAGGAACAGCTGCTTCAAATCTTTGAGCGTGACCGACCTTCACAAATGCGGTTTACTGTCGGGTTAGCTCGATGAAACAACCTCTCTTTTGTATGAATTACTCGGAAGCGCTGGAAATTTCATTCTATAGTCCGGGTTTGTTTAGCCCACTCAACACCTCATGTGTTAACATATGCATCGGGCGTAGGTCAAGTGAAGACCTCCTTTGAGCACATACAAGAGCTGTGCGGTCATGTGATCCAGCTCAGGACAATTACTGTAGCTAGCAGGTAGAGGACGTGGAGAGAGGAGAAGAAAAAGGAGGAGGGAATAGAAGGAAAGAAAGAAAGATGATAAAATAGAGAGATTAGAGGAAAGGAAAGAAGAGAAAAAGGTATAAAGGGAAAGGAAAATATGGAAGAGAAGGGAAGGAAAAAGAGGAGAGGAGAGCGTAGGAAAGGAAAGAAGCAGAGCAGAAGGAAGGAAAAGAAGTGGAAGAGAAGTGAAAAGGGGAAGAGAGAAGAAAGACGAGAAGAGAAATGAACAGTAAGGAGAAAATAAGGAAAGAGAGGAGTAGAGAGAGAAAGAGATGAGGAGGAAAGAACAGGGAAAGGTGAATAGAGAAGAAAAAAAGAAAAGAAAAGAAAAGTAAAAGAAAAGTAGGCAGGGGAAGCGAAATGAGGAGAAGTGAAGATAGCTGAGTGAACTGAGAAGAAGATTAGAGGAAAGAAGAGGGCGAATGGAAGAGAAATTAATGGAAAGTTGAATAGTGGAGAAAATAAGATAAGAAGGTAAAAAGATAAATAGAAGAATAGACAGCAATGAAATAGAAAGAGATGAAGTGGAGGATACAGAACGGAATAGAAAGCAGACAAGACACCAAAGATAGAAAAGAGAAAAAAGGAAAGAAGAGAGAGAGAATTAGGAGAATAGAGGAGAGTTGAAAAATAGAAGTGAGAACAAGAAAGAAAATAGAAAGATAGAGAAAAGAGAAGAATAAAAGATAAGAAGAAAAAAGAAAGGGAAAAAAAGATGAACAGGAAAGTATGGAAAGAAGGCAAGGGGAAAAAATTAGGGAACAGAAGAGAAGTGAAGGGCATGGGAGAGAAGCAAAATAAAATAGAGAAGAGAGAAAGATAAGAGAAAGGAAAGTAGTAGAAGGGAAAAGTGAAAAAGAGAATAGGGGAAAGCGGAAAGGAAGAAAATGTAGAAATAATTTAATGACAAACATGCAGTTCAAATTCTGTGCTACTTTTTAATTGTGGTCGTGTAAAATACAATGCACACCGGTCCTCAGAGAAGATTTTAAATCGTTTATGAAAACTACCAACTCTTGTGTCATAATCACGGTTCTATACCAAACTTGTAGATGCAAAAAAAAAGTTATTTGTTTGCTGAACTTTCTTTGAACGTAAGAGAAACGATGAATTATTTGCGTTGCTCCTAATATTGTCGAACAGTGAACGAACCTAAATTACAACATCCACATGACGTAAACAAAATAGAAGGAGGGAAATTGGAATGAATGTCGTCGAATTTATTACGCAGTGCAGTTTTTTGCTTTGCCCTGTTTTTTTTATAACCCCGTTTTAATTATGATGAGGCGGCAGTTTTGCCAACGTTGATGTACCTCTACAAATCTAGATCACATGTCGAACTGCCTCTCCCCCTTCCCTCCGATGTGACTGCGCATGGCTGGACCCAACGCGAGCCCATGACTGGAAAATGTAGTTTACTGCCCGAGAAATTTGAAATTTACGCGGCTTTGCGAACCAAATGACGTAAACATCGGGGTCGTACGATTTATGGCTAGGTGTAAGGCAGATTAAGTGTCGTTTCAAAAGCTTTCATGCCAAGAAAACCGGGAATTGACACCTGACACGATCGCTCAATGTCCATCGTGCTGCAAATTGAAATTAACATTAACGGCTGAACACAGAAAACTTTTACTTGGAACTTTAAAATACAACGTTGCATAAAAACGGAAGTTATGCTGAAACTGCCAGGGGCAACAACGCACACAGTTGGTCACAGCTGTTGAAAAATGCAACAAATAGTTCAGAAGACATCAACAAAAAGACAAGGTGTTTTGTTAATTTATTTATCTGCAAGAGTTAAGGCCACTCTACCAGGGAAGGAAAAAAAAATACAGAGCAAAATATACATACGAGAGTACAGAAAAAAAAGAAAGAAAGAAAGAAAGAAAGAAAGAAAGAAAGAAAGAAAGAAAGAAAAGCCGAATTAATGATATATACTGCATGTAAATATTACGTCTTTTTAACACGTTAAAAGGTTGATAAAAATAGTGTTAAAATTCCACATTGTCTTCAATAATTTTTCTTGAGTGCAAGGGGGGATGAAGGAGGAAGAGGAGGAGAAGAAGAAGAAAAAGAGGAGAAGGAAAAAGCAAGAGACTAACTGTTGTGTTTCCTAGAGTTGAAATGACAACTTAATCTATGTTTAAATTGTCCACAATCTCTGACTAAAAGAGGAAGGGAGTTCCAGATTCTGACACACTGAATGAGGTTTAGTAGAAATGAGTTCGGTGAAGAGGAATAGACAGTAAAGTCATGTTCCGGGTTCAAGGTAGGGACAGGTTACGAAGCGAGAGACGACATACTGAGGGTGTGGAGGTACAGAGGATTTTGAACAGGAGCGTAAGGGAATGGAAGGTCCTAAGTTCTTTTAGTGAAATATCAAGAATTGATTTCAAGTCTATTTTATGTATTTGCATAGAAAATTAACTGTAAGATTAAGCTCATATAAATATCCTTGTCACAAATGTTCATCTATTGACACTTGCATTAAAAACCTAACTCAAAAGTTCCAAGATCAAAAATATACTTCCAAATTTTTACAATTCTGTACACAAAAATGCCAATGCAAACCCAAAACTTCCAATAAGAACTTCATTAACTTTGTTACTATTTATGTAACGGGAATTGAGAGCATCAGATATGTTTTGAAAGAATGGCACGATATTTTAGTAATGCACTCATCTTTAAGTAATTTTTCTAAATTTGTACCCCGCCTTACTTTTACAACACCCCGTAACCTTAAAAGTATATTTCGCCGAAACCTATCTGCTTCCAATTTATCTTGTCCGGTCGGAGGCTCATGTCCTTGCCAACACCCTAAATGTAAAACCTGTGCGCTAATTATGCCTTGCCATTCATTCCGCAGCCGTAATTTATCCAGAGAATTTAACATTTCTTCATTTTCTACCTGTTCTTCTAAGAACGTCGTATATATGTTATCTTGTAAGCTTTGTAAAGCATTTTATTTTGGTTTAACTTCTACTGTTGTTTCGCTACGTATGAACTATCATAGACGTTCTGTTAAAACCAAGTCTCCCTTGCCGGTTACCCAACATGCCTTATCTCACTATAAGAATTTTGATGATACATTTAATTTAACGCTTATTGATAGGTTATCGACTGAAGTTCTGAAAGTTTACTCAGGGATAGAGAGATGGCAGCTATATTTTTGTATAAGCGCGTATACAACCGGGAAATGTTGCGTATTAATATTCCCTTTCTACTTTGCTATTATTGTATTATCTTTTCACATATTAATAATTACATACTTTTTAATTATTTACTTCTTCAAATCTCCATCGATCCTACCTACTAGACATCGAAAATGACAAAAATGACAATGACAATGAAAATATGTCTGTTAACGCTCTAAAATTTTGTTTTTATTTCTGCTTAACGAAACTTGGCATATCACCATCAATTAGCAAACGATTTGTCGAGTTTGTTAACCAGCAAAATTGAACTATAGGGGGCGGAGTGAACCTATAGCGAAAATTTAAAAATCGCTCTAGTGGCCGCAATTTTTAGTTTTTCTCAACGAAACTCGGTATATGTCACTAAAACAAATTAAAAAAAGTATCAAAATTAGAATACTAAGAGTGGGGGGTTTACCTTAAACCCAACATTTAAAAATTGTTCTAGTGGCACGTTTTTCCCCATAAGGAAACTAGGTATATACTATTTAAATAAAATAATAAAGATAGTTTCTGAAAATTAGGAAAATCAAACAACTAGGAATGGAATTATACCTGAAAACGGAAATTTAAAAAGAGGTCCCCAATGTTTCAAAATAAAAGGACAATATAACTCAACATATAAACTGTATTTATAAGATGTAAATATTTTATATTTAAAAATATCTCATCGTGGAGATAGCAAATTGAAATGTTTTTATAATACGTGTGTGAGAATTATATCTGCATATAAGAGCTTCAGAAAACGTTTGCATTACATGTTTTTACTACAATAAATTTAAATTACATTTCAAAGCCACTGAAAATTGATGTAACTTTCACTTGTTTTTATTTGCTTAGTACATTGCAATTGTTTTTAAATAGTAACATGTTTTTGTTTTATTAAAACATATGAACATCTTTTTAAAACCGCAATATAACTTGAAACTTTCTGCTGTTTCTCTCTATTTTAGTGAATGTAAAGATGATATCAAGGGCTCAGTTCATAAACATGGTTACATTTAAAATGTTTAAATATACCCACACAGTACAGTTTTGTTTATCAGTGGTCATACATTTCATTTAATTAATAGTATACTATTCGTATTTGTTATTTAATCTCAGAAATAAGAATAAATATAATTAAAAATTAGATTTCTATTTTGTAATACTTATAGATTGAAAGAATTCTAATTTTGTTCTTCTTACTTTTGAAAACTAGAAATATTTATTATATATATTATATAATATATATAATATATTATTATATTTATTATATATTATTATATTTATATTATATAATTATATTATATACATTATTTATATTATATAATTATATTATATATATTATTTATTATTATATATTATATATATATATATATATATAGAGAGAGAGAGAGAGAGAGAGAGAGAGAGAGAGAGAGAGAGAGAGCGTGTCCAAAATGTATACACACTTCAAGCAAAGAAAAAACTGCTTTAACATTACAAAACTGAATTCACATAAACACTTTTTGTGTAGTGTTTAACGTCCGTTTTTACTACTGAGGCACCACAGGCGGTGACACTGATGATAAATGAGATGAACTCATATATTGAGAAAGAATTTATTATTTTAAGGAAGGAAACTTTCCAGGCCTAAGCTTTGGGTACCTCCCCGGCATTTGCCATGTATTAGGACTGAGGAAAACCTGGAATAAACCTCAGTCAGGGAGAACGGTCCTGGTGGGATTCGAACACCAGACCTCCCGCTCACGAATCCGCGCCTCGGTCACCCGTAGCGGTACACAAACAGAAAATGATGAGCACTAATCATCTTAGATTTTTACAGTTACAACAGTTCTGTTGTGTACACACGTCTCCATTGCCTTTGAACTTCAACAACAGTCTCGGTTTTCCAATACACTTCAAAATTGCTTTCCGCTGTTCAAACGATAGATAATCTTGGCTCCATTTTGTTGTAGCAACGTTAGAATAACGTAATTTGAGTCGCATCTGTTTACAGAACATCATACGACAATCTTGGCTTCATTTATTGATTTTACCTGTCACGTAGCAACGCTATCATAATGCATGCGAGTCACATCTGTTTGCAGAACATCATACTACACATTACTGTTGTTTTTCGACCCAACTTTGAAATATATAAAATTGATATCTACTGTGAAAGTGTATATATATATATATATATTTGGCCCCCTCGGTATATACTTGTCTTCTTGCCTAAGAAGAACATGAGCTGTTCTAAATAATGCGATACTTTCTAAGTGTTTTATCCTGATCTAGTTATTTTTATTATATATATTGTGTGTATGAAACACTGGGCAGATAGTTTCACATTTTTAAAAAGTACACACAAACACAAAATATACAAAAAATTCTATATTTCGAACTGAAGTCCTTTTACAAGAAGAAGCAGATCATAATATTTCATTCAACTTTTTAACGTATAAAACTGGAGGCTTATTTCTGCTTTCAACATGGGGAAGTCCTTACAGTGGCGTACTCTGGGGCTACGCCACAAAATACCGAACAGCACCAGAGCTGTTTTTATATATTTCTGTCATGTTTCAGAATTAATGAACCCAATATAATTTTTGTGTATGTGTGATATTTCAATGCACATAATTCAAAACTTTGTTTGTTGCCTCATTAGGCAGCTGATGCAACAAAATGCTGATTTTTTTATGTTTCCGCGTCGAGTTATATGTAGAGATTAAACCGTGATAAATGAGTTTGGTACACTATTATTTTTGAGTGAGAAAAAGTTGTATTTTCGTTGAGCCAGCTTTTTTGGTGTAGGGACGGACGGGCGTGACGGAAAACGCTGCACTGATGAATGAAAACATAACACACGTTAGGTATACAAGTACCAACATGCGGGGCGCCGTAATGAAATTGGTACTGGGGCTCAATTCTCACACTCCTAATAATAATCATCATCATCATCACGGGATTAAACGCCAGCGGAACTGATTAGATCCGCCCCGTTTGGATTACACTTCTGATGGAATGCTTGTCAGCAGGAAACAATGTTTGCATTCTACAAAGTGAACAAAAACGTGAAGGTGTATTTGCAATTTCTGGCGATTGTTATAAAAACTTTTTTTTTTGTAAGCTGGTGTAAACGCCGGAAAACTGCAATATGTTATTAACACGACAAATTTCCAAATTTTCACTGTTAAATTTAATATCAGACTTTACATGATAATTAAAAACTTATGAAAATATACCAGAAAGTACAATCACTTGACAAGTTGTTGCTCTCTCTTTGTGACAAAAAATGTCTCATTATTATTTTAATGATCTATTAAATAACTCACAAAATAATTTCGTTAAATTACATTTGGAACAGGGGTGTCCAATTACGTCCATATATGGTCTCGTATCCTTTCCACTTTTGAAAGTCCGCCGGGGAGCCGGAGAGGAGGTCAGTGCAAGTTTAACTCTAGGAACCTAGGGACGTGCTCTTATGTGTTGTGTGACAGTGCAATAATTTTTTATTAACTGGCTTTATACAATGTATTAATTACGTTCACATAGGTCAATTCAGCTATACTTTTTCCAGAGAGTGTTTATTTACGACTCGTACGTGCGTACAGAATCTGCTGGTGATGTACGTAGATAGTTTCAACAGAGATTCCCCAATATTAAACTTCCAAGTCGAAGTCCCATTAGAAAAATTTTAATAAATTTCGTGAAATGGGAATTATTCTTGATTAAATAAAAGTACACATCCAGATACAGTACTAACAGAATAAATGTTACATACGACATACTCTGGAACGTTCTCCTAAAAAGATCTTCAACGTCTTTCTCAGCATATAGGAATTTCCTATTCCTCTCTCCGGATGGCTACAAAGCTACTGAAGTTAAAACCCTATAAAAGTACTGTGGTGCAAGAACATAAACCGGGTGACCCTGCGTCTAGAAGTAAAACTTGTGAATGGATTTTGAATAGTGTGCATGATGGAGAAATTGGCCGTAATTTAATTTTCTTTATTCACAAATCCAACTAAGTGGGAAGGTTAATTCACAAATTAATCGATACTGGAGCTCAGAAAAACCTGACCTGCTTCACCTGCATGATCAAAAGATAGGAGTGTGGTGCGCTATTAGCTGCGAGAGAATAATAGATTGTATTTTTTTAAAGAAACAAATAATAGTGATAGGTATGTGCAGAATATTTTCGTAACCATTTTTCATTGTGAGAGAAGGTATTTTTGCGACTTTCCAACAAGACTTTTCAATGGCATGTTCAGCCCATGTCTCCTTGCATGCAATTCATGAAATATTCGACGATAGAGTCATAACTAACAACGTATGACGCCCTCGGTGCCCTGATTTAACTCCTTGCAATTTTTATCTCAGGAGAGGGGGAGGTATTAAGGGAAAAGTGTACAAGACAAATTCACACACATCAGATGAACTGAAAAATAACATTCCTGAAGAAATTTCTTCCATTTATAGGAGAGAACTGCACAGGGTAGTGGTTAAATTCATAGACCGATGCCAGAAATGTATGGAAAATGAAGGGAGGCAGTTTCATCATCTCCTTGCTTGATAATTTTTTTTAATAGAGTTTAACGCCCGTTTTTACTACTGAGGCACACAGGCGGTGGACACTGATGATACATGAGATGAAATGATATATTGGGAAAGGATTTTTTAAGGAAGGAAACGTTCCAGGCCTTATTTTAGGATACCTCCCCGGCATTTGCCAGTTAAGAGGACTGAGGAAAACCTGGAAAAAAACCTCACTCAGGGTCCTGATGCGTTTCGGACCCCAGACCTCCCGCTCACGAGTCCGCGCCTTAACGACCCCGGCCACCGTGGCGGTTTGCTTGATAATGGGTCAGTATATGATCCATAAGTGTTCCAGTGTTAGTAATAACTTAATTGATAATAATAACTACAATAAATAACTGACTCCCATTCACCGCGGTACCAGTTTGAACTGACCACCTAGCCCTTATGTACAGTGGTCCCGAAAGGCAAAAATCACCCATTACAATTATTTTAATTTACTCAAGTTAAAATAGCCAAGAGACGTACACTAACAGATTTTAAATCTCTAAAAACTGAAAATCACACAAGTTGTTTTTGTTTTCGCTCTAAATTGCATCATTGTGTATGAAGGCCAGTTTATTTAAAGAACGATAAACATTTATTTTTAATATTTTTCAGACGAAAACTTTCCGGCAATAGCGGAACAAAATTTAATCGAATTTAAACTCATATGCTTGTTTGTCAAATTAGAATGGTGTACCAATGCTCGCCCTTGGGATCATGAAATTAAATTGCCTTCTGACCTTCCTCTCGTGAGGGAGGGGCGATGGACTACAGGCAGAGGGTGGTTTAGGGTGTATGTGCATGTAATCAGTCAAACGGCTTGCAATTAATCAGCAACTCGGCGCAGATGGCAGCACTGTTCTTAGGAACTGAGGTTTTAGCAAGCAAAGACTGACCTTTGCTTCCATTAAAGGGATAAAATTACTGCTCTGGGAATATTTTAGGAGACAGAATATAAAGTGAAACATTTTTGCTTAAAATAACAGCTTTTTGAGTATTAGTGGCCATCAAAGCTCGCTTTAATGTTGCAATGAGGGCTCAAGGTCACGTAATCAAACTAATAGCTGTTTCAGACGCCATTTTTGATGTGCTTACCGTATCCATAGCAACACAATTAAGATATTAGTGGTAGCGGTATAGCCTACTTTGCATTGCAGAGTATTCCTTCACAGTCCCAAAAGATTGTGGCCATCATCTTCTTGGTTGACTGAGTGACCTTGGCCTTTAGACGCGGTGCTTCGCCAGGTTTACGCCTGCCAATCTATTGATTCTATTTTGGACAAGAGATTATAGTAGAGGACCATGGTTTCATCTCCTGTAACAATGGTTTGCAGACCTTCTTTCTCGTTGCCAAGGCAGAGCTCCAAAAATGCCTGACAACAGATGACTCGTTGCTGTTTTTAGACTGAAGAAAGAAGTCTAGGTACCCTTCTTGCACTAACCTAATTCATGTTTAAATGTTTTTAGTGAATAATTCGAAGGACTGTTGTTTTAGAAAGGCCCAACCTTTCTGTTATTTCTGTAACTTTGAACCGCCGGTCATCCATAATTTCTCCTTCCACAAGTGCGAGCGATGTTTTCAGCAGTGAGCAGCTCCAAGGGCCGACCTCCACGCTCTTCGTCTTAAATGATTTTTCTCAACCCATTCGAAAAAGCTTGGCCCATTCTTTTACGATAGAATATGAGGGGGATGCTTCCCCATATACACTGTCCAATCGCTGTTTAGTTTCATTTGTAGTTAAGTCCTTCTTTTGTGAAGCTCGATATTCCATTTTCAACACGTCACAAACTTCTACACATAGGCTTCTTTAAGCAACTATATCTGAACAAATGAAGTTACAGCTGGAATTATTTTACTTAACAGACAAGGTATGACACCAGATAAGGATTTAGTGAAGGCAATAAACCTTATCGGCGAGACCGGAAACTTATGGAGATACGTTCGTATTAACAATTCTTCAGGGCTAACCAAGAAAAATATGCATCAAAATTAACCTAGGATATTTAACACGTTCCAGTATATTATTTTATGCAATCCCAATTTTGAAATACGCTTGTTATGACGCTATAAATCCAGCACAGTTAACTAACTCTGGCTCTGGTTACCTGGCAAGCAACTAACATTCCATGAAGTCATCACCGCGCCTTCACAACACAATTTCAAAAAATTTCATAAGTTTTCCAAAACAACAACAGCAACAAAATCCACATGCCCAGAAGTTATAAGTTATATGAGTTATTACAAAACGTTTACCAAAAACAAGAAAATAAAAGTCTATATAAACATATGTCCGGAAATCCTTAGTTTTTGAAATATTAATGAACGTTTAAACGCGTTTCAAGGATGCAATCTAAGAGCTTAAGTTTGTAATCGGAAATAAAATTAATGTTGTTAAGTAATCGAATGATTATTGATACAAATTTAGCACTTGGCGTATCAGCATTGCATACTTATATGACAAAATGCAGCAATAGCACTGTTGAGAGGTATCCATTTATGTGACTTGGTAATAACCCTATTAAAAATGTGATAGAAATAAATCATTTTAACTCTGGCGTAAACTTTCATTAATAACTCAAAAACTAAGGATTTCCGGACGAATGTTTATATAGCCTTTTTGGTAAACTTTCATAAAATGAATACTTTCTGATGTAGCCAACAAACTCTGTAACATCATCTTTAACTGTATGGAATCTTGCAAGCGAACGTTAATTTGTTGCACGTATAACTTTTGAGATAGTAATGTGTGGATTGCGCCCAATGAATTTTTCCTAATGACAGCAGCGGTGTTAATCCCCTTTCTTTAGAGGACAAAATGGAGTACTGAAATTGATTACCTCCCCTCCTTAAACATTATAGACCAGTTTCGGGCTGTGCTATGGGGAAAGAACAAACTCTCCATAGGTTTTCTATAACATTGCATTGATCTTACCTAAATAAAGAATAGCAGACTTTCAGAGCAGGATACTGTTCGCTATAGGCGAAACTGAACGTGTCTCAACTTCCACACCTCTCACGGACATTAATTGGAGCTTCACTTGTTTCTGAGAAAAACGTACATACAGTTTGGAAATTTAAAAATATGAAAGAATATATTAATTGTTATTTTATGGATATGGGCACTCAAAACCTCCCATAACTTATTCTGCATCTTGAAATTTTTGTCACAGAGAAATGAAATTTTGCACTAATATTTGGATATATACGTTCTAATTCTTTGATTTTTTACTATACGGTTAAAAAAGAAATAACTTTAATTTTACGTGCATTATGATAAATATGTACCTTTTACTCGGTATTCATATGAGAAAATGCACAAGAATGCAGCCACAAATTATCCGAGAGGTGTCACATTTTGTTGCAAACGGTTTTTTCATTTACCACCATAGGTGGCCGAGGTCGATTAGGGTGCAGTCTCGTGAGCGCGAGGTCTGGGGTTGGATTCCCACCAGGAAAATCCTCCCCGATTGAGGTATTTTCCAGGTTTCCCCCAGTCCTCATAAATGGCAAATGCTGGGGAAGTACCCTAAACTTATGCCTGGAACGTTTCCTTTCTTAAAAATCCTTTCCCAATTTATCATTTCATCTCATGTGACGACAGTATCCATTACCTGTGGTGCCTGTGTAGCAAAAAGGGGCGTTAAACCCCTTCATTCATTCTCTTTTCGTTGATTTTTAACTATTTTTAATGCAAGCAAAATATTTCGCTTCAAAATAATGGTTTAGAAACTACAAAAAAAAAGAGGCTAAAATTTAAAACTGAAAAGCTAAAGATGTCAAAGGAAAAGTGGGCGTGACAGATAACAGACCACTATTTATAAAGTTTAGAGGCACAAAGATTTGGAATTAAAATATGAAAATTAGAGAAATGATTCTTAAATATATAAGCTACAAGATGAAAAAAAAAGCTTGAAAAATTATGTTTTTTAATAATTTTTTCCTACATGCCACCTTTAAAGAAACAGTTAAACAGCCGTGGATGTCAAGTAAGAACTTTCAGCAGACAAAAGCGTGCCGATTGCTTAGCTCGACAAGTAATCTTGTAAAACTCATTAAGAGAAACGGGGCATGCAGACGCTGTACGTTGATATATCACTCGTTCTCTCTCCAGCCGATTTTCAGTTTCGTCCTCAAGAAATGAAACCTAATCTGCCTCGATCTGTCTTCGGGGAAGTAGCCATTGTTCCTCGCTGGCTGATGGCGCTACAAATGAACAAAACGTCGGGCTGCCATTAGCGCTAAATTCGTTGAGAAATTGTCGGTTATTAATCCTGAACAGCACAACCCAGATCGTCAACTTAAACTAAAGCCCTTGTACTGCAAAATGTGAAACACGATAGCGAATGGTTTATCTAGACCTCTGCCAAAAATCTCAAGCAAAGAAGACGCGGGTTTGCATCTCGTCCCACTTGCGGCGGCTACCCCAGTAGATTGCTATTCCCTAAAAACGTTTATTTTCATATAACTATTGCTTAATATTTTTATGCGTAAAAAGTCATGTATAGGGGACTTGTAAGTAGCGCCTGAGGTTTGTACTTGCAGTTACTATCTGCAAACCACTTGCTCGCCAGTGTTCGTTCTACCTTCCTAAGAGGGTTGTTCTTATAGTTGTTGTGAAGATGGCCAAAATATAATAATGAAATATTATCCTTTAAATTGCGCACTGTAAAGTTTCAGACGCGTAAATGTAGTCATTTGTATGTGACGATCGTGTAAACAAACTAGTGTTAATTTTTTTTTTTTGAGTAGTGTTTAACGCCCGTTTTCACTACTGAGGCACCACAGGCGGTGGACACTGATGATGCATGAGATGAAATGATAAATTGGGAAAGGATATATTTTTTTTTTTAAGGAAGGAAGCGTTCCAGGCCTAAATTTAGGTACCTCCCCGGCATTTGCCAGCGCCAGTTATGAAGACTGAGGAAAACCTGGAAAAAAACCCAGTCAGGGAGGACGGTCCTGGCGGGATTCGAACCGCAGACCTCCCGCTCACGAGTCCGTACCTTAACGACCTCGGCCATCCGTGGCGGTAAACTAGTGTTAATATTTTCAACCAAATTAATAATAATGATATACGAGTTGCGACAAACTACTTTGTTTTGAAGGGTGTAACCCCCCCTAAAATTACAAAAGGACTTAAATTCCACATTGAAGTTTCCCTTCCTTTGTTTTCGCTGCTGAATTTAAGCGTGGTCGTACATCCATTCAAGATGATGAGCACTCAGGGCGTCCTAAAACAATGCCGTACTCAATAATAGCCTATTGAAGGTACGCGAGTTGGCTGACATTGCCAAGACACCCATAGGCTGTGTCCACTACATTTTACACAAAGTTTTGGGTATGGGAAAGATTTCCGTTCCATGGATGCCACATTTGTTAGCAATGGACCAAAAACTTATTCGAATGAACATTTCGCAAGAGTGTTTAGACTTTTTTTAAATGCAATTCCAGTGAGTTCCTCCTAAGTTTTATAACATAGATCCATCATTATACGCCAGAGAAGAAGGAACAGTGGGTGGCAACAGGTGAAAGTGCACCAAAGAATGCAAAAACGGTTCCAAATGTACGGAAACACGTTCATTTCTATCTAACTCTTAAATATATCCACCCAGGCTCTTCTTGAGTCCACTTTACTACAATGTTTTAAACTTAGAACATAATTTTGCAGTTTAGACGTTATAAATGACTGAAACGGTATAAACTTATTATGATAATATAAAAGTAATTTTGTAATGAATATTTGGGCTTACTCATGGCTGCAGGATCCCTAAAAAGTCTCCAGATAGACCGGCGCAACCCTTCAGAAACTCTGCTCCCATACCAGAAGCTTTTATAAACCGCAAGCGTACCAGCCGACCATGAAAAGTGTGGAAAATTCATGGAATGTAACTTTCTTAACCAAGCATTCGCCTCTGTGACCAGGAAAATATCCAAGGTCTGGACGGCCGGCCTAACGGGAATTGAACGCGGTACCTTCCGAAAGCTACCATCAAGGGTTACCGCACGAATCACCCCTTTCGGTGTATATGAGTTTGTTAAGGAAACCTAACCAATTAAATCCTGTACGTGCTTCAAGGAAATTATCCCATAATTTTATTTATTTATGACCAAAAAAATCCCTACGCAGGAATATCAACCCCTCCAAAACGGTTTAAGGGTAGCTTGAGTTCGCGGCGTTTATCTTGTGTCAATTTCCTAATTCACTTAACTGAAATGCTCAATAGTTAAACTACCGGCACAACTCCACCCTGCCACGTCATTTCACGATTTCCAATTTGTTTTCAACTTTGTGCTGTATTTGAGCAGGAAATTTAAACCTGAATACAATAACTTTCTATTTTATTGAATTACCTGGACGTGAATGGTCATATATTGCAAGTTCCTTTTATTTCCTGACTGTGAAATCTATTTATAGACTTTCTTGATACAAGTTTTCTATCCTGATTATTTTTGAACGTCTGTTATCAATTGCTGTTCGCTATAAAATACAGCCATTTCTTAGGTAGGATCGAAATATAAAACGAAGCTAAAAATTAACTTGATAAAATCTAAAATAACTTAAGAGCCTGAAGAAAATTATGCAGCCGTTGTATGTCCTTCTTAAAGACAGTATTTCCAATAATGGACCTAGACTCTTGTATTTGAGCATTACCTGTTTCCTTAGGAGTGATTTTATTGTAACTGTATTAAGTGCAGCTAAGTTAACACAATGAGAATGATGATGAAGTTGATAATGATGCGCCAGGGGGGCTTAAATCTGGCGAGACCTAATCTTCTTATTATTTTTCCTCCTCCTCCTTCTTCACGCTGTAGACATTGCTGTGTTAGCAATTTGTACAATAGGAGTATTGTACATGCATCGTTTTATGTCTTGTTCTATGTTTCTGCCTTCTTTTGATTTATACTTTGTAAAATACTGTGATAGAGCTTTATTATTATTTTCTTCTGTAAAGAGTTATTTACTTCATTTTTTTATGCTTTAGAATTTTCATTTTCTGGCATTTCTTTATTTCTTTTAAGGTCTGTTTTCTAATTTTCAGCGATTAATATTAGAAAGTTTATCTAATTTATTTGTAATCTACTTTAACTTTTTATGTCATTTCCATATTTTAAAACAATATATTACTATAGTTTCGGCAATAACACTAGTTTATAGAACTCATTTATTTTTTGCTTTACTCTCTTATAATTCCACTCACATAATTAAAACTTTCCATTTTATTTTATTGGTCTGTTCTTTTTTGATACCGTAAAAGTTTAATTTCTCTACTGGTTCTATTATCTTATTTTCTATTATAATTTTTCACCTCCTATTTACTTTCCCTTTAAGGGGACCGACCTGAGAAAACCAAAAGTTCTACTTTTCCAACTAATTTTTTTACTAAACATAATTGGCACTAAATATAAACCCAGCAAACACAATCTGCATAATTTTTATTTCAATAAAATATTATTTTATTAAAAATTGTTCACTCTTACCTTGAAAATTTAAATTGAAATATAAACGATATATTATATAAGAAAATCTATTTTTCTATATATATTTATAATAGATCTCTCAATATACTTCCCACCCAATGAATGCCTCTTGCAATTTTCCTGCTAATTTCATTATGGCGCCACTAAACCATTGTTTGGGAATACTTGTGGACAGCTGATTGAATTTTTTTCTTGTTGCAGGATATTTTACATTCACATTGTCGAATATGGCATAACAAGATGTAGTGAATATGGATGTGACACATCAGTAAACCCGAGCGATGTTAGAGGAACACTCCTGTCGACCACCTCCCCTTTCGTCTAAGCCGCGTAAGCGTCTCGAAGTTGACAGTCGTTCCTTGAGGAAGACATCCATTAGCATTATGTCTGAAGTGTCCCAAAAAAAAGGCAATCTGCCTGTAGATGAAGCAGCACGAAATTTCTTGGGTTGTCCACTCCCTGGACGTTTCCACTGTATACATTAGCTTTTCTTCTCTGGTGTGTGGTATTAACACCATAACTCTTCATCAGCTCCTCCAAAAACTCTGGATCTTCATTATGTATTTCCAGTAGCCGACGACAAACCTCAACACTTTTGTGCTTCTGTGTCAAGACCCACGCAGAACCCAACATGCGCTCACCTTTTTCATATTCAAATCGTCGTGAATAATGGTGTGCAGGGTTACCCGGACGAGGCCTCTGTGATGTTCCAGCTCATCAAAGATTATGTGCCTATCAGCCAAACCTCAACATTCGATGTTGACGCACGACCAATACTCACATTCTTGAGTGCAGATTCTCTGCCGCTCGCGAACACATTGACCCAGCTATAAACGGTCTTCTGTACAGGACCACATACCGCAGTTGAACATGTCTGAGCATTTGTGTTCACTAACGCTTAGCCCTTATCGTATATGACATCAAGACTAAATATTATATCGTTATTGCTATAAACTATTGTTGCAGCGCATGCTATGACAATTGAAAATCATTTTATATGTCAACTTATCTGACAATATTATATTTTAAAATATTTCTAACAAATTATTAGTTTATCAGTAGCAATAACATTTTTAAAATAGAACATAAAACATTTTTCGTGATAATTTGTCAATGTAAATTCGACATGCTTTATAAAGTCAAGTTATTGAACAGTCAATACACCTGATTAGTAGGGGAAAGATGCATTATTGACGAGAAACACTTTAAAACACTTTCTTGTGTAAATTTAATTTAATCCAAGCATTTTTACATGTAGCATCTATTGCATTTATTTTTGCCCCATTTGACATTATGAAAAAGAAGGTGGATTTTGAATTTGGGTAGTTCAAAATTGGTCTGAAATAAACCTTTTTTTTTAAATGTCATATGTTCATCAATTTCAGAATGTACTTTGTACCAAATTGATGTTTAAGCAAGTAAACATCTCAAAACTAAACGTACATATAGCCAGGGAAGCGAGCTACGCGACGATTCTTCCCAAATATGGAAATTGGAGGGTTGGGAAGGCTGTGATCAAGTTGTGGACTAGTGGGGTGGAAAGAAGAGAGAACTAGCTGGGGAGAAGGGTGAAACAATGGCAAGAGAGCGTGGAGGGCGGTGGTCAACGCAATAGACCGCTCAGGGAAGTAATCTTGTTATATCGACGGCCATCTTCGTCCCAACCCCTGCGTTGTTTGTGTCTAAGGAGATGATCAACCTCAGATAAGAAAGAGACATGCTCAGCTGAAGCCGAATCCAAAAGAAAAGCAATGGCAGTAACGGTTCATATTTTTATTGTTATGTACACAATAAGAAACTTTCCTTGAAGGATTACTGTTTGGATTTTAAGGGATTACCAGAGCTCAAAAGTTCAGATTTTCGTTAAAATAGGCAGGCAAAAGGCACTTAAAATACTGAAAACAGGTAGTAATATAATTTAATAGGTTTTATTAAAAGTGAAAACAGAGCAATATCACTATTACTACTGAAAATAGGTATTTAAAATAATTAATTTCTATTTTACATAATTAAAGTACTTAAGCTTAATTTTCTTGGCTACAAGCAACAACAAAATGCTTTTTATTTTTTTCAAAATACCAACTGTCATAGTCAGCCACTTGTCAGAGAGAACATTTTTCATCATGGGAACGTTCTACTTCCACTGAAGTGATTGGAGCATATTTAAAACAAGCTATTTCAGAAGGACTCATACCAGCTACAACAGAACATTCACCTTTCAGGACATCATGGAAATGTTGATCAAGACAAAGTAAAATAATTTTGAATAGTCCTGGCGAATGAACAGAATATGTGCAATGGTTTCTGGTCGAGTTCATTTTCTATTTATGCGTTTATAGGGGAATCAGGTTAGTATCTCTTACTTCTGTACTGAACACATTGTAGGGACGGTTTATTACACAGTTATACCGCTTTCATCTTTCTCGCTTGCAAGTGTTTGTTACATTTATGCAGCTGAGAAGTTGCCCCATCACAAATTTTCTAGAAGTGTCTCGCGCAGATCGATACAAGATCCAGAAGTAACCTTGCGTTCCTTTCACTAATGAAGTGTATACTATTTAAAGAACTTAAGTGAATGGGTTGAGGAGAAAGTTTTTGATGGCTTGTATATACATAAATATTTAACAAGACTCTCAACAGATATTTTTGTGAGGTGAACATGTCATTTAATTTTTATGACTTTAACTTCGATATATTGAACTTTTATATGAAAATAATCGCAGAAAAATGTACAACGATCTAAACAGAAAAAAAAAAAAAATCAAAATTCATGTTTGGCTCTTACATACATCCACAAGCATTTTGTCTATCTCCAACTGATTTACAGTTTTACTGCTGTTTGTTCAGGAACAGCAATTGTTTGAAATTGTAAAAGTTTATAAGGATAAACGTGCATATGTTGATTATACCCAGTGTCTTTTAAATGCACAAAAAATGCTGACTTTTTCTAAACTTATTGTAGGAAAGGGTCTTCATAATAGCACCATGGACAAGACATGGACACGGGTATAAAGTACTGTTTTATGCACATTACGGCTTCTCCAGATTTAACTTTTTAAGCAAACGTTACTTAATAGTTAAGGACTATTCAAATATGCAAACACGATTCCATCTACGTACTAGCATAGTCTATCGTCTGTAATGCCTAAGCAATACAACCGGGTGCTTAACACAATTAAAACTACAGTATAGAAAACCATTATGATTACTTACTACACCAGAACGGCAGTGAAAGACACTCGCGGTTACCAGAAATTGACTCACCTGAAACAATAATGAATAAAAAATTGTTAAAACGTAATGCAAGTTAGCAAAAACAACTGGCTAATATTAAGATTGCATGGCTATATTCGTATTTCTGTTTCATTCCTAGAATCTTGAACTTGCCAGTTAAAAAGGCACTGTTAACCATGGTTAAAACATATGCATATAGTAGATAAACAAAAAAAATACAAGAAAAGACCGGGCAAAAGTTACAAATAAGATATTTGAGAAGACGATATTAAATTACAGAAATTTTATACGAGTTTTTTTTTTAACAGAAATTTTTTGTATTTTTCAATACATTTGGTGCACCTGTCCCAAACGTGTGAATGCCCTCAAGTAAAATTCTTCTTGGTATGGCTTCTAACCAACGGACGACACTTGAAATGATCAAAGAACCAAATTATCCGTTTGGGTATGTATAAAATGAAAGCATTGTAAAATATTCGTTACTTAACTTTATATTTTGAAACTTGCTATATACAACATTCAAAGATGGGAGATTTCTCAGAACGCTACATGGCCCCCCCCCCCATTGCGCACTATGCACAACTGTTAACGGTGATGCAATTGAACCCATTTCCGTTGTAACATCAGAGAGGTGATTTTTTTGGAGAGCTTGAGTAATTTTTAATTTCATAACATCAATGTTCCCCGGTTTCTGTGAATAGACCGTGTCTTTAACAAAAACCCACACGAAGAAATCAGGAGGGGTTTGATCTGGGCAGTTTGAGGGCCAAGAAATTGGTCCGTCACAACCACACCACTGACGATTGAAAGTGAAACTTAGAAAATGACAAACCTCCCATGTCTTGTAAGGGGTACACCCTTTCTGTTCATATTGTTGTCTTCATCAAGTTGTGGCAACAGAAACAACTGCAACATATCCAAATAAGATTGATAGCGCTCGCTGTTGATTTGCAGTTGTCATTTCCACCATCTACGATTTTAATTTTTGCCATGCCCAACCGATTACTTTGTATAATAAAATAAATAATATAATTAATATTTTTTTATTTGGTTTATTTACGGACGCTCTTTAACATCTCAGGTCATCAGCGTCCTATTCAAATCAATGCATGAAATGGCCGATAAATTTTGCTCAGAGAGCTCTTTTTTCAGGCTTGAGTTTCTTTTTCGTGCCGTAAATGTACGACACGGGACCCCCGGCTTTACTTTCCTTCGGAAGGAAGCCATACTTAGGATTTTTACGCCCGAAAAAAAAACATCGGTTCTGGGCGGGATCGAACCCGCGATCTTGGGTTGAAGGCAAGTATGATTACCACTACACCACTAGGACCGACATAATCAGTGATGAACGGCGTACAGTCTGGAAAACACTATTAGCCGCGCGCGCCTCCGACCGAGCACTGTGATATGGAGAAATAAATGTGTGCTATCTTATTTACTGACTCTGACAGAGGTCATGGGTGCGTGCTGGGCTCTGCTGGCAGGCAAGGATGAGGAGCAGCTAGGCAAATTCATATATAAGGTGAAAGATCTTAGGTCGGAAAAGGTTTTCTATCTTTAATTAATTCAATTAAAAAATGTATATATAGACGATATTGTGTTCAGTTATTCTACTTATAAAGAAGGTGGTCTATGTTATGGATGTTTATATTAAGCTAATATTGACATTATTATTATTATTATTATTATTATTATTATTATTATTATTATTTTAACTGTGTTAATCAATGGAGGTATGACTTATGTACTAATTTATTTAAGTTATTTACTTTTTGCGTATTAAGAAAGGCAGGTTGCATATTTAATATAATGTATGTTAATTTGAATAAATACATTCATTCCGGAAGTCGATGTTTTAACTCGCTCTCGCATGTATTAACGAGCAGGACACATTCCTGGAGAACCGTGAACTCCGCCAGGACACTAATTTGGGCGGTACAATGAACGGGTACCATTCAGGCTGCCAAGGGACATCTTACGCCCTCTCATTTATTCCTGAGGCAACCAAGTATGGTCTGACCCGGCAAACCCATGACAGCTCCCTAAACCTCCAAGCTGACAAAAAGCTTTGGTTCAGCCACTGCGGTAAAGGAATAACATTCAAAACAACGTTGTTCTCGAGGTTTAAAGGAACAATCTTGAATAGGTGCTCTGAATTAACAAAAAATTACAGTACATAAAGAGAAAAAAAATTGTAAATTATAAACAAAATGTAAATCAAAACTTTTAAACTGGCCCCCAGTACCGACATCTTTAATAAATATCGTACCTATAACCTAACAGCGGATACCAACTCTGAAGTAGCTCACAGCTTGTTGCAACAAGACCCGGCCTTGGCCGGAAACTCAGGCTGTGGAAGCCTACGCACCCATCTGTATTTTAAGTGGATAGAAAACAGCCCACAGCCCCTTTATACACATCAGTCAATTTAATGTTATTTTTTTCATTATAATTTAATTTATTTCGTTATCTAGAGATTTAAGGCATGTAAAAGGCACTTTCAAAAGCGTCTATACTTTTGCACATGCATATACAACCACAAACACAGCTGTTGTTTTATACGCTATCAACGAGTTTATTGTGGGGTCGCTGTTTTCCCGTCCAGCTCCTCTGCAGGTGGCGAATTGGGGGATGGAGCGTTCTGGAGAAATAAAATGTTCAGGGTGGACGAAAACCAGTTAAGGGTAGGAAACTGATGGAAGTCTAAGGAGCAGATAGGCAATTGGTCTAGGGGAAAGACACCCCAAAATAAAACCTGTTCCTTCTGAACGGAGCTCAGCTCCTAAGTAAAAGAAATTCTACCCCGCAGGAGCTGCGTTAAATAAACGAATTTCTCACACAGTAAAGTTTAAAAAAGATTATAAATAAAAATTACTAATTAATTAATGAAACGAAATAAGTTACGGCATTACTGTGTGGATTAGGGGGGAAAAAAGAATTCTTACAATGTATAAGTATCACAAAAGAAAAACAACATTTCTATAATTTTTATTATTATTGACATTAAACGAAAAAAAGTTAATGGTACACTATTAATTAAATGAAATAAATGACTACTGATAGACAAAGCTACACTGTGTGTATATATTTAAACATTTTTAAACGAAGCCCTAGATATTTTTACATTCACTAAAACAGAGAAATAACAGAAAGTTTCGAGTTACATTGCGTATTTAAGATGATGTTCATATGTTTCAATAAAACAAAAACATGTCACTATTTAAAAACAATTGCAATGTATTAAGTAAATAAAAACAATCGAAAGTTACATTTATTTTCAGTGGCTTTGAAATTTAATTTAAATGTTATTGTAGTAAAAACATATAACGCAAACGTTTTCTAGTCCATTTTCCCTAATTTTCAGAAACCGACTTTTTCTAATTTTATTTTATTTGAATGCTATGTACCGAATTTTGTTGTCAAGAAATAAATACTGATGCCGCAAGAGCGCTTTTTATATTTTGGGTTTCTGGTAAACCGCCCTTCTAATGACCGAATTTCCCTTATTTTATTTAAATGGTATATATATGGAATTTTATTGCGAAAAAGCAAATATTGGTGCTACTAGAGTAATTTTTTCAATTTTGGGTTTAAGCAAATCCCATTCCTAATGCCCCGATTTCCCTGATTTACAGAAACTAATTTTCTCAATTTATTTAAATGATACATACAGAGTTTCGTTGTGAAAAACAAATTTAATTCCACTAGGGCAATTTTTTGATTTTGGGTTTCAGGTAACCCCTCCACATAGTATTCAATTTTAACCGATTTTTAGAAACTATTATTTTTATATACCGAGTTTTCCTTAAAAAAATTAAATTGCGGCCGCAAGAGCGATTTTTAAATTATACTTTGACCCCCATTCGTTTTAGAGGTATACCCCCCTTATAATTGCCCGATTGTCATGATTTGCGTAAAATGCTTTTTTCAACTTATGTTAAAGAAATATATCGAGTTTAGTTGAGAAAAAACAAGAATTGCAGCCGTTAGAACAATTAACTTTTTTTTTTTTTTTTTAAAAAAATCCGTTAACGTTAACTCCCATCCCCAATAGCCCAAATTTTTTGGTTAACGAACTCAACAAATCGTTTGTTAAATGATGGGATGTTTATAGGCTGAGTCTGTTGAGAAAAAACAAAAAATTGTGGTCGCAGAAGCGTTACACACCCGCGCGCGCACATAGATTTCACAGGTTTTCGTACAACTGCAACAGCTTACATTCCTACGGAATTCGGTAATGCCAAAACTTTTCGTGTGTACGAAATATCGGAAAATTGTAAATACCAGGCCGTTCTTCCTGATATGGGAACAAATTGTTTTATATTTAATATAGGTCTTTTCAATATTAGTGAAAATGCTTCCTGGTTTAATATGCCAGGAAAATTGAAGTAAAAAGCATTTATTCCCCGAGTTCATTAAACTAGCTAGTCAAAAACATCCCCGGGGGTTAATAATATCACTATTGAACCTGCCTGGATACAATTAGTACCAACATGAACAGTCACTGTTAAAGTTAATTATAGCTTACACAAATATTTATTGTGTCCACCACGGGTCACACAGCTGACGCCAATGCAAACTAGAGTTCCTATACGCTCGATCAGTTATTTAGATCACAAGGAAGCAGTACTCTTACAAAAAAAAAAAAAAAAAAAAAAAAAAAAAAGCAAGTAGTGAGATCTGGTATGCCAGACCTACTCCAGATATAGTGTTATATAGTTCCTTATTCAGATAGCTTTGGAACTGGAGGGCGCTCCATCTTGCTGGAATGACATTTGGGAAGTCTTGTAGTGGGATACGAAAATGACGTCCCAGTCACAGAGTTTTCCATGCAGAAGAACGGTCCGTAAATCACTTGACATGAAATGGCAAATGTTGTACATGTATACAACCACCCTTCCACTTGCTCAAATTACAGCTAGCGGCTCGCTCCGGCGTTAGGTGGAAAGTAAATTTGTCATTGAAAACCAAGCAGGTAGAAACTTTCCCTCTGCCAGCAAATCACAGACGTCGAAGCTTATAGAAACGGCAGTTGGTACCTTTTTGCAGAAAACTTTTTGGAAGAATTCTCCGATTAGTTTTTGAAGCACTACAATTTGTTGGATTTTTGGGGAATGAGTTGGTAACACTGCCGCATGCCACAGACAAATAGAGGTGTGTTTTTACCGGATTATTTTAACATTTGCACTTATTAACACTTTAACATAATTTAAACATTTATTATTGGACGAAAACGAGAAAAGACATTGTCTATTTTAAAAAAAAGTCCGTCATGCATGAGCTGCGCAAACTAAGAAAATTCCTCAGCAAGTCGAATAAATTTAAAAGATGAAATCCAAGTTATGACATTACTGCATGGTTTGGGGGAACAAAATAGAAATTTTGCAATCTATAAATATCACACAAAAAAGGAATCAAATGATAAGAATTATTCCTATTAATTGTATACTGTTAATTAAATGAAATATATGACCACCAACAGATAAAACTACTGCATGCGGGTATTTATACACATTTTTAAATGTAACCATGTTTATGAACTGAGCCCTTGATATCATCTTTATATTCACTAAAATAGAGAGAAACAGCAGAAAGCTTCGAGTTACATTATGTATTTAAGTAGATGTTCATATGTTTCAGTAAAACAAAAACATGCTGCTATTTAAAAACAATTGCAATGTACTAAGTAAATAAAAACAATCGAAAGTTAACATCGATTTTCAGTGGCTTTGAAATTTAATTTAAATGTTATTAACATGTAATGTAAACGTTTTCTGAAGGTTATTACAGAGCGCTCTTACATACAAATGTATATCTCAAAAACATATTGGATTAACATTTCACATTTGCTATCTTCACGACGATGTTTTTGTTAAATATAAAATATATGCATCATTATAAATACAGTTTATATGCTGAATTAATTTATTTTAAAACAATTGAGATAAAAGTAAAAGTTAGCGCGCTTTTAAAATATCGGTTTTCTGATATACCCCTCTCCTAATGCTCCGAATTCCCTAATTTTCATAAAATATTTTTGTTGCGAACTTTAAATTTTGGCTTTCAGGAAAACCCTCCACTGCTAATGACCGATTTCCCTGATTTTCAGAAAATATTTTCATTATTTTATTTAAACGCTATATATAGAGAGTTTCGCTACGAAACAAACAAATATTGATGCCGCTAGAGCGATTTTTTAATTTTGGGTTTCAGGTTGAACGCCTACTTCTAATAATCTTATTTCACTGATTTTCAGAAAAAAATATTTTTTTTTACTTTATTTCAATGGCATAAACCGAGTTTCCTTAAAAACATTAAAAATTGCTGCAGCTAGAGCGATTTTTAAATTTCGCTTAAACTCCTATCTTTAATTTTCTGTTTTCAGGTAAATCCTAATTCCTAATGTCTTAATTTTACCTAAATTTTAGAAACTACTCTTCTTATTTGATTTCATCAGTTGAGGAAAACGATTTCAATCGATTGAGTTTTGCTATTTATTTTTTTTAATCACAAATTACCTACATTGGGTAAAACACATGCCGTTCTTACGAAGCCGTTCAATTTTGGATAAATGAGTTCAAGCGTGGCAGAAAAAGCCTCGAAGACGCACCACATACTGGAGCTCCAAAATCAGCTGTGTGGCCAGAAGTCACCCATAAAGTTCATAATATTGTTTTGGCAGACAGACGAACGAAAGTGCGTAAGTTATCAGAGGCCAAGGGCATCTCAGTTAAGTGTGTTCATTTTATTTTGCATGATGAAATTGCATGCTAGCATTGATCGATTGTTTGGATATGTTTTAAGAACAACCCTACGGATTTTAACAGCTTTTTGTGACTATGGACGAAATGTGGATTTTTTACTATACCGATATTGGAAACGAACCAGTAGTCTAAACAGTGGGCCGCTCAAGGTGAAACGGCTCCGAAAAAGGGAAATGCCTTCCATTCGCTGGATAGTGACGGCATCAGTTTGTTTTGCACGTAAAGGAATTTTCTGGATTGACAATTTGAAGATGCGTAAAACCCATTATTGGAGAATACTACGATCATTTTTGGAGAGACTGAAGACATGATCGCGGAACAATATCCCTGAATGGCCAAATGGAAGCTGTTAATTTCACTATGACAATGTGTCGGTGCATTCAAGCAGCTAAATAAATCATACGGGAGGTAAATGAATATTTTGAGGGTTTTGAAGAAACGCACTTTCCAGAGTAATCGTGAACATGAGAAAGTGCGTTGAACTTGGAGGGGAGGCTGAAAGATTGAAATATTTCTATTTAATGTCAAATCACCCACGATTTTCAAGAAATATTTACATGCAACATTCCAATTTACAGCATCAGTCAAATAATATTTATTATACAAACATTCAAATAAAATTTTCCTTCAATTAAAAAATTAGCAAGTCAAAACGTAAGGTTTACTACAAGAACGCACTGAAAGCCACTGTGAAACTTAGAATTGTTTTGTTTAAATCATTTCCAGAAGACGAGAAATTTGTTACAAGAGTTTTTCAGTACCAACTTCCATGGCAACGCCTTAGGCTGTCTTTTGTTTCCACTTGTGTTGTAATTACCTTTTGCCTTTCGTATTCCTGAGCAGGTTCTTTGTTTAAATTAAGACTTCTTTTATTTTAACCTTTTGTCCACAAAATCTTAAAACGTGTTTTAATTAACGGTACTTTTGTTGGTAGGTATTTTTAGTTTTATCCTCAAAATTGAATTATGATCTCATTTCTCATTTGCGTCCTATTTTCATGCGGTAAAAACAAAGTAATGTCAGAAATATTTTACTTCCCTTTGTCCTTCAGGTGAATTTCAACTGTCAAATAACATTGGACATATTTTGGTTATTAAGTTTACCTGTCTGTGATATTTTATTTACCGTGACCGGATGGACGAGTTAAAAACTGGTCTGTATTGTCAGACATGGCTGGGAATATGTTACCGACAGTTTTATGGTATTATAAGGGAATGGTTCTTTAGCATTGACACTGTAAAACCGGAGTTGTTCTTTATGCTGGTGCATGATAATGCCTGGCTTCATACAGCAAACTAAAATTCTTAATTTGAAACCATCATATTTATCAGATTAGGTTCAACCTGTACGCATTACCTACTGCTGTTGAAACACGAGGGAGATTTGAACTATAGATGGCCTTGCAATTCGCAACTCATTCGATGTTTTTTACGTTGGTACATCTGTCGCAAACTTAATTTTAAATATCAAGTCATTGTATCATATAATTTATTTAACACAGCTTTCTAAAGTGAAAGTTGTGGGTGTTCCATAAAATGTACAAAATTGAATATTGTGTGGAAATAAAGTTATTTGTGAAAAATATTTTAGCACCAAAAGACATTTATACCAAATCTATATAAAAAAAACTAGAAAACGTTCTACTTTATTTTCGACGACACAGACAATGCAGCCTTATAGGTAACCTACGTGAAACGCCCAAAAAGTCCAACAGCAGTAGAATTCATTGAACATACAAGGGCTTGGTTATGGCGGCGCTGGCGGTAACTCTTGTCTTGCGGAAACGCGCTGGGTATTGCTCTCGTGAAATTATTCGCAGTGTGAGCAGTGGCAGAGTCTTGCTGAAAAAATGCATGATCAAGCACCCAGTATGGTAAGTAATAGTATCAAGTGTATGCTCACAACAAATAGCCCTATGATTCTTTCACCACTGAGTTAACACATATGAATTGTACATAAACACACGCTGTACCGTTGTAAACACGAAAGCCATAATACATTTTATGTATATTGTCGAATTAAGAAAAGTACGAAACAACACTTACCCGGGAACACCTGTGCTATGACTGCGACAATCAGCAATATCAACAAGTAAGCAAGCAGGCTTGCTATTCCCTCCACGGCACGGCAAACCAGTAGGGGGGAGTGTCATTAATCGCACTGTATTTTTAAATTCATTCATCTTTCGTTCTTATCTCTCACTGAACGTAATTGTTGTCTACAGTAACAAGCTTGTTATGGTGTTACATCTTTGTAAGAGTTACACTGTTACTAAACAAACACCAGTTTACTGTAATATGTGAAATTCTGTGTTTACTAACAGTTATTCTGTGGGGATATTGTTACCTGCTAACGAGAGTTTGAAGACTTATGTATCTGAAAGAACTGTGGAATTTAAACTATCCAGACCTGCAGACAAGTCCAAATTAAGCGTTGCTATGGCTGCAAAATGTTTCAAGTGGGCAAAGTGGGTGTAAATTTAATGTTTAAAATGATTTTATGAGCTAAAAATCGATCTTTAAACCAAATTATCGTTGAATGTTGGCATTATTTCAGGTGTGTTTTAAGTGATAAGAACAATTGAAATTCTGGCAAACAAAGCTCAGCAACGGCGTCATGGTGAAAAGTATGTCAGATTGTGTTGTGCAGGCTGTAAAACATCCCACAGAAGTTCATCATCAGCGGCAAAGGCCCTGGACGTAGGAGATATTGAGAAGTGGGTGCTGCCTCAACTAAGAGAATGATTCCCAAATGGATAGCACCGAATTTCATGCAAGATGGGTCCAAATGTCATACTGAAAATAAAAAACGTAATAACTTTTCTGCAAGAAAAGAGCATCCTTTTGTTGCCCTGTCGAAAAACTTCACCAGAAAAATAAATCCCATTGATTTGTTAATTTGATTTATTTACGGATGCTCTTTAACATCTCAGGTCATCAGCGCCCCATTCAGGGCGTTAAACGGCCGATAAATCTTGCTCAGAGATCATTTCTTTCAGGCTTGAGGTTCTTTATCGTGCCGTAAATGTACGACATGGGACCCACGCCTTTAATTCCCTTCCGAAGGGAATTCTTAAGATTTCTACACCAAAAATATCCCTGGACACTAGCAGCAATGGAACCCGCGATCTTGGGTCTACGAGGCAAGTATGGTTATCACTAGACCACCAGGACGGAAGAATCCCATTGAGAATGTTTGGCAGCTGGCTCATTGAGAAGATAATGCAGGTATTATCATTCACAGGTGTAAGAAAGAATACAATCATGCATTAACAGTATGCCTAGATGAATCAAAGCCTTATTAACTGCCAAGGCGAATTAACTAACAAGACATTTTGTATACTTGACAAAAATAATAAAATATATTCGTATTATCACCATAAGTGTGTGTTGGGTTTTAAAATCTTCATAAATGTTGAAAGAAGTATAATTCTCCATTATAGTCTAGTAAAATAAAATAAGTGATTAATTTTGCCCTCACAGCCTTATATATTTAAAATTCAAGGTGCGTCTAATAATGTGGGGCTGTACGTTCTACTACATTTGACCATGTAAAATGACCCAGAATATTTTAATTGAGCTATGTAGAGGTGTATGTTTGTAATTCCATCTGACAATTATTTATTTTTATGAACTCATTTTTCTTGTCCTCTGAAATTTCCAACATCTATACAGTTCATAAATTTTGACCTTTGCTTTTTTTTTTTTTTTTTTTTTTTTTAATTGATTTTCCATATTCAAAGAAATTTTTTTTCCCTAGCCATTTTATCCATTTATATATATCTAACATTCGTTATTGCGTTTTTTCTTGTTCTGCATTTTATCCTTTTATTTGTTCTTTCTTTGCATCGTTTCTATTTCTCTGTTTCTAAGGTTCGTTTTCAGCGCTTCTTCAGTCCTTTCCCTGTCTTTTCTTTAGTTTCATTCGAAGAGCGGGTGGGGATAGGACAGGGGTAGTTAAGTACCATACCCTGGAGGGTTAGGAGCGATGATGTGGAAAATGCCGATATCCACATTGACAGCAAGGCGCTATCTATATCGTGTGAAGTATTGGATTTCCTGGTATTTATAGACGTGACGTGTGCTACCTGCCTATCTATAAGGGGAACAGATATTCGATAACCGACGGATGCATTTCCTCCCAAGCGCTAAACTGCAGATTATGCAAATGTGTTTTTTTCCTTCCAAAACTGGCACGTCTAGCTCATGTCTTTTTTTTTTATATACATGGAGCAAGTCGATCCTATTTCCTTTACAGCAGTGAGCATTTTTTTCAATTTTTTTTCTTTCTACGTTTTATTCAGGACACCAGACACATGTAAATCTTAAAACATGAAAATTGTGATGATTAAAATTTCCCCTATATATCCTAGATTTACTGTTCTTATAAACACTTTTGTAAAAATTTGCTAAAAATTAATATGTGTGATTCAACATTAAACCTGACGAAAAATGATCTAACCCAGTATTTTTTTAAAACGTTCAATATTTTTATGCTTCTAAAAGTCCTCAGGGGAAGGGCACTGAAGGTCCTGGGTTTCGTTTCGTCGCTTCAGGGCACGTTAAATAAATTAATACAGGAAAGAAAAAGGAGGTCTCCGCACAAAATTACTGTCATTTCATGTCTAAACTCTACACATTTTTGACTTTTAATATTTTGATACCACTACAGGTCCTCAGAAAGTATTTAAAGTCACAATCTCGACGGTCAAAGCCGTGAGAGCTCGAATGTTTACCTACTGTACATATTAAGCAGCTGTACTACTGTGGGGTTATTGTCACAGGACAGCTATGCTGGCATTCTAGCTTGTATATCATGTGTAAGCGGAGTTGCATACAAAGGGCTCCAGCAAGGAAATAAAGCATTTCCAGACCCATATTCATATAACATATTTGCACCCTCTGTATACAAGGAAAGTTTCCAAAAAGTTTTGACATACTTTTAAGCTACACCTTGTATATATATTTTTTGGATTAATTGATTTTTGCCCTATTGACATATTATATATAAAATATACACTTATAGAACGTGTCTATAAGTTGTATCACGTTTATGTTCTTTAAAATCCTTGAATTTTTTTAACAACAAATTTATTGCTTTAAGAGAAGAAAAATAATTCATAAAATGGTTTCTCTTAACTTCAAATGTATTGATCAGAGCTCATTGGACATCAATCATTATTATTATTGGTTGCAACGAGAGAGCTTTTAGTTGGGTATCACTTAATGAGCAATAGCAGCTGAAGAAGTTACTGGGGACGATTAATAATACAGGCCATTTCGCTGGTCAGGAAACACAGCACAAGTGGTACAACTAAGCAACAGTAACCACGAGAGAAGAACAGCAAAAAAGGAAACAAACTAATCCTCAAATACTCGCTCAGAAGAATTTGTTCAAAAAGCTGACGATCATTTGCCCGCGACAAAATCAGATGTGAAATTCTCTCGCGTTTCGTTTGACCCAGCGTTAGTAATTAGTTACCTGTCCCGCCGCACTTCCGTTTCCTGTGATCAGCTTCTGCACTATCAGGCACTAAATTAGTGCAGACTCACTATCTTCTAATTGCCTGCTTCATTTACAATCTCGTATAACTTCGGTAGGCAAGGAAACAACTATGTGTCAACTGTGTTCAAAGTATATCCAAAGAGGACGACAAATTCGTGCAAAAATAAAGACAATTATTATTATTTATATACATAATCTCTTTTAAATCTCTGCACTTGTTGCAGCGACTTTATATTTTGTTTATCTCATGCATAAAATGCGATATCTTCAGCTCTGTGAAACACCGGTTTGTTTTGGCAACTAGCGATGAGAATACCTTTAGCTAGTCATTTCTTCACGTAAGTAGTCAAAGGAAGTCAAATTGTGAGGGTAGAGGGGGCGAGGAAGAATTTCATGTATTACATTCAATAATTTTGAGGCAGCACTTGCAAACTTATGAGATGCGCGTTAGAATGCTGGGGCAGGATGTTTTTCTTCGCTAAATGACGAAGATTTTTGATTGCGTTGTTTAATTGCTCCACTAGCATAATGGTTATGGTATTGGCTTTTTTCAAAATATAAATTAAAATTACGCTATGGCTACCCCAAAATACAGCCGTCATCTCTGAGGGGACTGTTTTTGATTTATTCGGAGAGCTTTCTCCGATTGTAACCTACTGTTTCGACTGCTCCTGCGTTATTGGTGTTCTATTTTATGACGACTCTCATATAAGAGGAGCATTCAAAAAGTTTTGAAACCATCCATTGTTGGACAATAATGTCTACAAAAATGTAACTAACGCAGCTGACAACAATGGACCTTAAGCTATCAAAATATACACAAGGAGAGTTTAAACTTTCATAGTCACTGTCGTCCATCTGTTGAGCAGCCCTGTGTCAATAGCTGGTGAAAAAATCATGAATATTTCTAAATAAAACTTTACATTTTTACATTTTCACACGCTATAAGCAGGTGAAAGAGGGAGAGGGGAATCTTGAGGGGACTTGGTAGCTGTTCATGGTGATCAAGTGTGTTCATTTGATACATTGCAAGATGGATTCGATTATTTGAAGAAGGGCGAGAGACTTTGAAAGACAATCCTCGTTCTGGCCTGTCTCGGGAAACTGTGAACGAGAGAACAATTCAAAGAGTGAGAAACTTGGTGGAGGAAATCGACATATTACTCTATGGAAGTGGGTATCAATGTTGTCAGCATTGACAGTATACTTCATGAACATTTAAAGCTGCGAAACATCTGTGCAAAATGATTCCACATTCCCTGAACAATGAAGATGAGAAGATGAGAAAGAAATGTACTAGGCATGTTTCCACCAAATGATCCTAAACGTTTGATAGATATACACACTGGTGATGAAAGTTGGTTGTATTACTATATACCACCCCAAATAAAGCTCAGAACTGAGTATGGGTAAATGAGAGTGACTCAAGACCAGTTGTTCTTCGACAAGATTTTCGTTCTCGGAAGGGAATGTTCACTGTTTTCTTCAATTATGAAGAAGCATTAGTGGTTGACTGTGTGTCAGAAAGAATGACAATGAATGGAAAATACTATGACATTTATATTTTGGATCCTTTATTAGAAGAGAAGAGGCGGCGGCGTCCAAAGACACGAACAACAAGGCTGTTGATTTTGGATGACAATGCCTCTGCTCACAGAACTGCAAATTTGGGGAAATTGAAAGCCGCCAAAGTCCAGTTACTTGACTATATACCCTATAGCCCTGAGCTTGCAAGTTGGTCGTTTTCTCGAATAAAATCTTGCACTGTTGGAAAACCTTTTAAATGTGTGCAGGAATTTGCTTGCTCAAGCTATAAATTCAGTTCTGTTGACAGTATCTCAGTTCGAGTACCGTAGTGCTTTTGACAAGTGGTTGTACCATCTAAAACTGCGCGTGGAAAGAGATGGCCCCTGTCGTGGATTATTCAATCATTTCAGGAGTCTTTACCTCGACAGGATGTGCGGACGGTCTGCATCGCTTGTGCTCGTTCGGCCAGATCTAAATTCACAAAATGTACATCATCCCTCAATAGTCACCAAGTTGACAAAGTAACGTTAAAAACAATCTAATGCTACCACCTTTTGATTTTGAACGAACTTACAGAACAGCATTCGTATATGAATATTGTATAAATTATTTTCCTCTTTTAATTTACATAAACAAAGGCATTTAACTATACAAAAATCACGAGCCAATACTATTCAGTTTTGTTTGCATTGCTGCTGTTTGTTATCTGGGCAACATCAGAAATCCGTGAACAGCATACGCTCTGCCTTGAAGGATGTGGTAGCAATCTCTCTGATGCAAGGCTAAGGCAAAACTTTTTACGACGACCACGAAGCGGACGTGACTTGCAGGAGAGACAATCCCCGGATCCCGCTGGAAAGTCAGGTCAGGTAGGGTCATTCAGGGTCAATTTCGTCCTCTGCTCTATGTCTGAGGGTTAAGATGCCGCCCCAAGACAAAAATGAGGGATGTAGCACGCGCAAAGGCAACCTTCACTGGGTTTTATTCTTCTTAGAAATAATGGACGACCCAGTGAAGCACAGTGCCATTGCAAACTTGAGTACCGTTTTTCGTGTTGTTTCCATGACATCCTACTTTCTGTTTCAAGTTATGATACATCTTTATATCTTATGTGAAATATGACAAAAACTATTGGTATTTTTGTTTACTTTACTGAGGGGGGTTCTAAAAGTTCTTGGCATGCCCAAGAAAACACAAGATTTACGATTTTTTAATACCCTCAGTAAAATAAGACTTGTCCAACTATGAAAAATGAGCGTCTGTCTCAGCTACAACTTCATCATTAGATGTGAATCCTCATCCACTCACCCATTTCCTCAGGTTTGGGAACAAAAAATATTCTCTGGGAGTCAAATCCGGCGAATATGGTGAATATGGAAGCGCTTGGAAGCGAAGGTCATGCAGTTTTGAAGCCATAATCCCAGACGTGCGTGAAGGCACATTATCGTGATGAAAGAGAAATTTATTTTTCGCAAGGTGTGAATGTTTAACCTGAATAGCATCCTTCAGTAGGTCTAGTACTGCACCGGTGATGATTTTGCCCTTCAGGAGGTATCTACGAGCACCACACCATGAGAATCCCACTAAACCGTAGCCATGACTTTTCCTGCAGATGGAACCGTTTTTGCTTTCTTAGGTGCACTTTCACCTGTTTCCACCCACTGTTTGGACTATTCCATCTCTGACGTGTAGTGATGAATCGATTTTTCACATTCTTTTATGAAACTAATTGAAACTAAGTTTAAAGAAGTCTAAACATTTGCGAAATATTTATTCGAATGTGTTTTTTGGTCATTGCTAACGAAGGCAACCCCCATAGAGCGAAAAAACTTTCTCATACTCAAAACTTCGTATAAAATGTAGTGGACATGGTTTATCGAGGTATTTGAATTGTCGGTGATATACGATCAAAGATATGTGAGTTGGCTGAGTAGGCATTGAGAATTTTTGTCACAATCTCGTAGGTCGTAGTAGTATAGACACACCTTGAGCACTCATCATCTTAAATGGAGATATGACAACGTTTAAATTCAGCAGTCCACTTTTAGCCTTCGAAAATGAAGGCAAAGACTCCTTTAATGTGGATTTATTATTTCTGTTGGGGCTAAGTCCTTCAAAACAAAGTACTTTATCATACCTAGTATTTGAACTTTAATCAATTTTGTAGAAAATGTTAACACATCGTGTCGGCTGGCTAACAAAGATTGTCACAGAAGTGAATTTGCAACGAATAGAAGACTTGCTCCGGGGAGACAGAAGGGTAACTACAGCCGCTGCTATTGTTTGTCCACACGGCATGGCCGACTTCATAAAGAATGACAGCTACGTTATGCAAAATCTGAGCACAGTGGGTGCCTGACTTGCTGATTCCCAACACAAAATGCAAAGAATGGGTCAGACATTACAGCATCTCAATCGCTACCACGATGAATTTTGGATTCATCCATCACCAGGCCGATACAAAACGTGCGTCAATGCAGTGCAATGGAAATAACGAAAAAAAGATTTCAAATGACACCATCCTCCGAGTGAAAATGATGCTCACGGTCTTCTGGGGCCACTTCTCACCGCATTCCAGCCTCAAGGGCAAATCTTAAATGCCGACTCCTACTATAACATCCTCAGGAAACTTCGCCGAAAGCGACCAGGATTCCTCATCAAAAGCGTCTTGCTCTTGCATGACAACGCGCGTCCTCATACTGCCACCAAGAGAAATTAGACTCTGCGAAATTTCAAGTGTTCATCAAAAGCGTCTTGCTCTTGCATGACAACGCGCGTCCTCGTACTGCCACCAAGAGAAATTAGACTGCGAAATTTCAAATGTTCATCAAAAGCGTCTTGCTCTTGCATGACAACGCGCGTCCTCGTACTGCCACCAAGAGAAATTAGACTCTGCGAAATTTCAAGTGTTCTTCAGAGTTCTCGAGCACTCTTTGTAATAGCCCCCCCCCCCCGAACTTGCTCCTATAGAAAGAGAAGTCTTTGCCTGGTTCCGCCCAAAGATTTTCCCTAATTTTCAAAAACTATTTTGCTTATTTCATTTAAATGGTATATACGTAATTTTGTTGTGAAGAAACAAATATTGGTGCCGCTAGAGTAAATTTTAAATTTTGGCATTCAGATAAATACCCACTCCTAATAATTCGATTTAGCTGATTTTCGGCAAATATTTTTACTAATTTATTTTAATGGTATACACCGAGTTTCTTTTAGAATAAACAAAAATTGCGGCCGTTAGAGCGATTTTTAAATTTGCGCTTTAGGTTATCCCCCTAATGGTCCAATTTTTCTGGTTTACGAACTCGACGAATCGCTTAATTGATGGCTATATGCCGAGTTTCTTTAAGAAAAAAAAAAACTGCGGCCGGTAAAGAGTTAACACATATATAACATTTTTTCATGTCACTTTTGGTGCCAAGCAGGTAGGATGCCACGGGATGTCAGAGGCTGCCGAACTTTAGAAGCGTTTCATAAAAAAATTGTTTAACATTATCAGAAATAATCGATTATCCTAGATTAAGGTTCCTTTTGTTACAATACATGTATTTATTTGTTTACTCTGCTACAATTATTGATTATATTATTTTTATTACTATCATAAATGTTCCTATCTCTTTCATTGTATTGTTAGGGTTTTTAATTTTATGTTGTTGCTTGTATCTTTATTTGCAGTTTCAAGATTAACGTAGGTTGATATATTTATGTATATTAGAATATATTTATTCATTTATTTACATACATAAGTTTTACATTGGTTTATATGTGTACGAGTATGTTAGCTTTACTGCAAAGTTGTAATTGTAATATTGTCGCTATAACTTAGTGTAATTATTGTTAGATTGGTATAGCGGAAGAGAAGGCTTAATTGCCTTAGCTCTACCAGAATAAATAAATATATAAAATCAAATAAGAAAATTTTCAAATATCGTTTTATGGGTACAGCCTGCTACATTCCTTCGGGATTCGCTAAAAATTACTTTTCGAGCAATGTCAATTTAAGAAGCATGAGATTACCATGGAGACCTGAAACTCCGTGCGGCGACATTTACAATGCACTGTGCGTGAAGATTCCAGAAATAACGGCACACCTTTGCAGAGCGAAAGAACACTCTGGAAGCATTTGTGGAATGCGAATATTGCGTAGCTAGGAATCTTTTCCTCTAGCTGTCAGTTAAAGACATTATTGAATTTCAGGTGTCGGATAGAAAGGCTGCCCCTACAACAATCCACCGGGAATCCAACACAGAACGAAAAATCCAAGTATAGTCTTACTGCCGTCACGCTGAGGAATGGTGAAGCGGGGAAGGGGGAGTGACTGTAAGATGTCTTATCTTTGTCCTGTAGGAATTCCTGACCTGAAAACACAACAAACTCTCTGAAGTCAGTTCAGCTGACGTATATGGCTGTCATTCTCACAAATTCCTGATAGGGGTAGGTTTTGTGTTAACAATTGTCACCTGTTAATGAAGGCTTTTTATACTTTTGGTATAACGTGAAAAATACACATCTCTTTCAAACATGACAAGTTTTCAACAACTTGAAAAATGTTTGTAGCTATACCTCCAGAAACTATTTCCCTTGAAGAATTATATTACCTCTGCTCTACTAACAAATAAATACAATTAAAATATTTCTAACAACAGATAAGTTAATTTAAGAAATAATGCCACGCCGTGGAGGGGGTAGCAAGCCTGCTACCATACCTATTAACCTTGATGACCGTTGCAGTGACAGCGTAGCTGTTCCCGGGTGTGTGTGGTGTTTTGTCCGTTTCTTAATTTGACAGTACATATAAAGTTTATGCATCTGTAAAGACAAGCAGAGTGTCTTTATATACGATTTACATGTGTTAACTTAGTGTTAAAAGAATCACATGACAAACTTTTTTATGAGTATACAGTTGATTCTGTTACTTGTGTGAATACCATACAAATGCTTTTTTCATAGAATTGGCCAACAGGAAGCGTGATCGTCGGTCCTGGTGGTGTAGTGGTTACCATACTTGCCTCCTAAACCCAAGATCGCGGGTTCGAACCCGGCCAGGACCGATGGATTTTTCCGGGCGTAAAAATCCTAAGTATGGCTTCCTTCGGAAGGGAAGTAAAGCCATGGGTCCCGTGTCGTACATTTACGGCATGAAAAAGAACCTCAAGCCTGAAGGAGAGGCCTCTGAGCAAAATTTGTCGGCCGTTTCACGCCCTGAGTTGAATGGGACGCTGATGACCTGAGCTGTTAAAGAAGAGCGTCCGTAAATAAATAAATCAATCAAAAAAAAACATAGTACAACTCACAATGTGTTTCCACAAGACAGAGTTATTATTAGGGATTTTTGGCCCCTCTCGGTCTCCCCATTTAACAGCCTGCGATTATTATCTCTGGTGTAAATTAAAGAATTCCATGTATAAGACGAACCATAACACCATACAAGAGTTCAAAGATAATATTCTTCAGCAAATTGTCAGGTATAGTTTGAGCCATTCTGAATGCTTAACATTGAATATCCTTAACGATAAATAAACAAGCAGTCATAATAAAAGGCAGGCTTGTGCGCAAGTGTGGCACGCCCGGTATTATAAGGAAGATAGGCTCGCCAGATAGGTTTTTATCCACCAAGGAAAGCAATTTGGAGGCGGTCAAGCTCTGTGGAACGAGGACGATAGAGTTACCCCTCACGTCACAGAACGGGGCGCAATGCTAAATTGAAACTCACCACCATGTGATGATTTCAGCTGGGGTGGACCTGTCTGCAATATCCGGTTTCTACCTTTAGCGAAACGTTCCCGGTAATTGCAAATGGAAAATGTGTACCATCCATTTAAGGCGAAACACATTCAGTCTATTTCTAAGGGACAGAATGCTCTCAGCGTTGTCAACTGTTGTTGAATGTCTTGAAAATTTCGCATTTACAACCCCTATTATCTATTATCTATTATTATCTTTTACTCTTTCATCCAAATTTTTCACCACTGATAACAACCGCGACAAGTAACCTAGTTCGTTAAGGCGCGGACTCGTGAGCGGAAGTCTGGGCTTCCATTCCCACCAGGACCGTCCTCGCTGACTGAGTTGTTTTTTTTTTCCAGTTTTCCTCAGTCATCATGAATGGCAAATTCCGGGGAAGTACCCCTAAACTTAGGCCTTAGAAAAAAAATCCTTTTCCAATTTATCATTTCATTTCATGCATCACCAGTGTCCACCGCCTGTGCAGTACAAACTGGCGTTAAACACCATTAAAAATAAAAGTACTTATCATTAATTACCGAATACTTTTCGATCGGGTGTCGAAATCCCGGAATCCATCTTGCTCAACCTTTTTTTAATTAAAATATAGTTTTGTCATAGTGGGCAATTTTTATCAGTTTGAATCTTTTGTCTGCTAACGCTATATCATGCATATTCATGCTAAATGTTTAATGCCTGGTATTTTAGCTTTGAATGTCTCCTAGTAAACTATCGAGGGTGCCAAAAATGATACACACTTTCACAGTAGATATTTATTTAATATATTTCAAAGTTGGACCGAAAAACAAAAGTAATGTGTAGTATGATGTTCTGTAAACAGATGTGACTGACATTACGTTATGCTAGCGTTGCTACAACAAAATAGAACCAAGATTATCGTTTGAATAGCGGAAAACAATTTTGAAGGGTATTGGAACGTTGTTGAAATTCAAAGGCAATGGAGACGTGTACAGAACAGAACCGCCAACGCGAGTAACAATTGCACGCATTCGAGACAAATTTGAGCCTCGTGGTACCGTATGCAATGTTCACAAGGGCAGACCTGGGAGACCTCGCACAGCAACAAGCCCCGCGTCCTCGGCTGTGGTTTTGGAACGTTTTGAACACTCACCGCAGAAATCTACAAAGCGATGTGCACATGAGACTGGGATTAGCAGAACTAGCGTGCGTCGTATTATTAAAACAGCAAAGTTGAAAGTTTTCATCCCAAGACTTTTGCATGCATTAAATGAAGATGTCCCTGATCAGAGAATGCAGCACTGTGAGTGGTTTCGGAACATGGTGCAAGAGGATGGGGTCTTCATAGGGAAAGCTGTTTGGTCCGATGAGACACAATTTAATTTGAACGGAACTGTTAACCGGCATAACTTGTTTACTGGTGTGCTAACAACCCACAAGTTATTTTGGAAAAGGCTGTTAATGTACCTGGAATTAACGTTTGGTGTGAGCCCAGAAAAATTTGTCGGCCGTTTCACGACATGGGACGCTGATGATCTGAGATGTTAAAGAGCGTCCGTAAATAAAACAAATGAAAAGCTAGCTGGTTACCAGCTAATATTAACTACAGGTTCTCAGTAACTAAATTACTTAAACAATTCTTTGGTTCTATATTCTATTTTTTATAGATTAAGGTCTGTAAAATGTATTACGTATAATGAAATAATGAGATGGAGTATTGCATATTTTATTTTATTTTTTCTGCAGTGTATTATGTTAACCTTTTGAACCCATTGAAAGACAATATGCTAGAAAACGGCGAGTTTATCAAAGAATAAAGTCATGTTGCATAGAGACAGTGCTTGACCTTATACACGTGTGTCACAAGGGCGAAAGTCAATGCATTGCAATACGATTTTCTGCCACATTCGCCTTATTCCCTTGACTTCGCTCCATCGAACTGCCTTCTGTTCTCTAAACTGAGAAAATGTCTTGGTTGAAAGAAAATTTCATCCAATGAAGAGCTTCTTAAATCATAATGTGGTGTATTGTGCTGGCCTAGAGGAATCTTACTTTCGTGATGGGATAAAGGCTTTGGAGGATCGCTGGACAAAGTGGTTTAGTGTTGAGAAATAAGAATAATTAAAAAAAAACTAAGTCGTTATTTCATTCCGAGACCTTTTCAAATTACCCTCGTACTAGAGAAATACAGGGAGAAGGGAATTGTTGACTGGGTGAAAAAAAAAAAAGACAGCGAAAGGGCATCTGTTCCAAAACGGGACAGGAAGGTAAAAAGAATTTGTCTCAATGATCGTTGGCTATCATCCTCAGAACTGAAGCGACATCTGTGACGTCTCAGTGACCAGCAGGACTTCCTGACTGTCGACCTTTGAACCTTTGAAGAAACCTTTGCTGACTAAAACAATGAGACAGAAAAGAGCATGCAGCATGGAACAGTTGAGATGTGGAAGGTAATTTTTTTCAGACGAGTCTAAATTTTACCTGCATGGCTCCGATGCGGAAGTGTTGCAGAAGTGGCTAAGAAATGCTGCCTTCATGCACAACACAAACAGTGAAGGTGAACAAGGTCAGATGATCTGGGGGTGCATTTCCAGTCATGGCAATGGTCGTATGGACTTCGTAAGTGGCAAGGATGTTCACTTAGACATCCTTGAAAACAAATTGATGCCCACAGTATGAGAAAAATTCGGCGTACTTCAAGCTGCATTTTTCAAGATGACTCTGTCCCCTGTTACATGGCTTTGAAGGCAATTATTTTGATTAATATTTGAATTAAATTGGAATATAGGTAATTTTGATGCAATTATCAGTTATTCAAACATTTCATGTAAAAGCATTTCTTAGAAAAAAAAGAAGGAAGGTGGAGGACTGGCGTGAAAATAGTTCGGGTCTGAATCTGATTGAGAACTGCTGGAAGGTTATGGAGAATACTATTGCAACAAAAGAGAACCCCAGGAGAAAATCATGCGTGTGTAGTTTCATGAACTGACTCAGAAATACATAACAATTTGATTTTTTCAATACCAAACAATTCCAGGATTTTTCAATACCAAACGATTCCAGGATTAAGTCACGTGGTACATGGACCAATGAAAACAACGCAGTTGATTAGATAGCTAGGTTTTCCAAAAGAAATAATTAATTTTGTTCACAACCTAATTTTAACTATTTCTGCAAGTATTTGCTTTATATTTATTAATGACCGCTACGGGTGGCCGAGGTCGTTAAGGCATGGACTCGTGAGCGGCAGGTCTGGGGTTCGAATCCCGCCAGATCGGTCCTAGTGGTGTAGTGGTTACTATACTTGCCTCCTAAACCCAAGATCGCGGGTTCGAACCCAGCCAGGACCGATGGATTTTTTCGGGGCGTAAAAATCCTAAGTATGGCTTCCTTCGGAATGGAAGTAAATCCGTGGGTCCCGTGTCGTACATTTACGGCACGAAAAAGAACCTCAAGCCTGAAAGAGAGGCCTCTGAGCAAAATTTGTCGGCCGTTTCACGCCCTGAGTTGAATGGGACACTGATGACCTGAGCTGTTAAAGAGCGTCCATAAATAAATCAATCAAAAAAAAAAAAAAAAAAAAAAGAATCCCGCCAGGACCGTCCTCCCTGACTGAGTTGTTTTTCCAGGTTTTCCTCAGTCCTCATAAATGGCAAATGCCGGGGAGGTACTCTAAACTTAGGCCTGGAACGTTTTCTTCCTTAAAAATAAATCCTTTTCTAATATATCATTTCATCTCATGTATCACCAGTGTCCATCGCCTGTGATGCCACAGTAGTAAAAACGGGCGTTAAACAGTATTTATTCATTTATTATTATATTTATTAACAAACATATATTAAATATAAATAAAACACATAACAATAATGTCTTAACACATCCATTGAAGAATTTGCATGGAATAAAAAAAATCAATAATTCTAATGAAAATAGTACAAAGTTAAGAGTAATGGAATAAATTGAGTTGCACGCCACAGTTACTACAACAGCGCCTTCTTTCTAGAGAGCTATCTCATCAACTGGTTTAATAACTCCTGGTTTTATTTGTGACCATCTTGGCGCCATTCGTGACATCTGTGCTAGCAGCAGTGACCAGGGGATAAATGATTCCTGTCACACGTTACAAATGCATTGGCTTCCCCAACAACAAACCATATCCTGTAACACTTTACTGCACTTCGAAATTGCCAATAAAAGAAAGGCTCGCATCCAATTCCAGCTTGTTAAACCGTCGTTAAAGCGGCCGTATACGCCATCCGCGGCGCGTTTTTACCTAATGCCGCAAGATGGCAATACCTGCGGTTTCGGCATTGTACTTTAACTTGCAAGGTCCGACACGCCCCGTTTGACACAATTCTAAGAGAACGCCGATGGGATTGTTGTTTTCGAGCAGCTGCGGACCGAAGTAAAATCCGATTTTATAGACGCAATGTTCCAAAGGGTAATAAAGAAAAGTTTTATCCGTGTTTATTGCGGGTATTACATTTCTAAAATATTAAAACGTTGTGCATCAAAAGCACATGTTCCTCTTTTATATTTTGGTTTACTTACGGGCCTCTTTAACATCTCAGGTCATTAGCATTCCGCTTAATTACGTGACACAGCTGATAAATTGTTGGTTCAGAGGCTTCCTCTGTCAGGCTACAAGTTCTTTTAGGTGCCGTAAATCTACGACACGGAGCCCACGGCTTTATCGAAGGAAGCCATAATTAGGACTTTTAAAGCTGTGAAAAATCTGTGCTAAACGAATTTTACATTCATTAACCAATGAAAAGAATAAGAGGAATATACCAGGAAACTTCTGAGCATATTCTAAACGTTTGACTGGTGATGAAAGTTGGTTTTATTATATACCTCCCCAAATAAAGCTCAGGACTGCGTGTGGGTAAATGAGAATGACACAAGACCAGCTGTTTGTTCTTCGACAAGATTTTCGTTCTTGGAAGCGAATGTTCACTGTTTTCTTCAACTATGAAGGACCATTAGTGTATGCCAGAAGGAATGACATTGAATGGAGAATATTATGTCATTTATATTTTGTATCCTTTATTGGAAGAGCTGAGGTGGCGGCGTCCAAAGACAGAAACTGAAAGGCTGTTGCTTTTGCACGACAATGCGTCTCCTCACAGAACAGCTGCAAATTTCAGGAAAATGGAAGTCGCCAAAGTTCAGTTCCTTGACCATCCACCCTACAGCCCTGACCTTGCACTTGTACTTACGGCTGTTTCCTCGAGTGAAATCTCGCATGGCTGGAAAACATTTTAAACGAGTGCAGGACCTTGCTCAAGCTATAAATTCAGCCCTGTTGACAATATCTCAGTTCGAGTACCGTAGTGCTTTTGAACTTTCAGGTGAACTTGCAACACTTTTCGAATGCCCGTATGTTATTAGTGTCTGCTGTTTATTTACAGGAAGAATTACCTCTTTCAAGAAATTATATTTAATTTGAACCAATAAAATCCTACATGATAGTATAAAGTTTACATTAATTTTCAGCAAAATTGTAAATGTTTTTGCTTTCTGGTATGCTTCCCTGTAGCGTCTAGCGTCTTTCACAAAACAGAATATTCTCTCTATTTATGCTGATCTACCAGTAAAACTCTAAATAAATCTATTATCTTCTGAAAATTTACACATTTAGATACCGCCATGGGTGGCCAAGGTCTTTAAGGCGCGGACTCGTGAGCAGGGAGGTCTGGGGTTCGAATCCCGCAAGGACTGTCCTCCCTGACTGGTTTTTCCCCCCTAGGTTTTCCTCAGTCTTCATAAATGGCAAATGCCTGGGAGGTACACTAAACTTAGGCCTGGAACATTTCCTTCCTTAAAAAATCCTTTATCAATATATCATTTCATCTCATGTACATCAGTGTCCATAGCCTGTGGTGCCTCAGTAGTAAAAATGGGCGTTAAACACTCAAACAAGATAAAGTATGAACTATTGCGCTGATATAACATTTTTCATGTAGTGTACGTTTCCACGAACTTCACAATAAATTCGTCTTATTTAACGACTTTTCTCTGTACAACACAAAATGCATAAACACTCATTGTTCAAGTAATACAATACAATACAATACAATACATACAATACATAACAAAATTGCAATTGTAATATGAGGGTTGGAACTTCAATAATGGCAACTATTTAATTACAACTTACACACATATTACCAACTTTTACTGTCCCCCAATGTAGTGAACAGCATTGTATACAACCCGTTGCCAGCGATGTGGAAGCCGTAGGATGCCTTTGGCAGCGTCTGTTGTCTTGATATTTTGAACGGAACGGTCTGTTTGTGAATCATAGTGATTGATTGAATATGGGCATTTTCCTAGCTAAAGTGCGCGAAGTTAGAAGCAAATTGTTTTCTGGTTAGAACGCAATAACTAAATAATTATAAATAATGTGTAATATTTTTCCATTCAAATATAGGTAAATATCTTTCTTCCCATTTTTAATGTTTTATTTATGCATTGTTAATATAATTTGTTCCCCTTTCTAATTGCGTATCATACTTAAGGATGTACGGTCTAAGAACCTTGAATAAAATATATTTTATAATGTGTTCATAGAATTTTATAACAATAAAGATACGCGTGCTATAGAAGTGTGTGGAGATGGTAATTTATAATAAATCTTGCCGTCAAGAACTTTTCGCTTTAATACAGCGATAGGTCAATCACATGATAGGAACATCTAGGCTATCTTGCTAGCACGCGATACTTACCCCGGCCTCTATTAGCATATTAAAACAATGGCAAGATAAATACCGAGTCGTATTGATTGAAGATTACTCATCGCCGTTCCTTGTTAGCCATGCACGGGCGTTGTACAGTGTTTCAAAGTTTTCTCAATAAACCTAATGGAAATAAATTGCCTGCGTACACCTCCGCATAAATTTAATTTAATTGTTACCACCCACACAGAACTGCGGTTGTTTTGCGTGTGGGCATAAATCATAGAACAAAACGCTTTCTTGTTTGTTCCCAAACACAATTACAAACCGCAGCTGTTGTTCGTTTCGGAAGGGGCGCGGTTCCTTCTGCAAAACATGCCGCTTTCAATGTATTGCCGGTTGCATATCTATCACTTTTTTACGCTGGATTTTATATAAGCAAAGGCAATGGAAAGCTTATATAAATCTTATTTAAGAAAAAAAGAACACAATCGTTAATTTAATATGAGAGAGAGAGAGAGGGAGGGAGAGAGAGAGAGACGGACACTCATACAAGGGAAAGTCCAAAAGTTTCCGGCCGAACCCTTTTCTAGGTATGATAAAGACAAAAAATATATTTCACTTTACAATATAGTTACCCTTCATTGCAACCCACTTCTCATATCTTTGAATTAACATTTCAAATCCCCCTTCCCAAATAGTCAGAAGTCTTATCTGCAAAATGGGCATAAACAACATCCATCTCTTCTCCGTCACACTTAAATTTCCTTCTTAAAGGTCCTTCTTGAGTTTTGAGAAGAGGAAATAGTGACTGGGGGCTAGATCTGGGCTGTAGGGGGATGGCCGATCTACTTGAAGCCACATTTCTTTACAACTTCCTTTGTAACAAGAGCTGTGTGCACAGGTGCGTTGTCGCGAAGAAGGCGCACACCACCACTCAGTTTCTCTCGCCTTTTCTCTTTCATGGGAGCACGTAATCTGTGCAGTAGGCCAGCATAGTACTCCCCATTTACTGTGGTGTTCCTCTCCTTGAAGTCAATGAAGAGTATTCCTTCACAGTCCCAAAAGATTGTGGCCATGATCTTCTTGGTTGACTGAGTGACCTTGGCCTTTAGTGGCGGTGCTTCGCCAGATTTACGCCACTCCATTGATTCTCTTTTGGACAAAGGTAATAGTAGAGGACTATAATTTCATAACAATGGTTTTCAGAGCTTCTCTATCGTTGCCACGACAGAGCTCCAAAAATGCCTGACAACAGATGACTCGTTGCTGATTTTAGACTGAGGAAAGAAGTCTAGGCACCCATCTTGTACTAACCGTATTCATATTTAAATGTACATGAATAATTCGAAGGACTTTTGTTTTAGAAAGAGCCAACCTTCCTGCTATTTCTGTAACTTTGAGTCGCTGGTCTTTCATAATTTCTCCTCCCACAAGAGCGACGTTTTCAGGAGTGAGCACCTCCAATGGGCCGACCTGCACGCTCTTCGTCTTCAATGCTTTCTCGATCCATTCGAAAAAGTTTGACCCATTCTTTTACAGTAGAATATGAGAGGGGGATGCTTCCCCATATGCACCGTCCAATCGCTGTTTAATTTCATTTAAAGTAAGTCCTTATTTTGTGAACAACTTAATAACAGCTCGATACTCCATTTTGAACATGTCACCATTTTTTTACACATAGTTTTCTTTATGCAACTATATCTGAACAACTGAACACAGCGGAGCGGAAGTTACAGCTGCAATTATTTGCTTAACCTACCCCCGCACGAATACAATCTGATGATACATCTTTTTAAGTATTCTCTATTACATTCTACAGAACGTCGTTATGTAAATGCCGATGCCATGCTTCTTTGGATAGCGTGCACATCCATTCTTCATATGCAGCCATTGCATATTCAGGTGATTTTAATTGACTGGGAATATTTTCTTATACCTTGAGAAATATTCTGGGTTCAGATCTTGGCTGTAGGAAGGATGATATAAACACTTGACTGTGCAGAAAGTGAAATGTTTCCAGTGCGGTAGGTACAGAGGCGTTGTCGTGGTGAAACAGGACACTTCGTTCTCAGTACATTGAAGACTTCGGGAAGGCATTTTTGGGCTGTACCATCTGGCAGAGACACTTTTTTGTTCCTCAAATGGAACTGTAACCTTTTACCCATCCTCATAATTTTGATTCTCCTTATCAAAGTTGTCCCCGTTGGATGCAATGCATCTGTCCCAGCGTTTCTGCCAGCCTTCAAACACTTGTTGGAAACCATTTTTGACAGGTCCTTGAGAATCGCCTAAGCAGCCTTCATATTGCTTATGTGATGAAAAACGCCTGTCACGAAGATGTTTCTTCATGTTGGTGAAAAGGAAAGTAACACAAGGGTACTATAGGGAGGGACACGCTTCACATTACTTTTTGTGAGAGGTTTAGCAACAAAATTTGCGATATGCGGCCGTGCATTATCACCCAATTTGTTGCTCGGAAACTTGGCCTTTTTCTTGTGGTGGGCAATGCTGAGTTTTCAGGACACCTCTATAGCATTGCCCAGTGTGAGCAGGTACAACCTACTGGTAAACCATTCCTTGAATATCGAAAAAGAAAACGAACATAAATTTCTCAGCAGAAGCAAGCAATTTAGCTTTTTTTTGTTGTTGTTGATGATGAAGGAGGTTTCCACACTGAGCTTTGCTGTTTTTCTCTTAGGTTCGATTTTTATCAGCAGTGATTACCGTTGAAAGAAACTCCGCACCTTCTTGGTACATTTTCATCCTCACTTGTGCAGCATTTCAATCACCAACATGTGGGTAGCACCCAGTGGACATTTAGAATTTCTTAATGTTATTCCGCTAAAGCACACATTAGACCGCTGAGTGCACCGTCCCTTAAAAGGGACACTGTGAGTGAGTTTTTGGCCAAAATCGGTCAAAATATCGAAAATATTTTTTTTTGTTCTTGAACCTTTGAGCGTCCACAGAGAGTCAACATTTGAATGCCGCCCCTCTCACTTCGAACTCTACATCCATTTACAGAGCTCCACGTGGCTTTTAAATCAGACTCTTTCCCAGCACCTCCCTTTTTTATAAAACAGTGTTTTTCCCTAAAAACTTCATTTTTTAACACATTCAAAATGTCCCACGCGTAACAGTACTTTTCGTTTAAATTCAATTAAAATGTCCCAGATTGTGCAGTAGTATGCATTGTAACATTCTATAGGACAAAATATATGCTAATACCAATAATAATTTTAAAAAAATCTATGAAAAATATTAATACGGTTCACTCATCAAATTTATTTAAAATACCTTTCTATACAATTTTAGTATGTGGTTAAAAATTTCAATTGTAAAAATACCAACCAAATTTCTCAACTCATGAGTTGATTATGGGGCGTATTTAGGTAATAAAATGTATGAAATAATTTACAGTTCGCAAATTATTTATCCAATTTGAATTAAATTTCGTTAAATTAGCTCAACATCAATGTAATAACAGTAAAACTTTCGGAACAATCCATAAAAAGGGGGGCTTTTTGAAAATTCTTTCCCAGTGTCTCTTAAAATTAACTACCTCCACTCTTTAAACACTTCAAGCTGTGCTAGAGGGAAGAACAAGCTCTCCATAGGCCTCAGCTGAAGATTTGTTGAGGCGAAAGCAGAATTTCACAGCAGCAAGTTGTTCGTGGCAGGTCACCTCCATTTTTCTGTAGGCAAACTGAGCATGTCATAACTTCCATACCTCTCCCAGGGGAGAACCGGAAGTGACGGCAACAAAACCAGTACCACGTGTACGTTACGCACTAGGCTACCAAATTTTTGCGAAAATTAAATTCCAGTGTGAGAAATTCTGTCTGTAGAAATTGCGCTTGTGCTTTTAAATTAAAATATAATCTCATTTTTCATGCAATGCTAATAACTAAAACACACTTTAGTGCATTCTTTGACTTTATATCTAATGACAAACAGGACAGATACCCACGTCTCACCTTCCTACAACGTAAAACGAGCACGTACAGACGAACTCTCTGACAAATGTCGAGAGGTTGTCGTTCTAAGGGACAGAAACAAAAGGCACCCCACCTCTTACTTGTTTCCCCTACTCACTCGGCTCCACCCTCCATGGCCTACTCGGTTTCACCGAGCAGACCCCCAGCCATTTCACGTTTTGTTGCTCTAGTGTCATTGATTCCGAGACTTAAGCAGGATAGGCCAGCGAGATTAGACACGATGACTTGTGTCCCTCTGTTCGTTAGTGTGAGGGAACGAGAGAGAGTAATCAAAGCTCGTTTGTGCGGACCTTCACCAAAGCGTTGCACATCGACACGCCGGAAACTGTTTCTGAACTTCTGAACATTCCTTGCTCAGCAAATCGTTGAGACTTCTCTTAGTTTCATACCTGAACGCACAGACACATTTGGACTATTTATTGCGACGTTTATATGCATTTTAGCGCCCTACAGCTTGAAGGATTTTTTTAAGAAAAACATCTCAGACCCACGGGTTCCAATCTGGTGAATATGACGGCAGTTTGAGTATCTCTCATCCCGTACCTTAGCAGTGTCACTGACGTGAAAAATATTCGGCAAAGAGGTTTGAAAATATAGTAGTTATGGCCTCGCCGATAAGGATTATCGCCTTCACAAAACCCTTATCTGGTGTCAAACCTTGGCTATTAAGTAAATAATTGCAGCTGTAACTTCCGCTCCGCTGTGTTCAGTTATTCAGATATAGTTGCATAAAGAAGGCTATGTGTAGAAGATTGCGACATGTTCAAAGTGCAGTTTCTAACTGTTATTGAGTTCATCACAAAAGAAGGACTTACTCCAAATGAAATTAAACAGAGATTGGGCGGTGTATATGGGGAAGCATCCCCCTCATATTCTACTGTGAAAGAATGGACCAAACTTTTTCGAATAGGTCGCGAAAGCATTGAAGACGAAGGGCGTGCAGGTCGGCCCTTGGAGGTGTTCACTCCAGAAAACATCGCTCTTGTGGAAGGAGAAATTATGGAAGACCGGCGACTCAAAATTACAGAAATAGCAGCAAGGTTGGGCCTTTCTAAAACAACAGGCCTTCGAATTATTCATGAACATTTAAACATGAACAAGGTTAGTGCCTAGACGTCTTTCCTCAGTCCAAAAGCAGCAACGAGTCATCGGTTGTCAGGCATTTTTGGAGCTCTGCCGTGGCGACGAGAGAGAAAGTTGCAGAATTTTTGAAACTAGATAGCCCTACTGGCATTGTTTTCGGAGGACGTCGGCTACATTATTTGTGGATGCTGGAGATGTACCGCAATTAAAGAAACATGGCGGTTGCAGAGAGAGATATGCTGACAACTCCTTGAATAGTATGGTCGAAATCTGCACTAGAATTATTGGAAAGAATGAAGACAGCAATAATGATGACGCTTTCGCCGGGGATGTCAGGAATCCATGAAGACTTGTGCACGCCCAGTTACGAACAATGCTGTTGTTTCAGATCCTGTTATTGTTAATTTAGTGCCTGGTATTAATTTTACCCAGTGTACCTCATGTAGTATAAATTCTTATTAACAGCAAGTCATTTGCATTGCTTGAACAAATTCATAAATTTATTCTATTAAATTGTGTGATAATACAAGACTGCTACTTTCAGTTGTAATTTATAAAATAGTGGTGTAAAGTTACTTTTGCTGCATTGTGTTCAGTTGATATTCCAGTGTCGCTACTTTCAGTTATAAAATTAATTACATTACGATATAGTAGTATAAAATGCTGTTTTGTTTTTAATCACAAGCAGAGATACTGTGGTGGAACAATTTTTCAACAAAAGAGCATGTCTCATGTAATTGCTAGAGTTGTAAGCAGGTATGCTCATGCATCTTAGCACTGAGCGAGGGTCAGTTGGCTGCGTAAAATGAAATCGCTTCGAAGAAATTTTATTTCCGTTATGGAAGCGTACACGGTTTTACTACAAGCATATGGCGACTATGTTCAATTACAAACAACCGAACTTAGGTGGTTCAAATAGTTAAAGGAGGGCCGTGTTTAAAAAAAAAAACGCAATGCAGTGCGGTCGAGGTGCTTCATCCACTGCAGGCTGTGGTTAATGAGATGCCCGATGGCTGCCAAGATTGCTGACCCCTTTACAGAAGATGGTACGAGTGGGGGTGACATGTTAATTGTAGGTTTGTTTTATTCATGGACGCTCTTTAACATCTCAGGTAATCAGCGTCCCATTCAATGCAGGGCTTGAAACGGTCGACAAATTTTACTCAGAGGCCCCTTCTTTTAAGGCTTGCGGTTCTTTTACGTGCCGTAAACGCACGCACAACACGGTACCCACGGCTTTACACCTTTTTCTAACTAAATACCAACTTTAAATCAATAAAACCTAGACTCTTATGCAACAATGTATATGTGTGTATATACTGTCTACAATTTTCGATAAGATTATGTATATAATTTTTGTATATGGATGCATACAAATAGTTCCAATTGGAAGTGTTTTCAATCAAGTATCATATGCATTAAATGAAATTTGTTTAATCAGATCTACATGTTTTAATATTCCAACTTTAGATATATTATTAAAACAATGTTAAAATCATTTCAGTGAATTATTATTATTAGAGACTATTATGTATGTATGTATGTATGTTTATTTTAGTATATTTCTCCCTCTCACATGTCGGTCCTGATGGTGTAGTGACTTGCCTCCTAAACCCAAGATCGCGGGTTCGAACCCGGCCAGGATCGATGGATTTTTTTCGGGGCGTAAAAATCCCAAGTATGACTTCCTTCGGAAGGGAAGTAAAGCCGTGGGTCCCGTGTCGTACATTTGCGGCACGAAAAAGAACCTCAAGCCTGAAAGAGAGGCCTCTGAGCAAAATTTCTCGGCCGTTTCACGCCCTGAGTTGAATGGGACGCTGATGACCTGAGATGTTGAAGAGTGTCCATAAACAAATCAATGAATGAATAAATCCCTTGCACATACTTAGGAAATCTAAATGCCAAAGTAGCAGTAGCATATTAGCTGCATTTATATCCTGGAACACAACACAAATAACCTACTCTTATACCTAAAACTTATTTTAAGTGTAAACAATCTAGAATTTACCGCCACAGGTGGCCGAGGTCGTTAAGGCAGGGACTCGTGAGCAGGAGATCGGCGGTTCGAATACCGCCAGGACCGTCCTCCCCGACTGAGGTTTTTTTCCAGGTTTTCCTCAGTCCTCATATATGGCAAATAACTTTTTTTTGCTCATTTTTCGAAATATTTATTCAGTTAGTACTGATGACAAATTTTCAAACACTGATTGAACAATGATCCTTAATTTAATTTTTCCATGTTTCAGGACCCTCAAGGAGTTTATGAAATATAATACTTGTATTATTCCCCCATTTAGATTTTCATTTTTGTCAAACACACTTTCACTTCTAAAGTTATGTTTCCTCACAATTTCATTTATGAATCTTATCAAAGCAAAAGACGGTCAAATCCTCTTAAAGTGCAACTAAATGGAAAATAATCTTTGTCTGAACGGAAATACGTACGTCGTTTAAAGCATTTTTGTTTCCCGTGCTACAAGTCTGTGTAAAATTAGCTGCAATAAGCGTTGTCCACTGCATTTATTGTCAACATGTCTCTTTCTTTTTCTACCCCAATCTTTTCTTGTAAGAAGTTGAAAAAACACCAGAGTACAAAACTGAACGTAGCAAAATTGATATGCCTTATTTGGATTTGCATAACGCCCTTTAAAAAATTAAATATTCAAGTTAAACATCGAGTATGCATTATTTTGTGTAAGCATTAGATACGGTTTATGTTATGTCATAGACCTCGTTGAAATTAGACTCACTAGGAAAATGTAGCGTGTCAAGAAAAGAGTTGTGAATAAGCAGCTGCAAATGAACATCCCCTTCTGGAGTTAGAGAATATATGCCAGCTATTTTGGGTGAATGTGCCCTTATAAAAAGGGGTATGTTTTATATGTAAATACATATTTTTGATTATATACAATTACAATTGTTATATACAGAGAGTGCCACAATTGTATATACACTTCAAGCAAAGAAAAACTGTGTTAACATAACAAAACTGAATTCACACAAACAGAAAACGATGAGCACTAATCATCTTAGACTTTTACAGTTACAACAGTTGATCAAAATGCCCACAATCGACATCGATACATGTCTGAGTACGTTGAACTACTGATTGAGTAACGTTTGTAGCTGGTTTTCTACGATATACAACATCCTTAAGAGTTCCCCATAGGTAGAAGTCCAACGGAGTTAGGTCCGGAGAAGGCGGTGGAAACTCAATCGGATCTCTTCATCCTTTCCAGTGCCTTGGATCCAGTGCACGGGGCTTGTTGCTGTGCGAGGTCTCGCAGGTTTGCTCTTGTGAACATCTCATACGGTACCACGAGTCTCAAATGTGTCTCGAATGCGTGCAGTTGTTACTCGCATTAACGATTCTGTTCTGTACACACGTCTCCATTGCCTTTGAACTTCAACAACATTCTCGGTTTTCCAATACCACTTCAAAATTGCTTTCCACTGTTCAAACGATAATCTTGGCTTCATTTTGTTGTAGCAATGCTATCATAACGTAACGTAACGTAAGCCACATTTGTTTACCGAACATCACATTACTGTTGTTTTCCGGTTCAACTTTGAAATATATTAAATAGATATCTACTGTGAAAGTGTGTACATTTTTCTCGGTGTCAAAAGATAAGATAATTTGGAATAATTTTAAATATGTTCATTTTCAACATTTATCCACATTACCAGGCATAGTCGTACTTTACAAATTAATGAAAAAGGGAATATATTTACTTAATTAAAACATTTTATTTAAAACACGAGGGCTGTTTAATAACAATGATCATAATTATTCTTTACAACAAATCTTTATTCATTTTCATAATTTTGATGAACTTTCCCCAAATTAACTCCCGATGGATGCAACGCACCTGTCCCAGCGTTTCTGCCATCTTCAAAGACATGGTGGAAAACATTTTTTTTTGACAGATTCTACAGAATTGCCTCTGCAGCTTTCAAAACTACTTCTGATAGTGGAAAATGTCTCCCACGGTGTTTCTTCATTTTGGGTGAAAGGAAGAGGCCATACAGAGCTAAATTTTGACTATAGGGGGGGATGAAGAACACTATACACATTGAATTTTGAGAAATATTCAGTAACAACATTTACCTTGTAGAGTTTTCATGACATCTCTGTAATATTACCCAGTTACAGTTGTATGTGCATACAACATACTGGTGAACCATTTCTTTAATATCGTAAAACGAGACGACCATAACTTTCCCAGCGGAAACAATCTTTTTTCTTAATTAATTTTGATGATGATGGAGATTTCATCTTACACTTTTGCTGTTTGTTCTCAGGATTGGAATATGTAGCCAAGATTCATCAGCAGTGGTTACATTTGACAAGACTCTCCACATCTTCCTGTAACATCACCTTCAACTGTATGCGAACTCCTTTTAATCTGGAAACAGCAGCCTGGGGAGCACTTTAGTGAAATATTCAGAATTTCTGAAAGTGTTTTTATGTTATTACATCATCTTCTGTGACAATGACAGTTAATGATTTCTTTCGTTAAACCAATGGCTGGAGAACCGGCTTCATCTTCCTTTGAAATCAATTGCTTCCCTCTTTAAACCATTTAAATGGTCTTCGAGCTGTTTTACTACAGGTGAGAAATGATATATTGGGAAAGGATTTTTTTTAAGAAGGAAACGTTCCAGGCCTAATTTTAGGGTATCTCTTCGGCATTTGCGAGTTATGGGGACTGAGAAAAACCTGGAAAAAACCTCAGTCAGGGAGGACGGTCCTGGCGGGATTGGAACCCCAGACCTCCCGCTCACGAGTACGCGCCTTAATGATCTCGGCCACCCGTGGCGGTATCTAAAAGACGACACTTAACAAATATCATAGTAATTTGGTCATCTTCAAGATATCCACGAGACAGGCCAAGAACTTTTAGAACACCCCCAGTAAATCCAGGCCTTCAAAATGTTACCGACATTTAGCATCATATTATATAATTCAACACAAAATATGAGACTGCATCTGACAGAGCAACGCAATACCTAGCAGCGAAATTAGCTGTCTTTGACACAGATTACTGTGGGATTATCTGAGGATTGGAGAATGTACACTCTGTGAGACAGATGAGTTTGGATATTGCCTCAGAGGGTACACGTTACATGTTGCTAGTGGTGGTTCCCCTCAGTTGTAGAGATATATTACCTAAGGCTAAGATAGTGATGGAGTGCATTTCAAACAGATGTGATACAACTGATCAAGGTAATTTCCCTTTTCATGATAATAATGAACATTCCCATTGATCTCAATAGTCGTCCAACGCTGGAAGACCTTCAAATCAATCATCTTCCACTTCCATCTAACTCTCCAGTTCTATCTCCAATTAGACATGTTTGTGGAGTTGATATCCTATCACCAGAGAACTTGCAGGCATTCTATCTAAGGGTACATTGGCTGACGATTGCTTATGAAGCATACCAGGCCTTACTGATCCCAAGGAAATATATCAGGCTAAAAGTAACAAAACCTTAACAAATTTTCTTACATTAAAACTGTACTATATGATTACAAATCTCATAACATTTATAACTTCTTTAAATTATGAGAATACTTAGAACTATTACAGCTATTAAAAATAAATTGTGGAGTATAATTTGGGAAAAGTTAAAAGAAAAAGTTAAGCATTAATTCATATTTTTTGCATGATAACTAAAAAAAATCGCGATTGTAGGTAATAAAATATATTATCTTGCATTATTCACATATAATTTATGCTAATTAATGTATTTTCAAGGCTAAATTTCTACATAGTTAAGGAAAAATGCAATGAGGCACATTAATAATATTCTTAATTTTTCGCAAACAGCCAACTAAGGTCGCGGGTTCAAACCCGGCCAGGATCGATGGATTTTTTCGGGCGTAAAAGTCCTAAGTATAGCTTCCTTCGGAACGGAAGTAAAGCCGTGGGTCCCGTGTTGTACATTGGCAGTACGATAAAGAATCTGCAGCCTGAAAGAAGAGGCCTCTGAGCAAAATTTTTCGGCCATTTCACGCCCTGAATTGAATGGGATGCTGATAACCTGAGATGTTAAAGAGCGCCCGTAAATAAACAAAAAAAAAAAAAAAATCAGCTGACTTGTTCGATAACATCGATCGATCACTTAACAAAATGAATTTTGTTTTCAGTAGCGAACATAAGTTGTTAGATTGCAGCTTGAAACGCGTTTACCGCCACGATGGCCGAGGTCATTAAGGCGCGGACTCGTGAGCGGGAGATCTGGGGTTCCATTCCCACCAGGATCGTTCTTCCTGACTGGGGACCTCATAAATGGCAAATGCCGGACAGGTACCCTAAACTTAGGCCTGTAAATCTTTCTTCTTGAAAAAAAATCCTTCCCCAGTTGTCCATTTCATCTCATATATTGTCAATGTCCATCGCCTGTGGTGTCTCAGTAGTTAAGACAAACAATAAAACACGTTTAACTAAAACCCAAGATTATTGTAATTTAGATAACATTAGTTATCTGTTAATTCAAAGAGATGTGTCTTAAGCACAGGTTACAACAAGAGACGTTGCACAGTACTTGCCACTTGTCTATTACAGATGTTCATATGTTTATTAATATTTTAGCGTGCAGGCTGCAATAAAAGCCCTAGTTACATGGGATTACACTCCGAGTTACAGGTGCGTCGGGCTGCAAAACATGAAAAGCTTGTCTGAGTTTAATTGCTGAAATAGAGATACGCGCTCCGGTCTGAAGTTTATGAAATACTGTCTTCTCGCGAAAACTTACCACGCCCTCTCCTCCATCCAAGTCGTCATTGTCAACATCTTATACCCCAAATTAGAGGATATCAGCAGGCAGGATATCGAGGCAAAATGTAACACGAAAGTCTCTTTGAACATAAAGAATGAAACTAAATTAACATGGGGTAAAGAGGAGCATACGCTCGTTCTATGGAGAAAGGCAAGATCAGGAATGGTTTAGACTGGAAGGTTGGAAGACTAAAAAAATAACGAATAGTTCTGGTAGTGCAGGGGATGAGGAATTGGTACATATTCTAGTCCAATGTACCCACCGGAAACACCTGAGAAAAACGCTATTTCCAGAAAACCTTTTAAAGGTAATTAGAGATAGATTGGCACGGTGGAAATGTTTGCGAATCACACTAATTGGTTGAATATGGGCATTTTCCTAGCCAAAGTGCGCGAAGCTGGAAGCATTAAATTTTGTGGTCAGAACGCAATAACTAATGTAATTATAAATAATATATGTTTCCATTCATATACCTATAAATATCTTTTTTCCAATTTTTAAATTGTTTTATATATTATTAATATTGTTTTGTTTTCTATTATCTGTTCTTCTATCTAATTGTGTATCAAATATAAGCATGTAAGGTCTACGCGACATACATAAAATATATTTGAAATGTGTATATAGAATTCACTACCACTACTACTACTACTACTACCCAAATAGTTGAAACTGCAACAAGCGAAGAGGATCCAAATTTTTTTTTGTATGTGCACCGGAATGAAACATGCACAATTACAAAGTTTAGCGCTGTACTTTCGTGTGTGCCACTTGTAACCAAAAGAGATCCTTCGTTATATACCTAGCTGGTTGAAGTAATGTGTTATGTTTTTTAACATTTAAAAATTCACCCTTATAGAAAATTTTTCAAGATGTGCCAGTTTGCCATAAATATTATCTCATTTTTTCTCATTAAAAACAAAATTCATTTTCATGATCACACTCATATCGACGCAGGTCAAAATGCAGCAATGAATTGGAACTTTCGGCTTCGCACCAGAAAATGAAAGAGGGCCATTTTAAACATTTTCGGAATGACCGGCAGATTGTAGCAGTAGTTATGAATCAGTTTTATCAAAACCCACCATCTTGCATAGAAATTTTTGTGCAATAATACATGGATTGGTCAAGAATTGTAGCAGATATAGATTACCTTAGCAGTATAGACTTGTAAATAGCAGATACCGAACGTCGTGCGGTTATTATGTACTTGGTAAGGAGGAGTAGGAATGCAACATGATTTTATACATTCTAGGGGACTCTGCACATCATTTTCATTGGGTTTCACATCTGTCACGATCTGAAATTATCGATAAGGTTCACGATGTGGTTCAGATGTATCGCCGATCAAAGATGTCCGAAATTGCTGAAGCTCTGGGGATTTCTCGCAAAAAACCGTTGAAGCTCAATGCAATCACATATGCGCATGCGCAGAGCTAGTCTGTCCCCAAGTTCAAACATGCAACTTTCACTATACTTGACAATATGTACATTAAGCCTCCCCACATGACACATGTAATGAAAACTATTTATTTACCAGTCCTCAGCGGACTGACATTAAGTGGAGCACACTGTATATCTGTTGACCACTTCTATGTGGATTAACTCCATTTAGCAAATGGGATATTAAAATGTATCCAAAACAAACAGCACGTGTGAGGAGGGAAGGAAGGCAAGCAGAGAGAGAGATGGAATACGATAGAATTTCCCTGCCAGCTGGTTACATACACAACTTTCAGTGGGAAGCGGTATTTAAAGGAGATGCATGGCAGGCAGTTAACTTTGTGTTACACGTCCAATTTGCAATTGGATTATTCTACCACGGTCACGCTTGGATTGTCTTCCATAACAAGGGCCGATACAGCTGCGCTACGGCTCAACTTTTCCCCCAACAAGCGCTGCAGTTGGACGCCCGGCGCCGTATCAGCTTTTTGAGAAAATAAGGCAACTATTACAATTAAATAAAATTTCTTTGTCTTCCGTTTCCCTTTCCCTCTATTGCTTCTCCCATTTTATCTCTTTCTTTCCTAACTGGATTCTTATTTACTTTATCATTGCTGTTTTTAGCCCCAATCGTATTATTATTTTTGACTGTTTCTAATTATATCTTCTTTTGTATTTTCTCTTCGTTTTATCTCATTCCCTTTGTAGCAGATTACACAAGAAAAACTATATTTTTAATTTCTGTGATAATATGAAACTTCCATATATGCAGAATATGATCATTGTGATTCTTTTTGTTTACACATCCCTTCATGTTTTTACATAACAGTGCAGAAGGTATGATGCTCCTCTTTTTCATGTTTCCAGTTATTTCCTCATAACTCTGGAACCATGAAAGAAAAATGCGAAATGACCGTTCTTCTAGTGGGGGGTGGTTGATGGAATTATTTTATTTATTGAACGAAACTCATCTGAACATTTGTATAATAAAAACAGTCCCATAAAATAATCGACTTTTTACACATGAGAATATGCAACGGCAGGAATTCTCAAAATTTTCTAATTACACTGGACGCAGGATGTTAGATGCACCAATAAGCAAATTTTACTAGGGAAATGCGTGATTTTATGGTGCAAGGGTTAAAGCAAGCTTTTCTCTATAACAATACTAGTAATTTATTTAGTTATTTCTTGTATGTAATATTTAGAATTAGATATTTATTGGAGAAATTGTATAATCTATTCCTAATCAATGGATTGTTAGTTGAAAAGTATTTTAATTTTAAAATATAGTGAACAAATACATAAAGAAACTTCGACAAACATATATTCGTGACACTGGTACTCCAGTATTCAGATTTAAAATCAGTAAAAGTACAGACTTTAGAACTTTAACTAATTTTGCTCAGAGGCCTATTCTTTCAGGCTTGAGGTTCTTTATCGTGCCGTAGATGTACGACACGGGACCCACGGCTTTATTTCCCTTCCGGAGAAAGCCACCGGTCCTGGCCGCGATCGAACCCGCGATCTTGGGCTTAGGAGGCAAGTATGGTTATCACTAGACCACCAGGACCGACAACTGAGTAGTTAAGCATAGGATTTAAACACATAGGTAGTTCAATAGCATTTTATAAAAACAAAGAAGCATTTAATCTTAATTATAAACTCGATTAAGTAGAAATTCGCCAAGGAAAACAGTTGTAAATACTTAAGAATTTACTTAATTTCTACACTAGCATAGGACAAACAAATTGATAGTGTTACAAGAGGTCACATTTTGGTATGAGAACACTAAAAAAATAGACAAGTCAAAAAGCAAAAGAAATAGTTTATTAATTATTAGTTCGAACTTTAATGGGGTAGAGATTAACCTGCTGCGATCAGGATATATCAAATAAATATTACAGAAAATGTCCAGAGTAGAGGAGCAAAATTCGTAAAAGGAAAAATTCAAAGCATTACGTTGGGAATCACTAGCAGAGAGACGTAGAAAAGCGAGGATAACGTCATTATATATGCAAAGCGTATACAGGATAAAATGCATGGAGGAATATCACAACTAGATTAAAAAACCAACATACTATGATAGGAACCATCATGGTTTTAAAATCAACTGTATGTAAACTCCCTTTCGTAAATAAAACAATAAATGACTGCTGTTGCCTTTGAGGGCTGTCTTTCTCTAACAAGATTTAAAAATGACATAATATGATACTTGTAGAAATATTTCATGTAGATATAAATGTAATTAGTGTTAAAGTTCGAGTTTTTCCAAACTACTTGCAATATTGTTTAATCCGTTATTGTTATTAATTGGCGAGATTCGTTTAACTTCTTTATAATATTATTAAAACTAATAAGCGTCTAGACTTAAATATACTGCACTATATTTGATAAAGCTAATACTTTTATAAATGTATTTAATTAACTAAATATGTATAAAATATAAGTTGACATGTATTTAATCTATTGATGAGTATTTAACCAGATTGAACATGTTTTTAATTAAATAAAATGTATTTAGTTAAGTCAACTAGCATGTAAATTTATTAAACATGTATTTAAATTAGATTTATTTATTTAATTCTAGGTAACATGTATTTAATTAAGTTAAAAGCTTTCGTTTTATTATTTTCATTATTCTTTAGTGCCACCATTTATTTATTAACTGATCAATTGGAGTTAATAAATAAATATATACCGCATGAATAATCTGAAACTATCACCGCAAATATTTCTGAAATGGAAAGTGCCATTGATGTGCTGCTTTCACAGAATTAAAGTTTAGACAAGGGCTCATAATTGCAGCCCAAGACAGATGTTAGTAATTAAAATACATATTAATTAAAAAAATTACGTTTTTTTTTCAAATAGAACAATGAGTATTGACATCAAGAAATAGGTCCATAAGTTTCCAACTTTTCCGATAAGGATTATCACCTTCACAAAACCCTTATCTGGTGTCATACCTTATCTGTTAAGTAAATAATTGCAGCTTAACTTCCGCTCCGCTGTGTTAAGTTGTTCAGATGTAGTTGCGTAAAGAAGGCTATTTGTAGAAGATTGTGACATGTTCGAAATTGAGTATTAGGCTGTTATTAAGTTCTTCACAAAAGGACTTGCTCCAAATGAAATTAAACAGCGATTGGACGGTGTATATGGGGAAGCACCCCCCTCATATTCTACTGTAAAAGAATAGGCCAAACTTTTTCGAATGAGTCGAGAAAGCATTGAAGACGAAGAGCGTGCAGGTCGGCCCCTGGAGGTGCTCACTCCTGAAAAAATCGCTATGTGTGGAAGGAGAAATTATGGAAGACCGGCGGCTCAAAATTACAGAAATAGCAGCAAGGTTGGGCCTTTCTAAAACAACAGTCATTGAATTATTCATGAACATTTAAACATGATTAAGGTTAGTGCAAGATGGGTGCCTAGACTTCTTTCCTCAGTCCAAAAGCAGCAACGAGTCCTCTGTTGTCAGGCAGGTTTGGAGCTCTGCCGTGGCAACGAAAGAGAAGTTCTACAAACCATTGTTACAGGAGATGAAACTATAGTCCTCTACTATGATCCCTTGTACAAATCAATGGAGAATCGATGGAGTGGTTTAAACCTGGCGAAGCACTGTCTCTAAAGGCCAAGTTCACTCAGACAACCAAGAAGATCATGGCCACAATCTTTTGGAACTGTGAAGGAATACTCTTCATTGAATTTAAGGAGAGGAACACCACAGTAAATGGAGAGTACTATGCTGGCCTACTGCACAGACTACGCGCTTCCATCAAAGAGAAAAGGCGAGGAAAGCTGAGTGGTGGTGTGCGCCTTCTTCAGGACAACGCGCCTGTGCACACAGCTCTTGTTGCAAAGGAAACTGTAGAGAAATGTGGCTTCAAGGAGATCGACCATCCACCCTACACCCGGACTCGTGAGCGGGAGGTCTGGGTTCGAATACCGCCAGGACCGTCCTTCCTGACTGAGGTTTTTTCCAGGCTTTCCTCAGTCCTCATAAATGGCAAATGCCGGGGAGGTACCCTAAAATTAGGCCTGGAATGATTCCTTCCATAAAAATAAATCCTTTCCCAATATATCATTTCATTTCATGTATCATCAGTGTCCATCGCCTATGGTGCCTCTGTAGCAAAAACGGGCGTTAAACACTATTCATTCATTCATTTAAGAGACCGCTGATAGATGGTTTAGTAAAAACACCTAAAGTACATAATGTAACATGTTTTTTTTATTTGGAAATTAAGAAAGAGAGAAAACACACACACACACACTAAATAAGAAAATTAAACATACGAACATTATAGCCTAGTAACGAAGCATTAAAATGAGCAGACAATTGTAGGTATTTAAAATGTTCATATTACGATAGCTCGTAAGTTACTTATATTAGAATCGTACAAATAAAACCATTGACCTTCTAATTTCCGCTAGTTTTGTTTTCTCTATGTCAATATGTTCCGTTTGAAAAAATGCAATTTTTTAAAAAAATCATATTCTCATGGATAGTACTATGGGTTGTAATTATGAGCCGTTGTATTAAGTTTACCTTTGTGAAAGCAGCATATCAATAGCACCTTCCATTTCAGAAATATTTGCGGTGGAAGTTTAGGTGATTCACCCTGTATATTACTACTGCACGTAGTACTGGAGTCGTTGAAACAAAATATTCGGATGGTAGTTTAGAATATTTAAGAGAACGAGCGCCTCAAAACTATTCAAAAGGATCAGCATATCTCACAACGGTGGACACAGTATATTGTAGTAGTGAGTAGAATATTAATTATTAATAAATAACCAAAAAAAAAAAAAACGTGGCGATGCCATTATGAAATAACCTCCCGTTGGCAAAATACATTTCCGATTGGGTAGAAGTTAGCACACTTTCTTCCAATGATATCCTTGGGCAACATCAGGGCAGCCTTAGTAACAAACCCAACATCAAAACAGGATATTGCACTGAAGCATCAAAAGATCAACCTTTCTTGGAAAGAAGCGATTCTGTTCCCCCTTGAACCTCCCCAGAGGAATCGGGCGGGGCTTCAGTTCTCTTCCCTCTGGAAATGAGTCAGGAAGGGTGGGTCACCCTGGATGTGTAGGGAACAAACCCCATCTCTCCAACATTATGGTGTTGTATTACTAGGAAGGCTGCGTTTCTCGTGGAAAAGTTTTTCTTTCTTTACGACCGTCGTGTGGCTGCATGAAGACAACGGGACGCTAACAACAGGTTTTGTAAGTTCTACACCACGGACTTTCTTAAGGTGTTTCAAGTGCTTTACTGAGCTGCCAATAAGCGTCTATCCATTTATTACAAGTTTTTCGCAATATATGCTACTATCTAAGTTTTCAGTCTAATTACTTTTTGGGCTGAAAAAGTGAGCATAAATTGTTTTTATTTATTTCTATATATCTCCTTCAAGAAAGAACTCAAACGTTTTATTTACAATTATACTCAAATTTGGAAAGTTCGTTCCTATCCTACTATTACTTGGATAAATGACATAAGGCTTCCCGTAGAGATAAATTTAACTAATTTCAAATGATTGGAAATGATGACCATTAAATCTGGCCCATTTCCCACAAAAGTAAGGTCTACTAAAGGTATATTAGCACAAGTTCTTGTAAAGTATGGTCTAGTAACTTTCTGTTTCAGGAAAGAAGTACAAAACGTGTAAAGTATTGTTAAAAAGTTACAAGTGACGTCACATAAGAGAAAGGTGGAGAAACAGCTGTTTGTCACACGTCATCATAACTTGAATTAGGTTATGTCTCTCCTTTGGAATTTTTAATGTACAGAGCGGATTATTGTCATCGATGCTAAATGGGAATTTTATTTTTTCTAAGATATAATGATAATTTAAATACGCATTTATCGATTTTCAAGCGAAATAACTCCATTTTAAAACGATGGTAGCATCAATTTCAGTATTTGAGAGATAGCAGGAGAATTTGACTTTCCAATTGCTCTCGGTCACGTATTTTATTAATCCATTTATTAATTTACATTTATTTATTTGTTTATATTGTTTGACAATATAAACAAATAAATAAATAAATAAAAATAATGAAAAGGAAATATTTTCGCGGCATGTAACAAGAACCTTAAAAAACATACTCTAAGATACTGGATTGAAATATGCATTTGAAATATGAAACGCCAACATCACCCATAAGCCGCACTTTAATTGCAATTAACCTAACCTTACCACTGTGCGCAAATATTAAATTATTCTTCCTTTATACATGTTCTTACTTTTATGTCATCATATTCGCATATTTAGGTCAACTGACTCTTAGAATTATTAAAAAGATAGTACATTTTGCACTAGTACTTGAAGTTACCAATATTCTTAAATTTATAGAGATTTTTATAAAATTACCAGTGCCCGATTAATACTTCTGTGCAATAAAACAACGAAAAATCACATGTACATTTATAAGTATGAAGAGATAAAGTACAAGTGTAGCAGAAACCTTTGCGGAACAGAATGTGACTAATAACTACAAGATAAGAAGTTCATACACTTTATAATGCATTAGAACATACACGAGTTTCCCAGGCTCTCTGCAATGCACTTTTTGAAGTTTTACATTAAAATGCATAATTTTTTGTTTTCACCTTTACATTTTGCTAAAATAAGATGACAACGATACCATTTTAATTTATCATAAAGACTTAAACATACTTTTGTTACACTGATATCCAAGACGAATTTGATAGACACGCTTGATAATGTGTACTGTTTGTATGCTGCATTATTTCTTTTGGATTCTGTTGTTTGGAAACAAAACTTGCTCCGATGCTAGTGTAGGATAGATCCATAAGTTTCCGGCCTAAATATTTTCTAGGTATGATAAACACAAAAACTATATTTCACTTTTCAATATAGTTAAACTTTATTGCATTATACTTCTCACATCTTTGAATTAGCATTTCAATCTCTCTCCCCACCAAAGTCTGCAGTCTTGTCTGCAAAATGGGCATAAACAGCATCCATCACTTCTTCGTCACACTTAAATTTCCTTCCTCGAAGGTCCTTCTTCAGTTTTGAGAAGAGGAAATAGTCATTGGGAGCTAGATCTGGGCTGTAGGATGGATGGTAGATCTCCTTGAAGTCATATTTCTTCACGGCTTCCTTTGCAACAAGAGCTGTGTACACAGGCGCGTTGTCGTGAAGAAGGCGCACACCACCACTCAGCTTTCCTCGCATTTTCTCTTTGATGGAAGCACGTGGTCTGTGCAGAAGGCCAGCATAGCACTCCCCATTTAATGTGGTGTTCCTCTCCTTGAAATCAATGAAGAATATTCCTTCACAGTCCCAAAAGATTGTGGCCACGATCTTCTTGGTTGACTGAGTGACCTTGGCCTTTAGAGGCGGTGCTTCGCCGGGTTTACGCCACTCTATTAATTCTCTTTTGGACAAGGGATCATAGTAGAGGATCATAGTAACAATAGTATTAGTATTCTGTAACAATAGTTTGCAGAACTTCTCTCTCTTTGCCATGCAGGAACTCCAAAAATGCATGACAAAATATGACTCGTTGCTGCTTTTGGAATGAGGAAAGAAGTCTAGGCACCCATCTTGAATTAACCTTATTCATGTTTCATGAATAATTCGAAGGACTGTTGTTTTAGAAAGGCCAAATCTTGCTGCTATTTCTGTAACTTTGAGCCGCCGGTCTTCCATAATTTCTCCTTCCACAAGATGATGTTTTCAGGAGTGAGCACCTCCAAGGGTCGACCGGCACGCTCTTCGTCTTCAATGTTTTCTCGACCCATTCGAAAAAGTTTGGCCCATTCTTTTACGGTATAATATGAGGGGAATGCTTTCCCACATACACCGTTCAGTCGTTGTTTAATTTCATTTGGAGTAAGTCCTTCTTTTGTGAAGAACTTAATAACAGCTGGATACTCCATTATGAACATGTTACAATCTTCTACACCTAGCCTTCTCATGCAACTATATCTGATCAACTGAACATAGTAGAGCGGAAGTTATAGCTGCAATTATTTACTTAACAGACGAGACATGACACCAGATAAGGGTTTTGTGAAGGCGATAATCCTCATCGGCGAGGTCGGAAACTTATGGACCTACCCTCGTATGCTGTTTTTGTTGGTTCTTTAATATAAGACAAATAAGAGAAAGCTCAAGAAGGAAACGTTGATTATTGCAGGAAAGCAGTTCAGGTGAAAAATATTGTATTAATGAATTCGATTCACACTACACGCCTGACGATATTGGTGGCGATGAAGAGGATCATGTAACTAGTGAAGTAAATCATTTAACACTCATACAACCTGAGGGAAAATGGTACCGCAACATTGCCAAGTACAAGAGACATGTCCTTGGAAACAGAAACGGTTTTTGATGGAAAAAAAAAAAATTCCAAATCAATCCAAGATACAAAAGCACATCATCATCAACTCTATTTCCAAAGAATTCTTACCAAGAAGAGGCAGAAGGAAAATTTTCGGACTTTGGTTTCACTTGACCATACGCGAGCTGGCTGACAATGCAAAGATCTCGATAAGTCATATACACTACATTTTACACATGAGAAAGTTTCCGCTCAATGGGTGCCGCGTTTTTTTAAGAATGGGTCAAAAAGGCATTCGAATTAACATTTCGCAAGAGTGTTTAGACTTGGTTGAACGTGATTGAATTGAAATTTTCCAACGTTTCAAAACAGTAGACCAAACATGGATACATCACTATTCTTTAGAGACGAAGGAGCAGTGCAAACATGGGTGACAACAGGCGAAAGTGCATCAAAGAAAACGAAAACGGTTCCATCTGCAAGAAAAGTCATGCCTATGGTTTGTAGACTACCTACAGAAGGACAGAACCATCAAGAGGGAGTATTGTGCATCACTACTGGACCAACTTAAGGAAGCTATTCAGACTAAACGTCCACACCTTGCGGAAAAGAAAGTTCTCTTTCATCACGATATGCGCCTTCACACACGTCAGGGATTGTTGCTATAAAACTGCATGATCTTCGTTTCCAAGTGTTTCCACATCCGCCATATTCGCCGGATTTGGCTCCAAACAATTACTGTTCCCCCCCCCCCCTAAACCGAAAGAAACGGATGGGCATGCAAAGGTTAATATCAAATGATGAGGTTGACGCTGAGATTTTTTTTTGGTCGGGCCGAGAAACCCGAGTAACTGGGCAATACTACAGAAATGTTCTGAAATCTATGCAAGGTATCTTATAATACATATTTAGCAACATGAGAGTTTTCCATTTCGCTAAACTGAAGAAATATCTCCCTGGGGGACATTTCTTGTCATCACAAGCAGTGGTGAAGACTGCGGGGGATCTGTCAAAAAAATTGTTTCCAGCATGACTTTGAAGACAGACAGAAAAGCTGGGGCAGGTGAATTGTATTCAACGGGTCTAATTTGAGAGAGATCGATCTTCAACACTTATCACTTTACATGCGAGTATTCAGTCATAGATGTTTGCTCGACACAATTCATTTCAACAGTAGCTATGACGTAATGCAACAACGTACGACCTTGCAACATTTTATTCTTGTGGCATGAAGGCTCACTGTCTCATTTATGGTACAAGTATAGATGTTTGGGTGCTAAACCGGTGTTGGTTTTGGGCTGTTTATATACAAACGGCACGTATCACCACAGCTAGTTGATACCGGACACTTCTCGAGGAAAGAGACCTGCAGTGTTTTGAGTCAGGGTGTTCGGGTCACGTATTGCCTATTATCAATCAATAAGGTCAGAGTGTGTTCCCTTTCTAATTAAAACCCTCACGCAGAGCGCAGCACTTGACCACGTCCGCGCACTTCACACCCCATCCAGCACAACAAACACACTTGCCAACCTTCTTTCATTAGCTGAAAATTCCCTTCTCCAAGCTAAAAAGCTTTATTAGAAACTAATTAAGCAAGCATAGTCTACTTGCTGGCAGTACAAAGGACAAGGTCACATGGCCATTTTCATGTGGCAGAAAGAGGAAATTAATTTTATCACCCGGTTGCTATAGTTTTTATTAAGTTATGTGTTCCCGCCTCCCTTTGGTTACCAACCGATGACGCGTCAAGAAGGGAGGGCACTATAAGACAATAAATGAAGGAAAGACTGCTTAGATAATTTGCTTAATAAATGCAACATACGAAGTTCAGCTTGTAACGCCATTCCGACCGACATTTAAAACATTTTGTGCTTTATCTTTATTTTACAATTATTATTATGAGGTTATTTCATAAGTAATCCACACACTTTTTTACTTACATGTTTATTTTTTGACAGCATCTCTTTACAGTTCTGTAACAGTGTCCGTGCTTCATAATGATAAGAGTTCCAGAGTTTGGGAAGCTGTGTTATTCAATTCAAAGCACCACTGCTGTTTATCTGCCGAATGGCATGGGTAACGGCGGTAGAAAGCACTTCTAGAGGAAGAAAACGACGTCCAAGCATTTTTTTCCCTAACTTTGGGATAAATTTGAAGTCTGGTGGACTCATATCCGGACTGTAGGGCAGATGAGGTAACACTTTCCATCCAAATTCGCGCAACTAACGGGCCACCCCACTCTCGATGTGCAAGCGGAAGTTATCATGGAGGATAAGTGAACCAGCCTCGATCAACTGAGGTCGGTATACTAGTTTTTGCAGGAAGTCACTGTTATCACATCATAATTTGCTTGACCTTTGATGCACGTCGACGATATTTTCCCTCTGAGAAAGATGAACCTCTCCACTTTTTGTACTCTGATTTCAACTCCGACTGAAAGTCTCTAATCCACATTTCCCCAATTGCAACAATTTCACACAGGAATGTATTACTTTCAATCTTTCTTTCAACAAGTTTCCAATTTTCTCGCTTTTCTGATTCGGTTCAATCGAAGAGAGAGAGAGAGAGAGAGTAAAATAAAACTTAGAGAACCAAGGCGCAAAGTTCTTCACATGTCACCGATGGTCTTCTTGAAGGAGATTCGCACAAATTTCAAACTCAGTTCATATCTGACTGACATCTTCGGGTTTCTTTGACCTCGAGTCATCATCTAAGCTGACATAATCACGAAAACGATTACCCGAACGAGAAATTGTATTACGGTTCACTGTAAAGTTAGCTCAAAGCATTGTGGGTTTCTGTGGGTTATTTATTTTTCTTTCTTTTTTTTTTAACATATAAAGTGTCGATCCTTGATAATGTCCGACTTTTGATCTTCAACAGCCACAGTCACGTGTTTACGAACTTTGGCAGATTTTTTAACGCTAAATATGAAATGTTGTTTATTGCTTAATACCGCGCACGTTTATTTCCATTGTTAAGGAGGCGTTGTTCATTTGTTTTATTTACGGACGCTCTTTAACAGCTCAGGTCATCAGCGTCCCATTCAATTCAGGGCGTGAAACGGCTGACAAATTTTGCTCAGAGGCCTCTTCTTTCAGCTTGAGGTTCTTTTTCGTGCCGCAAATGTACGACACGGGACCCACGGCTTTACTTCCCTTACTTCGGAATTTTACGCCCGAAAAATTCATCGATCCTGGTCGGGTTTGAACCCGCGATCTTGAGTTTAGAAAGCAAGTATGGTTACCGCCTACACTACCAGGACCGACATTTAAGGAGGTGTGAAACTATTCTAATATAAATTTATTATAATTATAATTTATAAGCACCAAACTACAATTAATTCAATAGCTCAGAACTTCCAAATTTTACGTCTGTGATCCTACCATACCTGTCTGAAATTACTTGTCTAAGGACCGCTCATAAAATATTTTGCTGTGGTTACAATTAAATTGACGGTGTTCTCCTTTGTAGAGCATGGATGGTAATGGTCGTGGGAGTTGAAACTTGATAGATTTGGGTAGAGGAGGGAATTATGTACCTCCCCAAATAGTTCCAAGTCTTGCCAAAAGGTGAAAAAATGGCGCTGTAAGCTGTCAGGACGTGTAATTCTCCGTAACTCTGACATCCGAATGTTCTTCCGGTGACTTTCCAAGAACGCAACTGTGACTAAACCATCTTTTTCTTCAAGGTGGGGCAACACCACATGTCGTTCGCCAGATGAGAGATTTTCTGCGAGAAACCTTCCAGTAACGATCGCTAGTCATTTTCCGGATGCATGGCCTTCAAGATTCCCCAGAACTTAAATCTATGTGACTTCTGTTGTAGAGATTCGGCCAGGACCGAAGGATTTTTTCGGGCATAAAAAATCCGAAGTATGGCTTCCTTCGGAAGGGAAGTAAAGCCGTGGGTCCCGTGTCGTACATTTACAGCATGATAAAGAACCTCAAGCCTAAAAAAAAAGAGGCCTCTGAGCAAAATTTGTCGGCCGTTTCACATCCTGGATTGAATATGACGCTGATAACCTGAGATGCTAAAGAGCATCTTTAAAATAAATTTTAAAAAAATGCTAAAAAATTGTGCCGTTAGAGCGATTTTTAACTTTTTTGAAAATTTTTCTCTTTAGTTTAACCACTATCCCCAATGGTTCAATTTTGCTGGTTAACGAACTCGAATCGTTTCTTAATTGATGGATACCGAATTTCGTTGTGAAAAAACAAAGTTGCATATATATAAATACATATTATAAAAGAAAAATAAAAATAAAGTAACACTATTAACAATGTAACAAATTAACAGTAATAATAAAAGTAGAAAAGGATAAAACACTAAGAAAAAGTCACACTTGAGATCGCAAGATCTCTATCTGTCTCTCTGTATGTATGTATGTATGTATGTATGTATGTATGTATGTATGTATGTATGTATGTATGTATGTATGTATGTATGTATGTATGTATGTATGTATGTATGTATGTATGTATGTATGTATGTATGTATGTATGTATGTATGTATGTACGTATGTATGTATGTATGTATGTATGTATGTATGTATGTATATATATGTATATATATATATATACATACACACAGAGGGGGGTTCACGGTACAACCCTAATAGTTACATTCAATCATAATTAGCTAGCACTGCCTGTGTGGGGAAAATATGTATGGATAAATATTCCTCGTCAGTCGATAGTTAGAATCTCATTAATTTACAGTGAAATAATCAGAAGCACAGCTAAAGATATTGCGTAGGGTAGAGCCTGACATTCAAATTAAGACAGCCCAGTGCATAATTGCGATGCTGACTTCATAGCGGCTAAGCCCCTCGCTGAATATTCAGGGACATGATTTGCTGCAGGCCACGGAGATCAGGCGAGAGCAAACGCAGACACTTGTTTTCGTCTCTCTTGGGCGAACCAGCACTTGACTTCTTCCCGTCAAGTTAGGGCCCACGTCTCAACAACTTCCCTCCTTTTTCTTGGTCCCCGCAGTTTCAACTGTGCTCAGCATTTTCCCCACCTTTCCTCTCTCATCCGGCTCGTAATTCGAGCATGGCAAATCCCTGTTCGAATTATTTTCGTGCCTTCGAAATAATATGTGCCTTGTAGAGTGACTTTTCCCAGTAGAATGACAAGAAGAGAAATTGCTTGCGTAAAGATGACTGCACTCTTAAGACCGTAGTAAATACATTAGGCCTTCGTTACGAAGGCCTTTTAAAGGTGTTTCGTTGTGAATCTTTCTATTTTAAATGCCGAAGACAAATGACATGTGATGGGGTTATCTTAGCAATAAAATAAAATACAAAATGATTCTTTATCATACGAATAACATTTGGGAAAGTACAGTCTTTTGTTCTTAAACAGAACCATTAATGATTAGAATAACTTACTGTAGCAATCTTTGAAAATTGCCCTCTAACAGTTAAAACATTTAAAAGGAAATTAGATAATTTCTATAGTTCATAGATTAGCTTTCAGAGTGACATGCATTAAATCAGGCTGCAATGTATTAAAACAGATTGACATATATTGAATTGAGGTGACATTATTTAATTATGTTGACAAGTATTTAATTAGATGGAAAACTTTGTTATTAAATTGAAATGTATTTTATTAGATTAAATATATTAAAATAAACCAACATAATAGGACTGAGATATATTAAATTATATTTACTTATATTTAATTACGCTAACTTTATTTAATTCAACTGGCATATATTTAAGTAGAATGACAAATATTGAATTAGGCTTACATGTTTTCAATTAGGTTGCCTATGTTGGCACGAATTTTTTAAGGATCCCATATTTTATCATATTAAAATGCATATAATAAGGTTATACAAGATAGAATTAGACTAACATTTATATAATTATATTGAAATGTACTGAGGGCGCCAAAAATATATTCACACTTCAAGCAAAGAAAAAAAAACTGTGTTAACATATCAAAAATGAATTCACACAAACAGAAAATGATGAGCACTAATCATCTTAGACTTTTACAGTTGCAACATTGCTAAAAATGCCCATCATCGGTGTCGATATACTTCTGAGTACGCTACTGATTGAGCAACTTTTTGCGAAAGTGTTCTCAGCACATGCCGTTTCAATTTCTTCCCGAAGTGCTGGCAGTGTAGCTGGTTTTCTTAAGAGTTCCCCATAGGTAGAAGTCCAACGGCGGTTCTGTTCTGTACACACGTTCCCATTGCCTTTGAACTTCAACAACATTCTCGGTTTTCCAATAATACTTCAAAATTATTTTCCGCTGTTCAAAAGATAATCTTGACTCCATTTTGCTGTAGCAGCGCTAGAACAAAGCAATATGACTCACATCTGTTTACAGAACATCATACTGCACATTACTGTTGTTTTTCGGTCCAACTTTGAAATATGTTAAATAGATACATACTGTGCAAGTGTTTATATGATTTTTAGTACTCTCGGTATAATTAGGTTGAAATATATAATTAGATCGAAATGTATATAATTAGAGTGACATGTATATAATTAGATTGGCTATATTTAATTACAATGCTTATACTTAATTAGGTTGACTTGAATTTAATTAGGTTAACATGTATTTAATTACATTAACATTTTAAAATTAGATAGGGCTTTTTAATTTAATGTTTTTAAATAAGGTAGAATTTTTAAAACTATATTGGTATGTTTTTAATTGGGTTGAAGTATATAATTAGTTAATAGCTTTGTATGCATTTATTTTGGTTAAATGTTTTAATTATGTTTTTGTGCATTTAATTAGGCTCATATGTATTTAACTACGCTGTTATGCATTTTATTAGTTTTACATGTATTTAATTAGATTGAAATGTATTTGATCAGTTTGTCATGCACTGCGTGTTGAATTATATTGATTTGTACAACTGTAAGTAAATATTGTAATTTCACTATTTCTCCACTGCCACAGGGTGTAAGCCCATTTACAGACGGAACAATAACAAAATAGGTTAAATAGGGTAATTCATGAATATAACGTATTACTGATCAAACTACTAATTAATAATCATATTATAAATTTTGTTTATAAATTTATATAAAATATAAACTTCACTCACAATTTAAACAGATTGCTTTTCATTTAAAAACTCACAATAGTTTATTACCAACACTTTACTAAGAATATATCTAAATAGGTTTTTAATGCAGTTGATTAAAGTTTTTTGTTGGTTTCTTCACAATACTCAAATTTCAAGCAATGTCAAATAAAAATGAAACAAATAAAATTTAAGATGTGACCGAATTGTATCACCATGGGTGGTCGTACTGTTAGGGCAAGGACTTCTGAGTCTGCGGTTCCATTTCCGCCAGGACCATTCTCTCTAACCGAGGTTTTTTGGCAGGTTTTGCTCAATCTTCATAAATGGCAAAGACACCTTAACTTAGGCCGATTCGCTTCTTTCCTTACTTTAAAAAATGTTTTTCAATGTATCACTTTACCTCACGTACCATCAATGTGCGAAACATGTGATGCTTTAGCAGTAAAAAACAGGCGTTAAACACTATAAAACACTGTTATCGAGAATTAGGCTGTTAAGCTGGTACTTTCAATTTTTCTTAGCATCAGTATTCATTGTTTTTTATGCCCTATGATTTCCAACTACTGAACAATGCAACTGCATCAGCGCGGAAAATATGGCGGGCCTTCGGTGCTTATACTGTGAATTGTCGGACGATGTAAAAATGGTTCGTGAAATTTCAGGGAGAATACGAAACGCTCCATGATAAGACACGGACATGAATAACGACACTCTCTTAGCGACTATGTAAGCAAACAACAGTCAGCTTTGTGAGGACGTGGGACGGCAATTCAACGTTCAGTGCCATCTCCATCAACCAGGAAAAAAATATAAACTCGGTCGCTGGGTTGCACACAGGAGCTATCAATGAACACTTTGACGGCAGGAGCGGAGACCTGTTTGCATTGTTGTCACGTCAGCAGCAGTGCCCTTCTTGATAGGCTGATGACATGTGATGACACTCCAAGACGCAGTTCATCATGTTTGACACCTCATGACAACACTGCAGCAAAAGAAGTTTATGCTGCGTTTGGTTGTCTGTGCATATCGGCCAAACAATCAACACCACTGCGTACTTCAACCAACTGGAACGTGTCTATAGAGCTCACATTGGTGAATCGCAAAGGTGTAATTACCACACAAAACCTCATAAGAGCTAAGGTGGCACGTAAAACCATTCTATTCTTTATAGCGTACACTTTTACTTCATTTCCTTGTTTGTCTTTCATCAATAAATTCTTTTTTCTTTTCTCTGCATGTTTTGGATGTTTGTATGTGCGTAGATAGCCAAATTTATCGTTCACAGCCTCTTTTCATTAAAGAGTAAGGATAGAGAAAACATACATTTAGCGCTTTATTTCAAAATCACGGTTAAATAAAGCAAATAATTTTAAATGCTTTTTGTTTGTTTGTTTTGTTTGTTTGTTTTTTTTTTTTTGCTTGAACATTATGTTCATTTCCTCCGGTGGGTTTACGGCACGAAAAAGATCCTCAAGCCTGAAAGAAGAGACCTCTGAGCAAAATTTGTCGGCCGTTTCATGCCCTGAATTGAATGGGACGCTGATGACCTGAGATGTTAAAGACCGTCCGTGAACAAACAAACAAACAAAAATTCCTGCCGCACGGCACCCTAAGTCCAATTTAACATAGCACAATACAGAAAGTGGAATTGCCAATATAAAATGTAAAACGTCCCTAAATGTCTCAAGAGATGTCCGTTTGCTCTCATGTCCCTTTGCCCAGTACTTACCCTAATTAAAACTTACGTTTTTAGCATTTGTTTATTTATGCAATAAAGTGATAAAACTTAACTTTATACGGGAGTTACTTCGCGCATTGTGCTATTTTTATGTTTACCAGCGATAAAATTCGAAACAGGAGTGTAGTAAAGGTTTTGAATTAAAATGCTATCTAGCGGTCCTTATGCAAATTATATTGAACCTTAATTTTTTGAAAGTTTAATTCAATACGCGAGGGATAAGTCATAAGTGATTGCAATGTTTTTTTTTTTTTCGCGAACAAGGGACATCACTAAAAATCTAACATATACGATTGAAAGTATATGGCATTTACTGCCGAGTAGTGCCACCAATGGATGACTGGATGTAGGCGGCCCATGTGGGGAAGAAGCAGAACAGGTAACCGGACAACATTGGTTCATTATGACATGAACAGAAGTTACACATACTACTTACACAGGGTGGCAAATCCGTCACAGGGCGGTCTCCCAGGTAAACCACGGTGTTTAGCAGCCTTCGAAGTATCTCCAAGTACATCGACGGCTCGTTGCTAGCGTTGGGGAAGACGCTGAATACCATCTGATGTCTGCTTTGTTAGCAAAACGTTTCCATGTAATGGCTGCTTCACTTTGAGAATGAGATCATAATCACAGGGACTGAGATCGGGTGAATATGACAGGTGTGGAAGAACCTTCCGTCCCCACTGCTATAAAACATACTTGACATTGTCGGCTGTGTGAGCTCTTGCATTATCGTGAAAAATAATGGCGTAATTCAAAAGTTCCGGCCATGTGGGCGCTAATGTGACACAAAAAAATATCTGCCTTGCTGGTTCCCTCATGTGCCGGATGACACACAAGCAAGCCTTGATTTCATACGACAAAACGACTATAACTTTTGTTGGTGAGGGAGTTTCACGAAACTTGTGTTTGCATGGTGACCCAGGTGATGATATTCACTAGACTGTCGCCTCAGTTCTGGTTCATACGTCCTTGCCTACGTTCCATCAATTGCAATGATGCTATTCATCCTGAAATCTCGCCAGATTGATGCGACATGTTTCGTAGCGAGTCCACTTCTGTACCTCACTTAGTTGACGTGACATCCACTTTGCATACTTTTCCCGCATTTTACGTAAAATGCGATGAAATGTTTTTCCGTTAATTTAACAAGTGTCCAGCCCCTATCATCGCGTAGACACTGTACCACATAACCACGGACACAGAACGCCTACTGCGCGGAAGATCGGCAGTCGACATTCTGCTCCAGATGAAGGCCTCTGTCCTCTCCGCCATTGTTCCATAGGGCAGGATACGCGTACCTAGTGTTTCTCAGCTCCATGTGGCATTAACCTGATTTCCTGCTCCGGAGAAATACTATTTCACATTTTCTCATACGCACTTCTTGACCTACGTTCCTGACCTATTACTCACCAACTGAACTTCGGGGCGTGCTGAGACACGCAGCTCTGCTTACATACACAATCTGGTGCCTTCATTCAAAAGTGCATTTCATACAGTTTCAATTGTATTTCTTAGATTTTTCGTGTTGTCACTTGTTGACGAATAAAAAAAGTTACAATGACATATCTCTCGAACTAAGAAAAGCGCTGCCTCAGGGCAAGTATTAATGTAGATTTACTATGAATATTTTCTGTTCGTGAATGTCACTTGTATACATTTTAACCATAAATTAAAAATAGAAAGAGACAGAGATTCGTGCATTAAAGGATGTAATCACTGATGGAATGCACGCCCGCAGAAGAATGATCCCTGTTATCATCATTTGTTTACAGAAACAATGCATATATTTAATCCCTGTATGATCAGACTTTCCCCTATTTTATGAACAAGTAGCGGTGACCATACATTGTAAAACAATAAACCTACAGATAGTTGGGTGTTGTTAAGTATCGAACAAAAGCTTAACGCGAAATTAAATGGAACGAATGTTGTTTTAAATCCGGTTTACGTCGCTTTTTTCTCGTATTATTTTTGTAGCTTTTCGATAGACACGTGCACATTTAGACTTAATGGCAGTAACGTAGTTTGTAATAAACGTATGCAGCTCCAACGTGTGGCTGAGCTTCTAAAGTGTTGTGTTCTGGAAAACTTTCCAATGTCACAGTTTCTGGGTTTTAATACATGTCAAAGTTGCAACATAAATTAATTCTGGACACAGTTCCTGTTTAAATCTTACAAGACATACAAAGAATGTATTAAATCAACAGATGGCGATGTTGGTGTTAACTCTGGTGAAGGAATCATAGCACCAATTTTTTTTAGCATACAGTTGATGCTGTTACTTATGTGTATATCATACTAACCACTTTTTTCACAGAATTAATCGGTGGGAGCAAGTTATGCCTTTTTTCAACAGGACTCTGCTACTGCTCACACTGCTAATAATTCTATAAGAGCAATTCACAATGTGTTTCCATAAGACAGACTAATTAGTATGGCCCCTCTGTTCCCTCTATTTAATAGCCTGCAACTATCACTGGGGTAAATTCAAAAAAATGCCATGTACAAGACGAACCCGCATACCATACAAGAACTCAAAGATAATATTCGTCAGGAAATTGTCCGGATTTCTCAAAATGAACTACAGCGAGTGAGGAATAATTTCCTAAAGAGATGCCAAAAATGTGTGGAGAATGACGGCAGGCAGTTTCAACACCACATTTGATACTTTGATAAGTAATGAGCCGTTTGTTTTGTTTTACCCTCTTGCTAATCAACGAGACCCGGCTGGCTGTCTAACCGGGCGCGCTCGCCCATAGGAAAAACACTCATGGGGAAAACAAAACTACCGCGCTGAAAGGACTCCAGAAGCCCTTCCATAATCTTCAGCCTCCACGAAGATATTTCTTCAATTTGGGGAAAAAGGGAAAGTCACACGGAGCTAACTCTGGACTAATGGGAGAGTGAGGAACACACTCTGAGAGATATTCAGCAACAACATTTGTGGTGTGCTGCTGAGCCTTATCGTAGTGTAGCATGAACGATTATTATACGGGAATGTGCTCTTTGGATGTGGCCTTGCAGTTTTTTAAAGCTATGTGTGCAAGTGTGACTTCCTTGAATTTTGAAAAATAAGATTAACATAACTTTCCCAACGAAACAATTACTTTTGGTGATCACTGTTCTCATTATCAGGATAGAAATGGTGTAGCCTAGTTTCATCATAAATTCCGCATCTTCATGCAAACTGCTTGCAAACCTGCGCGGGAACGTCAGCTATCTTGGAACCCACGGTGCACTAAACCAGTGCATGTGTAATTTTTCAGTTACCAACTTGTGGATAACACCCGGCGAATTCTTAAGATTCCTCTGTCAGAATGACGGCAGCGATTTTAATGTTTTATTCTATCAGAGCACAAACTGATTCATTGGGTCAATCTTCCTTTGAAGTTGATTGCCTCCCCTCTTTAAACGTTTTAGACCGTTTCCGAGCTATGCTATAGAGAAGAATAAGCTCTCAATATGCCCCCCTGAAGATTTTTTGAAACGAAAGCAGAATATCAGAGCAGCATATTGTTGATTACATTTCACATCCATTTTGCTTTAGGCGGATCTGAACATGTCTCAACTTGGACTCTTCTCACAGGCAGGAACTGGAATTGACAAAACTAAAACTGGTATCACTTGTATATTCCACATTACGCATACAAAACTCTGTAAAGTTAAATTTTAGTGGGAGAAATTGTGTCTTTGAAAAGGTATATATTAATTACCGAACATTTTTCGTATCTTTAGAGAGCTTTTCGCAGGAAAGCTTCCAAATATAAAAAAAGATCTTGTAGAATGAGCCATTATGGTCATTTAAGGGTAAGTGGAGCATCAAGAATCGCTAACGGTGGCCATTATGCCTAGCAACAATATACGATCAACGTAACTAGGTTACGCACTAACTACTTGCATTCAGTTACAAGTTAGCGGTTGGTCAAGCAACGAACCCTCTCCATAACTACATAACAAGTTAGACGAGAGACGAAACCTCGCAAACCGAACATGCGCAACATTTTTAAGCAAATCTGTACACTTTACTGCGTACCTCAGATTATACATTCTCAAATATATATTAGACTTAATTTAATGGTAAAATATAAAATTTACAATGCTTGAAAGATGAAAGTCCAAAAGGAAACATTCACAATCTAAAAACTTAATATCGATCACGATTATACCAAACTTACAAGCGTGTTACGAGATAGTTAGAATATGATGCTACATAAGATGTCGAAATTAAGGGAAAATCTTATTTATTATAAATATACCATGAAATTGCTGTGTTAATTGTATAATAAACTTTTCATATTAAAAAGTATGACATTGTATGGTAATTAAATTAAATTACACGCAATATTAAAAATTGTTCATGCTCCATAACTGGCCCTTAACTCTTTATATGATCTCAGTCCTCCTACCGCCACAGGTGGCCGAGGTCGTTAAGGAGCGGGAGGTCTTGGGTTCGAATCCCGCCAGGGCCGTCCTCCCTGACTGAGGTTTTTTCCATAAATGGCAAATGCTGGGGAGTTACCCTAAACTTAGGCCTGAAACGTTTCCTTCCTTAAAAAAAAATTCTTTCCCAATTTATTATTTCATCTCATGTATCACCAGTGTCCATCGCCTGTGGTGCCTCTGTAGTAAAAAACGGGCGTTAAACACTGTTCATTCATTCTTCTGTTAGAGCACAAACTTTATAGGGGCATGTCGCCCTGAAAATTGCAAATGTTTCTAAAAATGTATTAACTATTTGAACAAGAGTATTTTAATAGCAATACCCCAGTCTTTAGACATGCCTTTGGCCGCTATTTTTTTACACTGCGCGTACAAAAGGCAGAAAACCATTGTTTATCGCTTTATTTGTTAACTTTGTTGTTGCGGACTAAAGGCTACCGCTGTTTTTGTTTCCCAAGCGAATCGCGAAAACTTTCTGTGCCATGAAGTTAGGATCAATGGCGACAAGTTGGAAAGTGTATGCACAAAGTTACCCCTTAGTACTCAAAATTTGCTTCTCCTCGCGACATTCCAAAAGAAAGGAGAGGCAAGAAAACTTGTTGGGAAGGGCGCCTTATTTTATTTTTAATATCAGCAAAAACTTTCCCTTTTCTTACACCAAAACATCTGAGAGACGCTTGCAAAATTGGAGGCGTTCGATTTCTGACAAAGCTCACATATATCAGCATTGTATACAGCTTTCCCCTGCATTATTCCCCCAACAGAGCGGCCGGGTGCACAAACTTCAATACTTCTCTGAGTTTCCAATCACTATATAACTTTACTACGTTCCACTTGATGCAACTGTAACGGAATTACAGATATAGGCATATAAAAGTGCCTTGTCCTCTAATACACTCGCACACAAACTTAGGTTAGGTTTAACGACGATCTTTGCAAGAATAAATGTTAACTTACGTTAAGTTAGGCTCGGCTAGATGTTTGCTTAAGTTTGGTTTAGAATTTCAGTATTATTTGTTACCGCTCTAACGAAGTCCTGTTGTCTAGTAATAGGTAACAATCATGACGTCACGACTTTCACCACCGACGCCATTTTCTCTTACATCTTCAAATTTCTATAAATTCAATTGAAAATTCTGGGATATCATGAACTCCCAGAAGTTAGGGAAAACAGGTTTTTTATACTTGAGTTAATATATTTAAGAGTCAGATAGAAATGAACCTTTCCGTACATTTGGGGTCTGGGGTCTGTTGCCTATTTTAAAGTTTAAAATCTTGTTTTGAGTCGTTATGGATATATACAATTAAGTATGAAATTTAAAAACCGCATAAATAATTTAAATATATTGAAATGAAAAATATATAAAATTATATGAAATATTCACCCCACAAAAACATTGATAATTTTTTATACATTTATTTCTTTTCAAGGTATCAAAAACCTTCTAATGAACCCATTTCCTTAAGCTCTTTAAATAGCACAACCTTCAACAATGAAAGGAATGCACGGTTACCCCGGTTATAGAGAGAATGAGGAAAGTACTGTAGTTTTGAATAGTCTTGGCGATTGACTTTGTATCGATCTGCGCGAGACAATTTCAGGATTTTTGTAGTATGGGCAACTTCTCAGCTGCATAAATTGCAAGCGAGAAAGATGAAAGCGGTACAGCTGTGCAATAAAACGTCACTACAATGTGTTCAGTACGAAAGTAAGAGAGATATTAACTTGATTCCCCTATAAACTCATAAACAGAAAATGAACTCGACCAGAAACAAGTGCGCATCTTTTGCTCATTCACCAGGACTATTGAAAACGATTTTACTTTGAGCAGCATTTCCGTGATGTCCTGAAAGGTGAATGTTCTGTTGTAACTGGTATGAATTCTTCCGAAATAGCTTGTTTTAAATGTGCTCCAATCACTTCAGTGGAAGTAGAACGTTCTTTTTCTATGATGAAAAATGTTCTCTCTTACAAGCGGCTGACTATGACAGTTGATACCTTGAGAAAATAGTTTGTTGTTGCTTGTGACCAAGAAAAGTAAGTTTAAGTACTTTAATTATGTGATAAAGAAATTTTCATTAATAATGAGTGATATTTCTCTCTGTTTGCATTTTTAATAAATGCCTATTTAAGTTATATTACAGCCTATTTTCAGTATTTTAACTGCCTTTTTGCCTACGTATTATAACCAAAATAAATTTCTGAACTTCCGAGCTCTGGTTATATTAGCTTCCAACCCACTGAGTCCCTTCCTCTCCTGATGTCAGTCACTCGGTTTTCAGTAAGTTTTGCAAAATTTCTCTTAAGTTTCCCACCTTTTCCCCACTATTGGATATTTACGGGCGTTTTACCCAGTACTCCTACTCTTTATTAAAAATCAGTGTTAGTTTTTTATGTAGAACTTAAACGCTTAAACATTCGAGCTTCTAACAAAAAACATTTACAATTAGAAAAATATTACGAATGTTGCGTAATATTAATTTATGAACGCTACTTGAAAAGTTCTGGGAATGACCCACAGATTGCAGTAGCAGTTTTGTTATCAAAACTTGTCATCCTCCATAGAAACATTTGTGCAATTATATGTTTATCAAGAATCGTAGTAGACGTGTATACTGAAAAATGACAAATATCGAACACCGTGCGGTTATTAAGAACTTCTTTAAGAAGGGTATGAATGTAACAGAATTTTATACAGATATGACGAACACCCTAAGGAACTCTGCACCATCATTTTCATGTTTCCAAGTGAAATGGGCGGCAGTGAAAGCAGCGAACGACAAATCCGTCACATCAACAAAGTGTCGTTGTGTCCGAAATTGCTGAAGCTCTGGGCATTTTAGGGGAAAGTATATTTCACATTTTGAAAGAAGAACTGTGCTTGAAAAAAAATTATGGCGACACGACTGCTGACTCAGGTTCAAAAGCTAATCAAAGTGAAAATCTCTCAGCAAAGTTTGGTCCGTTTCAGAAAGAGCTCCCATATTTTATGCGTCAATTTCTAACCAATGATGAAACATGGGAGCACACACCTGAAACAAAACAGCAGTCTGAACAATGGAGGCACCACTGTTTCCAACGCCAAAGAGAGCTAAATGTGTGAAATCGACCGGAAATATTATGTTGCGGTTTTCTGAGATGCCAAGGGTAATCTCCCCACTGGAACATCTATAATGGATTATTAAACTATTTTGGAGCTATTGATATATGTACGAGAAAAGACCGGGTTTATCAAAAAGGAAAGTAATCTTGCACCAAGACAACGCTTGTCCTCATACATGTCGTTGCAATGACGAAAATCAATAAAGTGTGGTACATTTATTGACACATCCGCCTTATTCCCCTGAACTGGCTCCATCGAGCTTCCATCTGTCCCCTAGCCTGAGAAAATTCATTGATGGAGAGAAATATTTCTCCAATGAAGAGAGTATTTTGAGCCCTGGAAGAAACAGATTTTTGTGATAAATACAGGCTTTGTAGTATCGCTGTACAAAGTGCATTAGTGTCAAGACAGACTATGATAAAAAAAAATAATTTCCAAAAGATATGCTGTTCACTTCATTTAGTGAACTTTTCAAATGACCCGTACAGTTTCAGGATGCCGCATAATATACAGACTGTGCCAAAAAAATGTATACACACTTCAAACAAAGAAAAATCTGTGTTATCTCAATAAAATTGAATTCACACAAACAAAAAATGATGAGCACTAATCATCTTAGACTTTTACAGTTACAACAGTTGCTCAAAATGCCCACCATCGGCATCGATACACTTCTGAGTACGTTGAACTACTGATTGAGCAACTTTTGCGAAAGTGTCCTCAGCGATTGCAGCACATGCCGTTTCAATTTATTCCCGAAGTGCTGTCAATGTAGCTGGTTTTCTACGGTATACAACATCCTTAAGAGTTCCCCATAGGTAGAAGTCCAACGGAATTAGATCTGGAGAACGCGGTGGAAACTCAATCGGACCTCTTCGTCCTATCCAGTGCCTTGAAAGATTGTCATCAAGGTACGCATGTACATTTCGGTGGTAATGTGGTGGTGTATCATCCTGTTGCATACGGTACCATGAGTCTCAAATTTGTCTCGAATGCGTGCAATTGTTACTCGCGTTGACGGTTCTGTTCCGTACACGTGACTACATTGCTTTGAACTTCAACAACATTCTCGGTTTTCCATTACCACTTCAAAATTGCTTTCCGCTGTTCAAACGATAATCTTGGCTTCATTTTGTTGTAGCAACGCTAGCATAATGTATGTGAGTCACATCTGTTTTCAGAACATCATAATACACATTACTGTTGTTTTTCGGTCCAACTTTGAAATATATTAAATAGATAAACCTTACAACGAAGTGTACTTGGAACAGAGTAGAGTTAATTTTTAGACATTTTGAAGTCAAAAAGATTTCAATGTCTAAACCACGAAAGATGATAACAAGCTACTAAATACTGTTAGGGTAGTGTTGCCTTTGATCACATTGTTAGAGTAGTGTTGTCTTTGACCAGCAGAGAGCAGGATAAGTGTTTCGTACTGAGCTGGGAAGACCTCGTATAGTTTGTATGAAGCACAGAAAATAACGACGGCGCAAACAAGAAGCACGTACGTACTCTGTCACGTCAGGGGTTCATTAGCCGAGTCCTCAGGCAGCCTGGCGATAACAATGGTGCTGCCTAATTACTGGCTTCCAAATCCTGCTGATCTCTGCTGCCTCCCTCAAGAGTTCATCAACTTCAGTTGTCCGCCGCCCCTCGACTCGCTTTGCAGGTGGCATTCTCTTCTTTGTGCCACCAAACAACCTCCAACATAAACAGGAATTTCTTCGCAAGCGCTTATTTACTAAAATCCAGAAAGTTCATGTGCCTGATTGAGCTTTAGTTCATAGAAAGTGCTCAGCTGAGTTCTAATATGTAGTCCGTAAAGGCCATGTTGAATAAATACTCTTATGTTCCTGTTTTCAATCTCTCTGAAAATTTAAGTGGTAATTTTGAAATTTTAAATGATTAAATATAAAGATTTTACAGTTTTCATAAAATTTGTTCACGTTTTAGTACCGTGCGATTAGTGATTCTTTACCCCGCGGCGCAGGTTATTTCCTATGAGCTCCTGCTTGCTTAGCTGTTGACCTTGCTGACTATTGCAGTCATAACGCAGCTGTTCCCGAGTATATGTTGTGTTATTCGTTTCTTAATTCGATAATATACACAAAGTGTACTATTCTTCGTGTATCTTTATATACGATTCATGTGTTGACTCAATGGTGAAAGAATCATAGGACAAATTTTCTTTAAGCATACAGTTTATTGTTAACTAAAACCATACTAACCCATTTTTTCAAAGAATTAACCGACAGGATGCGTGGTCATGCATTTTTACTACAGGACTCTCACACTGCAAATAATTCCATGAAAGCAACTCACAGCATGTTTTTATAAGGCCGAGAGTTATTATTAGGAATTTGTTGCCCCCTCGGTCTGCTCAATTTAACAGCCTGCGACTATTATCTCTGGGATGAATTAAAGGTCGTTTACAAGACGAATCGGCACACCATACCAGAAATCAAAGATAATATTCGTCAGAAAATTGTCCGGATTTCTCAAAAATGAAACATAGCCAGTGATTAAGAATTTTCTAAAGAGATGCCAAAAATTGGTGTGGAGGATGAAGGCAACACCTCATTAGATAATTTGATAAGAAATGAACCTCTTGAATTGATTTGGTTTATTTACGGACGTTCTTTAACCTCTCAGGTCATCTGCGTCCCATCCAATTCAGGGCGTGAAACGGCCGACAAATTTTACTCAGAAGTCTCCTCTTACGATACGGACCCACAGCTTTACTTCCCTTCCGAAGGAAGTCATACTTTGGATTTTTACGCCCGGAAAAGAATCCATCGATCCTTGCCGGGATCGAACCCGCGATCTTGGGTTTAGGAGGCAAGTATGGTTACCACTACACCACCAGGATCGACCCTCTTAAATTAGTTTATGTATAGTTGGGCGGTTGGTTTATTGTTTTATCTTCCCGCTTATCACCGAGATCTAGCTGGGCAGCTGGTCGGCTGAGTGACGCGCTCATCCATAAACAAAACACTTGGGGGGAAAAAACGGGATCATCTGCACACATTTTTTGGCTTAATTTTTTTTTTCATTTTTTTTGGCGAGTCAAAGATATTGTTAAAATGTCATCTAAACATTGTCTAACAGATACTTGGTTTTTTGATTGGCTTTGAGAATGCATTCAAATGCTAAATTATGGAAAAATTATTAAACGACTGTACTAAAAATGTTTTAAATGCATTTTTTTTTGTATTACAGAAAATCAATGCCGACTTTATGACTCAACGCCAATAGAATATCTTCAAAATTTTTCAAGCATGTACATAAATTCGTGGTAGAATATAGGTTTAGAGTTCAGACAAACTAATCGAAAGATTACACCGGGAAAAAAAAGTTTTAAGATTTGGATACCTAAAAATTAAAGGCAAAGAGAAAGCAAGGTATTTAAAATTGTGCATTTACGCTGCATTGTACCTCGCCGTGTACCTCAGTGTGTAGTTAAATGCAAGCATATATTGACAGTGGGCGCCTGTGCTTTCCCTGAGTTAATCACATGAACGTCACTCAGGAAAACATTCTTGGGGAATAGAATGTTCGCTGCTTTTGTTCCGGCCTGGATTGTTCGTCAGAGACAGATAGACACACACCATTCTTTATGAAGACGGCTTTCGGAAAGTGTCGGCGAGGTGGGTCTCCTCATTAACGAACAGAAAACTGTTCGAAAGCACATCAGTCAGAGGCTTAGGAAGAAGGTGAGCAATTTTAGACTGTGATGAGTTTTGGTCTGTACCGGAGCACCTCCGCTTTGTTCTTCCACTCTGTTCTTGTTCTGTTGTTTTCATGAGTGTGGTGGTGTATGCATGTTTCCAAGGGTGTATTGTTAATTTGTTATCTTTCCACTGGAAGGTATTATGCTAACCTTTGGAACACATTGAAGGGGGGGGGGGAAAGAGAGTAAAGACTGTGTTTATCAAAGGAATCTTTTTGCATCAAGATAATGCTTGCCCTCATACATGTGTCGCTGCAATGGCAAAAATCAATGAATTGCGGTATGGTTTTGGTGCTGCATCCGCCTTACTCTCCTGACTTGCATCTGTTCTCTAAATTGAAAATATTCCTTGGCGGAAAGAGATCTTTCAATCGATGAAGAGCTTAACGCATCAATGAAGACATATATTATACGCCTGCAGGAATTTGATTTTCATGATGGGGCGATGAATAGTGTTTAACGCCCTTTTTACTACTGAGGCACCACAGGCAATACACATTGGTGATAAACGAGATGAAATGATAAACTGGGAAAGAATTTTTTTTAAGGAAGGAAACATTCAAGGCCTAAGTTTAGAGTAACTCCCAGGCATTTCCCATTTATGAGGACTGAAGAAAACCTGAAAAAAAACTGCAGTAAGGGAGGACGATCCTGGCGGGTTTCGAACTCCAGACCTCTCGCTCACAAGTCCCCGCCTTAACGACCTCGGCCACCCGTGGGGATCACATCATGATGGAATGAATGAAGGTTTTGGACAAAGTGCATTAGTTTTAAGGGAGACCATGTTGAAAATTAAGAATAATTTAAAACGGTATGTCGTCATTTTCAAATGAATCTCGTACAAGTTATTGCGCCGTTTAACGCAAATGTCATATTGAAATTCTGAGGTTTACATAGGTGTACTTTTATAGCACTTGAACATTTCAATACAATGTCTAACTTGACTGCAATGCCTCTATCTACATCTTTAGTGTAACGAATACGTCGACAAAGAAGGGGGTGAGAATGATACGAGACGATATTCTCCGAGAGAGGGTGCGCTCTACATCTTATTAGGCTGGAGGGGTGCTGTCAACCCTTCTGAGGATCCAGTTGCAGTGAAACAATCTGAAGCCACTCGACGGCAAGTAGCCTGGCTCTTTTAAAGTGCTCTTGGGGACGCAGTCTTAACAATGACGGCTCCTTATAATTTCGTCGAGACGGAACTAAACAACAGCTTGCAAGAGTGCCTGCCATTGTTGCGCCTGGTCTTAATGAACCCCGAAATTAAAGAAAGGGTGGATTTACGGGGCTAAGCTCAAGGAGTACAGTCGAAACAATGACAGTGATGTAGTACTTTAACAGTCACCTCGGCAGCAACGGGTCTGTTTCATGTACAATATAATAAAAGTAATTCTAAACATCACGTGGTATGGTTATATATCATGAGACTAGAAAGCCACAGTTTAGAATTTTTTAATTCTTAAAATCCAGATTTTCAGTAAAAAATACAGAGCAAGTTTTTATATACGACCAGGAAAAATATTAAATTTTCAATGACTCTGAGACAGGGGGCTGCAGGAAAGTGAACCAAGGAAACAAAATCGCTGTCGCGCCTAACCCAACAAAACTCTGCAATTTTGGTAGAAGTGGGTGGTTTTCTCGAAGCACGAACGTTTCATGACTCTTGTATTGATCACGAGAGGGTCATGTGATACAGTAGAAGTAGTTTTGATCAGAAAGTCCGGCCATTAAACTCTGATCAACTGCGGTCTTGGCGGGAAGCCTAACTTGCAGGCAAACCTACACTTGGCAACTATCCCACGACCAACCCGAGAATGAGGAAAAGGTTTCAAACAAATTTGACTTCGGTGTTAGCTGCGGATATGAAATACGACCAAGTGGTTTAATGATACTGCAGAAAATACTTTTTTTTTTCTTTTTTAAAAAGCGAACAATAAAATCGATGACATACAAGAGGCACGGGAGAGAGGATCGAAAAGTAACGCAATTTTTTTTTACGAAATATTTAATGAATCTTCGAGACATTAATTTGAACATGCCTCGAATACCCTCAGTATCCATAAGTCGCAGTCTTCCATAGTTTCTCCTTCACATCACAAGAGGGATATTTTCAGGAGTGAGCACCTCCAAGAGCCGACCTGCACGCTCTTCGTCCTCAATGCTTTCTGGACCCTTTTCAAAAGTTTGGTCCATTCTTTTACGGTAGAATATGAGGGGGTTGCTTTTCCATATACACCGTCCAGTCGCTGTTTAATTTCATTTGGAGTAAATCCTTCTTTTGTGAAGAACTTAATAACAGCTCGAAACTCCATTATGAACATATCACAATCTTATAATCCCAGCAATCTCACGTATCTTAATACGACGGTCTTCTACCACAACACCATGTATTTTATCGAATATTTCTTCAGAAGAAACCTCTACTGAGCGTTTGGAACGTGCAGCATTTGTAGTGCTCGTACGACTACGTTTAAATTCATTTATCCAGTAACATGCAGAGTCCCTATGAACTTCCTTTACCTTAGTTTGTATCTGCATTACAGTCCACTTTTTTATATAAAAATGAAATATCATTGCACGACACCTGTTCTTTATCAGTTTCTACGAACTGTCTTATAGCTGCCAACAAAGAACTTTGCATTGAATTTGTATGAAATTTTGAACCAAGCCGTTACCAGAATCACGCCTTACCAACAGTTATGCGTTTAATAAACTTTCTCATCATTTCGCCAGACATATCTCGCGTTTATAGACAAATTGCGATACAGAAATGAGGTGGGGGGGGGGTGGGAAATTTAATAGGAAGTTTGGACTTCATTATTATAATTATTTATAAATGTAAAATCTTGTATAGAAAACTATAATATATTTTGTATTGAAGACCCCTGAAAATTTTATGGAACGTTCCTGGTTTAGAATTTTAGTCACTAGAAATGTATAATTTTCCCGTGATCCATGTCGACATATGGCGCAGTTCGGCTGTTAATGAACACATTCAGGCGTACCAACATCATTTGTCACGATCAGAATGTCAGTAATGAGACAGTTATTGCGTAACAAGCCTCCCTTTGCTAAGGTATGTAACCCCATGAATCCGAAATACCTGCCCAATCAACCACGAAACACGTCATGTTTGACAGCAGGCAAGTTTTTGTTCCAATGTTGATCCGCTGTTGTTCAAATACCTCGACAAAAGGTTGAATTCCTAGCAAGTTTGCAGTTTATCGTTATACAAAATCGGCACACGACGTGTAAATTTGCTATCATGTCTGTAATACGTTATCTGAATATTGTTTAGTGCTGAAGTATATCTTTTTATATATGTGTCAATTTTTAATGATATATGCAAGAGTACAGAATGAGCTTTAGCCCTTTCGTATTCTGTTATGCACGAGATGTTCAATACAGAATGATAATAATTTTTTAGACAATATGCCTTAAGTCATCCTCAAAATTTTATTGTCTTTCTCAAAGTAGTTCCCGTTGGATGCAACGCACCAAAGTCTTCAAAGACATGCTGGAAACCATTTTTGACATGTGGTACAAAATCGCCTCTGTAGCCTTCACCACTGCTTCCGATGGAAAATGTGTGGTCGGGCATTATCGTGATGCAGCATCCAATTTATTGTACGGAAAATGTGATATGGCCTTGTACAATTTTCAGGGCCTTTTTGTGATATTGAACGATTATGGTTCTGTGTGCAGGCATAGCGTGCTGGTAACCCATTCCTTGAATTTTCTCAGCAGAAGCAACCACTTTTTGCTTTTGTTGGTGGCCACACATAACTTTACTGTTTGTTCTTGTGAGCGAAATGACGTAAATTTCATCAGCAGTGGTTACCAGAAACGAAGGAGCAGTCCAAACAGTGGGTGGCAACAGGTGAAAGAAAGAAAGGCACCAAAGAAAGCAAAAACGGTTCTATCTGCAGGAAAAGTCATAGTTAAGGTTTACTGGGATTCTCATGGTTTGGTGCTCGTAGACTACCCTCAGAAGGGTAGAACCATCACCGCGGAGTATCAGCTTCACTACTGGACCAACTGAAGGATGCTATTCAGGCTAAACTTCTACACCATGCGAAAAAGAAAGTTCTCTTTCATCACGATAATGTCCCTTCACATGCTTCTGGAATTGTTGCTGCAAAACTGCATGACCTTCGCTTCCAAGTGTTTCCACATTCACCATATTCGCCGGATTTGGCTCCCAGCGACTACTTTTTGTTCCCAAAGCTGAAGAAATTGACGAAGATTCACATCAAATGATGAGGTTGGAGCTGAGACAAACGCTTATTTTACTGAGGGTATTAAAAAGTGGGAAAGTCGTTAGACTAAATGCATTGATTTACAATGTGACTATGTTAAAAAATATTAAATCTTTTGTTTTCCTGGTTAGGCCGAGAACATTTAGAACGTCTCTTGTACACAGTCATTAAGTTTTTGTTTTAGGGTAAAACAATTCGAAAAAATATACATACATTTCTCAGCAAATCATAGCTGACCAGTGTTATCATTGCATTCCGTTTTAAACCAAAGTTGGGAACAATAGTGTGTTATAAATAATTTAGAGCACTGATTTTTCACAAAATTTGTTTGTACGTTTGAGTTTGTTGTGTTAAAATAACTGCATTTAGTATTAGCTATCTAAAAACAAACTTTTTAACATTTGAGTCAAAGCCAGATATATTGTAGGTAGCCTTAAATCTCAAATAGGAATTTTATGTAATAGTATATAAATAATTTTCATTTATGTATTTTCAACTCACTTTTCACTTTTCCAAATCTTAGGAGGAAAGACAAGATACAAAGCAGGAAGAGAAGGGATAACTGAAAACCAGTAAATTGATCTTTAAAGTGTTTATATGAGGTGACATTTTCATGATGGGAGGTACTTTATGATGGAAAGTAAATATATACCCGTGTTTCGTGTTTACAGGTTCGCAGAGCGTTCTGAGGATTAATCGTGACACAGCTGGTACCTGTTCAACGTGTTTATCAAGAATACATCGAGAGGCATAGGACAATGCAAGTGACAGTTTTAATGGAGCGAAATAATTATTGTTTCCGACGTGACCGTGCCGGTCTTTGTTGTGTGTGGCTGCAAAGCATCACGTGATGTGTGCCGGCAGTAGTTGACAGTTGTGGTTGTGGTCAAATGCGTATTGCGTTACACGTGGGCGCTCTGCTTTCCATACCTGCCAACCATACAACTGCAACATCCCCAGAATTTCAAACAGAAACGCTTAAGATAAGCGAAAAGTAGTTTTTAGTCATTTAACTTTAGACAATGAAATCCATTAGTGTTAGCACGCGCATTTTACATGTGGTTTTCCATTATTAATCACCTTACCGTATTAACACATGCGACACTGTCCTTATCACACATTAAAGTAAATGAAATATGGCGAGTCTTCCAAAAAGTAACTTTCGCTATTTTGAAAAAAGAAAGACGAAAAAAAAAAAGAGAAGGAAAAAAATTATTTCCAATCCAGTTTTTTTTTTTTTTTTTTTTTTTTTTTTTTACATAGTTGCCTTATATGTTCAAAATTTCCAGTATTGTGACCACTTTTTGGATATCTTGTCAATAGCAGCGTGGTTTTTTGAAGAGCTATGTCGACATTATTTATTTATTTAATACTAAATATTTCACGTAAAATGTTCTGTGATTTTTTTTGTCTAATGTCAACCACTTGTTTTATGAACGTGAACAAACGCCCCTAGCATCGCCGTAATGTAGAAAACTTCTGCAGCCGGTTCGCCCATGTTAGAAAATAATGCAGATAATATGCTTAAGGAGCACAAGAGGGTTCTTAAAGCTGTGCACGCTTTTTTATCAAGAATTCTTCCTGCTTCACGAAGTATGGGGTCGAACTTCGACTTGAATATCAGGGAATCTCTCTCGAAACAATAACCGAGCCGAGTCTGTACGTATGTACAGATTATAAATAAATACTTTTGGGGGAATAGAATGCCTGAACTGAGTCATATTAATGTAATTAATACATTGCATTTAGCTGTCTAATGAATACTTAATACACAAAAACGTGTCTGTGTCGGTCCTGATGGTCTAATGGTCACCAGACTTGCCTTATCGCGGGTTCAATCCCTGCCAGGATCGATGGATTTTGTCGGACGTAAAAAAAATGTTCGTACATACCGGCTGGCTTTCAAACTTGAGACGAGACGAGGACTGCATGCAACCGCGACGGGTGACCGAGGTCGTTAAGGCGCGGACTCGTGAGTGGGAGGTATGGGTTTCGAATCCCGCCAGGACCGTCCTCCCTGACTGAGGTTTTTCCAGGTTTTCCTCAGTCCTCATAACTGGCAAATGCCAGGGAGGTACTTTAAACTTAGGTCTGGAACGTTTCCTTCTTTACAAAATCCTTTCCTAATTTATCATTTCATCTCATGTATGGTCAGTGTCACCGCCTGTGGTGCCTCAGTAGTAAAAACAGGTGTTAAACATTATTAAAAGAAACTGCATGCGCGTGGAGCGGTCTCCTTAAGGAAAAATCTCCCAGTACGTCCATCGCTCTTGAAATGAATTTCTGACGTTTCACTGAACGTTTACCATTCCTTTCCTTATAATTGTTGTAAGATGCCAAGCCTTTCGCAACGATTGCAACTATACACCTGTGATAATAAGGAACGTTTTAATAAAATTTATTTCATCAGTTAATGTAATTTATCATTAATTATTTTTACACATTATTCTTCAATATGCAAAGCTGCTGCTGCCAATATTAGTGTAAATTTTACCGATGAACTGAAATCTTTTCTTATTTGAACTAGTGTGTTGCTTGTGACGTAGATAAACGGTCGCCAATTATTCGGTCGAGGTCTCACCCTGTCCTGCACAGTCTCTTAATCACGTTTTAGTTTACGCAGTACCGCGGATCATTTATTAGGTTGGCAACTCTTGATCTATAGCTGTTTTCCGTTACTTTAACACCTTTGTCCAGAATATGTGGAGAGTTTTTGTCAAAGGAGAATTGTTCTGTCCAGGATGCATGGGTGGCAATCCCTGGAGCTTGTTTCCGGAATAGACTGAACTAATTTGAGGTAAGCTTTTTAAAACAGCACCGGAAACACGTACCCCCTCCCCATTGTTATGTAAACCGGACATCCTTGTAAGCTACTCACACAAATATGTGAGAATGGAATGTGTACCTGTGGCCCCATGTTCACTGATGCTGCTTTTAGGGACAGGGATTCCTTACTTCTTCTTCTCACCCTTTAATGTATATAAATTCATCTTTGTAACTTCACAACAGTGTAAATTTATTATTTTTTAAGAATTACATAGTTTTGCATAATTTTCTTCTTCCAAGCCTGGTTTTTACCATAGCCCCATCTAAGCCTCCGGCTTACCGCGACGACCGCCGCGTCTTCTACCTCCATCAAGTGCATTATTGCCGGAGGGGTATGTGATCCGCACACCGCATTCCTCTGATCGCTATATCGCGGCTTAATAGATCGAAGATCGTCAGGCATCTTCCCAATTGTCCTCACGAGGGTGGGTAGACCCCGTTGCAGACCTTCCTAACTCAGAAAAATTCCTAAGCAGGTACCGGGAATCGGGAATCGAACCCGGGACTCCCGGCCAGCAATCAGCAACGCTAACCACTAGACCAAGGAGGTGGTCCAGTTTTACATAATAATGAAAAAGTGAAATATGTGATATTAATTCGGGATATGGTAAATGCAGCATTTAAGAGTAGTATTCTAAAATTATTAATGTCATTAACAATAATTATAATTATAGTTATAATTCCATACTTTCTCCTTCCATAGGAGTTTTCAGAAGTGAGCACCTCCAGGGGCCGACCTGCACGCTCTTCATCTTCAATGCTTTCTTGATCCATTCGAAAAAGTTTGACCCATTCTTTTACGGTAGAATATGAGGGGGATGCTTCTCCATATACACTGTATAATCGCTGTTTAATTTCATTTGGAGTAAATCCTTTTGTGAAGAACAGCTCGAAACTCCATTTTGGACATGTCAAAATCCTCTACACATAGTTTTCTTTATGCAACTATATCCTGTCGGTCCTGGTGGTGTAGTGGTTACCATACTTGCCTCCTAAACCCAAGATCGCGGGTTCGAACCCGGCCAGGACCGATGGATTTTTTCGGGCGTAAAAATCCTAAGTATGGAAGTAAAGCCGTGGGTCCCGTGTCGTACATTTACGGCACGAAAAAGAGCCTCAAACCTGAAAGAGAGGCCTCTGAGCAAAATTTGTCGGCCGTTTCACGCCCCGAGTTGATGGGACGCTGATGACCTGAGCTGTAAAGGGCGTCCATAAATCAATCAATCAATCAAAAAAAAACCTATATCTGAACAAATGAACACAGCGGAGCGGAAGTTACAGCTGCAATTATTTACTTAACACATAAGGTACGATACCAGATACGGCGATAATCCTTATCGGCCAGGCCCAAAACTTGTGGACCTACCCTCGTATCTTCTAATGCAGCAACTGACATGACATTTACTAAAAATGTTTAAATTAAAAAGTTAAAGAAAGACCTGCGATTACAACGGACGAAATTAAGTCGCATGTCATTCACGACGAAGTTGCTTAGTGCTATGTTTGTCCCTCGTCACATAACCTTGGGATATAAACAACTTAAAGCAGAGAGTGCTTTGTCACAACAATGATCGATAGTAAGGGTGGACAGCGGAAACGCCGTGTTAACAAACGACCCTTCCGTCACAATCTCCGACCACCAGTTGTCGCTAGAGTACAGTGTGGAGTCTGGGGAGCAAAAGCGAATTGGATAAGCAGGAGGAATTGGCAATCTTCGCATTGCCAGCAGCAAAAGTGGGCAGGGTGAATTTGATGTTAAGGGGCTGTAGGGGCACGAACGCTGCCAAAAGCCCTCCCTCCATGATTTACAAAGCGAATAACCGTTTCGATTGGTGACAAGGCAAATACATGGCATGTAACATTCTCCATCAAACATGGCGCTTTGCTTAGAAAAGTGTCCTGCCTACGGCCTGGACTTTATAGCACAGTGTGGTTATTTGAAATGTAGGCAGGCGTGCTGCGGGGCATTGTATTGGGAGAAGGCAAGCTCATGCATGTGCAGGTAGCACCTTTAGTACAGTAGTGGAATTTATTTTGGACACTTTAGAGAATATTGTTCAATATACGTTAAGAGTTTGATTTTAATTTAAATTTATGCTCTTATTGAAGCCAAATTTTCAGGAAAACTAAAAAAAACGTCTTAATGTTCAATGTATCTACTTATCAAAAGAATAGCTGTAAATGATACATTTTGTGCACATTCATATGGATTACTGTAAGTGATTTTTGTTAATATTTTGTTAGATATTCTTTTGATTTGATTACTGTTTCGATTCTCCGTGGCATTGAGTCCACCAAACATTGAAGATCCTCTGGTGTTATCACTGTAAACCACGATTGGATGATGGCCTCTAGCAGCTCTCTCTTGTTACTGAGATTCTAACATGACACCAAAGTTTCAATCTGATCACAAGTTTTCAATTGGGTTGAGGTCAGAACTGTTCCCTGGCCAAGGGAGGACAGTAACGTGGTGGTTCCTGAACCATTTCTGATTGATTTGAGCGGTATTCCTGCTGGAAGATCATCCAAAACAAATCACGAATAGTAGGCAGCAGTTTTAAGTCTAATACCTTTTCTTGGTGGCAGTAATGTTGCCCTCTAACACGGCTAGGCGCCCGACACCATACATTGCCATGACGCTGACAGGATGCTTATAATGGCGATGACGCACTCAGATGACATGTCCTCACTTGATCGGCGAAGCACAAAAAATGATGCCGCCATCACTTCCAAAGTTGTTGATCTTCGTTTCATCGCTCCAAATACTTTACCCCATTCTTCTTGTGTCCAATCCCTGAATGCTAAAGCCCATCCACATGTTTTTGGTTGAGATATGGCTTCTTTCTTAACGTCCTCGCAAAGTTTTTGTCTGATTGTTCGGTCAGAGACTTGTAGCCCAGAAGTTTTCATTTATACCTTTTGCCGTACGTAAGCGATCTTGTAGAGAAAGGCGGCAGCCTTGAGCAGATAGTTTTGGTTTCCTGTCACTTCTTGATGACGTTTTGTGCTCCCAGTTACTTTTTACAGCTTGCAAACTTTCCTAATGCCTGATTTAATATCGCCACCGCTCAACCTTTTTGTTATTTCTTAATAGGAATAGTCTTCTTAACTCTTACTGCCTTACTCCTTTTACTTGGTGACCAATGAGCGGGTTTTGTCTCAGAGGTCATTGTTTCAAATTACAGGACCCCGTTCAACTAACTCTAAAAGATGTTTACTTCAGAAAAGTTATTTGCCAACTACTGTACAACAATGAAGACCACACTTGACATGGGTAATGAGACAATACTGCAATCGAACAGAAGAGCTCTGTTGGCTGAAACTACAACAATTACACAACAATGCTACTGCCGCATTAAGATGGAAATATTGAAGTCACTGAATAATGCTAATTACACAATTTCTAATGTCTATATAGAATATATCTTTATTAAATGAGGTATATAAACATCATACACAAAATAAAATGCCACCTGTTGGTTTAGCACAACACAATCTTTATAAATCCTATAAGATTTAAAAAGGATACAAATTATACGCAAAGTGTCCAGAGTTGAGGGAGGCTTTGTCTGCGAGTGGTTGTGTGACATGGCGCTCTTATTGTGGGTAAAGTGTGTGTTATGTCAGTGCATAAATATAGCCCGTGTTTTTACGAAACAAAAATTAGATGAAACACGGAAATTTTCCTAATCTTATGACTGAAGCGGTTTCACAAATTCACTGTAGCTACACTACTAGATATATTTATTGCGTCACCCACAACATATTTATTATTCTTACCTTTATACTTATCCGTAAATGTCAGTATTTTGAAAGCAAATATCAAATTTTATAACTAAATAGCCACAATGCTTTGTGTTCCGTCCGGTTTTATTGCGGCATACGCCCGTTTTTACTATTGAGGCACCACAGGCGGTGGACACTGATGATACATGAGATTAAATGATAAATTGGGAAAGGATGTTTTAAGGAAGGAAACGTTCCAGGCCTAAGTATATATATACCCATAGAAGAACTCTAATAGTTTGAAATATAGCGATTACAAGTGTGACTTTCTCTTGGTGTATTAGTCTTTTTTGCTTTTATTATTACTGTTAATTTGTTACATTGTTAATAGTGTTAGTTTATTTTATTTTTCTTTTATATACTATATATATTTAATTATATAATTAGTAAATTTTCTAAGTTTTTTGCTGTATTTTCTACGAAATTTATTCTTTTATAGGCTCTGTAACATTCATGTATTTTACGATCTGATACGTGAAACAATCTATTGTGTTAAATATTCGAAATATGTGACAAGGAACAAAAGAAGTATGGATTCTTATAAGCTTAACACTATTAGTCTCTATACAAATCACTCCGATTTATTTCTTTAATGTTTACCTCTTCACCTTTAATGGACGGGTAGATGGTGGGGAACAGGAGGACATTGGAAGGTCAGTACACACTCATTTTACACCCTTTCCTGTAAGTAACATTCATTGTAAAACTCTGGCCGTAAAATAATATTGGTTACGAATAATAAACGGAGTACAATCTTCACTAAGGGCAATTTACTTCTACCATCAAATAATAAACTGGCACCATTTACTGGGTAGAAGGGTTAAAGGGGGATTTACAAACAATTGGAATGGGAAAAGGGGGGGGGGCAGCAATAATATATGGAGGAAAATTAGAAGAAAAATAATTGACATCAATAAGCAGGACATAGAAGCGTGAATGTTGTTTAACGCCCGTTTTTGCTACAGAGGCACCACAGGCGATGGACACTGATGAAATGATATTTTGGGAAAGGATTTATTTTTAAAGAAGGAATCGTTTCAGGCCTAAGTTTTAGGGTACTTCCCCGGCATTTGGTATTTATGAGGACTGAGGAAAACCTGCAAAAAACCTCAGTCAGGGAAGACGGTGCTGGCGGGATTCGAACCCTAGACCTCCCGCTTACGAGTCCGGCCTTAACGACCTCGGGTACCCGTGGCGGTGACATAGAAGCAGCACGCAGGGAAAAGTAAATTACTGGAACTTAGCAATGAGCTAAAAATAAATTGAGGTAACCATATATACATGGATCAGGTATAACTTGGCTTAGACTGGGGGCTTGGAAAGCACAAAAAGGACCAATGAAACAGGCGAAAGAGTTTGCTCTCTTTGGGGAAACCTGAAAGACTGGCATCATACATTGGCACATGTCCAAAAGCAAAACATTGACGAATGAACTTTGAAGCCAAGTTTACATACTCTAATAGGAGCAGGTTAGCATACTGGGGCTTGCTTGAGCGCGGAAAGAAAGAAAGAAAGAAAGAAAGAAAGAAAGAAAGAAAAAACTGGTCAAAGCTGGGTGAGTTTTTATGTAAAGTGTGTCTAATAAGAAACTGTGCGTGTTTACATAATGTATTATTGTGATGTATAGACGTATGGAAGAAGAGGGAAAGTGCGTGTGTTTTCACTTAAGAAAGCGACATTTTCATGTAATATAATTATTTGTGTGTAAATAATTTTATAAAATAACATTGATATATTAAATGTTAAATAGTAACATGTACGGTATCTGGACCGATGCAATGTATATAATGTAAAAATATACATATATAGTTTGTAAAATAAACATCTCTATGTATCTATCTAATTTCCTTACTGGGTATGCGCCGCTCAATAAAACGTCTTGATTTAAAAAGTTGACATTTTATTTTAACTTTCTCTTTAAATATATGCATAATACTCTTAAAATCCGCCCCTCAATCCGGCATCCCCAAAGAAAATGTCATAATTATTTACCATTTGCTCTTCTACTAGTCAACTTTAAAAAAAAAAGCATGAAAACAGCGCTGTACAACCGATTAGTTCTTAAATATATCTTACGCAATAAGCGATTTCCTCGCTACTTACTAGTGGTAGCATGCAGGTCTTCGGGCAGCTCATGGGAGGGCCCGGAAAAATTTACGCTTTAAAGTTATACCTTCATAGGCCACCAATGATTTACAGGGACTTATATTTATCTTCTTACAAAATGGTTTAGCCATTCTTCTGCTTATTTCTACGTTTTCTTGGGGCAACAGGATGTCAGCCCGTGGTCGGCGCTCGGTATTCTTTGTTTTCTTAGAAACCAGATGTGGAAGGGTTACTGACACCGTACATAACTGACACTTTGTTTGCTTCCGTACTGTCAGTGAAAAGCTCACCTTCACAGTGCAAAAAAGCGTATCTGTTTCGTGGCAATGAATAAAGTGGACGTTTTATTGAAGACTCCATTTTTGTCTCTATGTTTAACCGTTGTTGGAAGTAAAACGATTTGAGCTTCATCCATCGGAAGCTATTAAGAGCTTTGTCGGCAAGACGGCACAAAATTAAGCAACTTTTTTTTTTAATGGTTTGAAAAAAAAGCTTGGTTGAAAGCACATAAAGTTAGAAACGTATCTTGTCTATAGGAATGAGATTAGAAAAGAAATAGAAAAGGCAAATGTTGTTTCTGTACAGGCCGACGAAACGACAGATATTACATGCATGTGCTATTATACGATACATCCAGTGGAGTAAATCGGTTGAAAGATTCATAAAATCCATTGCTGTTCCTGAATTGAATGCAGAAGGCTTAAGGTGTGCTTTAACAGCTGAATTATATAAACCAGAAGTTTATAACACAACTGTATGATGATACTGCAGTTGTGAGAGAATATCGAGGAGTATAAGTCTTGATAAAAGAGATCTTCCTCTACACCATTTGGGTATGCCTCTGGCCCACCCTTCTACAGGTTACCACGAGCCGCCACTGCTTTTGTTCATAATTAACTTATTTTATAAAAAAAATCTTTTTTTTCTTTAAATTAAATGATTTCAAGAGATGTTTAATACAATAAAGGAACTTAACAAAGGTTCAATGACCTCACAGAAAGGAACATTTGAAGACGTTACCCAGGTAACGCACTTTGGCCCCTACCAACTTGTGCCTGCCTGATATGGGAAGAATGTTCAGCGCTTTATTAAAATCGCGATGAGCTGTTGTAGATGCGGGCGGTCCTCTTGTGAGATGGTGTAGTTCATATATGCGCCTCCAGGGGGTTGAGAGCTACCACATAGTATAATTACGTGGTCACACGCATATACATCGTAACTCCTCATTCATCTTCTCCCACAGCGCACAAACATTTGTGTTTTTGCCGGCGTCTTCCCCTACGGCTGGGGGCGGCTTGTGGATTTTACGTTAAGATGCAATGGAATGACTCTGGTAAGCCCAAAATATGTTGTTCATGAACACGTTCGTAGTTATATACGCCTGAGAGTCTTTATACACATTGGATAACACCAGAGAGGATAGGAATTGTAGGTAAAACCATGATAAACGCAAATATTCGTGCGAAAGTTACTTGCAAATACATAAATATAGCGTTGGTAAGCATCTCTAGAAAGGATTATTTGGTTAACTTGTGGATTTTATAAGAGGACTAGTAAATAAAGACGGAGAATGATATTTTTATCTCGTCAAGTTGTGTAATTACGGCGGCGAAACATTTATTTATTACAGCAGATCTCATGTGATTGGTGAAAAAAAAGTCCTGCAGACTGTTTTTTTTAAACAGTCAAAATCTTCCGGGCTGTTTTTTCGTGGGTCATGGTTTAATATGCTAAAGAAAAAAGAACCGTAAATAAGATTAAACACACAGAGCTAAAACCATCACAGAACCCACCGTCACGGATGGCCGAGGTTATTAAGGCGCGGACTCGTGATCGGGAGGTTTGGGGTTCGAATCCTGCCAGGACCGTCCTCCCTGACTGAGGTTTTTTCTAGGTTCTCCTCAGTCCTCATAACTGGCAAATACAGGGAGGCGCCCCAAACTTAGGGCTGAAACTTTTCCTTCCTTAAAAAAATCCTTTCCCAAGTTTATCATTTCATTTCACATATCATTAGTGTTCACCGCCTGTGGTACATCAGTAGTAAAAACGCGCTAAACACTATCAAAAAATCATCATAAAACCAGAACCACTTAAATCATCTTCGCAATGGAAAAAGTAACAAAGATATTAACAGAGTCATTCGTCCTAAGTAAACGACGTTTAACACCTGCTCAAACGAAAAACCCAAGGTTTTCCTAACATACATAGAAGACATTACTGTGGGTGTTGCACGTATATTAAAGAAAAAAGGTATACTAAATGTTAAATTAGGGCAAATGCTTGATAATGCAATAGACCTTATGCACCTTCTCGACACAACGGGAATTTATAAAATGCCAGCTGAGTGTGACAAAGTTTACATAGACATTGTCGGAAGATCAATTAAAAAACGATTGGAGGAACATCAGTGATACATTCGCCTTAGTCAGCCAGGACGACCTGCGGTAGCATGACATACACTTTAACAAAACAGAGGCGGTTGTAAAAACACAAGGCCATTTCAATTTAGCCAGGAGGGAGGCAGTGGAAATACAACAGCATCCAAACACTTTAATAGAGACGACAGGTCTCACCTAAGTAGCACATGGAAACCGGTTCTCAAAAAACAAATAACTACCCCCTCCCTTCCCCTCCCACTAGACACATAATATTGATCGACATTCTGAAACCAGACAGATACTGTCGTCTTTTAGCAGTTAGGTGTTGTTCACCATCCACTGATGATGCCAACCGCAGTAGTTGGTGAAAGCTATGGTAGTACATTAAACCATGGACCACGACGAAACATCCCAGAGGATTTTAACTGTTTCAATTATAACATCGGACGTGAAAGCCTAAGAGCGAGCGTTTGCCAGTCGAACTCACTTTGTAACTAGCAGTAGGCTGCTCTAAAATTTTGCTTCCATCTGCAGACATCCGGTATTGTACGCGATGTTACAGCAAGTGTTCGGCAATGATATTCAGCCAAAATCACTTTGGTGATGCAAAGATTTAAGGTGGATCGTGTTTCAAACCTCGATTAATACAGCTGCAGTGATTGTTCAGGAAGATCGACGAATAACTGTGGAGGGACTGGCAGACATGTTGTAGATTTCCCATGGTAGTGCGCGCATCATTCTGCACGATCGCCTACATATGCCAGGTGTGGAGATTGCTGACCCCGGTGCGTAGGGAGGTTTAGCTGTAAGTCTATCATTACAGTTGATGAGACTTGGCTTTACCATTGCGATCTCGAAAGCAAACAGGGGAGCTTAGTATGGATATCACTTGCTTCTCCAACAGCAAATAAGACCAAGGATTTACGGTGGGCAGGAAGTGACTAAAAGGAAGTTTCCCCTCAAATAACGGTTAATAGGAAGTAACTGGTAGGCACCTTCACCATGAAAATGCACGCTCTTGCGTTGTTGAGCAACATTTTGCCAGAATGTGTGTTCCGCTCTCCATACAGTCCGGACCTATCTCTATGCAAATTTCTTCTGTTTCCTCTTCATAAACGAGATGTAGGGCTATCGTTTTGGTTCATCAACGGCCATCGTGAGGAAGGAGGGGGCGATACTGTAGACGATGTCAAAAATCTGTTTTAAGCACATCCTCCAGGACTATCAGACACGTTGGACCAAATCAAATACTTCAATGTGGAATACTTGAAAAAAAAAAAAAAAAACACCATACCAACATTGACGCTGTTTTCTGTACTCTTTAAGTCACCTAAAATATTCACCACGGATATCCCTGAAACAAAACATTATATGCTGTTTATATAGAATATAAGTTCAGACACGTCTTATAAATGTAGCTCATAGAAATTTTCTATCAATTAATAAAAAGTATTTTTAATAGCATTTAACTTCCGTTTTTACAGCTGAGGCACCTCAGGCGGTGGACACTGGTGATACATGAGATGAAATGATAAATTGGGAAAGGATGTTTTTTTTAAAGGAAGGAAATGTTCCAGGCCTAAGTTTAGGGTACCTCCCCGGAATTTGCCAATTATGGGGACTGAGGAAAACCTGGAAAAGACCTCAGTCAGCGAGGAGGGTCCTGGTGGGATGCGAACCCCAGGCCTCCCACTCACAGTCCGCGCCTTAACGACCTCGGCCACCCGTGGCGGCACCCTCTTTCAATGTTTAACAAAGAGATCCATTGTGGGTCTGCCTTTTGTTGTTTTAAAGTTAGGTGTCTGCTAATTGTCAAGAGCTTTTTTTTCTGCTATGTTACATCCCATTATCAAAGTTTGGATGTTAACCGTAGGCAGGTAAATTTCACCCACACACTTTGCGCTTCCCTTGTGTTATGAATATTATCGGTGCACCGCGATTCATCCACTGTGAATTAGCCAATTTCCGCGTGCGTTTCAGAATGACCAACCTAACAAAGCTTCCTTGTAGCGTCCCTACTTCAAAGAGAACGTCACATCATGTCCGAATTTCTCCGCGTTTCTTCATTCCATGACACACACACACACGCAGGCATGTAAACTTTGCCTGTGTTTAATGCACGAATGCCTGCTTGGCAAGTCCCTTGTGGCTACATGATCGAAGGCGCCGTCCTGCTGGAAGGACGAACTTGCGCCGCTTTGAGGTAAATGGGAAGTGGCGGCTCCTGAAGGATTACAAGGGATGTAGGACATTGTGCGGTCCCGGAACACGGAGCAATTCATTAATTACGTCACCAGTCTGTGACAGGCATGTACAGTCACCTGCATACTCGCGTACTCACACTTGCTTGTGGATTGCACGATGTAAGTGAATGTAGACGCTTGATTCAAAGGTAGATACAAATACAAAGTTATTGCTTCAAAAATTAAAAATATAAAACCTGTTTCCTTCCAACTTTTTCAGTTTTTTACGCTTTAACCCTGGTGCGGTTAAAGCTGGTACCGCGGTGAACAGGTGTAAGAAAGTCCGTAGCTATGATTGTCGTGTAAGCTATTAAAAACACTTTAAACTTTTACTCATCATTTATCAGCAAAATATTATAGAACTGCCTCCTTTCATTTTCCACACATTTCTAACATCACCTTATGAAATTAGTCATTACCTTCTGCAGCTTCCTCTGGGAAGCGAAAGAAACTTCTTCAAGAATCTTATTTTTCAATTCATCTAATGTGTGTGGAATTGTCTTGAACGCTTTTTCCTTTAATGTTTCCCAAATCGAGGGTCAGAACGGACTTAATGTTGTTAGTGCTGTCTTTATCATCGAATACTTGATGAAATGCGTGTAAGGAGGCATGGGCTGCATGTGCCGTTGCACAGTCCTGTTGGAAATTAGCGAACTTCGTTCCCTCACATTTAATTCACGGAAAAAGAAACATTCTGCACATATTTATAACTATTGTTTCCCCCACCCAGAGTCTACTACTTTCTCTCCGCTAATGGCGCAACGCAGTCCTATATTTTGATCACGCAGGGTTTCTTCGTGAAGCAGGTTCAGGTTTTTCTGAATTCCAGTATCGATTGTTTTGTGAATAACATACCCCTTAGATGGGACCAAGATTCGATCGTAAAGAAAACTAGACTACGGTCACTTTTTCCGCCAGGCACATTAATTAAAACACATTACACAAAATCTATCCCTGGAAGCAGGGTCACCCGGTTTATGTTCTTGCACTAAAGTAATGTTATGGGATTTTAACTTCAGTAGCTTTGTAGCCATTCGAAAAGAGAAATATAATTTTCCCCGTTTGTTGAGAAAGACGTCGAAGTAATTTTTAGGGGAATATCAAGGAATTTCTCTTGAAACAATCTTGTTATAACATGAGCCGATTCTGTACGCACGTATGAATTGTAAATAAATGCTCTTTGGGAAATAGAGTACTGAATTGAGTCATTAATACACTGTCACACAAGAACACCCTTGTACGTTCCTAGAGCTAAACTGGTACTGACCTCCCCTCCGGCTCCCTGGCCGGTTTTCAAGTATGGGAACGAGACGAGAACTGCAAAACTCGGCCAATTGCGGCTTATTGGACTTGGAGAAGTACCGCAAAGGAAAATTCACCTACAAGAGAGAATGGGGGAATGGCGAACACTTAAGGAAAATCATTTTTATAATTTATAATGAAATAAAACTTCCAAAATATATATTTTAAATATGCGTTTAATACTCTACATATTTTATAACAGGCACATTCCAAATTTAATAATGAGTAAGTTATTATTAAAAATGTTGCGGGATTATACGAACAAATGGTTAATAATTATGTATAAAATTTCTTATTTGCACACATGTTATCTATATATGTGTGTATGTATACATAGTAATTTATTTTTAGTATTTATATGATAACAGCATTTCTATTCTTAATGTATAGTAAATTAGTGCATAAGTTTTAACTCATATGCAATTTCAATTTCAATACCCTGGAGCAAATGCAATTTATTAATATGTAAAAACTACTTTTGGAGTAATTTGTATTTATTTATTTTATAAGAAGCGTTTCTAGTAGCTCGGAATAGGCATAATTCGGTAAAGAATAACAACATTTTTAATGGTGTTTAACGCCCGTGTTTACTACTGAGACACCACAGGCGGTGAATACATAAGACGAAGTGATAAATTGGGAAAGGATTTTTTTTTAAGGAAGGAAACGTTCCAGGCCTAAGTTTAGGGTGCCTCCCCGGCATTTGCCATTTATGAGGACTGAGAAAAACCTGGAAAAAACCTCAGTCAGGGAGAACGGCCTGGCTGGATTCGAACCCCAGACCTGCTGCTCACGAGTGCGCACCTTAACGACCTCGGCTACCCGTTGCGGTAGAGTAACATTTGAGCCACATTTCAACATATCGGTAGAATTCTCTGCAAATGCAGCAAGTGTCAATGAACTCAGCATCATCATTCGAAAGTTCAGATTCGTCAATATCTCCTTCAGTTGATGATTCAAAACTGATGTTTCCTCGACTTCTTCTTTGCTGTTTCCCTTTCTTAAGATTCTTCTGCCTTTGTTCTATTTTTGCTTATAAATCATCTTAATGGGGGATTCAGTCAGAATTTCGGAGTGTTTACTTCTTTGCTTTAGTTCTTTTGATAAACAGCGTTGTTGTTTCATCGGTTCTAATTGGATCTGTATTGTTTTGATATTAATTCTAAATATATATAAAGTATACGTTAATAAAGGGAGTTAATTTCCGTGTCTTGTCACTTGCATGGATAAATTTTCATTTATTGTCGTGGCTGTTAAGTTTCATGTGTGGGGTAATGGGGGAGCATATACTTCCTAGATTCGGAAGTAGCAGTTCTGACATTAGCTTGTCTATAGTATTTTAACAATGAACGGTTTAATAGTTATCACTTTTAATAGAAGATCGTGCATTATTTAGTAGTTTGAGGTAATACTAATAAGGTAAAAACTTAGCACTTAAATTGATTTGAAATGTATTCTCGACTTATTAAGGGTGAATCGGCAAATGTGTTCTCAGCATTGACTACTTTCAGAATAAATCTTCAGATGGTAGCACTAAACAGAGTTACAACTCGTACGTGCAGATATACTTGCGTGTTCGCATTTACCCCACACTCTTCAAGTCAATACTCAAATTTTCCTATTTTTTATTAAATAAAACACAAATTTCCCATTTTGGAGAATTCCGAAAGAATTCTATTGCGGTACACACACACACACACACACACATACACACACACACACACAGAGTTCTACTTTCGACACGTGACCAGCTTAACGGGGATATTTGCTTGGTACCGGAAAGTACGTTGTTTGCTGACGGAGTCGGATATTCATAGCCCCTTAAATTCATGCGCATACATTTCTACAGCACACAAAGCACCAATTTTTTTGTCATACAGTGGCAATGTCGTGTACAAGATTGGAATTTTTCTGCACTCCAGTATCCATTGTTTTATGTCGCAACACTAAACCATGCTTTGTTGTAAAAACAAACAAAAAATAAATAACGCGTGTCAAAAGGACGAACATTAGCATTATCCAACACCCATTTACAGAAATCAACTCTATTCACATTATCTGTGGTTACAATTCCTGAACTACAATTATCTTAATAAGGTTTTACTTTTAAAAGTTTAGTGGCATTCCAAGCCAAGGTTTGTGAAATTCCCGATTCTGTGCAAACTTTCTCAGAGATTTCTTTGGACTTCGTTCTAACTTTCCTCTAATGTCATCGAGTTTTTCTTCTGTAAGAACACAGCGTTTTACTTTCGGTCTTTTACCAAGAACAGATCCCATTTCCCTAAACCTATTCACAAGATTACGTAACGTTTATGCTGTGAGGCGCACGAACAGCAGAGAAACTGTCTGTAAATCGCCGTCTCACTTCTCTACAAGAGTTTGTTGTCACATAGGAATCATACATGAACATTCTATGTGCTATAGTATACGGACATTTTGGCATTATAACAACACTAACACATTATAACAATTAAACGCGTGGTCTCACAATCAACTCCTGTACAGCACAAAGACTTCGCGTCTCAGCACACGGTGGTGGGGAAAAATGAAGGGGGAACAGAACCGATTAGAAACAGGGCAGAAAGACCCTCTTTAAGCCGGCCTTGCGTTCAAACGAAGGCTATGTATATGCGTATGTGTGTCTATCAATGTTAACGTTCTAATGGCCGCAATTTTTAGTTTTTTTTTCGCAACGAAACTCGGTACATGCCAATGAATTAAAATGAGGAAAACAGTTTCTGAAAATCAGCAATATCAGATTATTATTAACAATTAAACAAAAGTTTTTTTGCAACAAACCTGGGTATATACTGTATAAAACAGTTCGCTTTCACAAAGTCGTCCAAACATGCATTAAAAGCAATTGTTACAATAATTATAAAAAAAAATAATACGCTCGTACACATTTTCACGCAAATCTGCTGGGACGCCACTGAACAAAGGGACGTGAGAGGCAAGGAGAAAGTATGTCAGCCTAACAAGTTGTAAGTTTCGGGTGCATAGACAAAAGCAACGCCAGTTCCGAGGCGAACTTTCCAAAAGACACTGCCTTACCTTTAGGAAGGCTGCCTACTCCGTCATGTTAGATTTTCAAACGTTCCAGCCACCTTTACTCCAAAAATGAAAGCGAAGGAGGAAATGAGAAGAGAAGCCAAAAGGATTCGAGAGCGCACTGAAGCTCTTGGGGCACCTTTATACGTGGCCGCTAGACCCAGCAGTAAAACTTGAGGTAGAGCAAAATTGACTTCTTGAATTTAAAGTTCTTATGAGTAAATGTAAGTGAAGAATAAATACTGCGAAGCAAAACAAGAACAATGAAATATTGCTGCTGTAAAAACAAAGAGAAAAAAAAAAATAACGTCCTCGATTTAGTATAGCCCTCTTTTAAGAAACGCATTAACTTATGGATATTGTTAAGGCATCATTCCAAAATTTACATACGTCATGGATTCGAAGCTGCGGGTTTGTCAGATGCTTACAGACAAAAGGCGCAGAATTTGGCCTTTAACGTAGACAATTCACAGAAACTTTTATGAATCCTAAGTTTTGTGAAACATACTTTATATCTTGCATGCTTCCCTGATATAACAGCGAACTTATCCGCAATAACAAAAGACGAGGCGGTATTCAAAGCAGAGTGCATTCTATTACAGGAGTGCGCCTTGCACAAACTGCGTGCGCTTGGTCACACAAGTATAACCTGCTGGTCAGTGCTATTTCAAATTATCTGTTATTATATCATACCTTTTCAATATGCGGATCGAGTTTAGTTAACTCTAAAAGAGCTAGTCTATCTCATGGATGTAGATTTCGTCAGAAATTACATACACTATGTATATTTAATTAAATTATCATAGTCTTCACATTTATAATATTTAACTTGGTGCAGAATTGTCAGAGATTGTAATTTTTGCATCAAAATGTCATCTTAAAATATATAAATATATTACATTTAGCATATTTACAAAGTGCAAACCTAAAATATTTATATTTACACAAAACTGAATTAATTCAACAGAGAAAAATTAGTAAATTTACTTTTTATTGTATAAAATCCTCCTCTGTATAGAAGGTGTGAGTGATTAGGTATCTTTTTAATGCTAACTGCCGGTCGCGGATCGCACGTATGCGTGTTCCCAGCACTGTCTATTACACACCCGTTCTAAAATTCCCGCGTTCCTTACTCATGAGTAATAGTAACATGCACTATAATGACTACTAACATTGTTATAAGTGATGTTGATAGTGGTTTCCATCTGCATGCCGACATCTGGGTCAGCAGTACGTCAACGATATTTTGTAAAAACCAGTTACAGAAATTTATTCGTTTTTCATCGTCACGAGGTCGTAATTCATGAACTATAGTCAATCTGCACGGTTTCAATTTTAAAAGTTTAGCATCTCTATGAACAGAGGTTTTTGAAACACCCACTTGTGCAAGTGTCTTAGAGACTTCTTTGGAGAGCGTTCGAATGATGAAACAATTTCGTTAATTTTTTTTTCGCGTTTAGGTTAAGCGTTTAGCGATCCCGTTATCCTAAACTTATTAAGCAGACATGGAACAGTTTCTCGAACTGAAACACCAGGAACTTTTTCCTGAAATTGTCTACACACTCTTTACATGATTTGGTTTTTACATATGTACCGTACATAAAACTTCTTTATTCAAGCGTGAATTTTTCGGCAGGCATTTCAGTGGACTAATATAAACAATTTTATATAATTCACACACCATAGGGCTGTCTTGAATAAACTTTCACTTTCGAGATGCACCATGAACAAACTCTAGTCTTTACAGCTCGAACAGAGGGCAGCAACTGACACAGTATAACACAGCTGATAAACGCAGCCTTGAGCGGGGTCATTCACCGCTAGTGCGCAACTGGAATAATACAAAAGTCACTGCACTAGGAATATACACGATCTATGGGCCGGCCATAAATGGAACGCGTGGTATTTGGAATACGTACAACTTGTTACTTGATCTATGAAAGTTCTGCCTGTGTTTGATTACTTTGTTTACAACTGGCTACTAGTTATAGTTTTGTTTTTGTCAACTGACTTCCAGTTTAAGAACTGTTTGTTATATTTCATTTTGGGGTTTGATTTTTGTTAATTATTTTTGTTTAATTATAGTTATAATTTGTATAAAATAATGTAAAAAATGTAAGAGAGAAGGAAAAAAAAAAAAGAAACTGTAATATATCTTCTGGTATGACATCTAGGTGCCAGGACGGCGTTTTACAGATTATTATTATTATTATTATTATTATTATTATTATTATTATTATTATTATTATTATTTTGTATAGGAAACGTTTTCTTAGCAATTACTGAATTTCCCCAGAGCATTATTCCTTAAGTCATTAAGGAATGGAGGCAAGCATAGTATAATGCTTTTAGGGTGCTCTTATGTATAAAATGAATAAATGATCTGATTTCAAAACATGGCGAGCTTAGTTTGGGTAAGGTGTAATCAATCAATAAGGTGTTCCCAATTCTAATTGTGGTCAATCATAAAATCAAGTAATTTTATGTTACTGCATTTGATGATTTCATTGCCTTCATATTGTGCCTATAGGTTTGCAACGTTTACATTTTTTTTGTGAAAACTAATGTAATAGTATTTCCAAAGTTTATATAAATTTTGTTGCTGTCAATCCAGTTATTTAGTCTACCTAAAATATCATTGGATAACTCTGATGACTAGTTTTTTGTGTTCTTTAATAAGAATTCCGGTATAATCTGCAAAAAGAATTGGATAAGACGTTTATCTATTATGTAGGAGAGATTATTGATATAATAATAAACCTGAGGAACAGCATGCTCTACTACTAATGATTACTAATATCTGAAGAATTTATTCATAGCTTTTTTTCTTTTTGTTTGATTGTGTGCAGTAAATACATTGATAACCTTTATTTATTGTTTTAATTACGGACGCTGTTTAACATCTCAGGTCATCAGTTTCCCATTCAATTCAGAGCGTGAAACGGCCGATAAATTTTGCTCAGAGGTTTGAGGTAAATCTACCGCATGGGACCCTAGACTTTAATATTATAATTGCCTTACAAACTTTTCTGAGGATGTTACAGCAGAAGCCTGGAAAGCGCTGAGCAATCTATCTTTGTGATCTCATAAGACTGTGAGCATCATTTTCCCTGTTTGTTGGTAATGGTGCACCCAAGACTCATCACGTGTGAAAATTAGGGAGAGCATATCGTGGTAGTGATTGAGATGCTGTAAAGCCAGACCCATTTTTTGCATTTTGTGTTGTGAGGACAACATGCGTGACAAAGTCGTACACAAACTTTGTGAAAACCTAACCTGTCATGCGTTATGAGGTAGGCCATGCCAATTGAACAACCAATAACAGCGGCTATAGTGTCTTTAGCTACCCTGCTCGTATATGTGATTAACGCCAATTTTTGCTACAGAGGCACCACAGGCTATGGACACTGCTGATACATGAAATGATATAATGGGAAAGATTTTATTTTATTTTTTTTAAGGAAGGAAGCGTTTCAGGCCAAAATTTAGGGTACCTCCCCGGCATTTGCCATTTATGAGTATTGAGGAAAACCTGGAAAAAACCTCAGTCAGGGAGGACGGTCCTGGTAGGATTCCCACCCCTGACCTCCCGCTCACGAGTCCGCGCCTTAACGCCCTCGGCCAACCGTGGCGGTCTACCCTGCTCGAATTACGTGTTCCACTTGTTGCAAATTCGGCCCAGTGACAATCTCCGTTGAAATGTCCGTCCTCAGAGAACTTCTGCATTTAAATGTGCACAGCTTGGCGCAACAGGTAGGTGCACTTTTTAAAAAAGAGTTTGAAGCCGTTTTAACTCCTGAGGTTGACACTGAAGATACATGAGGTATGGGGAAGAATTTTTTTTAAGGAAGGAAGAAGTTCAGGCCTAAGTTTTAGGGTACTTCCTCGGCATTTGCCATTTATGAGGACAGAGAAAAACCAGGAAAAAGCCTCAGTCATGTGGGAATTGAACCCTAGACCTCCCGCTCACATATTCGCGCCTTAACGACCTCGGCTATCCGTAGCGCTCCAGGCACTTCTGATCATAATGGGAAGCATTTCTTTATGAATATTCTTTGACTTCATACCTCTGGTCCACTAAAAATCGCTCAACGGAGCGCTGCTTGAGAAGCGCCACCAAATTGCAACTGCTGTTCCGCTATTGTAAACATCGATTGTGAGGTGTTGAATGTCATTAATTACCACCGGAATAATGCTGCCATCCAGTGGCAATAATCTCAGGTGCCTCAAACATTTAGAACCCTGCATCAATTTGTACCTTACTTGGTGACTTACACGGGTTCTCCCATTATTTTCTGATACCACCTGGTGTACTTTTTTTTTTAACCGTTACTAGCCGCCACTGTTCATTTCTATCTACAGACGTCACGTCACTGCTTTCGCTGTTTATAGGCGGTTTCTTGATTCTTAGACGGTTCTTGCACGTCAACATCGATTTTAGCAGCACTCTCTCACAGCTATAGAATAGAGTTTCACCCCCCCCCCCTCTTCAGCAACGCCTGCTCTGTGTATCCCTCCATTCCCCGAAGGTTATACAGTGAAACCCTCACAAGACAGTACATTGATGGTGAAAAGGATTTGTAAAGTTACCAAAGTTTATTGAAGTTAAGGTAGATACAGCAGGGAAGCTCTCTCTGCTTGCAAAGAAACGGAGCTAAAAGAGATGTGCACTTGTGTAACGCAAGTGAGCACATTTATTCAACTAAATTATAACCAGGTAAATGGAAAATGTCGAGGGAACAAAGATATGTTGCCATTCAGAACAGGGAGGTGAACGTCAATTAGCAGGTAGGTATTCGGTACGTAATTGGATAATTATTTCACAAAACATTTCAAGATGTGTGCAGCTGGAAACAGTCCAAAAGGTAAACCGTGGAGAGGTACAGTAAACTAGGCTAATAATATTTATTTATTGTATTTCGTGAAGGCACTTTTTAAATTAACATACTTTTAAATACTCCACTAAGAGATGTCTTACCCAAACAGACCAAAGAATGTTCTCAAACCGAGGAACCAAATCACTACACAGTTTTTTGCTGAGTAGAAAACTGCTCATATTTTGTGATTCCTTACCACACAGATTCTCTCAAACCAGCCTTAGCTTTTTTCATCTGTTTACAGTTTTTCAGAAATCTATATTATAGAAATAATAGTATTTATTATTTGTTCATTGAGCAGATAATACAATAAATATTCTGAGATGTTTAAGCAAGAAAATAAATTGTCAGAACACTCGATCACCACAAAGCAATTTAGTTTCTGGATTAAAAAAAAAATGTTAAGTATGAACCTCTGGTTTCTCCTTCTAATGTCCTGCTTCCAACACTCCATATTAAGTTAGGCCTGATGAAGCAACTTGTTAATACTCTGAATAAGGACAGTGATTATTGTTACAAAGTTCCCACAGAAAACTGAAGCTAAGATAGCAGCATGTATTTTCGATGGACTCGTGAGCTTATGCAGGATGAGATCTTTCCTCAATGATGTCCGGGTTAAAGAAGTCAGAATGGATGGCATACAAACAAAAAGTGACAGAAAACTTTCTAGGCAACAAGAAATCTGAGAACTATAAAGAAATTGTGGAGGAAATGTTACAACGCGAGAACCAACTGGTCAAGATATCAGTACCATGCTAGGCGGAACACAGCGTAGAAGCAGGCAGTGTTGATCTCTAAGATAAACATATCCAGGAGAGCTGATCAGAGTGCTTAGCCAAGACAATGGAACTAATGAATCTTAGTGGACATTTCTTTAATTGCAGCACTGAAGAAGCAAAGAAGGCATAAAAACTGTAGAAAGTCATAAACGTTTAACTGCGGTATGTGGTTAAGAAGACGCTTACAAATGAGTCAATGGGTTCGCCAGTGGAAGGAAATCTGCACATCGCTGTCTCCTTCCGAACACATTGAGGTGGTGTATGTGTTGATTGTGGCTGATAGCTGCATACCTTTGATGTACTGGACTGTTAGTCAGGACTTGGCCGCGAAACCCTGCACACCATTACTGAATATGAAAAAAGCGTGCGCACATTGCGTTCTGCGAGACTTGAGGCGGGCACACAAGAACAAAAGTATGTCATCGGCTACAAATGGATGAAGAAGATTTTTTTTAAATATTTTTTAACACTCATTTTAACTACTGAGGCACCATAGGCAGTGGACACTGATGATACCTGAGATGAAATGATAAATTAGGTTATATATAAAGAAGGAATCGTTCCAGGACACAGTTTAGGGTACCCTTTGCTATTTATGACTGAGGAAAACATGGAAAAAACCTCAGTCAGGGAGGATGGTCCTGGCGGGATTCACACATAAGACCTCTCGCTCATGGGTCCGCGCCTTAAAGACCTTGGCACCCGTGGTGGTCATAATGAAAGACCGGATATTTTGGTGAAGCTGGTGACTGGTGATGAGTCATGATGTCACCACCACACACCAGAGAAGGTCTAATCCTGCAATGGAAACGTCCGGGGAGTCTCCGGTCCAAGAAATTCCCTACTGTTCCATCTGCGGGCAAGTAGATGATCACCAGCTTTCAGATCTACTGCTAATGAACGACTGTTAACAGCGAGGTTCTTACACGACTTAGAAGCAGGATTCAGCAACGGCGATAGGGAAAGTCGTCGACAGATTGTTCCTTCAACGTGACAATGTGTTTCCCATTGCCAGCAACACCGCGATCGCAAAGTTGACATTGTTGGGGTTCACTGTTATGCCGCACCCACCATATTCACCGGATCTAGCTCCGTCAGATTATGCCTTATTTGACAACACGAAGAAATCGTTGCGAGGAAAATGGCAGCGGTGCATTGAACCATGTTGCATAATAAATTAGATATAAAAATCAACTTTAAGAAACATAACAATTACTGCACTGAATCGAAAATGTTCAAAGTTTTATGAAAGTGCAGCTTCTGAAATGGACAGAGTGTAAGCTCTTTAACATTCAAAATATAAGACAATAAGGGCATGATAAATATAATAATTAAATAAAGAATAATAAATGAAGTACCACAGAGAGATATGTGCATCTTTGAAGTAGGTTTAAAACACATATATAGTTCAAACACTGCTGTTCTTGTAATTGCAATATGCCTTTAGGTGACGTGGTGTAACGGAATTTCTTGGTAACTTAGCAACCAGTAGTTACAAACCCACCTCCCACCCCACAGAGTGAAATGTGCATTTTACATACCGTCTAGAATGCGACAGGAAAACTTCGTGTAACACTCACCTGAAAATAAAAGAAATACGAAATTATATTATTAATTTAAAGTCCTAAATTATAAATTCTCTATGTAATATAAACATGATAAAATAACTATTAATGAACAGCGATTTTTTTTCACGAACAGGGAGGTCAGAAACCAACTGACAAATAATTTGCAGGAAGGAAAAAAAAAAATAGCAAATAAAATATTTTATTGTTTACAAAAATGTATAGGAAACGTAACAACTATTAGATGTAACTAACTCTCTTAGTTAGCAGGTCAAATTTCCTAAGTTAAAAGAAGAAACCATGTTTTTTTAAATAAACAGGTGAGCAATAAATTGCCCAATTATTTATATTAAAGTTATCAAGCAAATAAAGCACAAACTCAAACATTCATTTTTTTCTCATCGTACAGTAGAGATACGACCGTAAAACAAATTTTCATGGGAAGAATAGATCTCACGTGATTGGTGGAAATAATTGCAAGGGGGTACGTGCATGCAATCTAGGTTAACCAGCAGGCTGCAAAAAACAGAGTGTTTCTTAAAGAACAGTACAATGTTCTGAAATTTTGCTTCCGTCATCAAAAATTCGACATGGAAGTCTACGATATGATGCAATAGGCCTATGGAGATGTTCTGTTCCAGCCAATACAACTACACTTCTGTAGTTCTAAGAGTTTAAGAAGAGGGAAAGGAAGAATTTTCTTTAAGGAAGGAAGCGTTCTAGGTCTAAGTTTAGAGTACCTCCGGCATTTGCCATTAATGAGGATTGAGAAAAAACCATAAAAAAAAACTCGTCAGAGGGGACGGCCCTGGTGGGATTCGAACCCAAGACCTCCCGCTAACGACCTCGGCCACCCGTGGCGGTGCTCCAATGCAGCGAACGAACATATGACGAACACAGCTGCCGTCATTGTTTGCAAAGATGCAGTAATAACAATGGATAGACTGGCAGACATGTTAGAGATTTCTCATTCTGCACGACCATAAGAGCTTATGTTCCAGATTGGTGCAGGCTGAACAGAAGACGGTGCAAATGGACGTATGTCAGGGTAACGGAGCATGGGGAGATATATACCTGAATTCCATCATTACAGGCGTTGAGACCTGGCTTCATCATTACTATCTCAAAGCAAACAGACACCGACACCGTAGAAGGCCAAGGTTGTTCGGTAGGCAGGAAAGGTTATGGTGATTTCGTTCTCCGCTTGTCGTGGAAAGGTTTATTAACATGAAGCCCAAACGCAAACAACGGTTAATGGAGTATTACAGGACGGTTTTGAGCGTCGTGATCGAACACATCCCTATGAACTCGCGTCTTTACCACGACAAAGCTCATCCTCACGTTGCAACACTTGGCTAGAAAAACGAGTGCTCCAACCTCCATACAGCCCAAAACTAGCTACGGGGGTCAACGTTTTGGTTCATCAACGGCTTTCGAGAAGAACCCAAGAGGTGGTTTTGAAGACGATATCAAAAACGGTTTCCGGCAGGCATTTCAGGACTAGCAGACACTTTGGGTCAAGTACGTACAACTTAATGGGGAATGCTTTGAAAATGACCATAAAAAACCTTGACCCTGTCTATTGAATTTCGTACGTAAAAAGCAATTATCAGTCTTTATTGATTAACTCTTTAACTCCGCTCTAAACGACAAAGCACTTTATAAAACGTTCGGTTTAAAAACATGGAAGTTGATGGTATAATATGACGCGAAATTCTGAACACATGCCCCTTTGAATATCACGAAAAGAGATATCAAGTAATATGCCCAAAACAGTGGTTAGGTAACTTTATTTGTTTATTTAAGTATGCTCTTTAACATCTCAGATCATCAGCGTCCCATTCAATTTAGGGCGTGAAACAGCCAATACATTTTGCTCAGAGCTTTCAGGCTTGAGGTTCCTTTACTTGCCATAAATCTACGAAACGACCCATGGCGCTATTTCCCTTCCGGAGGAAGCCATACTACGATTATTTACGACCAAAAAAATCCATCGACCCTGGCCGGGATTGAACCCGCATTCTTGGGTCTACGAGGCAAGTATGGTTACTACTAGACCACCAGGACCGACTGATTAGATAACGTAATCGATTACAAACCGTATTCACACTCTGAGCAGTAATTCTCTCTTGTTGGAAGCATCTACATTTGAATGAACACTAAGTGCTGTGGGAGTACGCTTAAGTAAAGGTTTAAACATGATTGAAACGGTTTCACCATTAAGAAATTTCGTTCATATTTTTCACAACAAAATCTTATCTACTCATGACTGTATGACTTTTACATGGAACAACATTTATAAATTTTTTAGTGTTATTTTTATATAAAAAAATCGTGCTGAATGTACAGGTGCGGCAGAAACAATGAGCCATTTTAAACAATATATTTAAGCACGTAGAATTAAAATTACACATTACTGGTGTACACTCCTTGAAAGAGCATTTCATATTATTTCTTACACATATCACGATTTATAAATAGTGTCCTTCGGATGGTCAGCATTATTGGCAACGTAATCTTCGGCATGGATACGCACACTTTCCATAATCTTACGAAAAGTGTCACTTGTTATGGCTGCATTACGTTATTAATGTTTTTTTTTTTTTTTCAGTCACCGAATATTTGCTGGTGATTCTGGAAACATTGTTCGTAAGGTTAGCATGGACGTTGGAACCACAAGTATTGCATATGGATATTCTTACGGTACATTTGCTGCGTTACGAACATCATAACGTTTTTCCCGTGTTGCCTGCCCAATAATACCTGAGAAGACACTCCACACCACACAGTAACTTTTGCGCTATGCAGTGGTCGTTCATGAAGGTGATGAGGTTGGTAGGCTTTCAGTATCTGAAGATTTGTTTGTTTACATAGTCTGAAAAATGAAAATGGTTCTCGTAAAATAGTTGAGAAAATCCGGCTGAGTGTTTATCATCTCCAGAAGCTGTATACAGAAATTTCAACGTGTTCTACATATCTACGCAATAATTGTCGCATCACTTGCTTTATGTATGGATGGCAGTGAATATCCGGATACCACATCCGTCGCACACTTCTGTCCGATGTGTAAAGGGCTTGCGAATGCAGAGGAACTGATCGCGTTTGACTTTGCTTATTCTAAAGCAACTCCTACTGTTGCAATGTTGCCCGGAGTGCAAACCGTACAAGGTGTACCAAGTGACTTCTTGTTTGTAGCAGACGTTTGTACTGCCTGACCTATCTCGTAATCGCCTTCTTTGATGAAGTTTTCCATTCCGCACAATGTCGAAATGTTGCAGAGACAAACGTAGCGTCCTTACGACCAACTACAACATTTGAAAACGTTTCAATTGCAAATGCACCATGTTCATTCGACTGCGCTCCATACTGACCGCCAGGTAGTATTGTGCAGCGGAGCAAGTGGCCAGAAAATGCTTTGAACTGCTCTATACAATGGTACAAACATCAGCTCTCTAGGAAGCTGTGACCAATAATACCGCACGATTTAAAATGGATTATTGTTTCTTCCGCAACCTAGTAAACGAATAACAAAATGGTTGTGTATAAAGACTAATCCAAGGTTTTACTTCGAGTTCAAACTCGGGTCTAGAGTGACCACAAGTAGCAGGTCTTGTCTTACTCTTGGCGAACACTCAACTATCTGAGTGAAATTTCCTTATCCGTTTCTGCACTTCTCAAAAATTATTTCTCAAATAATCGAACGAAATCTCTGGTCACGTAATAAATAAATTAATTATAATAATAATACTTTTCTTATAAGCTTACTAGAAACCATATTTCGAAAGTTGATTAATAAAGTGAGCAGAGGAGGATATGGCAACAAGAAACCATTTCATATCAAGTTTGAGAAGTTACTAAGAAAAGTTATTAGCTGTTTGAAGCCATAGCAACATAAAAAACCGGTCCCTGCAACTTTTGCTTCATCCGACGAAGGACAAAATTCAAAGAAAGAAAAGAAATCCTTGAAAATAGAGGAAACTTTTACACAAAAATCAAACAAGTGAAAGAGATCGAATGGAAGAAGACACAAGGAAGGTAAAAACTAAAGTAAGACAGAAAGTTAGGGAGAGAAAAGGACAAAATATAAAACATATTTAACGCTGTTACAAGGTACGTTTATAAAAGGCACGAATTCGATTCTTGCAGCGATGAGGTGCATTTCGTTTAGAAATTTTCTGTTTTCTCTGAATGAAACTATTAACAACTTATCTTATTATTATGCAGGTTATCTCAGGCATTAACCTGTTTTATTTACCCCTTAATATACAGGGTTCGATTCTCATTAGAACCACCCTCGTTGATAAGAAGGGGTTTCCAGGTTTTTCTCAGTCCTCATAAATGGCAAATGCCGGGGAGGTATCCTAAGCTTAGGTCTGGAAAGTTTTCTTCTTTTTCCAATTTATCATTTCATCCCAGTATCATTGATGACTCAATAGTTAAAACGGACATTAAATAATATTAAAACATTGTTAAATTAATAAAAACGTTTTTTTATATGTCTTGTGGCAATAAAGTTTTGAATTTTGTACCTGTTTCTTAGTTTCGTGTATAAAATATGCATATAAAACTGCAAATACAACCAAATCACATATCTTTCATTTACTTACTTTTTCATAATTTTTACATTGGGTGATTGAATTTTATCTGTCTAAAATGATAACAGACAGGAACCGGAAATGACAACATTGAAGCTAGTACCACGTGTGTATTACATATAAAGCTTACAGAATATTGTAAAGTTAAATGTTATCTCGAAAAGTTATGGGTGTAAAACATTATGAGCATTCTTAATTGAACAACTATCGTGGTCTCTATACAGAGGGTGCCAAAAAATGTACACGCACTTCAAGCAAAGAAAAAATTGTGTTAACATAACAAGCTGAATTCACACAAATAGAAAATGATGAGCATTAATCATCTTTTACAGTTGCAGCAGTTACTCAAAATGCCCACAATCGGCGTCGATACACTTCTGAGTACGTTGAACTACTGATTGAGCAACGTTTGCGAAAGTGTCCTCAACGATTGCAGCATATGCTGTTTCAATTTCTTCCCGTAGTGCTGCCAGTGTAGCTGGTTTTCTACGGTATACAACATCCTTAAGAGTTCCCCATAGGTAGAAGTCCAACGGAGTTAGATCCGGAGAACGCGGTGGAAACTCTTCGTCCTATCCAGTGCCTTGGATCCAGTGCGCGGGGCTTGTTGCTGTACGAAGTCTCCCAGATCTCCCCTTGTGAACATCGCATACGGTACCATGAGTCTCAAATTTGTCTCGAATGCGTGCAATTGTTATTTGCGTTGGCGGTTCTGTTCTGTACACATGTCTCTAATACCTTTGAACTTCAACAGCATTCTCGGTTTTCCATTACCACTTCAAAATTGCTTTCCCATGTTCAAACGATAATCTTGGCTCCATTTTGTTGTAGCAACGCTAGCATAATGAATGTGAGTCACATCTGTTTACAAAACATCGTTTTGTTCATTGTTGATTTACGTGTCACGTAGCAATGCTATCATAATGTATGTGAGTCACATCTGTTTACAGAACATCATACTACACGTTACTGTTGTTTTTCGGTCCAGCTTTGAAATATATTAAATAAATATCTACTGTGAAAGTGTGTATACATTTTTTTGGCACTCTCGGTATTTTTAGTTACATTTTCTTTACTAAAAGCAAAATGGTAAACGGCCCTTCATCACGGTTCATTTGTTTTTCAAAATACTACAGCTGTAAGGAAGTGGAAACAGTAAATCAATTCATCTCTTACAAAAATCCAAAACCCTTCACGAGTGATCTCACACACTGGGCTTAACGTTAAGAACTGGTCAGAATGATGAGGCAAGTAAAGCCGTCCTTTAATCCAGGACTAAGATAAAGGATCTCACTACACTTTGCAGTTAGTTTTATCACCAACACACCCTTTGTGCAGAAACTTGTGGTCCTTCTGTATTACCTTTCCCCATTACCGTAATTTCATCCATAAAGGATATCTGCAAAATGTGAAGTAGCACTGGTAGTAACCATGGTAACGCGAATGTAGAAATCTCAAGAGACTAACGTCGCCTCAGCAGTAGGCCTTGGATTTCCATCAGCGCTGCTTCGGGCTTAAAATAATATCGTCGTAGCTTTGTTCCGTACTCAACACTGACACCCTCCAGATTATAGTATGCAGATATTTTAGAACATCACGCTTACAGACAACGCTATCCAACAGTTGACAGCCATTTGTTAACAGCTATTCCATGTGAAATAGGACGAAAAATTAAGCACTTTTGTTATCAAAACCCACCATCTTCTTTAGAAACTTGTGTGCCATAATACATGTTGGTAAAGAATCTCAGTTGTTTTTTTAATAGTGTTTAACGCCCGTTTTTTCTACTGAGGCACCACAGGCGGTAGACACTGATGATGCATAGGTGAAATGATATATTGGGAAAGGATTTTTTAAGGAAGCAAACGTTCCAGGCCTAAGTTTAGGGTACCTCCCCGGCATTTGCCATTTATGAGGACTGAGGAAAACCTGGGGAAAACCTCAGTCAAGAAGGGTCATAGTGGGAATGGACCCCCAGACCTCCCGCTCACAAGTCCGCGCCTTAACGACCTCGATCACCCGTGGCGGTGCTATAACTAATTGTTACATTATAGAGGTGTATATAGAACATGGTGCGATTATTAATTTGATTGATTGATTTATTTATTTATGGACGCTCTTTAACATCTCAGGTCATCAGCGTCCCATTGAACTCAGGGCGTGAAACAGCCGACAAATTTTGCTCAGAGGCCTCTCTTTCAGGCTTGAGGTTCTTTTTCGTGCCGCAAATGTACGACACGGGACCCACGGCTTTACTTCCCTTCCGAAGGAAGCCATACTTAGGTTTTTTAAGCCCGAAAAAATCCATTGGTCCTGGCCGGGTTCGTACCCGCGATCTTGGGCATAGGAGGTAAGTATGGTAACCACTACACCACCAGGACCGACAACGGTTATTAAAGAAATTCAGTATGACAAACACCCCGTGTTCCATATATAATTTAACGAACTATTTTATAGCACCTATAATTTATGGTACTCAAAGTAATTTAATTTGGAACGGGGCTTCTTTTATAAATGTTCTTACAATTAACAAAAGAAATGCGTTTAAACGACAAATACGGCCAGTGTTCTCTTGTAACAATTCTACTGTAGAGACTTTCCAGTTCCTCTGCTATTCTCCTATTATCCCATTTTCTGCTTTGTTCTTGTGAGATATTCCATACAATTCATCTTGTCAGGATGTAATTATTGGGGTCCTGTGTAACGAGGCTACCCACCCCTTACTACCAAGTTCTGATATCGGCAATTCAAGAGCTGGAGAAGACAGGATGGACCCCTGGCGATATCATCTCCAGCAACTCACCCTGTTAGTGAGAAATAGCGCTATGTCCAGCAAAGGTCCCGCTAGAACGCCTATTTTAGCTTCAGTTAACTTTCTTCACTGACCGACTTTTTTGGGGCATCGACATCTTCCACGGGCTTGGATTGCTAAAATTTTCTCTGAAAACGGCGATGCTCATTTTTTCATTGCCAGGGTTTGTCTGTTGGGAATAACAGAATAGATGAATGGTGAAATACCCCAAAGAAATAGTTCGCGATAACGATATACTAAAGTTTATTACCAGTGTCCGGAATTAAATTTATTTTGATTAAAATAGACAGGCAGGCAAAAAGGCGCTTAAAATAGTGAAAATAGGCATTTATTAAAAGTTAAAACAGAAAGTAATATCACTCATTAATGAAAATAGGTATTTACGATACTTAATATTTCTTTATCACATAGTTAAAGTACTTACAGTCCCTACCAAAAGTTTAAAAAACACCTGCATATATCAACTAAATGCATTCTGTCCTTAAACTATTTTGTCAGCAACTATTTTGTTCCGTTCCCCCTAAAACACTTATTACGAGGTGCATTTAAAAAAAAACAATATGGAGTACAAATGTTCATTTTTCTGATGATAAACTTACATATATAAGGAACATTTATAAATAAATTACTACTATCATATACTGGTTTATGAAAAAATAACAAAATGTTTATTACTTTGCAAACAAATTGGAAAAAACGCGCTTGAATTGGCATTATTTGACCTTCGTTTGAATCGCATGTTGAAAGAACCAGCGAAGTTGGAGCGATGGTAGTCTATCGTGCACTATCAATAAGTTTTGATAAACCAATAAACGATAGTACTATTATATTTATAAATGTTCCTTATATATGTACATATCCTCGGAAAAAATAACATTTATATCCGATATATTTTCATGGCTAACACCCCACAAAGATAATAAAAAGTTTTTTTGCAATTTTTCTAAAAGCGAAGAAATACCATAACTTATGAAAAAATAATGATTTTTACATACTTCTTGTAAATGTTCCTCTTAATAAACTTTTTTTTTGACAAACACAAAGCTGCTGACAAAATAGTTTAAGGACAGCATGTATTTAGTTGATATATGCAGGTGTCCTTAAACTTTTGGTAGGGGCTGTAAGCTTATTTTTCTTGTTTACAGGCAACAATATGTTTTTTCAAGGTATTAATTGTCATAGTCAGTCGCTTGTCAAGGAAAACATTTTTAAATATCTACTTCCACTGCATTGATTGGAGCATATTTAAAATAAATTATTTTGGAAGGACTCATACCAGTTACAACAGAACATTCACCTTTCAGTACATTATGGAAATACTGATTAAGACAAAGTAAAGTAGTTTTGAATAGTCCTGGCGAATGAGCAAAAGATGTGCAGTGTTTCTGGTTGAGTTCATTTTCTATTTATGCGTTTATAGGGGAATCAGGTTAGTATCTCTCTTACTTCCGTACTGAACATATTTGCCGGTACGGTTTATTGCACAGGTGTACCGCTCTCATCTTTCTCGCTTGCAATTGTTTGTTACGTTGGTGCAGTTGCGAAGCTACCCTCACAACAAATTTCATAGAATTGTCTCGCGTAGATCCACACAAACTCATTCTTCAGGACTATTCAAATTACAGTATTTCTCTCATCTTCTCTTTGCCTGAAATTCGTATGCCTGAGGTAAAGTCCGTTCCTTTCACTAATGAAAGTTATGCTACTTAAAAATCTTAAACGAATGGGTTGAGGAGAGAGCTTTTCATTGGTTAAAAAGAAACAAATATATAACAGGCATCTCAATAAATACTTTTGTCAGTTAATTTTTAAACGTTTTCACCTTGAAACATATTGAAATTCTTTGCGCTTTTTAAAATACATAAATAATCTCAGAAAATCCATAACCATCTAAAACTGGTAAAAAACTGTTTTAAACCAAAATGGGCGGAGTAAATTAAAAACTTGCTCTACCGACCCCAAATGTACGGAAAAATATGAATTTCTATCCGACGCTTATATCCACCCAGAAAAGAAAAGGCTTTTCCCTAACTTCCTGACTTGTTTATTACTATTAATGTCCTCTGACCTGTCCAACCGCCACGAGTAGCTGAGATCGTTAAGGCGTGGACTCGTGAGCGGGAGGTCTGGGGTTTTATTCCCACCATGAACTTTCTGAGGTGTTTCCAGGTTTTATTCAGTCCTCATTAACCGGTAAATACCGAGTATATACTCTAAAACTTAGGGTTGCAAATGCTTCCTTCATTTTCCAGTTTATCATTTCATCTCATGCATCACCAGTGTCCACCGCCTGTGATATCTCAGTAGTAAAAGCGGGCGTTAAACATTATTTAATAACAATAACTGTCATATCGAGTGCATGTGCGCAAGTGGTTTAATGGGGCAGGAACTACGTGCATAGGTTGTTGGTGATTCTTGTATAGTTGCTTTTAAATACAACTTATATCATGTATATATTTAATATGTTAATAAAATTTAACAATCACAAAATTTATAACACTTTAATGGAATATTATAAATCTTAACTTCATGATCTACAAGTTGTATATAATTGTTCCAAAATATACACTTAAATAATTTAAATTACAAACATGAAACATTTATTTAGGTTGACATACTTATATCTGATATAAGCAAATGGAAATAGTCATTCTCTAACAACAGGTGTTTAACACACAAAACTCTCGTAAAAATATTTCCAATATAACCAAAACATGGGGAAGAATTGAAGAAAGCAGTTTCATAATGATTCATTAAAAAGATAAACCAGGCTGAGAGCCTACATATAATTGCGTCAAAAACTTACTTAAACACTTAAAGAGTAACTGTAAAGAAAACAGCATCGCCACGGATGCCGAGGATGTTAAAGCTAGGGCTCGTGAGCGGGAGATCTGGGTCTCGATTCACATCAGGACCTTCCTCTCTGACTGGATCATTTCCAGGTTTTCCTCAGTCCTCATAAGTAGCAAATGCCTGGGAGGTACCCCAATATTAGGCCTGAAACGTGTTCTTCATTTAAAAAAAATTCTTTTCGAGTTTATAATTTCATCCCATGTATCATTAGTGTCCACCACCTCTGTAGTCAAAATGGGCGTTAAACACAATTAAATGAATAAATAAAGAAAAAGGAAGAAGAGGAAACAAAAGCTGTAGACAGAATTAAAAAAAAATAAACAAACAAAAGAAGAAGAACAGGAAACAAAAAACTGTAGACAGAATTAAAAAAATAAACAAACAAAAGAAGAACAGGAAACAAAAAACTGTAGAAGAATTAAAAAAATAAACAAATAAAAGAAAGAAGAAGAACAGGAAACAAAAAACTGTAGACAGAATTAAAAAAATTACCAACAAACAAAAGAAGAAGAAAACAAAACAAAAACTGTAGACAGAATTAAAAAGTAAACAAATAAAATAGGAAGAGGGGAAAACAAAAACTGTAGACAGATTAATAATGAATTAATTACCGTGGTCACTCCAATCATTGCAGAAAATAAGCCAGGCTCAAAATTTACCAAACTTTAATGAAGAATTCTACTGTGGATATGTTCGTAGAACGATGAAACATGAATTCCTACCCAGCCTTCCAAACATACTTACGAAGGGCAATTGGAAATGATTAAAATAGCACTTTTCTGTATCTTGTTTATTACATAATGCAAATGGAAACTCTCAATATACTCTCCACCAACGCCAATACACGTTAACTGTTAACTTCATTATGGCGTCACGAAACCATTGTTTGGGAGCACAACGCCACCACTCGCGAAAAGCTGCCTGAATTCTTTTACCATGAAGCCAGCCCTTCATGTTGTCAAATCAGACGGAGCGAAATTCAATAAATATGTGGGTGCGGCCAAATATGCTGCTGTAGTGGAGCACATGACATCTATTTCCAACACTATGGGACTTAGACTAGATTTTTCCACAATAGAACCGTTTTTGTTTTCTTTGATGCACTTTCACCTGTTGCCACCCACTGTTTGAACTGCTCCTTCGTCTCTAGCATGTAGTGATGAATACAAGTGTAAACACTGTTGAAAAATGTTCATTCGAATGCGTTTTTAGTCCACAAACGCGGCACCCATCAAACAGAAAGCTTTCTCATACTAAAACTTCCGTGTAAACCGCAGTGAACGCAGCCTATTGAGATCTCTGCAATGTCAGCCAATTCATGTGCCTTCAATCGGCGATCATTTAGTACGGCATTGTGAATTTTTGCCACAATCTGGTCGGCCGTAGCAGCTTTGGGATCCCCTGAGCGCTCATCATCTAGAATGGATGTCGACCACGCTTAAATTCAGCAGCCCATTTTTTAACCATCGAAAACAAAGGGGAAGATTTCTTTAACGTGTAATCTAACTCATTTTGTATTTATGTTGGGGTTAAAACCTTCAAAATGACGTTTTTTTTTAATAGTGTTTAACTCCCGTTTTTGCTACAGAGACACCGCAGGCGATGAACACTGATGATACAGGAGATGAAATTATATATTGGGAAAGGATTTTGGGGGGGGGAAGGAATTGTTCCAGGCCTAAATTTAGGGTACCTCCCCGGCATTTTCCAGTCATGAGGACTGAGGAAAATCTGGAAAAAAACCTCAGTAGGGAGGACGGTCCTGCGGTATTCGAACCTTTTGTTTACACGATCTTCTCAAACAAGTGACTACATTAACGTGTCTGAAACTTTACAGTGGGCTATCTAAAGGACGACACTTAATAATTATCACACGTATTATCACAAGAGAGTCTGAGATTACCGATAAATTCACGAACATAGTGAGTGTAAAGTTCAGACCTTGAGTGATATTTATTAGGACTATTTCACGAATAAAATAAAAATTTAAATATAATTCTCTAAACTTGGCTTATAATATGGTAATAATTGTATATTTGTACTTAACCTTTTCAAGCAACCTTGGGCCAGAAGAGTGCCGATTGTCAGTAAAGCGAATAAAGAAGAACAAAATACGGGTTTAGGATTATTTCATGAATAGAATAAAAATAAAAGTCACTGAAATTGGGGCACAAAATATTAACATGTTATACTAATGAATATGTATTCAGTTCACAGACTGAAATGGACGAAAGTCGACTATTACAATCGCTACCGTTCGATTTTCTAATACCAACTGAGAGAGAGAGAAAAATAGATAACACAATGTCTCAGTTTTTCTTTGTATTCTGTATTTTGGAATTCCTAATGATAAGATCAATTTGCACATTTGACACATCACCAAAACGCTTTGAAGGACTCTCCATTTTGCGTTAAGATTGTCAATTGTCTATGCCTTGCTTGTGCTATCAATAGCTCCCCACCGCCTCTAGCAAAAGTGGTCAGTGATGCGTGTTCAGGAATCATATAGTGAAGGTATAGAGTTGGCTACACTGACCACAAGACAAATGCATGTCGCGTGATAAAACGAATTTGACAATTTTTTTCGATAATTTCACTCCGTCATCCGGCTGTGATTAGTCAAAATTCAAAATTTTGTTTCATTTCATTGGTAGATTTTAAGATGACGTCACATGAATGAAATAGTCATATTAATTTGGCATCTTCACAACATATATCCGAAGCAGGCCGACAACTTTTGAAAACTCCTCGTATGTGGATCGTGGCAGCTATTAAACTGACAAAAAGTGTGAATTGTTTACGAAAAAAATAATGTCAATAAAAACTGTGCAAGCACATTTATAGCAGACAAAGCACATACAAAACACATTAAGTGCTAAAAAGAACAAAGGCACGCATTTTATATAAACCTTCTGCTTAAACGCCCATGTTTCCCCTCAAAAAGATAATTTTTTTTTTCTTTCAACTGAAGATTTAAAAGTGAACAATTTTACTCTCGCCAAAAACTGAGACCCATTCAGTAAAACCTTATCTTTCGAGAACAGCTTATTTCGACAAATAGGCGCTTGAACCAGAATTACTAACTACAATTCTCCTTCACTGTTAACACCAAGAAAAGGAAAGATATGACAAGCACAACATAAAGAAGATAGAAGACATAATGAAAGCTTGGATAATAACAAGCTACTTGAATAGAACGTGGAATGGAATTCTTGTAAAGCAGAAGTGAGAGGCAAGACAAAAAAAAAAAAAAAAAAAAAAAAAAAAGAGAGAGAGAGAGAGAGAGAGAGAAAAAGTTGGTGGTACTGCTGAAAAAGCGAAGTACGAAGGAAATTTTGAGCAAGGAAAAGTGAAAATTATTGGTTATCCCTGCAAGACCAGACTGTCAATTATTTTACAGCAAGGAGAGAGAACGCTGTCTGCGTAATATTAGTGTCATTTTGTCGCATTAAGTTTGCAGTACTGGCGATCACACTTCTACCACGTGAAGATGCCAGGGTACTCCTCCATTAAAATACAAACGCAATGTTAGCATAAACAATAACAAAGTAAAACGAGAGCTGCGTAAATTAAGCAGAGGATGCTGATTTAATTAAAAAAGAAGGAAGGTTTAGTATTGTAGGAAATATAACTTAATATTGTATCGAATGTATAAATTACTTTTAATGTTGTGTTTTGCTTTTGATTGCATCGGAGCCCAGTCTCCTGGATATTGCAGTAGGTAGCTGCTGAAAACTCGAGAGCTAGGAGAGCTGAGCCAATCAAGTTGGAATAATTTTTGATTGAAGTTAGTGCATTCTGGAATTGCCGAAGGCACTGTTCCTAATTGTTACGTTTAAAAGTAATGTTTTTTTTATTTGTGCTTATTTTGCAAAAATAACGTTGTTTGTTGATGTATGAGAAATAAATAAATAAATACAACTATTACTACTACAAAAACCCCTTCTTATTTTTGTAGCTGTTTGTCACGGGAAGATACAGTAGAAGTTATTTCATTATCTTTAACAGTGTGGAAGGAACATATAAACACGTTGAACTGAGAAAAATGGCGTTAAAGTTAACAACGAAACTCTTATCTTGTTAACATATATTTAGAACTGTTCTGGTCCACATTCGCCAATCTCATCCGCTCTTGTTTCTCTCTTCTTTTTGCAGACTTTTCAATTTCCTCCACCATTTTCTCTGTTTTGTTGAGTCGTGTACGATCCTGTTCTTGAAGATGCTCTCCTGTGTTGTAATCGGAGTCTGTATGCAATTCACTCAAGCTCCTAATTCTTCTTATATTCCAGTTTTAGTGTATCAAGACCAACAAAACACTAATGGATGATTCGTTGATGTAGCGTCAACCCGCCACAGCCAAGCGACACAGAGAAGACTTAGAGGAGACGCGCGCCACAGCGGCGCTAACATGTAAATACACTTAATAATACTTGTAGTAACAAATAATAATGGGTACACACTATTACTTCCTGCTTTCCTTCCTCCACTCCTGTTACCCGTCCTGGCCTGGCCACACCGGCTTGACGATCCAGTGCCAATCAACACTGCTCAAGCGGAGTCTTGCCGGTATTGACATCAGGTCCACAACAGTTGACATTCTATGTAGACATTTTTTTAGAAGGCCCGGATTAGACAGATATGTTAGTTTCATTGCTAATGAAAGTCCATGATGTTTATATTTTGACTCTTTTCTGTTGAATTTACACCAAGAGTCATGGCGTTTGGTATATTAAACATGTTGTGGGTTGTCAACAGTTGATAGCTCATGAAAATATGTGGTCTAAACTGCACGTCCATGCTCTGAAGATCATACGCATTAGATATTTTTGCTGTCCCACAATAATTTACTGTTTGGTCCCCCCGATCTTTTACCATCTAGCTGTTTCTTTCTAAGTGTGTCTTTCTGGAATTCACACAGACGCTAACCAGTGGCCTATACATTACAGTTTTTCAATATGTTGTTTTTTCTCCATAGGGTATACTTTCCAAATATTCTCATCAAATCATTACTGTCTCCATCCCCTAAATATTTCAACTGCATGACAGAGAGTACAGAAGGGGGCCTGGCTAAGTGGTATCAACATAGGAATTATTAAATTTGGAACATTAAACATTCGAATTTAGATTTGATCTTTGCGTAGAGTATTTATAAGATATTAGAGATGCAAAAGCAATAAAAATCTCAATTTTGATATATGGACATACTTTCACCAGACTTAAGAGATCTTCGAAATGGTGGCGTAAAATGACTCGGCCGGTATGTGTCTCCAAACACTGAACAATTGTTGTCGTTCAGTTCTAAATACACGAACTACAAAGCAGAAAAAATTTGTGAATACGTAATATCGATTTATGTATTGATAGTTGCCAATGAATTGACTTCTGTACCAGATATAAGCATGAAATAGTTGTGAAAATGCTATCTTTATGCACTTAATATTTGAAGCATAGTATTAAGCATGCTTAAGGTTTTAGAGAATTATTTAACACGTTAATAATAGTCCCAGTTTTAATCGCTGAGCAGTTTGAGCTGATGAACTAGTGACGAAAATGTTAGGTATTCGTGATATTATTCCAGCGACGCCAGGCAGCGGTCAGGTCTTGATGCACAGTAATTTAAGCTGCCCGACATATGTGGTCTCACCTATTCTCGTTATGTCCGCGCCTCGAATGTTCCAGATTCCGCTTTCGTAATCCGAAAGTCTCTACGGGAGTAGATCTATGACCCGGAACCCGAGGTTTGTTTGTGGAGTTTGAGCCGCAGCTCAACTATTGCTCTTTATTGGCAAATTCTGATGCGGTTGTATCACTGAAATTATTGCTTTAAAATAATTCTTCAAATATCCACATGTCCTACTTTATAGGCACCAAAAATGACAATGAAAATGTTTACAATCGTGTATATGTGTCTGTTAACGCTCTAGCGGCATCATTTTTTTTTCAACGGAACCCGCCAGAACATTTAACAAACGATTTATTGAGCTCTTAACCAGAAAATGGGACCCTTAGGGGTGGGGGTCAACCTAGAGCGAAAATTTAAAAATCGCTCTAGCGGCCGCAATATTTGCTTTTTCTCAACGAAATCCGGCACATGACAATGAAATAAAAATCAGCAAAACCAGACTATTAGGAGTGGGGGGTGGTTACCTGAAACTCAAAATTAAAAAAAAAATTTTTCTTTTGCAATGAAACTCTGTATATACCATTTAAATAAAACAAGAAAAATAGTTTATGAAAATCAGGATTAGTATGGGGTTATACCTTAAAATAGAATTTTTGTAAAAGCCGAGGTGACCCGTGCAGCCCTGCACCTTCACGACGATTTATATATGAAAAATATGTGAGTACATTGATACCATGGGACTTGACATAGGGACAAAAGGGTTTAAGTCTGTCGTTGACTACGGATATGCATGATGATGAACGCAATTTTTGGAGAAGCTGGTGACTGGTGACGAATCATAGTGTCACTTTCATACACCAGAGTAATAAGCAATGGAAACATCCAGGAGTCTCCGGTCCAAGAACTGGGCGGTAATTAATTGGTTTCCTCAAGGAACGACTGTCGAGGTTCGAGACCCTTACAAAGATTAGACGCAGGAATGTTTCTCCAGCATGACAATGCGCGGCCCCCACCAGTAACACCACGGTCGCAAAGTTGGCCTCGCTGTTGCTCATAGTTGTGCCGCTCCCATCACATTTACCTGATCTCTCTCCAGTTGATTATGCCTTATTTGTCAACACAAGTACACAATTGGGCAACGACGAGGAAATACAGGCAGTTGTCCACGAGTGGTGACGCAGTACTCCCAAACGCGACGCAATAGTCAGTCCTGGTGATCTGTGGTAGCCATACTTGCCTCGTAGACTCAAAATCGTGGTTCAATCCCAGTCAATATCGATGGATTTTTTCGGGGAAATGCCATGGGTCCTATGTCGTACATTTACGGCACGTAAGGGAACCTCAAGTCTGAAAAAAGAGGCCTGTGAGCAAAATTTATCGGTCGTTTAATGCCCTGAATTGAATGGGACGCTGATGACTTGAAATGTTAAAGAGCGTTCGTAAATAAATCATTGAGAAGTGTTTAGCGCCCGTTTTTACTACTGAGGCACCACAGGCGGTGGACACTGGTGATACATGAGATAAAATGATATATTGGGAAAGGATATACATATACATATATATATATATATATATATATATATATATATATAAGGAAGGAAGCGTTCCAGGCCTAAGTTTGGGTACCTCCCCGGCATTTGCCAGTTATGAAGACTGAGGAAAACCTGAAAAAAAAACCCAGTCAGGGAGGGCGGTCCTGGCGGGATTCGAACCGCAGACCTCCCGCTCATGAGTCAGTGCCTTAACGACCTCGGCCACCCGTGGCGGTGTAAATAAATCAAATCAACAAAGCAACGCCATAGTGAAGTTACTAGCAATATGGCAACGCTGCATTGACGTTGATGGGGAGTATATTGAGAGATCACAAGACCATTGAACCTGTAATACAATAAATAAGGTACAATAACTACTATTGTAAATCATTTTCAACTGACCTCATATTAAAGGAAAATAAAATAGAAAATAAGACCTACCTAATATAATCAGACAGTAAACTTATAGACCCGAACTTTGTGCATTGAGAAGTAATAGACGAGATACATTTTCTGGGTGCTTTGAATAAAATCACGTCCAATACACCGATATTTTTCTGTGCACACTTCAGTGTTTCTGTTGCCAAGAAGATTTGATTGTGCACCGCCATCCGTGGTAATAAATTCACGCCCTGATTGTATCACAAGTGATATGCCTGTAGTCATTAACGTCTGGTAACTTGTATTTACTAAAAGGTTAGAGAAGGGAATACTCCGCCATTCAAAGCCTTTGACCTGTGACTTGCTATAATTTTTGATAGTGTGCGGGAAAATGTTGCGTTTTGTCCCGGCATTTTATTTTGATATTAATATGCCTTCACGTAATCAAAAGTCACGGCCCCATTAAAAAATCTCGCCTCTAAAACAAACACATTTGTAAACATGTATATACCTAACACCTCTTTCAAAGGCAAGAGAAAAAATCCTGCTAAGTTGGCAGAACTGCAAGCGTGCTACCTCTTTTTAACTTTATTAATTACACAGGAGTTGCGCTGCTTCCAGGCCTCCGTTAAACCTCGTGCATGAATAAGGCTGCTCGAGATAACATAGGTTGAAAACGTTTCATTTTGTTAAAATTTGAACAACTTTAATTTAGTTAATTACTTCCACGCTCTTGTTATGTGCAATAAAAGGCAAGCAGTATTTTAGGAGACAAATAATTTTAATGTAACATATTAATTATTACATTTATTTTATACTAACCCTGCATGATCCATGACCTGCTTTACGTATGACAGATTTAGACTTGGATAATAAAACAGACAAGAGAAAAGTATTTATTTAATAAAAACGAAAATTAACACCATTTTGTTTAATTATTATGGAATAAAATATGGAAAACCGGCAGCTCAAAGTTACAGAAATAGCAGCAAGTTGGACCTTCCTTAAACAACAGTCCTTCGATTTATTCACGAACATTTAAACATGAATAAGGTTAGTGCAAGATGGGTTTCTACACTTCTTTCCTCAGTCCAAAAGCAGCAACGAGTCATCTGTTGTCAGGCATTTTTGGAGTTCTGCCGTGGCAACGAGAGAGAAGTTCTACAAACTATTGTTACAGCAGATGAAATGGTACTCTACCATGATTTCTTGTCCAAAAGAGAATCAAGAGAGTGGGATAAACCTGGCGAAGCACCGTCTCTAAAGGCCAAGGTCACTCAGTCAACCAAGAAGATCATGGCCACAATCTTTTTGGACTGTGAAGGAATATTCTTCATTGACTGCAAGGAGAGGAACACCACAGTAAATGGGGAGTACTATGCTGGGCTACTTCAGAGACTACGTGCTTCCGTCAAAGAGAAACAGACGAGGAAAGATGATTGGTGGTGTGCGCCTTGTTCATAACAATGTGCCTGTGCACACAGTTCTTGTTGTAAAGGAAGCTGTGAAGAAATGTGGCTTCAAGGAGCTCGACCATCCGTCCTACAGCCCAGATCTAGCTCCCAGCGACTATTTCCTCTTCTCAAAACTCAAGAAGGACTTCGAGGAAGGAAATTTAAGTGTGACGAAGAAGTGATGGATGCTGTTTATGCCCATTTTGCAGACAAAACTTCTGACCATTTTTGGGGGAGGGGTTGAAATGCTAATTTAAAGACGTGAGAAGTGTATTGCAATAAAAGGTAAATATATTGAAAAGTGAAATATAGTTTTTGCCTTATCGTATCTAGAAAATGGTTAGGTCGGAAACTTATGGACCTACCCTCGTAGATCGCCTTATTCATTTAACTTTTTTTTTTTTTTTTTACCTAGAATAATGTGGGGTTGCACGGTAGTGAATTGTAAGCTGCTGGAGTCCTTACCTGAACAGTAAGAAAATATTCCAAGATGCTTGACACCCGGAAGCACGCTTTTTGCCGGCGGAATCTGATATTCATATCGTATGTTTACACACAGACACTCTTGCCACGCCTGCTCTCACGAATGCGAACCTAGAGAGCCGAGTCGAAGTGAATTCAACATATATAGGAGATCACGTTATGTCTTCTCTGTTCTTAATATTACACATTTTACGTAATAGATAATACGCAACAGCATGATAGCTGAGATGATTCCAAAGATTTACCCACCCACTTTAGTACACAATTTCTTATCAATTTACATTTACGTAAAGGAGGCGATGGTAGGCTATAGCTCGCCGCAGCAAACCAGTGTCCATCGATTTCTAGGATTTACCCGAGGTTAGCGTTAAGGTTAGTGTGGATATATATGAATTAATTGCTAATTCCATTTATACAACAGTTGGTAAAAAGTGAAAAACTCAGTTTTGTAATAAGGAACGACATTTTTCCTCCAGAAAGTTACGGAGGACAACGCAAAGGTTACATTACGTTTAACAAAAAATAATGCATGCAACATTTACATTGTTACAAGCAGCCAGGCAGAGAAAAAGTGCCATCAGCACTCTTCCACCCTCCCGTTCGAGACAGACAAATTTACAACCTATTGAGGTTACACTCATGAAAGAAAATCAAAAGTGTGTTAAAATCTCCATCGATCCTACTTGTTAGTCAGCAAAAATTGGCTAAATCAACAAGAACTAGGGAAACAGAAATAAATAATAAAACTTAAATAGTTCACACAATTTTAATGTACTTCAAACGATACGCGTTCTTCTTCAACAGCATATATATATCCGCAATTTTTATTTGGTAATGGAAGCTTACATATGAAACGTGTTTGTGCACGGTGGGTTCGGTTGAAGATGATATAGGAAGATGCGGTAATCTGCTGATTATCATTTTGATCCTGACAGCAAACAGCAAAACTCTATGTGCAGAATCCTACCAAACACCAATAATAATAATAATAATAATAATAATAATAATAATAATAATAATAATAATAATAATAAAGGCGGTTGCTCTTCTGCAGGGAAAGTCATGGTCATTTCATTTTTCGATATTCCAGGAATGGTTTAGTCGTACGAGCACCCAAAACAATAAATGGGTAATACTGCAGAGATGTCCTGCAAACTCTGCAAGGTCGCTTTATAGGTTGGATGCTGCACGACCACAAATTTTGTTGCTGAATATCTTACAAAATCAATGTCTTTCCCTCACCTTCATACACTCTAGAGTTAATCCCGGGTGACTTTTTTCTTTTTCTCCAAATTGAAGAAACATCTTCGTTTGAGGCATTTATTATTATTATTATTATTATTATTATTATTATTATTATTATTATTATTACAATTTACACATGATAAAAATTTTAGGTTGGTATCTCAAACAAGTTTCGAGAAAACTTCACCTAAAAATGGAAAATTAGAATAGGCCAGATAGGTTAGACCTAACTCCCCTTAAACGAACAGTATTGATGCTTTTTTAATAAGATGGCAGACCAAGGTGATGCTAAAATAACATTTTATAGAATGGTATTTCAATACAAATTTATACACGATTGTTCATATAAAGTGTTACATGCCAATATCTCTTACATGAAGCAATAACAGGAACTGCCGATTTTTTTTTAAACTAGTTGCAGGAAGGCGTCTTAATAATAATGTCATGGACAAAGCATAAATGATCTCTAGAGGGAGGGTAACTTCAGCATTTAAATGGAACTATGGTATAACTTTTAGGTATTTAGTAGAAAATCTATATCAAATTAAGGTAATTTTATTAAAATATTTTTTTTTTCTAAAATTAAAAGTTTGAGAAGCTATTGTGCGCTGGAAATAGAATTGAATACATTGTGAATCAAAAAAGGAAACAATGAAAATTAAGAATAATACTAACATTTTTGCCAATTATCAGCAATGAATCTTGGAAATTTTTTTCTAAGTATAAAGGAAAAAAAAATGTGGTACCAGCAAGATGGAGCACTACTGCATTTCACAAAACGCACACGTCCATTATGAGAAATGTTCAATAATGAATGATCGTGAATTATTTCTCGCGCTGATATTCTGATGTCTCAAATCTTCAGCTGCGACTTGTCTTGTTACAGGAGGCGTATGTAGAGTTTGTTCTAGCAATGCTTGAAGATGATTTAAAATGTTTAAAGAGGAAATGTATTTGATTTCAAAGGAAGGTGGACCCATGGCTACAGTTTGTGCTTTAAAGGATGCAAGCAAAAAACATTAATATCTCTCATTTTAATCACCGATATATTTTCTAGTGATTTATTGGCTCTGCGAACAGAAGGCAATCAAACAAAGGAAAAAATGTCCCATGTCCTGCTTTAAAGAAGTGATTACAAAATTAAAATTGATGTTGACTCTCTTTCAGGAATAAAAGTGCGTAAAAACCTTTAATAACTCTCAAACGATCCGCCTGCCTCCACGGTCTAGTGGTAGCGTTTGCGAATATGTAGATTCGATTCCCAGTCGGGCAAGTGATTGGGTAAAGCTTTTTATTTAGCTTTTCCTTACCCTGAGAAGTGGTTTCCAAATAGCTTTAAGACGCCTAGCATTTCGAGCTCATTTACATCATCATTAATAATTTCATTTATCCCTACAGACTACACCTAAAGTATTCATGACAAATCTACAAACGTAGCCAAAAGAGCAACGCAGCAAATAAAACATTAAAAAAAAAAAAATCTGAAACAAAGAATTTTTCAGGGCCATATTTAACGATTTGGTGTTAAAATATGTTACATCAATTTACATACGAGCGTAGGTCCATAAATTTCCGGCCTAACCATTTTCTAGGCATGATAAAGAAAAAAACTAAAATTCATTTTTCAATACAGTTATCCTTTATTGCAATACACTTCTCACATCTTTGAATTAACATTTCAATCCCCTACCAAATACAATCAGAAGTCTTGTCTGCAAAATGGGCATAAACAGCACCCATCACTTCTTCGTTACACTTAAAGTTCCTTCCCCGAAGGTCATTCTTGAGTTTGAGAACAGAAAATAGACACTGGGAATTAGATCTAGGGTGGATGGTCAATCTCCTTGAAGCCACATTTCTTCACGGCTTCCTTTGCACAGGGGCGTTGTCGTGAAAAAGGTGCACACCACCACTCAGCTTTCCTCGCCTTTTCACTTTGATGGAAGCACGTAGTCTGTGCAGTAGGCCAGCATAGTACTCCCCATTTACTGTGGTGTTCCTCTCCTTGAAGTCAGTGAAGAATATTCCTTCACAGTCCCAAAAGATTGTGGCCATGATCTTCTTGGTTGACTGAGTGACCTTGGCCTTTAGAGGCGGTGCTTCGGCATGTTTACGCCACTACATTGATTCTCTTTTGGGCACGGGATCATAGTAGAGGACCATAGTTTCATCTCCTGTAACAATGGTTTGCAGAACTTCTCCCTAGCTGCCACGGCAGAGCTCCAAAAGTGCGTGACAACAGATGACCCGTTGCTGCTTTTGGACCGAAGAAAGAAGTGTAGGCACCCATCTTGCACTGACCTCATTCGTGTTTAAATGCTCATGAATAATTCGAAGGACTGTTGTTTTAGAAAGGGCCAACCTTGCTGCTATTTCTGTAGCTTTTGAGTCGCCAGTCTTACATAATTTCTCCTTCAATAAAAGCATGTTTTCAGGAGTGAGCACCTCCAAGGGCCGACCTGCACGTTCTTCGTTTTCAATGCGCTCTCGACCCATTCGAAAAAGTTTGGCCCATTCTTTTACGGTAGAATATAAGGGGGATGCTTCTCCATATAAACCGTCTAATCGCTGTTTAATTTCATTTGGAGTAAGCCATTTTTTTTTGTGAAGAACTTAATAACAGCTCGAAACTCCATTTTGAACAGGTCACAAGCTTCTACACATAGCCTTCTTTATGCAGCTATGTCTGAGCTACTGAACACAGAGGAGCGGATGTTACAGCTGCAATTATTTACTTAGCAGATAAAATATGACACCAGATAAGGATTTTGTGAAGGCGATATCCTTATCGGCGAGGCCGGAAACTTATGGATCTGCCCTCGTATATCCTGTATAGAGCAACATTTACAAAACGTTAGATATCTCAAACGCCTTTTGTATGTTTAAACTGTTTTTCATCTTATAATTTTTAATTTATATGCACTTGAGTTCACAAAACCACGCCACGGACACCAGCAAATGTGTTTCAAAGTCATCTCCAACTTTTTATTTACGGCCAGGTAAGTGCGTTCATTCAAATGACTTTGTAATAGCACTGCACTCTGCTGAAATGAAAAGAGGTAGGCAATACTTCAAACATATATTCCGTTACGTAAATGCTCTTTCCCTTATACTATAAGCGTCTCTTTTTAATAGCCACGAATTCCCATATGAGTGTTCTTTAAACTGGCTACTAAAATATCAGGTATATTTCAATTTTAATTTAAATAAATGCTTGTGAAAAAAATGTTCCTACCTATGTTGCATAGGAATCCGATAAGATAGGAATGAATTTAAAAACCATCACTGAAATTAACTTCCATAATATACAGCAATTGTGAAAAAAAAAAAAAATGTATATATATTCGTTAGTTTCAGCAAAAACGATTAGTCATTTATAATGCTGTTCAGAAAGCTACACACTAACTAGAACATTCTGTAAAATATAAAAATTAAAATAATAGGTTTTTTTATATATAAATTAAGAACTAATATTGCTATGAGAATTTTACAGGCAAAGTTTAACGCGATAAATTTAACTTTACAATATTTTGTTATCTATTCGCTAGGTACAGTTTCATTGTTATCACTTCTAGTTCTCCACTTGTGGGGTGTGCAAGTTACAAATAATATACCGCACACTGAAATTCTGCTTTCGTCTCATCAAATCTTCAGCTGAGGCGTATAAAATGTTGCCGGAGCCTATGGAGAGTGTCCCATGTCGTACATTTATGGCCGAAAAAAGAACCTCAAGGCTGAAAATTGAAGCCTCTAGCAAAATTTATCGGCCATTTCACGGCCTATTTTGAATGGGACATGTGATGCTAAAGAGTGTCCGTAAATAAATTTTTGGTGTCTAGGAAGCAAGATCGAAGGAGATTTGAAGAACATTTTCAAAAATCATTTTTATAGGTGGACATTCATGCGGAATTCGCTAAAATTATGACAATTCATTAATGGCCATCTGCTTTACATTTTAGCTATTTAGGCTACAACATTACAGCAGAAATAGAAATAATGCATTTGAAATGTCTGTAAATGATCCACAAATCCTTAAATAATAAAATCCGAAAAGGCAACAGAATGGCAATAAAACTTGGATACTGACAAGTAAGGTAATAAGTTAATACAACGTGCAGCAATGAACTTTTTAAGTAGAAACAAATGTATGACAGTTGACTTAATAAGGAACGAAGATATAAAACAAGAACTAAAGATACATTCAATGAAGAACAAAAAAAATTAGAAAAGTGCTAAAAGTTGTACTTGAGGTATAAGACAATTGGAAAAAGAAGCCTGGAGCTAACACAGAGGTAATGATTACAAAATATATAATTTATGTTCCATTAAACACAATAATATTAATAATATTATTAATAATATACGTATTAACGGAAGTTGATACAAAACGGCAATTCTAATTAGAGTATCATGTGTTATTAAATATTTTAGTATGTGCTGCGTAAAAACTTATTTTATTAGAAGTGTTTGTATGCTTTGGCATTTAGGAATTACTGGATCAGTAACATTAAAGTAAAATATTTAAACATTAAAATTGAAACTCTAACAGAAAGCACGCAAATAGCCGAGTATTCCGTTTCCACAGCAGTAGTGAGGGTGTTTTCTCCAGAAGGCATGTCTACCCCAGTAACAGGTTTAATTTCTTATTCTACATTTCCTTAACATCTTTTATGCAACGTTTCCGTTTCGACATCGACTGACAGTTGCGCACTTAAAGAAAATGTACCATGCCCTATGGGACACGCCTGTCTCCAGATAAGCGTGCATATTTAAGGATGCTCTTTCTAGGCTCGACATCGCATCCCAGCTGTAGAAATACGTGATGGATTTCGCCTGCCGCTAAGAGCAGAATGTGATAACAACACCTTCCAACTTGACATCACAGTTGCATTGGTTATTTGTATCACTGCCGTGCTATACTAAAATGCATTGCTAAAGAAACTCGTCCTGTATACAGAAAAAATTAAATCAAAACATATGTGAACTTAAGTACATAAAATGATATTACCTCTAACATGAGGCTAGTTACAAACATATGTACACAGGTCGTAAGACAGAAAGTAGTCTTGTTGCAAAATGATAAGAACAAACTGAATAATTCGTGACCTTCATATTCAATCGCAGTGGAGTTATTGATTTGTTTAATTTACGGACGCTCTTTAACAACTCAGGTCATCAGCGTCCCATTCAACTCAGGGCGTGGTACGGCCGACAAATTTTGTTCATAGGACTCTCTTTCAGGCTTGAGGTTCTTTTAATGTACGACACGGAACCCATGGCTTTATTCCCTTCTAAAGGAAGCCGTACTTAGGAATTTTTACGCCCGAAAAAATCTATAGGTCCTGGCCGGGATTGAACCCGCGATCTTGGGTTTAGAAGGCAAGTATGGTTATCACTACACCACCTGGACCGACAGCGGAGGAGTTTGTGAAGAGTGCACGATTAAGTGAGTATGGGGTCGGAAGGCAGAGCGGCCTAGCTTCGAACGAGTCATGTTAAAGCCTACAACGAAGAAGAATTTTCTTCTCAAGAAGTATCAAGAAGGCTTGGCAGATCACCATGGATGATAAATAACTTCCAGAAGCTAGGAAATAATTATAGAACGAAAACGTCGCCTGAAAGACCTCAAAAACTTATGCCTTGACAAAAAAGGGCACTGATCAGAAAGCTCAGTGCTGGCGAAACATCACTGGGACCACTCAATGCTCATAAATCTAGTTTTCCAGGTTAGTCAGATATATAAACATATTGAAATACAAGAAAAAGAAGAAGCAACCCTGTCTGGTGGTTCACTGGTTGACTGGGCTAAGGAATACATCACCTAAGAAAAGAAGAAGAAGTGTTTGTTAAGAGGCAGCCAGAAGAGAAGTCAGTGGTGGTATGGGGTGGACTTGGGTAAGGAGACAAAACACATCTTGCGTTCCCTACATGTCGTATGAAAGCCATAGACGACCAGACACTGCTTGAAGATCTTTTACCTGTTGCAGAGAAGATTGGAACAGAGAATTGGACATTTCAGGGCAATGCAACCATCCACACTACCAAATCCACAAAGCCATTCCCTAGACCTAAATCCTATGTAGAATGTATGGGGAATTTTACGCAGACCAATGTATCGTGATGGGAAGAAATACGCCGGTATGCAGGAATTAAAGACATTTATTATGTCAACATGGATGAACTTAACTATCAAGTAGTGTTACGATTTTGCAACGGTCTGCTTGTTGTGTCCGGCAGTTTCTGAAAGGAAGGCATTTGTTTGTAACTAATTATATGATAAGGGTTATATAATTTGATGTACTTAAGTTAAAATGCATTTTATTGCAGTTTTTCTCTTTACATGACGATTTTTGTTACTTGGTCTTATCATTTTGCAACGCACCTTACACAAGTCGCAAAGTTGCTGTAGAATTTATATTTTTTAAGTACACTGAGGTTATTTGCATTACGGCAATCTAAGCACGTATGCTTGTTGGGAAATAGCTGCCGCCACTACTAGAGAGAGACAGAGAGAGAGTCGAGCATGAATTTGGTAGTTCTTTTTTCTATATTTATATTTTTATGATTTGTTTTCGATCTCCGTTAAGTCCCCGGTAATCCTCCCTTATTTTCCGCTATTACACTCATGTTGCACCCCCCTCCAGTTCATTTTCTACTCCTACATATCTCGCAAATGTTTAATTCTCCTCTGCTAATTAAAATTCCTTCATTTTCTATAAAATGCATCTTCGCCAGAATAAATCTGTATATCACTTACTTAATTAATCTACTATTTTTCAGAGTCGCCAACTGTTGCATAATATTACTATAGGGAGAGAAGGACATTCCTTCGTGCCAATCTATTCAAGCGAGGAAACTTGCAAAACGATACTCGTTAACTTAAATCTAAAAGGGGCCATAAGATTTAATCCCTAAGTTAGGTTAAGTAGATTTTACGTAGGATCCTGTATAAACGAGTCACTCTCACTTTTTTTTAATAGTGTTTAATGTCCGTTTTTACTACTGAGGCACCACAGGCGGTGGTGAACACTGATGATACCTGCGATGAAATTATAAACTGGGAAAGGATTTTTTTCCTTAAGGAAGGAAGCGTTCCAGGCCTAAGTTTAGGGTACCTCCCCGGCATTTGGTAAATGGGCGGTCTCAAGTTTCGTTGAGAAAAACAAAACAAAAATTACACCGCTAGAGCGTTGATATATACACACATATGTATACAGAGGGTGCCAAAAATGTATACACACTTCAAGCAAAGAAAAAACTGTGTTAACATAACAAAACTGAATTTACACAAACAGAAAATGATGAGCACTAATTATCTTAGACTTTTACAGTTGCAACAGTTGTTCAAAATGCCCACCATCGGCGTCGATACACTTCTGAGTACGTTGAACTGCTGATTGAGCAACGTTTGCGAAAGCGTTCTCAGCGATTGCAACACATGCTGTTTAAATTTCTTTCTTCCCGAAGTGCTGTCAGTGTAGCTGGTTTTCTACGGTATACAACATCCTTAAGAGTTCCCCATAGGTAGAAGTCCAACGGAGTTGATCCGCAGAACGCGGTGGAAACTCAATAGGACCTCTTCGTCCTGTCCTGTGCTTTGGAAAATTGTCATCAAGGTACGCACCTACACCTCGGTGGTAATGTGATGGTGCATCATCCTGTTGCATACGGTACCACGAGTCTCAAATTTGTCTCGAATACGTGCAGTTGTTACTCGCGTTGGCGGTTATTTCTGTGCACACGTCTCCATTGCCTTTGAACTTCAACAACATTCTCGGTTTTCCAATACCACTTCAAAATTGCTTTCCGCTATTCAAACGATAATCTTGGCTCCATTTTGTTGTAGCAACACTAGCATAACGTAATGTGAGTCACATCTGTTTACAGAACGTCATACTACACATTACTGTTGTTTTTCGGTATAACTTTGATATATATTAAATAGATATCTACTGTTCAAGTGTATATACGTTTTGGCACATTCAGTATATACATATATTTGCGGATCACAAAAATTGGTTGAAAATGAGGGTGTTCCTAGCCGAAGTGCGCGAAGCTAGAAGCAGTTTATTTTCTGCTTCGAACGCAAACTAGTATAACTGTAAATAAAATGTAAATAGTTTCCGTTCTTATACTTGTAAACACCGTTTTCTTGCCATTTTTATTCACTATTATCACAGTTTTTTTTCCCTACAAATCATGAATAGCACTTAAGAGTGCATCTTCGATGACCCATACATAAAAAATGTATATAGAACACTATAACAATAAAGACACTACTATCTTTATGCGCAGAGACTCTCATTCACTTTTTTCGATCAGATCGGCTGCACCTCAGGTAGTGATGGCGGGTAACTCAAGTGACCTCGTCATAGATTCAAAAGAAGCATATTTCATTTCAGTGTCGCACGGATAGGCTTTGATAGCCGCAACGTGCCTTTACCATTAGGCGATGTTAAGATAATTGTTACACTTTATTTCCATCTTAGTATCTTAGCAACAGTAAGCGGCCCCAGAATTGTTATGAACATAAATGAATTAATTATACATACCATTTCTTCCGGGAACGTTAAAGGGAAAGACCATATGGTACTCACCTGCAAAGAAAAGAAATATATAATTAATATATCAATATAAACTCTTAATGTTTGCATAATCTAATAAATATATTCAATTAAAATGTTTTACGTAATAATAACACAGCTCTTGCCTCGTGCTGTAACCGAGTGACACAGCGTGACCATAAAAACGTCTGTACTAAGGAATAAATAGCTTGTAATTCTTAAATCTGTATCTGACGTTTAATAATTACTTGCTTTAATTATAAGCACCGAATTAAGAAGAATTTTGTTGTAGCTGGCAATGCATATGTACACACTACCCTTTATTACACATAGGAGCAAAAATATTGACTCATCCACCTTACAGCCCCAAACTGACACCACTATTTTCCTCTTCCTGGGCGTTTTAAGATCAGCGATCTTCTAGCCCTGAAGAATAAATCACAGCCTATAAACAGGAATTGGCCGCTGTTTATAAAAATAATAGTGTTTAACGTCCATTTTTTACTACTGAGGCACCAACGGGCGAGGACACTGATGATACATGAGATGAAATGATATATCGGGAAAGGATTTTTTATTTTAAGGAAGAAAACATTCCATACCTAAGTTTAGGGTACCTCACCGGCATTTGCCATTTATGAGGACTGAGGAAAACTTGGAAAAATCCTCAGTCAGGGAGGGCGGTCCTGGCGGGATTCGATCCCCAGACCTCCCGCTCACAAATCCGCGCTTTAACGACCTCGGCTACCCGTGCGGTATAGAAAAAGGGTGACGTGGGTACCTTCAGGAACCGTCCCGATGATGAAGAGCTACATACAACATATTGAACATTTGTGACTCTTGGCAATCTCAGAATTTACGAGGATGATTTGATAAATAAGTTAGTTTGATATTAAATAGAAGTTCAGCCTTACAAATTACTGTATTTTTTGAAACAGTCCCTTGAAGTACAACGTGCTTGCTTCTACCTTTGATTCCCTCATGAGAATGAAAACCTCGGGATTCACCTTCTGCATCATCTTTTCATTTGACCTAACTTTGTGCCAGGACAGGAAGTTTAGAGTTTTGGGAATGGATGGTAATCCAAGGGAGCGAGACAAATCATAGTTGGGCATATTGTCTAAGTGACGTGGCTTGAATGCAGTGGGGAATGTCATGTTGCAACAACACCTTCTTTTTGACCATTTTTGGACGTTTTACCTCGATCGCTGTCTTCAATCTCTCCAAAATAATCTTAGTAATCTATTGCTATTCTCCAGTGATGGCTTTTTTTCAAGTAGACAATCAAAAGTGTGCATTTTGCGACCCCCCAAAAACTAAAACCACCGTCTTTCTGTGGATAGAACACATTTTCCTTTTTCCCAGCCAGTTTGCCCAAAAAAAGGCGTAAACATTTGGTTGGGTTCTTCTTAAACATGTTCGTGTATGATCACGCCTTGTTCTGAAGTGAGCATATGCGACATCCATTTTTGATCATGAACCCGCTTAGCTGAGATGCCAGAGGCCTCTGCTGACTCACACACTTTCGCTCATCTGTCATACAAAACAAGACCATGCACTTTATCAATGATTTCGGGACTAACAACTGATTTTGGAGCTCCAGGACGTGGTGCATCTTCGATGCTTGTTCTGTCATATTTGGGTTCATTTACCCAAAGACGAATGGGTTCATAAGAAGGACCACCTTGTGAAGGCAAACTCCTAACAAAAATTTCATTTGCTTTTTCCTTTCTACAATTTCTTTGAACCAAATCAATCTTATCCATTTTTCAATGTCGCTTATGTTTAAAAAATACCAAAAAATGAACTTATATTAAAATAACTTGTGACCATAGAATATTAATACACAGAAAATAAGCTTTATGATAATATATAAAGAGATTTCTGTTGCACTCTAATAATGAACCAAATTACTTATCAAATCAGTGGATAGTGTTCGTTTGTTGTCAACTAGAGAAAGACGTGAACAAGATAGAAGGTGATTAGCACGGACAAAAGCATGGCTTCAAAACTGTGGTATGTGGTCAAAAAGCTCCTGCACAGAAAACCGTTTACATTAGGTGAATCCAGTCTCCCAGAAATACCGAGGTCATGTCTGAATTGATTATGGATGATAGGCTCAAAATATTTGATGAACTGGCATGACAGACAGGCCCAGAACATGTAACCTTAAACACCATTATTCACCACGATTTGAATATGAAAAAGGTGAGCGCATATTGGGTTACACAGACACAGAAGCGCAAAAGTGTTGAAGTCTGTCGTCGGCTACTGGAAATGCATTATGAAGATCCAGACATTTTCACGAAGCTGGTGATTGGTGACACAACCGAAAAGGAAGTCCAAACCATACAATGAACACATCCAGAAACCCTCTAGCCCAAGAAATTTGCTCCATCTGCGAGCAAGCAGATGATTACTGACTTTTGGAACACTTCAGGCATACTGTTGATGGACTGGCTTACTCAAGGACCGATTGTCAGCAGCGAGACACCTTACACGACTTACGCAAGATTCAGCAACCGCGAACGGGTAAGTAACAGGAGTGCTCCACCAATAAGACAATGTGCAGCCCTACACCAGCAACCTATGGCCACAAAGTTGATCATTGAAATCCACTGAGCCGCACTCGCCATATTCACCGGATCTCGCTCCGTTTGATTATGTTATTTGACAACATGGAAGGACTCACTGCGAGGTAAAAAATTCGGCAACAACGAGGAAATTCAGGCAGCTGTTCATGAGTGACATAGTACTCCGAAACAACGGTTTACCGACGAGATGGAAACGGTGCACTGATGTTGGTGGGGAGTATATTGAGAGATTCCATGTACATTGAATCATTTTTCGTGATAGATGAGATCTTTTTCCAAACACCCCTTGTTAGCTCAGATGTGTGACTTTCAGGAGTTGGCTGCAAAGATAACGATGTGGTATTTGGCGTCATTAAGTTAAGAATGGATTAATCGATAACTCTACCAAGTTTCATAGAGATCGACTTGTGCAAGCGAAACAATTCTTATATGAGAAAGGTTGTGTTTCATGTACATTTAAATATCCGAGTATTTTTATAAGGAATACATTCGTAAACAATTGCGCTGTAAACCACCAAATTTACTTGGAAATGCACCTAAGCTCCATTCTATAAAACAATAAACCTACAATAGAATAGGAATACCATGGTAATCAAATAAAAAGTGTCAGAAATAATCCTTTATTTAGGGTACTTGAATATATGAGTTCTACCAGATCTCCCAGGGGCTGGTGCGTGTGCGCTCCGAACTTTACTGCAGAAGGAATCGAAAAGTCCGCATTTTTTTCGATGTCGTGCAGGATTCTTTGCATGCAACGCAAACTTTCACACGATAAAAAAGCATTACTGCCGAAATGCTTTACTGGAGGTCATAAACGTTGGCGTCACGTGTTTTAGATAACAGAATCGCATTTATTTCGTAAAATTTCCTCAAAGTTTGGTTAACAATTGTCTTGCAGGAAAAAATCTTGTACAATTAAATAAAAAACACTTGTTTGTAGAGAGGAAAAGAGGATGACCAAAACTGAATGAACTATGAAATTGCATCTGTGTGTCTCTTGTTTACTGTCTCTGGTAAAGTGATGTGGGACCATAAAAAAGTGCTTTTGCAATTGTTTCCCCTTATATACGAAATTCAAAACGTCGCCATGTGGTCGCCACAGGGGTCACAGCATAGCGCCCACAGATTCCTGAGCCTTTAAAATGTTTAAATACTATTGGTGAGCTCTTCAGCTCCCAAACGCGCTCACTTTAAATCCATCACTTCTTTGACTCCTTATTGGGAAGCTCCCGACCATACGATGTAAAGACGTCATCGGCCGACACCTGTTCTCCTTCTACTTTTTTAACGAAATAAAGGACCTACTGTTCAGACACCGGCATGCACTTGGCTTTGTCACAATAGAGAGACGCATTGCTCTAGCCGTTATCAATAGAAGAGGACACAAAAGATTACAAAAGGCACCCTTTTCCCTATAGTAATAGAGCTATACGTCCAGTTAGGCATGAATACATTTCCATGATACATGACGTGTTCCTGTTTGTTACTACAGGCTATTATAAAATTTAATAATTATTACTGTTTGACTCATCAAAATGCATTCACTATTGGGCATGCGCGGGTGTGAGGACCGGTCAAGCAGTATAGAGCATAGACTTTTTAATCTGTTCTCAAATATAGCGTTTTTTTTCCCCTTCATTGATGTCAAAGCAAAACGATAAGTGTTAAATTTGAAACTGTCGGATGTTTTTGTTATAAACTAATCTATTTTTGGCAATATTTTGGAAATTTTACCATACGTAGTAATACAATAAGATTTAAGTTTTTGCAGATATTATATAAACATGATTGTAAAGAATGCACAGTATATACACACCTGAGCTAACTTGAACTCAAAATCAGATAGGGCACAGAGGTCTACATACATTCCACAGGCTTCAAAATAGATTGGGGGAGGGTATGGAAGGCAACAAAAATACAGATGAAAGTGGGCAGTTAATATGTGATTTTTGTGAACAAAAATTGGTAAAAACAACACGTTCTAGTAAATCGCCCAAGTATCGAACAGTGGTTGCGGACTGCGTTGGGAGCTAAGTAGAGTAAGAATAGGTTAACACATTGGGATCTGTTTGTACCGGAAGTCAAGTGACAAAAGCTTGGTTCTTCCTTTCAAAGTACATAGAATTAGAAGCTCTTTGTTGGAGTGACCGGGCTCTTTGAGACTGAATATGTGTAAGTTGTGCGCGTGAGTGCTTGCGCAAACAAACGAGTGGATGTGTGTGTGTGTTTGATAAGAGATATAAATATTCTTGATCTGAGGTGAATTTTTTCTACACTTGTCGCTGGAGTAACTTTTTTTTTTAAATTCATATTTGTCAGAATAATTACCAATATTTTTTTTCTTAAAATATTTTAAATTAATGACTGTATTTTGCAAATAATATGTTTAAAAAGATATGCTCTTTGGTTCAGATTTTTATTATTACAGGTTCGAGAGATTTTAAAAAAATATCGTAATTTTGGCGATATTTTGAATAAATTCACTTGTCCTTATATAATCCTTTAATAGTATAAACATATTATACATTTTTAAATAATGCGAGATCAAATGTTCGGCTCGGTTCAGTGTTTAGAGTTTACCAGAATAATGCATGAAGTTGATCTTCTTTTTCCTGATGCAATCTCGTCAAGAATCGAACTAACAACCCGCTAGTAGCTAAGGGCGATATCGAGACAAGCGAAAACCTACGGATGATGTGGTAATCACCGACTTCACAAGAGGTGATAATGACAGAATGCAATCCCCGAGGGTGAGGAAAACTTATCTAAACACATACCCTTAATTGCACTGCCATCTATTGAGTCAATGAGACAATAGAAACAAAACGAGGGTTCTTCCACCCTTATTTGTGCTCCAAGTCAGCTGTTCGACACACATTTTAACGATGCCCTCTTAAAAAGGAAAGCTCTGTTTGAACAGGGTAGGCGATGCAAGATGAAAAACAATACAAACGCGCTTCATTTTAATTCCCACGTTGGAGGCTTCGGGGTCGTGAGTGTCTGTGTGTAATTCTTTATAGGCGAGAGGGATTAACTGAAGAGGAAGGGGGAATGCTGCGGTAGTTCGCTTGTGGACACAGCATCACGTAAAATTGATCGCAATAGCAGAGGTTTTGCTTTCCAGTAGCTCTGGTACGCGGGGGATTTCAGTAAGCAATATTTTTATAAACTTAGTTAAAAATATTTTTTTAAAAAAGTTATTTGAACGTGTATTCTACCATTTACGAAACACCGGCTCATATGCTAAAGGGAATATATCAGCGGGTATTGGTTTGTATCATTCATATCGATGAGAAACGTGCGTACTTTCGTGCAGAAATACAGGATTATTCATAAAAAATTACCGAAGTTTTAAAATATAAGTAATTTCTTAATAATAACTTCCTCAACAACATGAGCAGAATGAGAGAATTAAGTCTTTTATTGCTCTCAATTAAAACAGTTCGATTCGCTGACCACCAGATGGTATTTTGAGAATATGGTGACCAGGAAGGAATTTTATGTGCTGAAATTCATGTGATTGAGTTCATAAACATAGTTCAATGCCACTTTGGAGCTCAATAAATGCAACATTAACAAACATACCGGACTTCCAGAATGTGTCTTGACCGTTCGCACGGGGTTTTGAGTTTCGGCTAAGGCCAGCTTCCCTCCCCACTCAAGGACGCCAGTGTACCTATACTTAAACTTTCGAGCAATCACCAGTCCACATTCGTTCGCGAACTTTCGGGCAATTAAATGTTATCACAGACAAGAATAAGCTCACAGCGTTCGTAAGAAATTTATTCGGAATTTTCTTCTTTCCAAAACTGCAATTCACGATTTTATGAATAAACTTGAAAACTACTAGTAATGCAAAAAATAAGAAACAAACTCGAAGATGTACAGTTTTAACAGAAGAAGACACTTTATCAGACGAGATTGGCGCAAATCTTGAACGTTTGCCAACAAAATCACCAAGGAAATTAGCACAAGTTGGGGGTTTCAGTGTATTCTGCGCGTACAGCAACAAAGCTATTAAAATAACGTCTTACAAATGTACACGTTCCAATATCTACGACAAGGTGATCCCGTAGCATGTGTGCATTATTGTGAGTGGTTTCTTTCGTCAGTGACTGAAGGATTAACTGTGTTCTTTTCATAGAGCGTGGTTCCACCAAAATGATCCTGTGAACAATCGCAACACTTGCAGTTAGTGTTCGAAAAAAGCAAATTGTATATAAGAAACTTCTTTATATCACAACCAAATTGCAGTTTGATGTGCAATTAGCGCAAGATGTCTAAGGCGCGGCCGGTTGTGGTACGTCCAGCTGCCGAGATGCAAAATAACATGCGAGCGGTAAGAAAATATTCTGGAAAATGTGTATAATATATATGCGCATCGTGGAGCGTGTGTGTCAGTGCTACCAACATAGCTTTATTGGTGTGTATGTAGTTATACAGATACATACTTTTGGTTAATCTCTGTTTTACTTTAAAACTGCCTTATTGAGGCAAATATCAAAGTGGACGTTGTTCATGTAGGTACACGAATACTCTACTCGCAGGTAGGGACGGTTTGGGTATTTCAGGAGATCAAACTCTGAGTGTGCTGGTCACGAAATTAATTGCTACTGCCTGTATTGTCATATAGATATATGATTCTATATTTATTGCCACTTTTTAAATAAATTTAACATCTATCAAGTATGTGTATGTCATCGGAACACTGATTATAATTACTACTGAACGCAAGCATTCCAAAATATTTTATTGACGCTAAAGTTTAAGTTACGGGATTGATAGTGGTTGTCAGTTATGTTGGCACTACCCGATCTTGTGGATTAAAGCCTGCGATCAATGTTCTGGTTTCACAGGTTACGGCTCTAATACAATATTTAGCGCTGAATCGAAATACTTTAACTAATTCTGACTAAATGACCCTAGAAGTTCCTAGTCCATGCTTTTTCATTACTACAACACATTGAAAACCTGAAAAGTGTTCCACAGTGAAATAAGTAATACTGATTTAAAAACAAATCGACGAACCTTTCTCCATTATTATTATTATTATTATTATTATTATTATTATTATTATTATTATTATTATTATTATTATTATTATTATTATTATTATTATAAATCTTCCTAGAAATTGCTGTTGAAGTTGCATGAAGTAGGCCCTTCAATTTTAGGTCCATAAGTTTCCGGCCTCGCCGGTAAGGATAATCGCCTTCTCAAAACCCTTATCTGGTGTCACACCTTATTCTTTAAGTAAATAATTTCAGCTGTAGCTTCCGCTCAACTGTGTTCAGTTGTTCAGATATAGTTGCATAAAGAAGGCTATGTATAGAAAATTGTGACACTTTCAAAATGGAGTTTCGAGCTGTTATTAAGTTCTTCATAAAAGAAAGACTTACTCCAAATGAAATTAAACAGCGATTGGACGGTGTATATGGGGAAGTATCCTTTCATATTCTACCGTAAAAGAATGGGCCAAGCTTTTTAAAATGGGTCGAGAAATAATTGAAGACTAAGAGTGTGCAGGTTAGCTCTTGATGGTGCTCACGTCTGAAAACATCGCTCTTGTGGAAGGAGAAATTATGGAAGACTGGCAGCTCAAAGTTACAGAAATAGCAGCAAGGTTGGGCCTTTCTAAAAAACAGTCCATCGAATTATTCATGAACATTTAAACATAAATAAGGTTAGTGCAAGATGGGTGTCTAGACTTCTTTCCTCAGTCTAAAGCAGTAACGAGTCATCTGTTGTCAGGCATTTTTGGAGCTCTGCCGTACCAGCTAGAGAGAAGCACTGCAAATCATTGTTACGGGAGTTGATGGTCCACTACTATGATCCCTTGTCTAAAAGAGAATCAATGGAGTGGCATAAACCTGGCGAAGGTCCGCCTCTAAAGGCCAAGGTCACTCAGTCAACCAAGATGATCATGGCCACAATCTTTTGGGACTGTGAAGGAATACTCTTCATTGACTTCAAGGAGAGGAACACCGCAGTAAATGGGGAGTACTATGCTGGCCTACTGCACAGACTACGTGCTTCCATCAAAGATAAAAGACGAGAAAAGCTGAGTGGTGGTGTGCGCCTTCTTCATGACAACGCGCCTGTGCGCACAGCTCTTGTTGCAAAGGAAGCTGTGAAGAAATGTGGCTTCAAGTAGATCTACCATCCACCCTACAGCCCAGATGTAGCGTCCAGGACTATTTCCTCTTCTCAAAACTCAAGGAGAATCTTAGAGGAAGGAAATTTAAGTGTGACGAAGAAGTGATGCTGTTTATGCCCACTTTGCAAACAATACTTCGGTATTTTGGGGAAGGGGGATTGAAATGTTAATTCAAAGACGTGAAATGTGTATTGCAATAGAGGGTAACTATATTGAAAAGTGAAATATAGTTTTTGTTTTTATTATACCTAGAAAACGATTAGGCCGGAAATTTATGCACCTACCTAGCACCTTACCGAAATTTAAAATCTTAAAGTACAGATGTCTTTAAAAGAAATTTAGCCAGTCAAATATATAAATACTATATTGTTCTACTAAATAAAACACATTTAAACTATTGTTACACACGTTTGCTACAAATGTCGCAGAATATTATTTTTCCGTCAAATGTGTAATGTGGAAATTCTGTTAGCCACGCCGGATCAGCAAAGAGTTTGCACTCTTATCTTATGCCACATTGATCTGGACAGGATAACGTTCTATCGCTTCCAACTTCTCAACACAAACAAGGAGAGGGAAAGAGGCTAACAGACATTCAAACTAACCTTCATACACATTCTAGTTGAAATTCTATTTGGCGAAAATACAAATTCTAATTATTGTTGCACCACTTTCTGGTAGTATTAATAAAAAACTGACAATATTGTTTACGAATATTGGTATGTGAACATATAGTGAAATAACAAAAATTTTTTTGTCAGTCCTGTTGGTGTACTGGTTACCATACTTGCCTCCTAAACCCAAGATTGCGGGTTGGAACCCGGCCAGGACCGATGGATTTTTTCGGGACGATGGATTTTTTCGGGACTTAAAAATCCTAAGTATGGTTTCCTTAGGAAGGGAAGTAAAGCCGTGGGTCCCGTGTCGTACATTTACGGCACGAAAAAGAACCTCAAGCCTGAAAGAGAGGCCTCTGAGCAAAATTAGTCGGTCATTTCACGCCCTGAGTTGAATGGAACGCTGATGACCTGAGATGTTAAAGAGCGTCCGTAAATAAATCAAATCAACAAAACATTACATTGATCTAGGCATTTTAATCCGAATATTGACAAATTAGGCCCTAACAATCATTTTAGGGCATTATCAAAGTCCTAAAGGAACAAAATAGGCGTTCGTTCTAAAATCCGACGTCTGCAGTGATCGTATGTACCCTGCAATAATGCTCTCTATCAAGCTCACCCTGGGCTGTAGTGAAAGTAAGAATAAGAATATTATAAAGTACCCCACGCACTCTATTCACCTGGTTTGGCTTTATTAGATGTTCATCTCTTTCCCTGCAAGACGCTGAACAAACTTTTCAAGACCCCCTCGTGCAATCGAAAGAACTGCGGGGTAAGAGACTGCTGGATAATGAGAAATGCCAACTGCTGTATTCCTTTGTACACGGCCCAAGGAATGATTTATAGCAGAGAATTCCATCAGGTCTGGATCGCTGTTCGCAAGGAGGGGGAACTAATTGGTAGCGGAAGGGTATAAACTATTGCTAGAGATTCGGCTAAACACACACACACACACACACACACAAGTTTCCTCGAATAAAAGATTAAGGAATAATGTCAGGAAATTAACAACAGATATATTTTAAGGATAAGTTTATATACATCAGCGTTAAGTGACAGTAAAGTTATATAAATTCATTTTAGGTGAAGAGACGATTTTTTAACCTACCCCTTTGCGAAGTATTCGAGATATTCTAAATAATTCTTCCATACGAGTGATGTGGAAACATGTTCAGTTCCCCGTATAGAAAATTGGAAGTTACACTCGACGAACAATTAGTTGCTATGAAACTCTACTTTCGTCTCAATAAATATTCATCTCAGGCCTTTGAAATATTACAGAAAGCCTATGGAGAACCTGTTTCCTAGAGCATAGGTAGAAGATGGTTGCCACAATCAATGTCAAAGGAAGGTGAACTCAGCGCTCCACTGAAGAAAACTGACACCGCTGCAGTCATTGAATAACTTAAACATGAGCACATGCAAGATGATTTTTAAGGTGTATATGTACTATGCATTAAAATTGGGGAACAAGGCAACTACAGCGGTAAATACCCCGGGCTTAGGAGCTGGATGACTGGACGATGCAAACATTTTTTCTAAGTTCCAGAAAGGCAATCATATCCTCGAGGAACACATACAATAATGAATACGCGGTGTCTTACTAGCTAAAGAGGCGACCAGCAGGTAAACATGTGAGGACGTGCAACAGTAATTCAACGTCTAGCAGAAATCACACGACTCTATCAGGCAGGATGAAGATATAAACGGCTGCTAGGTTTAGCACCAGTTGACAAAGCCTCAGAGGATAGCATGAGCTGACGCCTGTATTTCACTCTTGCCACAACACTAAAAGAACCCCTTTGGTGATAGGCTACTGATGTGTGATGAGAAACTAATCATGTACTCTCCAAGATGCCGTTATCATTTGCTTGGCAGCTCACGAATCTATCGTCAGACAACCACAAAGTGCTTTTGACAAATGGTTGCACTATCTACAACTGTGAGCGGAGAGTACTTTGAAAAGTTTTCGAATTGCTCTTATTTTGTATTTTAAGGTGACACTTGCAAAACTTTTCAATGTACATCTTATTACGCGCAGCCGAAGTAACTTGACCTTGAGCTCTACAATCGTACAAGCTAACAGAAGTTGTTATGAATATTGGTACCTTTATACACCAAGTAAAATTACAATTTTGAATTTTGAATTTTTTTTAACAATGTAACATTTAGCTTAAAGCGATCTAGAGCTTTGTCTAGAAACGCACGCGGCAGTTCCCTGGCAAAGTATCGCGTTTCTTGCCTCGTCTGACGTCACGTAGATAAGCTAAAAGCACAGCAGAACATAATTGTAGTTATATCTTCATCATCTCCCTACGTCAACGGAAACTCACTGCACGCACCCTGGATAACCATCAGGTCATTTATGCCCTACTTTCTCCACTTTCAAAAACATGGACATGCAGACACGTGAAGCTATATTCGTACTAGCATCACGAACTGTATACCAGATGGCGTGGATGTTCCATTTCCGTTCACGAAACACAGCACAGTTTCCATGGCAATCAAGCATAACATCATGTTCTACGCTACTTCTATAGCGCTAAAATATTGTGTATTTTATAGAAATAGTTGTTATAATTACATAATATTATCAGTTTGCAATAATTTCTATTCATTTTAAATACATTTCAGGGAATTCTAACAGTAAAGAGAGATTCAGCAGCAGTGGCGGCTCGTCATATAAAAAGTTGGTGGTCTTACTTTCATAAAGAAGTTTATTTTAATTTTCAATTTATTTGGTTAATTTACGCACGCTCTTTAACGGGAGTATTTTTGGCCAAAATCTGCCAAAAATAAAAAAAAAATCTTTCTTTTGGCTGCAAATGGTTCCTGAACCTTTGGGCATCACAAAGGGTCTACATTTGCATCCATTTAAGTGCTGAACGTATTCAATTAATTCACACTTTCCCAGTATGCGTTTCTATAAAATAGCAAGTTTCTCAAAACTTCATTTTCAAACATTCAAAATGTCCCAGGCGTAACACTTTTTTTTGAATTCAATTAAAATTTTCCAGAATGTACAGAAGTATCCATTGTAACATTCTATAGCACAAAATACATGTTAACACTAACGATAATTTAAAACAAAAATCAATGAAAAAATTGTCAATTTTAAAGGTTAAAAATTCTTATAAATTTCAAAAATTGTCACAGTTCAGTCATCAAATTTATAGAAATAGCTTTCCAAACAATTTTTGTATGAGATACAAAGCTCTAATTGCAATAATACAAATAAATTTTGGTAACTCATGAGCTCCGTGGGATATTTTGATCATGCTTCATATTTAAGTAAAAACATTTATGCAACAATTTATAGCTCACAAAGTACTTATCCACTTTTAATAAAACTAGCTTATACATTAACTTAACAGCACAGTAAATGTTTCAGAAGAAACTATACAAAAATGTGGAATTTTAAAAATTCACTCCCAGCGTCCCATTCAAATCAGGGTGTGAAACGGCCGACAAATTTTGCTCAGAGGCCTCTCCTTTTAGGCTTGAGGTTCTTTTTCGTGCCGTAAATGTACGACACAGGACCCACGGCTTTACTTCCCTCCGAAGGAAGCCATACTTAGGATTTTTACGCCCGAATAAAACCCATCGATCCTGGCGGGCAATAAACCCGCGATCTTGGATCTACATGGCAAGTATGGTAATCATTAGACCGACTTTTATTTTGCTAATAATGTAGAGTATCTGTTACACAGTTTACCGCTACGGTTGACCGAGGTCGTTAAGCGGGAGGTCTGGGGTTCGAATCCCGAAGGACCGTCCTCCCCGACTGAGGTTTTTCCCAGGCTTTCCCCAGTCCTCATAAAAGGAAAATGCCGGATAGATACCCTAAACTTAGGCCTGGGACGTTTCATTCCTTAAACAATTCTTTATCAATATATCATTTCATCTCATGTATCATCAGTGGTGCCTCAGTAGTAAAAACGGACGTTTAACACTACTAAAAAAATTACTACATAGTTTGAGCATAAAATATACTGATATACACAATTATATCTATGCAATGATTTAATCTACTTATTACACAACATAAGGCTGATAAAATAACAACTGTATATCAACATAAAATACAAATATTAGAGGTAATACAGTAAGTGCATAATGCGAAAATTAACCTTCAAAAGTATATATTTACATACTTACATAAGATTCTCTGTTTGTACGGCATCTTATGTAAATGTAATGCACTTATGCATCAGAAAACCCCCATATAAAACCGAAGCTACAAGCAGTAGTACCACATCAAACGCTCAATGTACCTGGAGCTAAATGCAATAGCAATAAAAGTAGTATGTCATAAATCCAAAAAGTTTTATTTTTTTAGCTAGGGACTATAAAACAAGTAGTTAAATCACTATACCAGTAAATGTAAAGTTTACAAATGGTTGTAACTAAACAAAGTCTCAAAAATACCTATTTAGCAAGCTGGCAATGCTCGCTGGCTCGCGCATCCTTCTGAGTTGCTATGGAAATGATACAACCTTAAACAAAAAACAAAAAACAAAAAAACAAAACACACACACACACACAAAGGAGGCCGTCATATATGCTACTGATTGTGCTCAGTTTTGGCTGTACTTACTATCTGCGAGCATAAAGCAGTGTCTACCGTTGCCGTGGCAACTATTATGAAGAAGGTAGCATGTTTGACGGGATTGGGTTCAGAAATAGTTTTAAGCGTCTCCTCACAGAAGAGCTGCACATTTGAGTAAACTGAAAGTTGCCAAAGTCCAATTGCTTGATAATCCACCCTACAGCCCTGACCTTGCACTATGATACTTCTGGTTGTTTCCTTGAGCGAAGTTTTGAATTACTGGAAAACCTTTTAGACGAGTGCAGGACGTTGCTCAAGCTACAACTGTGTATGGAGAGAGATGGAGAGTACTTTGAAAGATTGTGAGGATGAATTTTGGAATTCGGTTCTTAGCTTGAACTTTAAGGTGACACCTGCAAAACTTTTTGAACGCTCCTCGTAGATGGCTTGATCCTCTTGTGAGCCTGCTGTCATCGGAAAAAAAAAACCGCGAAAGTAATGTTATATGTCTGGTGGAATTTTGAAGGTGTGTCGTTCCAAACCGTCGTGCAGTCGATGTGAATATTCACTCATGACGTTTAGAGACAGAGACACCCAGCATCCGTTAATCGAAATTATTGACAATGGGAGACCGCACATTGCTCGAACCACCATAGCAAAATATCCAGGAATTGAGAGTGATCGCAGTGCTATCGCATCCAGTGTATAGCCCTAATTGTGCACCATCAGATTAATTTTCTGTTTTAATCCATGGATAGATACTGCGTGGAAGTGGGTATCATCGATTTCTTGGCATTTTCATTTGATGTCACTTACGGCTGTTATTGAAAATCTCACCATGGAGGTTGCCAACCCCCCCCCCTTTCCAATATATTACAGAAGTAAGGAGCAATCAAGTTAAATTCCATTGCTTTCGAAAAGTTCTGAGAATTCAAATTGTGGATTGAAAATATATATTGGTTGGAACATATGAAAGGGTACAAATTTCACAAAGATTTCACCCGCAAAGGAAAAAAAAAACACAATCTGCTGGGGGGGGGGGGAGAACCCCCCTCATACACTTTTATCTCAAAACGAATTATAACAGTAACAATCGACTGCATTCTTTGCGCTGGTTATTTTCCGATAATATCGGAACTTGGCACTCTTTGTAGAAAAGGGCGAAAGCAAATGGGAAATATTTTAAAGCACAATGACGCAATCAGGAATTTTGCACATCGATCTGTATGTGTGTGTTTGTGTATGTGCGCGCACGCAGGGCGGGGAACCCACACAGGCAGAACGTCGGGGCTACGCCCTTCCGTTCTCAAAACATCCTTCATCATGTGTTACGACACAAATTGAAGTAATGGCAACTTTGTCTCGCTCGCACCAAAGGAACCGCCGTGTTTTCTTTTCCCTTGTTTTACTTAAGAGTGTAGCTACTTCCGGTGCACTCTGTTCAAGTTGTGTCTACTGAGAAACACATTTTAGTAGATGCCATTGCACAAGCTCACTCTTGCATTTGCATATAACTATCAGCATCAACGATTATTTTGTGTCATGGCAGAATTGTCAATGTATCATATTTAAAAAGTTTACTGACAATAAAAAGAAAATCCTTAAATTATATTAAGAAGATTGAGTAAGTATTTGGAATCAAAAACCACATCGAGTGAAATCATAACTACATTAGCAAAACAAATATCAACCACAAGCGCGACATTTGCTTCCACGTCAGTATTGGCAAGCTTTTAGCAAACAATTGTGTACTGTATAACAGTAGTTCCATTTGAAATTAAAAGCAATGACTAAATTTATTGCACACGATGAACATCTAGTGAAATATTCTCAATACCTGTAATAATTGATGTGCTTTTTCGTTAATAATTTATTCTTCTTACTCGACAAATTGTATCCATCTTAAAAATTATTTTTTTCTCTTTCATATTCACAATGACAAGAAGTAATATTATCAATTCCCTTTAGAATATAAAGCGACATCACCTGCTGGTGCTATGCAGTTGGGTTGACGTATGTTAAAAAAGAAACACTATAATTATTAAGTCAGTTTTACAATGTATCAACATCTTTTGACAACCAATTGCAAAATTACAAATTTTCACATTTATAATTATATAATTCACTCTAAATGGCATGAACTGCCAAAAACCATTCCTCTCGGTCCACCCATTGTTCTTCTTCTTCAATTTCTTCTTGGATTCCCTTCCTCGTTTCCGCCCTCTTGGTGGAATCCTTTTATGTATCATCCTTGGCAATATTTATTCACCCATTCGCATAAAATGATCATAACATATAAATTGTGTTGTTAGAATTACTTCCACAATATTATTTTTAATTCCTATTTTTTGTCTTATGGTATCATTTCTGGTTCTAGCTCTTAGCGGCACCCTTGATGATCGTCTCCAGTAATCCATTTCTTGCCAAAACTCTTATTTTCATGTGTATATTTAAGTTGAGATGTTTCTGCGCCATATAAAGATCTGCTTCTAACAATCGATATATGAATTTAATGTTTTACTTCTTTATTATTCTATTTATCCCATAATATATGATTAAGAGTCCATATTGCAAATTTTCCTTTCTTTATGTGTTCTCTAATTTCTTTATCATTTTTTCATCATCAGTAATATAGAAACTAAATACTTATAACCTGTCCCTATATTTAATCAATCCTTTATTTTCAATGATTACAATTGTTTTCCCTATCCTATTACGATATAATTATATTTTACAAAAGTAAACTTCAGGCTTACCTTTTCATATTTTTCAATGAGCTTTCAACTCTTTTATTCTTCAGCCAATGTTGTTTGATCATTTGCAAAGTGTAAATATTCCTATCACCAACCTTGAGTCCTTTACCTGCACATTTCTTCATTCCTGACCTCTAAGGTCCATCCAAAATATACTTTGAACAATTTTTGAGATGCAAGCATTTAGTAACTTGAAATTCTGGCGAAAATCTATTTTGTATTTTAATTTTTTGTCATAGAACTTTCTTATAAATGTTGTACTTCTTTTATTAAACGTTTTGAAATGCCGGCGTTTTCTTTCCAAAGTTTTTATAACTTCTACGTTTTAAAACATAGAAAGCTGATCTTATGTATGGAAATTATCAATCTTTTCTGATTATTGTAATTTGTTTTGTAGAGTGTAGTGTTACACGGGGCTTACGTTAGGATATGTTTTATCGTAATTTTAATGCATATTCTATATATTTCAATATTAAAACTGGTAAAACAGAATTTTGGTATGCAATAAATTTCAAAAGTTTTTTTTTTAAAAAAGTCATGCTTAAATGATAATAAAATATTCATATACCTTTATCCCAGCTATAATAGGACACTGGTTGAAAATCTGTTCCGTAGGAATGTGCAGAAGTATGTTTTCTGTCAACTTGGTTGCTTACATAAAATAGTTCGTGAGAATTTTCACCTCAAAGATGTAAAACATAAGTTAGGAAAACATGGGTTAAGGCTTTAGTAATGCTAGCCAAACCCATAATCCTCTGTTTCTACTTATTCCATTTCTTTGCTGTTGAGCAACCTTTCTTGATGGCCAGTGTTAGTAACTACAACGTCAATGGAAATGAAGATAAAGTGTTAACTTAAGTATTCTGCAACTTACGTGAGGTGTTTTTTTTTCCAAATAATATTTTAGGTAAAGCAATAAAATTTTAAAGTTTAATAGAGAACGTTTTTCTGCACAATTCTGTGGAACAGATTTTAAGTAAATGTCTTAGTATCGCTGTAGGGTCAAGGAATATGAATATTTTATAATAAAATTAAAATTGACCAGCTCTAGCCAAACAAAAATATGTTTAACCCTACAACTCTCCGATGTTAACGAAGCAACTCAGAAAGGCATTCGGATCAGAAAGAAGACGCTACCCCTTCTGAATTATGAGTAATAAACAACGCTACATGCTCTAACCAATTAGAGGTAGACACTGTTTACTTCGCATTGCGTGACTATCACGGTGCAACTCGAATTAAGTCATTTTCTGCGTTATAAATGATCTCACAGTCGATACACATTTCCATGCGTAGATAAAAAAAAACTGACAAAAGATTAAATTTAAAAATATTTACAAACAGTTTGAAGAACCCTCCTTAAGTATTCGCAACTAAAAGGTTACATTTACCTTCAATTAACAAAAATACTTCAACGTTATGAGGTTCCTCCTCGTTATTATACAATACTGCGACAATAGTCGATATAGCAACCAGCAGTATGGCCGACGGAGCGAGTGTTACTTTGCGTGATGTAGGCAACACTGTCGCCTATTATCAGGAGTTCGTTCAGAACAAATGGCAGGATATCATGGAAGTACCAGTGTTACCAACCTTACGCTTGTAAAGCATGTCGCAGGGTTGCACAATATTGCAAATTGGCTAAATGTTAACTCGCCAAATCTTTATATTTCTTACACTTTACTCCAACTCCGAAGAGCAATTAATTTGTTATTAAAATGAAATGACTTATTATTATAGTTTAAGAATATACCAACTGTGGCATTTTAAGCGCACACTGAAGTGAAAAATTGACATTTTTGTCCAAAAAACATTTTTTTTAAGTTTTTGCTCTTAAAAATTACTTTAAATCCCGGAAAAACTATCTGGGAAATGTCAAACGCCTGCACATTTTGGAATATTTATTTTAGCAGCCATTTTAAATATTGGCACTCTTGAAATCCCCCATTCTTGCTATTTAACTTTTAAGCAATTAAAACTCCAAACATATCTCTCTCGGCTTTAATTTTTGTGTTTGCCTACTCTCAAAATCTCTGTCCTACCACCATTTTTCATGTACATGCATGAATTGTTGAGACCTTTCTTTATAAAAATTAATGGATTTTTCTGTGAAGATAAAAACAGTTTAAAACTCTTTTTTATTACTAAAGTTAGTTATAAAATATCCCATTATTTTACTTTTAAGTGCACATTTTATTTTTTTAAACGATTACTAAAATCACAATTAAAAAATCATGCTAACTTTTTGTATAAGAAATTTAGAACACACTTATGTAGTAATGAAGAAAAAACTTAACTTTTACGCAAGGGGATAACTTTTTAGCCATATTTCTGAACAGCCCCCCTCCGAAAGGGAATAAATATTATTACTACTTTGTTAATCCCCCCTATTATTTTATATTTGATAACTTGTATGTCCACAGTACACTTCCTTACACTTAACTGTTCCTACCTCATCTTATATCCCTCAGTTAATTTCCTACACCTGCTACATATCTTGCAAATGTTTATTTCTTCTCTGATAATTTACATTCCTTCATTTGCTGCAAGTAATCACTAAGTATTACTATAGGCAGGAATTAGAACATTCCTTCGTGCCAACCTAGTCAATCTAGCCCTGCAAATGAAACTTGCGTTAGCTTAAACCTCACCTAGAGGCTATATCCATGGATATAGGATCCATGCAAAACGAATATCTGCTCACGTTAGGTAGTTTGCTACAACAAAGATTTCTTAAATCTATATTTGAGACATATGGGCACAGCCAATCTTTTCGCACTATTTCAACCACACTGCAATCTGGTGTATTTCTTGCTGTTAGCAACAACACTGACGTCACCCCCATCTTCACCACTCAAATGCCATTTTTTCTATTGCCGGAATCTGCTATAAATGAAAGCACTGTATTTGGGGTTATGTGGGTGCGTTAACATTTTCCGATGATGACCGGGGCCGAGGTTGTTAGGGTGCGGACTCGTGAGCGAGAGGTCTGGGGTTCGATCGTTCTTCCTCGATGAGGTTTTTTCCAGGTTTTCCTTGGTCCTCATAAATGGCAAATGCCGGGGAGATACTCTAAACTTAAGCCTGGAAAGCTTCCTTCCTTAAAGCAAAAAACACCCTTTCCCAATATATAATTTCATTTCATGTATCACCAGTGTCCACCTCCTGTCATGCCTTAGTAGTAACAAAGGGGGTTAAACACCATTCAAAAAAATGTTTCCGATGAAATCGAATTTTCTCGTTATGACATTTGCAATCATTTCATATAAGTTTTGCAAACCTTCCGTTCACTTTTTAATGACATTCCGACAACCAAAGGTACTTTACGTAAATGTTTAATACAATAGTATAAAATTTGTCAAAGAAGCCAAATATTTCCACAGATAATACTGAAAGTCTACGAATATCGTTGTAAAAACTGAAGTCTCTAGTTTAACCATTCAAAATTTCCATTTCACTGGGATGCCCCTTAAAGCTATACATTATATTTTATCCAAAGTTTATTGTTTATTGACAAAGATTGTTACATTTAATTGTTTTTTGCTATTACAATAAGCTAGCTCAGGTTAGAAATTCTTGCTTTGTTATAAAGCATAACGTAGTTCCAGTATTAGCAACTGACATTATTTGCAATGTAATTAAATCCCCAAATAACAAACTGCTTCTTAAAACAATCTCAATAGCTTCCAAACTTTTCCTGATACCTTGTGATAAGTAGCAAGAAAGCCCAAAGAAAATCAAAACTGTCGAGTAATACTTGCAGTTGAACTGCAAAATTGTACACCCCTGTTTTATCGACTACTAAAACAATTTCTTATGATGCATGACCTGGCGCGTGCATGTAATATCACTTGCGTGCAATATGTAAATAATAGCGAAATCGCTAATGCGGTCCATTTGCTGGGAGCATTGTTGCGTATCGGCAATGCAGGTACGTCAGGATTTTCCCTGAACTTCCTGTCATGACCTCACAATGGCTGTCAGGTAAATCAGCGCACAGTAGTTGAATGCGCACTCAAGGACACCGCTGCAGTGAACGTTGCGATTAATGAAACAGTTTCGTTGCTAAAGTAGACGAAAATGTCGATAGACAGGGTAGCCCAGGACAGACTGATATTTTATTTAATTAAATTTTTTTTAAAATGAAGCGACATATTTACAAAACTGCAGTTGATTGTTTTTTCATAAAATGAATTTTATTATTCAGCACCCAAGAGATTTATGGCGAGAATCCAGTTTGCGTCGTGTTATTATTTAGAAGAATCTTGTCCGATACTGAACCTCTTCCGCATAAGTTTCACTTTACCTAGAGGCTGTTACAAGTAGGAGAGTACACTGTTCAGAATCAACAATGAAGACCACGGTGTTCACGGTGATCTTTTGATGAACGATAAACAGAATTTACACTTAACGAACTCTTAAATAAACGTCATTTACAAATAAACGCCAGAAAAGTTTGAACTCTCTTTCTTTGAGGTTGATAATATAGAAATTTTTACAGTATACTCCACGTATGAGAGATACACACACAAATATCGGGAATATTTCTAGCGAAGACCCCACAAAGGTTTAATGGCTATACAGAAAATAGGGGAGTTGGGGAGGTGGGTAAAGGGAAGGGGGTAATGATTCTGCTCATGTTTGTATATATGTACATAAAATTACTCATAGAAAACGTGTGATGTATGTCGACGTGTTTGTATATATGTATGTTGCATATATATATATATATATTATTGTTACAAGGGCAGTGTTAGTATGTACAGTCATAAGGTCCATTTGACAGTTATACTCACTTGTACGTCCTTTAAAAATGTTACAATAAAAGTCCATTACTATTACTAGTGTGAAGATTTTTTTTAATAATGTTTAACGCCCGTTTTTACTACTGAGGCACCATTGACGGTAGACTCTGATGATACATGAAATGAAAAATTTGGAAAGGATTTTTTTAAAGGAAGGGTACATTCCAGGCTTAAGTTTAGGGTACCTGCCAGGCATATGCCATTTTTGAGGACTGAGGAAAATATGGAAAAAAAAACCTGTCAGGAAGGACGGTCCTGGCGGGATTCGAACCCCAGACCTCCCGCTCATGAGTCCGCGCCTTAACGACCTCGTTCATCCGTGGCGGTCATGTGAAGATGCAGGTGCAGGAAACGGATTTTATACAAGTTGACAATTGGATATATTAACTTTAACGCTATTTTAATAGTAGTTGAAAATTTTTACAGCCTACTTATGTACCTTTTTCTCGGAAACTAATGAAGATAGAAGCATGAACTGTTTCAGGACATTTACATAGCAACTTTTTAATTTTATTTTTATAAAAAATTAGTCCATTATAAAATAATAACTTATTATTTAATAAAATATATTCTCTAAGCTAGAGGTGAGTACTTATAATGTAATGGAAAATAAGCAGCAGAAATTTCTGTAATACTTTTTGAGAAAAAGGCACATAAAAATGAATAACTTCGCGTTGGGCTTCTGATCTCACCTAAGGCAGAGATCATTGTCATTTTGCCGCTGCCAATACACTTCTCATTTTCTCAAAGCTGGTGGTGTAGGAAATGTAATAAACAGCATTCGATGTGACAAAGTATAATTGTTACACTTTCCTTAAACCCTTCCGATTCCCTTTAACTTCACGCGACACTTGTTTTATCCATGTTCATTGTTTATATATATGGCAAGACTTTTCTTTTTGCCATAGAAGGACTCCACAAGTCCGAAATCAATCTCTCTCAAGTGTGACTTTTTCTTGGTGTTTTATCCTTTTGTACTATTATAATTACTGTTAATTTGTTACATTGTTAATAGTGTTACTTTATTTTTATTTTATATTATATATATATATATATATATATATATAAAGCGTTCTTTGACATCACAGTTCAAACCTCCAGAACTGTATGCTCTGTGATAGTGATCGGTGCGTTTCACAAGTCTGCCTTCCCTCTAAAGTATGTAGCAAAGCTCTCATTGGTTTAGACAATGTAACAAATGCACTGGCTATACTTTTATCCAACGCTGTCTTGGAGCATTAAAGTTGACATAACTGAATTAATTTGTACTATTTTTCTTTCCTTTAGTGCTTCAAAGTGCTGCATTCCTCATACATGTCCCCTTATTACAAATGGGACACCAGCTTCGCGTTAGTCATCTATTATTCAATTTAATAATGAAAGTGCATTTCTTGGGAGCTACATACTATTATTCTTTCACATATTGAACAACAATAAAACAACTATTTGAAATTTATTGTATGTTGTAAGTTGGAAGGAAACTAATGGGATCATTAAAGAGAAATTAGACGCTCTGAGGTCAAGAGGTCAAAGAAAGGCTGTATTACGTTGTGGCGAAATCTAAACTAATAGGACATACTTATGTAATGAACGAAAGAACAATTAAAACATTATAAACCATACTGTGGATAATACAAATTCTGATCTAAAACAGATTTGGAAAAAAGAGCTTTAAATTAAATTTACACAATAGTTGGGATTTTTTAAAATCGCTATCATAAATACATGTGATACGAGATTTAAATCATTAGAACGTTTGATGATTTTTTTATTAGTGTTTAACGCCCGTTTTTACTACTGATGCACCACAGGCGGTGACACTGATGATAAATGAAATGATATATGGGAAAGGATTTTTTTAAGGAAGGAAATGGGAAAGGACTAAGTTTAGGGTACCTCCTCGCAATTTGCCATTTATAAGTACTGAAGAAATCCTCAGTCAGGGAGGACGGTCCTGACTAGATTGGAACCCAGACCTTCCGCTCACAAGTCCGCGCCTTAACGACCTCGGCCACCCGTGGTGGTATTTTGATGATAAGATGATGGAAAATGTCAACATCCACGATAAAGGAAACAGAAACTTCGAGTAAATACAATGAAAAAAAAAAAAAAAAGAGTTGAAATTTTATGATGCAAATAAGTTTAAACACATTTAGTCAAACTTTAAAGCTTCTATTAATTACGATCTGGTTTTCAAAATCCTAAATACCCCCACGTTAGAGCTTTTAATTATATAAATAGAAATCTATCAGTTTTCATTTATAGACTTTAGCAGTTATGTTTAGATTGCGAAACGTTACTTTTTTATCCTTGCATAAGATATTGGTTTTATTTTGATAAATTTAAAGTTAATGTTAGAAATAATTTCAGACTAAATTCAACACATCGCCTCTCGCTTCATATACCTGCCCCCTACTTCAGTCCCGGAATATGACTTTACTGTATCACATTTCAGCGTGTCAGTTTCCAGAATGTGGAACTCCCTTCCTCTTGAAGTCAGATATTGTCGGAAAATAAAACAAAACAATTTAAACGTAGATTATCTTTATCAACTTTTAAGTATATTAAATATATGTAATATTTGCATGCAGTATATATCTTTAATTTGGCTTTTTTCTATATTTTATATAGCGAAGTCTTATTTTTGCTGTTTTTTTCGCCTGGTAGAGTGGAAGGGAAGATCTCATGGCCTTAATTTCTGCCTTTATTCTTAATTTTGTAATATCTGCCATCTACAAATTTAAAGAATTTAAATGTTGTGAGGTTATATGTAGGAAATATTCAATCTAAGAGGCTAAGTTTGCCACTTTTAAATTTAAAAGGTCAATCATACATTTATATATTTCTTAAGGTACCCAAAATATGCGAACTTTCGTAAAATTAGATAATGAACTATGAATGAATTAACCACATAAATATTTTTATTATCTGCTAATAAATAAACATCTCAAAATTTAAATTAAGGCCCTAGGCTTGCTAACTTTGTTTGGCTAAAAATCACTTTACTATTAATTGAACCCATTTAACTGCCAGTTCTCTATTTCCATTTATAAATAAAAATAAATTTCCATTTATTTTTTTGGGTTATTTCACAAAATTTACAGAATAAGTAATAAAATAAGCAATAAATTCAATATGTATTGATTCTACAATTTATAAAACGTTAATTAATCATTTCAGTGTTCTGGTCCACGGTTTAGGCATTTTAAAGATTTTTTTTTTTCATAAAGCCTCTGGTGCCTTTACCAAAGAGTGTAATGTGTTAAAAAACAAAGAATCACGACTCTATACAATAACTTCGTATAGGGTCACTGTTCGGCTTTCCCAGTGGCAGAAGTAAAGGGTGATCCTGCCTAGTGTGGGTCAGACTGGAGGCCGGGGAGACAGGTACAACCAGGAGCTTGCCCTTCGTATTGATCCGCGGGGTAAAGTGGAGTACAGCGCGCTGCGTTGAGCCACAGAACACAAATATTCATCCTACAGGAAAACGGGCATCACATGTTTAACGTGGTAGTGCTTGAGTGTATAGTAATTCAAATACATGATAAATGTTCATTCATAGCCCACAAGTTACTATAGCGACTGCGTCCGCTACAAAACGCCCTTCTTTTTAAAGTTCGGCAACTACTTCACCAGCCCTGTAGTGCAGGCAGTATCGCCAAAGCATGTCAGGCGTCCCCGTTTCGATTTAACAATCTTTTTAAAGATATTACGAGAGACATTTTAAATAAAAAAAAAAAAAAACGCTCACTACTTTCCAATAATTATTAAATAGAAAAAATCTAAATATCATTATGTCGCTCATGTGGTTAAAGTACATTCATATTTACATTAGTTTTCTGCGACAAAATATTAATATTTTATTCTACATTTTATCAAACTTACCTAATTGTTCTTTGTATTGCCCCGAGTTTGTATGCCAATTATATTCCTGGAGTTTTTTAACATTAAGCCAAATTGAATTATTCAAATATATACAAATATTGGAATTAATAATTTAAGGGCATCCACAGGGGAAATTTGGTAATTTTCATTGAGCAATGCAATTCTTTGTTTTAAAGTTTAAAAACAATAAAAAAACCTACTTTTGTAACATTTTTATTTTCTAAAATAAGGTTTGAAATGTCCTGAAACGAGAGATAATATTGTATAAATATTATAGTTATATTTCAAAATGCATATTTTACGATTTTTTCCCCACTGAGAATGTTCTACGCGTTGAAAATTTTATACAATTTTTCATCATGTTTTTCGTGTTAAACACGAGTTATCAAAAACTTGCATATCATTTTCAAATCACTTTTGCATTATTCCAGATACATAATTAATTTCATAAATTATTAAAAAGTATAAAAATAAAATACCACATATACATGAATTTTTCTGAGACAATTTATGCGGTACGTAAAAATGCATGACTATTTCTTATTGGCAGCATAAAATTAATATGTCAATCTATTTATTTGGACAGATTTTAAATTGTGAAACGTATGGTAGAGTTAACATGAGTATAAATGAGTGAATAAATTATAATAAAACACTAATAGATATATAAACATGTAAACTGGTCTATGCGCATCAAACTGATAGAGTAGCGTGTAATAAACATTTCTAGATATGCCTAAAAGTTTGTATATTTAAAAAGTTCACCTGTGGGTATCCTTAGAAAACTAAAATCTGCAAGAAATTTTCTATATGCATTTTGTGATAAGTAAATTGCAACGCTTTTACGAAGTTAAAGGCAATGAAACAATTGCAAACTTTAGTCAAATTAAAGGTAAAACACGATGGTACGTCCTGAAACTAAAGATTCATTCTTAAAGCAAATAAAACTGATAACAAACTTTTAAATTAGCCTAAATCACTTGTGGGTACTGCCTTCTTAGTTTAAAATGACTGCTGGCATTTGAAATACTCGATATACTTTACCTCACAATGTTAAAAATTCTGGTAATGGTTTATTTAAAATAAATATTTTCCATCACCACAATAAGTTTGAAAGTTTGTTTCTTGGTTCAATTACAGACATTTAAAGGTATGTAAATTATGTATTATTAACTTTCGTTGTAGAAAGTGACAATAAATCTGGAAACCCCTATCGGATTTTTCAATGTTTATAACTTGGTCAGTGGGTTCGCCAGCGGCAGAGAATCTGCACACAAGAATGTGAGTACTGGTCTGTCGACATCGCGGTCTTCCAGATTGTGTCTGAATTGATTATGGCTGACAGACCCATAACCTTTGATGAACTGGAATGTTAGATCGGACTTGGCGAGCGCCACCCTGCGCACCATTATTAACAACAATTCGAATATGAAAAAGGTGTGCGCACATTGAGTTCCACGGTACTTGGTACGGGCGCAGGACAAAAGAGTTGGATTATCTCGTCGACTTCTAGAAACGCATAATCAAAATCCTGATATTTGGAGAAGCTGGTGACTGGTGTCACAACTATACACCCACACCATGCACTGGAAACATCCGGGGAGTCCCCGGTCCAAGAGATTTCGTGTTACTCCATCTCCGGACAAGCAGATGATGACCGTCATTTGAAAAAATTCAGTCCTGCTTCTCATGTGCTCGCCTCCTCAACAACGAATGGTGTTTAACGCCCGTTTTTACTACTGAGGCACCACAGGCGGTGAACACGAAAGATACATGAGATGAAACGATAATTTGGGTAAGGCTTTTTTTAAATGAAGGAAACGTTCCAGGCATAAGTTTAGGGTACCTCCCCAGCATTTGTCATTTATGAGGACTGAGGAAAACCTGTAAAAAACCTCAGTCAGGGAGGATCGTCCTGGCCCTAGACCTCCCGCTCACGAGACCGCGTCCTAACAACCTTGGCCACCGTGACAGTAACAGTGAAGTGTACTGCAAGATCCTTGCACGACTTAGACGCAGGACTCAGCATTGTGAAAGGGGAAGTTGTCGACAGGAGTATTTCTTCAACACTATGAACGCAAATTTGGCCTAGGGTTCATTGTTATTGCCTCACCCACCGGATTTTGCCCCGTGTGATTGTGCCTTAATTGACAAAATGAAGGATTGGCTGCGAGATAATAAATTCGGCAACAATGAGAACATTTGGGCAGCTGTCCAGAGTGCTGAGGCGTGGTTTCGCAACTCCATACTAAAGCTACCAGGAAAATGACAACTGTGCATTGAACACCGTTGCATAATAAATAACATCCAAAAACTACCGCTTAAAATCATCCGAAAGTTCATCGTAAAATATCTCAAATTTACCGTCAACTGGGGTAACTGACATTGAAACATTTTTAAATCGTTGGATGCGTTGTTTTATCCTCAATCACGATTAAAATTATATCCAAAAGTCATTCGGTTTTCGTCCAATAAGCACCTAAACTAAAATAGTTTTTGGATTTGTAAACAGCTATTGCCTTGTAAACTGAATCGAAAAAAATATGAACTAATTTATTGCTGTACACATCAATTCGCATAAACTTTCATCGTATCAGTATAAATAATAATAGCCTTTGTTCTAATCCGTTACATTATGCGAAAGCCTTGTGTGCCCCTATAGAATGGGACACGTTAAAAAGAAGTATCGCTAACTCTAAATTGGATTTTGCTAATAGTCGATAGAGGAGTTGGGTGGAGGGAATTGCTTTGTTAAGCAAGTTTCTCTTTCCGCCGTACTCCAAGGACGGAGCCACCTGCGGCTATGAGGTTGACGGTGGCGGTCAGTGTGGTCAGCCTCTGTTAGTTCCACGGACTTTCGCCTCACCCGCCGTTGCACCTGGTTCGGGAAACTTCAGCCAAGAATGTTGGGATATTGTAAACAGCTCCCTTTGTCCCGTAGTTTCTCTTCTGCCAATGCAAGAACCGACCTGTGTGTTCTAAAAACTTTAAGTCTGTCAAATCATTGGAGAAACCTAACTTCCTTGCAAACTTATAAAGGAGTTCGATAAAGTGAATGGAGGTAAATTATGAAACATTAAAACCATGTAATTATACTTCATTTAAAAGATTCCACAGAAATGTGTTCATACTACAGCAGAAATTAAAGAAACAATTGATGGGTTCTCGATACCCAAGAGGTATCGATAATGAACGATGCTCCTGTACATGTATCGATACTTTTTCATACTTTATTAATACAAGGACTTTGAATTAATATTGTCACAAGTAGCACATTTTAAAGCCAATGCAAGAAACAAGTATCTCATTCAATAGCAGATAACAGGTTCCAAACAATCGAGAGCGCTTCTAAGTCCTGTAGCCAACCCCTTCGTTACATTGTCCGGCAGCATGTTTCTGAGCTAAACATTTCTTTAAAAAGTATGTACCAAGGAAACGAAACGACATGGAAAAATACGCCCCGCTGTGAGTCTCCAATAATAAAACAAAGGGCGTTCAAAAAGTCATCGGTCTGACAAGCAAACACAAGATTCATGAAAAAAAAATTATTGTTATTTTTCAACATAGCCACCTTGTAAACAAATACACTCAGTACGATATTTTCAATATTTTAATATCCTCAATAACATACCATAAGCGTCTATCTCAGTTTCAACCTCGTCATTTGATGAGAATCTTTGTCGAATCAAGCTTTTCTTCAGGTTTAGGGTCAAAAAGTAAACGCTAGGAGACAAATCCGGAGAAAATACCACATGTGAAAGCACTTGGAAGCGAAGATAATTCAGTTTTGCAGCAACAATCCCAGACGTGTGTGAATGTGCATTATCGTGATGAAAGAAAGCTTTTTTTTCGCAAGTTGTGGACGTTTAGCATGAATAGCATCCTTCTGTTGGACCAGTAGTTAAGCTATGATGGTTCCGCCTTTCTGAAGGTAGTATACGAGCAAAACACCATTATAATCCCAGAAACCCGTAGTCAAATGGAACATTTTTGCTTTCATTAGTGCACTTTCACCTGTTGCCACCTACTGTTTGAACGAACTGTCTCTGGACGAATCCATCCATGTTTTATCTACTGTTATGAAACTTCGGAAAAATTCGCTGGAATTGCATTTAAACAAGTCTAAACAATCTTGCGAAATGTTCATTCGAATGCGCTTTTTTGTCCATTGTAAACAAACAATGAATGATCCAAAAGAAGCTTTTGGCAAATACGGATTAATTTGAGCTATATCTGCAATTGGTTTCCTATACTGCCTACGGCTGTGTTTATCAGCAGAATTTTAATAAATAAAGACAATTCAAGAAATAGAGTTGGAAACTTTATGGAAACCATACGGTGCTTAAATGCACCACCTAAAATAAATAAATAAGAGGGTCACTATAAAAATTTTGAAAATGAAAGCAATTTAAACAAATTAAATCTGCTCATTGTATCTTTTCAAAGTATTCTTCATTACATTCTGTACAAAGTCCATCCACCCAAAGCATTTTGTAAACGCTGAACGCCCGTTTCCTTGGTAGAGTGCAAATATAATTCTTCGTATGCATCCATTGCGGCTTCAAGCGATTCAAATTGTTGACGATTTTTTAATTTTATTTTTGGGAATAGGAAAAAAGTCGAACGGGACCGGATCTAGACTGTAGGGAGGATGGGGTAAACATTATTAGACTCCTGACTACTGCAGAAATGTTGTGAGGGCATGGACGTTGTCGTGATGCAACAAGATTCCATGCAGACCTGTCTTATGACGTTTTGCTCTCGGTCCATTGAAGACTTGAGGCAGGCACTGTGTGATGTACAATCTGGCTGTGGCAGTCTTTTGTCCCTCAAGTGGAACTGTCACAATGTGGCCACTAGCTGAGAAGAAAGAGCAGATCATCTTCTTGTCAACACTTCACCTGTATATACCTGTGTATACGTCACCTGTTAAATGTGTTTTTGATGACCCTTCATCAAACTGTTCCAAAGCCAACCCACACATGCTTTCCTCTGTTCACCTATGAGGTGGTGAGGGATCCAACGACCCCAGAACTTTCTAACATGAAGTTTTTCTTCAAGGATTGTATTCGCTGCTGCAGTGAGGAAACAGACCATCTTAAAATCCAACTTAGCGTTTGGCACAGCAACACCTGCGTACACATACACTGACAGCAGACATTGTTGGGGCGCGCTCAAACTTACACATGTTTCTATGTAACATCAATATGAGCACTGGCCTGTCACAACTCCTTTTGACTTTCTTAAAACTTTCAGAATCACTCTCTCATAGCTTCATACGTTGTTTAAATATGAAAAATGCTGGAAAGTGCAAAAAATACCCTAAAATGTGAAGTTACTCAATTTTTCACGAAGTGTGTTCATCTGCAGCAGAGCAATGCTTACTGATAAAAAAAAAGACATTCTGTCATTGAAACCATAAAATAATAATTCAAACTCTACATTCAACAATTTTCTTATTTAGGTTGTCATACAAATGTAAAACTTATTTGAACAAACGTGGCTCTTATGTCATTTCTTTGCATGCAGGTGTTTCTATTAACCACAAATTGACAAAACTGTAACAACAGTATTCCTTAAAGCAATGCTCGCGATGTTAACGTGAAGAAATTAAACAAACCAACGGGCTTGTTGTTTTTTTCCGTTGCCCAAAGGCACGTGGCCCACCCTTCAGGCCAGAAATGAGGGTTTCAAGTTAAGCTGCAGCAAGAGGGAAAACAAAAAGAACGTCCACATAGACCCCGTCATCACCAGCTCCAGTAACTGAGGATAAAATGCATTTTTTTTTGTTTTTCCGCTAAAACGTGTCCGAAGTTTGAGCAAAGGATTCTGTAACTGCCACAAACAGCTGTAATTACGTGACCCACCCTATTTCTTTCAGTATTTTAGCACCATTGGTGATGATCTGTCAAATACAAAAAAATACGATTATGGTTTCTTAAGCAGTGAAATTTACTTTTGCTATTAATTGTTGGGCTATTAATAGATACATTGCATTAAAAGAAATAATGTATAAGGTGAAGTGAGCTTATAAACTGTATCGCGTATGAAAGAAGATAAAATACAGGATGTTCAATTGCAATACTTTCAGAGTTGTTGACGGTATAGCACAGCAATTTGAGTTAAGTCATTTATGGTCACCTGTACAAATATCAAAATTGTGGCATCTATTTTATACAGGGCGGGTTCGCCACTGGCTAAGGAAGTGTCTATTTGAAACGGTGCAATGCAATAACAGACGAAAAGCTGTGGATTCTGAAGCAATCGGTGACGTAAAGAAACATGGTTTACGTTATCGATTTCGAGTCTTGTTGTTTACTTTATATCAGAGTGTGGGTTAATATTATTAAGAACAACTTCAGTCATGTAGCCTCCTGTTTTATTTTACGATACAGTCTCCTCGAAGCACAACCGAATTGCTCCATTGTTTTCCTAGGTTTGTGATTCCCTATATTGAAGTAATCAAAATATTCACTTATCTCTTATGTGACCTTTTTAGTTGATTTAAATTTGTGTCCAGTAAGGAAAGTTTTGAGTTTAGGAAAAAAAGGTGATCCCAGGAAGCGAGAACAGGTGAAGAGGGTGGATGCGGAAGCATTTTAAATCGAGTTCGGTCAATTAGTAACGAAAGAAGACGTGACCTCGCCCAAAGATTTTTTTTGAATAGTGTTTAACGTCCGTTTTTACTACCGAAGCACTGCAGGCGGTGAACACTGATGATACATGAGATGAAATGATAAATTGGGAAAGAAGTATTTTTAAAGGAAGGAAGCGTTCCAGGCCTAAGTCTCAGGCATTTTCCAGTTATGGGGACTGAGGAAAACCTCAGTCAGGAAGGACGGACCTGATGGGAATCGAACCCCAGACCTCCCGCTCAAGAGTCCGCGCCTTGACGACCTCGGCCACCCGTGGCGCTCTCGACCAAAGATGATGCTATGTTTAACGTCAAGTTCTTAACAATCTATCAGTAACAATTCGTTTACCCCTTTACTTTATTTGTTGCCAAAGCTTGAACTTTGAGAATCGCGAAAAAAAAAAAAAAAAAAAAAAAAATTAACACAGCTCCTTTTGCTCAACTGTATATAAGATTACTACAATCTTTGAAACTGTTGCGATGCTGTTCATTAACACGTGGTCTCGTATTGTCAAATGGGACCGTATCGTGTCACATTAGAAATTACTGGTCAGAAAAAGCAAATCCTAATATAATGGGAAACCAATTAAGCCCCTCTGAGGGTTGGTATTTATTCTCTCGTGTGCAAAGGAATTACGAGAGGTGCAAGTTTTCTGTTGGTACCACTGTAAAGAGCGTAGAAAGGCAGACATTCCGCAGAGAGAGACGGTGTCAAGAAATGCCACAAGGTTCACCAATGTTTCGGCGAGTGTTTGATGTCGCGGGAGATGAAACTTGGGTTGGTCTAGGTCTTTCGTTTGGATCTTCCCTTACCAGTCATTTGTGACAGTCAAAATAGTTATTTCTTTATTTATTTATCCTGGCACTCTTCCACTCTATCAGGTGAGTAACACAAGGGGAATACAAATCACAAATATTACACATTTTTAATAAAGTTACTTCTGGTTGTAGTGCTAAAATTTTACTTGTACTTCAATAATGTTTCTTAAGTATAAGTGTAGAGAAGGAGAGGAAAGAATAGGACGAAGCGGGACACAAAACAGTTGAAGAAATGGCAATTTAATCCACATTTAAATTTAATTATTGTTTCACAATCACTAACTTCAAGAAGAGGGGATCATCGAGTGCTAGAAAGAAAATGTTTTTATCTGACATCTGGCAACCGTACAAAACGGTTACTATGTTTCGTCGGAGATCCCTTCCCATGTCCAAAGGGCTTCACGGAGGTACGTGGTCGTCAATGGTTTTCCCCACTTAGGACGGTACCTAGAGTCTAAACCGATCCGCTGTAAACAATCTCGTAGCCCAAGCGAACTTGGCTGCCAGACTCTCACTGGTGGACAGGTCACGTCTAGCATAGACCTACTCAATTTAAGAGGTGAGTCACCCCAGCATTAAGGTAGCCACCACCCTCCCTACCAACAACACCTGCCTTTGGGACACACTGCTGCCGCGGGTACTCATTTACCCCTGAGTTCCGGGACCATTGCCATCCGGACACCTCCCCAACGAGAGTGGCTCGAAGAAGTCCGGCCCGGTTACTTCTAGTAACGTCAGAAGTATCACGTGTACTCAAGATCACACTTGGAGCATCTGCAGAACAACGACCGAAGTCTGCCCCCCCCCCTCCATTCGGGAAGTACAGGGATATTCAATAATTATAATCTTGTTAGCTTAATACTAATGGTACTAGTTTCGCTGTCGTCACTTCTGTCTGTGTGCAAGTTCAGATATGTTCAGTTTCGCCTATAGCAAACTGGAGGTGACAGGCGACATGCTACTCTAAAATTCTGCTTTCGTCTTAACGAATCTTCTATATAGAGTTTGTGTTTTCCTATAGCACTGCTCGAAAAATGTTTAAACAGGGGAGAACAATCAATTTCAATACTCCAGTTTGTGCTCTAACTAAAGAAAACATTAACATGCTGCTATCATTGTTAAAAACTCAGAAAAAAATTACTGTGTGCTCTCCTGTATGTGGAGGGGAAAAAAGTGAACTGTAGCAGCTCTGAGGTGTGAACAAAGAACTACCTGCCGCCTTCCTTTACTGACTCTGACAGAGACCAAGGGGCAAGCTAGGCTGTGCTGACAGGCAAGGATTAGGAAGGATAGGCAAGCAAATTCATGCCGAAGGTGAGACAGCTGAGGTCTGAAAAGGCTGAAAACCGGGAGGGGCGACGGGAACTAAACTGAATTAAAAATATATATGTATATGTATTGATGATATTGCGTTTACTTATTCTACTGATAAGGAGAAGGGATTTTATGTTCTGTATGTTTATATTAAGCTAATAATGCACGTAGGGATCCTTGCGAATATTTCAAAGATTATATTAAGTATGTAAGTTTAATAAATACACTAATTCATTTATACCCGCACTGAATAGTGCACATGAAACGTGTTTGTGCACGTGTTTTCTAAGACAGCTGATTTCCGAACAGTTTTGCATACAGTTGATAACGTTACAGGGGCTTCTCTCAAAGGTAATCACTGCTGATGAACTTTGGCTACTTCATTTCGATCCTGAAAGCATACAGCAAAGCTCTGTGTGGAAATCTCTATCATCACCCCCAACATTAAAAAAAAAAAACCCGAAATTGGTTATTTCTGCTGGGAAAACTATAGCTATTGAATGTTTACCAGCATGTCATAGCCACCACGGGTGACCGAGCTCTTAAAGCACGGATTATTATTGAACGGGAGGTCTGGGGTTCGATTCCCGCCAGCACCGTCTTCCCTGATAGGCTTTTTCGAGTATTTGCGCATAAATGATACCTGCCAGGTAGGTACCCTAAATATTGTTCGTACTTCAAAAGTTGCACAAATGGTCGTTAATGTTCCTGACACAAATTGCTTTGAGTGTCCATTCAGATCTGCACAAATTACATAATTACTCTTTTGACTACGTTTGAGGAATTTTTATACAATGGGGTTGTACCCATAAAAAGATTTTTGAAAAATTTCTTCAAACTGCCATAGAATCTACCTACTATGAAACGAAAATTACAATGACAAAAAATGTGTGTGTGTGTGTGTATGTGTGTGTATGTGTGTGAGCGGAATAATTTTTCCTTTTTCTCAACGAAACTCAGTGTATACTATTAAAATGAATTAATAAAAACAGTTTCCAAAAATCAGTGAAATCAGAAAATTAGGAGTGGGAGTTTAGCTAAATTTCAAGATTTAAAAACTGCTTTAATTGCACCAATTATTTGTTTTTATAACAACAAAATCAGTATATACTATTTAAATAAAATAAGAAAGATATTTCTGATTATTAGGGAAATTGGATAATTAGGAGCAAGGGGTATACCTGAAAAACGAAATTGAAATAGCGCTCTAGCGTTTAATTTTTTCTCAGTAGTTTCCAAATAAAAGAACAAATTAGCTCAGCATATAAATTAACTGGCCATATAAACTGTATTTATAACGATGTATATATTTTATATTTAACAAAAGTATCGTCGTGAAGATAGTAAATGTGAAATATTAATCTAATATGTGTGTGATAATTATATTTGTATGTAAGAGCGCTCTGTAATAAACTTCAGAAAAAGTTTACGTTACATGTTAATAACATTTAAATTAAATTTCAAAGCCTCTGAAAATCGATGTAACTTTCACTTGTTTTTATTTACTTAGTACATTGCAATTGTTTTTAAATAGTGACATACTTTTGTTTTATTGAAACGTATGAACATTTTCTTATTAAATACAGAAAGTAACTCGAAACTTTCTGTTATTTCTCTCTATTTTAGTGAATGTAAAGATGATATCATTTATTTTTGCGCTTTATTCTCAATAATAATAATACTAATGATAATAATATCAATAATAGTATTCTAAAATGCTATTTCTCTTTTGTGATCTTCATTGATAACAGGAATTCTAATTTTGTTGCGCACACTTTTGAAAATTTTGAAGCGGGGAAAAAAACAACAAACAAACCTAGTTAAGTAATGTATTATAGCTCAAATTTTCTTTAATTAATTAGCTTTAGAGTGTGTAATGTCATAAATTTATATTCTTTTTTTAAAGTTATTCTACTTGCTGAGGAATTTGCTTAGTTTACGGAGCTCATGCGTGACAGACTTTTAAATTGTACAGAGCAGCCGCTACTTGTCCTCTGCTACTTCAATGAAAATGTATATCTGGTGGTAGGTAAATACATGTATTACATTTACTTGTTATATAACAAGCCCTACCCTTTCTTTGATACCAGCGCTGTTAAAACTCTTAACGAGTGGGTTCAAGCAAGGAAAGCGCCGCGTGTTTTTCAAGCTGGCTTGTAAACTATTTCAGTTCCTTTGATATTGGCAGGTCTGATCGTTCATGGCATTGTAGTTTGCGCACAAAAACATCCAGACGAGTGGTATGTTCTGCCCGGACTACAAACATGCCCGCCAGGGTATAACTCATTCCCTTTTTGGCACTACTGTTATGCAAAGCCCGCAGTCTATCACCCACCCCTTGTCGCACATATAGGCGGACCACGCGCTGCATTTTGGGTATTATATGCGTCATTCGCATGTTAATTATGACCTACACACAAACATCCCTCTAGAATCACCACTTCAGTTTTGCGTGCACAGATTGCTAATTACCAATCATTTGAAGTTGGCTGATTTAACTAATGAAGAGGCTTTTTGCCTTTGGTTTCCAATACGACTGCATGTGTAAGGACTTGCCCCCTAAAACCGTACAAGTTTGCTCATCAATTGGGTTTAAGAGACAAATTCACAAAGGGCATAACGACAAGCCTAAGCCCGAGAGAGACGATACCCTGGAAAAGCATGCAGCATTTAAATACTCTGTAAGCTGTTATTGTCATGTGTTCACGCTGAAAGAATGAACGCTGTCGTTGATTTGGTTTATTTACGGACGCTCTTTATACATCTCAGATCATCAGCTACCCGTTCAATTCAGGGCGTGAAACGGCCGACAAATTTTGCTCAGAGGCCTCTTCTTTCAGGCTTGAGGTTCTTTATCGTGCCGTAAATGTACGACACGGGACCCACGGCTTTACTTCCCTTCCGAAGGAAGTCATACTTGCGATTTTTAGGCCCGAAAAAATCTATCGATCCTGGCCGGGTTTGAACCCGCGATCTTGTGTTTACAAGGCAAGTACGCTCGTTTTTACTACTGAAGCACCACAGGGGATAGACACTTGATGATACATGAAATGAAATGATATATTCGAAAAGAATTTATTTAAGGAAGGAAACGTTCCAGGCCTAAGTTTAGGTTACCTCTCCGGCATTTGTCATTTATGAGTATTGAGAAAAACCTGGAAAAAATCTCAGTCTGAAAGGACGATCCTGGCGGGATTCGAACCCCAGCCTTCCCGCTCACGAGTCCGCCCTTAACGACCTCGGCCACTCGTGCCGCGTTTGGATAGGATGTAAATACATTCTTCGTTGCATTCCCTAGTCTTCAGATAGTTGAAATCGGTGACCACAAATTTGGGGGAATACAAAAACGTCGCATGTGTCAGATCTAGACTGTAGGAGTGATGTTACAATCATTTGACTCCTGGAGAAATTAAGTTTTACCTGTGCAGTGTGGGCAAAGGCGTTGCCTTGATAAAACACGATTCTACATAAACCAGTCTTGGGACAGCAGTGTTCATCTGGCAGTGACATCATCTTCTCTCTTGTTTCGTTTTTGTTGGGGGATCCGATCCTTTCCTGGGAAAACACAGACTAATGATTGGTATGGTATATTCAGATTTTATAATGTTAAGTGTTTTCTGAACCTTCACCATAATTTTTTTCTAACAATTTCTTTCACCAATTCCACACGTGCTTTGTACTTTTTCCGCTTATCTGTGAGATTGTGGGACGGGGGATACAAAGACTGTAAAGCATTCCGAGAGAAGTATTTCAGATGATTGTTTTCTTGCTACCGATCTATTATTCAGGGCTTCTTTAATCTGATTATACATCGACGATCTTCCCGCAACATACTATCTGCTTTCAGTACATTTTCAGCCATTGTTACTATAACGAACAATACTGCGCGGTCTCTTATCTTCAATTAATAGAGAATTTCAAAGGGCAAAGATTCCCAAATACACAATGCAATTTTTAAAGGCATTTTCTCTCCTCTAAAACGACTTTAAAGTCATAGTAAATCATACCGCGGAAATGTTCTCGCTTGAGATTCGCTTAGCGTCTGGCGCAGCAACACCTGCGTACACATACGCAGACTGCTAACAGCAGACATTGACTTGCACTTGTTGCTATCAAAACTTCAATCTAAAGCTGGGAAAACCTGCACAGGCTTGCCGCATTTAAAAACTTTAAGAGTGGCTCTCGTATAAGAAAATTTAAGTTGGAAAGAGAACTGAATTAAAAAATGTATCAGACCAAAGATTTAAGGCACGCATCAATATTATTATATTATATATGAATTATTTATACATACAAGAACGTTCGAAATTTATTTACGTTACAGTTGCCTACAAATGCTTTATATAAATCATGCTTCACTGCATATGTCCAGGCGAGGATATAGTTCTCTTCAACGTTGACACTTTCCATTGTGCTAGCAATATGCCGTTTTACTTCTTGCAGATTCTGAGGGAGACGGAATAATTAGACAGTACCCCCCCCCTCCCCCGAGAGTCAGATATTGTCTCTGGCTTTTAATTCTTGCATTGACCAAATTTTTAGTCCCGAAAAAGTATTGTCATTATCTTCGTGGTCTGTGGTTCTCTTTTTGAAAGATGATCATTTCCAATACTGCAATATCCTTTCCTGGGCAAAGTTCAAAGACATTTGACAACATTCCACGCTCACTTGCATTTAAACTGCTTAAAGAATTCGGGGTTATCATGTTGCACTGACCTTATGCATGTACGAAGTACAGTTATGTTAGAAAGCGTTTACTTTGTACGGAGGATTCAAAAAGATTTGCAAGTGTCATCTTAAATTCCAAGAAAATTCGGAAACTTATCCTCACAATCCTTCAAAATACTCTCCAACTCTCTCTCCACACACACACAGTTGTAGACGGCGCAACCACTTGTTAAAAGCACTACGGTACTTGGAATGAGATATTGTCAACAGCAATGCAAGATTTCGAGAAACTAACCAGAAGGTGTCATGTGCATGGTCGGGGCTGTAGGGCAGATGATGAAGAAACTGGACTTTTGTCAACTCTCAGTTTAAACTCAAATTTACAGTTCTTCTCTGAGGAGACGCATTATCATTGAAAAGCCTTGAAGTTCCTGTCTTTCATTATACCGCCACCAATGGCCTTGGTCATTAAGGAGCGGTCTCATGAGTGGGAGGTCTGGGGTTCGCATCTCGCGAGGACCGTCCTCCCTGACTGAGGGTTTTTCCAGGTCAGGTTTTCCTCAGTCTTCATAAATGGCAAATGCCGGGGAGGTACCCTAAACTTAGGCCTGGAACATTTCCTTCCTTAAAACAAAAACTCTTTCCCAATATATCATTTCATTCCATGTATCATCAGTGTCTACCGCCTGTGGTGCCTCAGTAGTAAAAAGCGCGTTAAACACTATTAAAAAAAACTTTCATCACTAGTGCACATATCTGTCAAACGTTTAGTACCATTTGGTGAAAACATGCTCAGCAGTTTCCTTGCACATTCCTTTCTTTTCTTCTTCTCTTTAATGGTTAAGGAATGTGGAACCCATTTTGCACAGATTTTTCGCAGCTTTAAATGTTCATGGAGTGTACTGTCAATGCTGCCAACACTGATACTCACTTCCGTACTTAATATTTCAACGGTAATATGTCGATTTTCCTCTACCAAGTTCCTTACTATTTGACTTGTTCTCTCGTTCACAGCTTCATGAGGCCGGCCAGAGTGAGGGTTGTCTGTCAAAGTTTCTCGCCCTTGTTCAAATGATTGAACCCACTTTGCAATGGTATAAATGAACTCGCTCGATCACCAAGAACAGCTACCACGTATTCGTGGATTTTTTCCCTCGCTCTTTCACTAAGCTTATAGCGTGTGAAGTAGAACTAAAGTTTTCTTTAGAAATATTCAAGGTTTTTCGCCAGCTATTGACACAGGACTGAACTCAACATATAGTGACTATGCAAGTCCAAACTTGCATTTTTGCATATTTTGATAGCTTAAGGTTCATTGTTATCAGCTGCTTTAGTTACATTTTTATAGGCATTATTGTCCAACAATGCATGGGCTGGTTGCAAATACTTTTAACCACTCTTTACAGGAGGAAACTCCCCCATACACACCTTCAAGGCTCTGTATACAATTTTGAATACCGCGCTGTATTATATGAGCTTATCCAAACCGATAAACGGTTAGACCAGAAAGGAAATGCAGTGTTTACCCTTCTGAAACATCTGAGCATCAGATAATATGAACAAGCCATAGTGAATCTTGACTTTCTATATCAGGCCGGAAACTTATGGATCGCAACTCGTATACTGCCTAAACAACCTGTATGTGCTTATATGTGGGTAGGTATAATTGAACTTAAAATATGCGATGATTACACAGAATTATGCATTAATTGCGCCACTTCGGAAGGTAATCATGTATCCATTGCAGTGGCTTGTTTTGTATTGACTTGTGGGCACATTTTTTCCCCCATGACCGGGTCGGCTGATAAACACAGGAGGCGTACTGAAGGCCACTAAAAGCCAATGAATTTAGTGCATCAAAATTGCGTAATCCATTAGCGAGGCATGGGTAACAGAAAAGCGAGGTGTATATATGAAACATGGCCGCTTAGCGGTTGTCTCGTGGGGATTGGCCGGTACACCTGCCAGGTAACCGTGTTGCCCGCTTGCGGATCGATCGCAGCGCCAAGATGGCGGCCAGGCGTAGCGGCGTCAATAATAACACGGGAGATATAATGCCGCCGACCTTGCCACAATAACACAATATAAAACCACTCCCTCCGGAGGGGGTACCGGGTCATAAAGCGGCCCAAGTATGTGCCCCAAGTCGATAAACGTTAAAGTCATCGCATAAACTTGGAATACCCAAACGTACATGGTACTGGGTGTGTGCATGGGGTGAAAAACAAGAGAAAGTAGGGGGCGCGCGAGGTCAGGTAGGAGGGGGGTGGTTATTGGTAGTTTCCTGAGAACATCTCTCTACCCGTTCGAAAGTTATACCGCTCAGGGCTGGCCATCCAGTGAAAAACAAGAGAAAATGCTCGTATTTTTGCTTGTTTGAGGACACCGTTGGATTTAATGAAAGTTTTTTATTATTATTATTTTATACGTTTGTTTACACATACAAGCGCTTAGCCGGGGGGTAAAAAAAAACAATTTTCACTAATGCAGTCGCGGGAAACGTTTCTAAGTGTAAACGATTCAATAAAAGGCCGTGTTTCGTCACAAAACTGTTTTCATTTCTTTTTATATTTTTCATAAAATACTTTCGAAATTAATAAATTGCTATGGATATCGCGATCTCATTTTATTATTAATAATGTTACAGGAGCTCTCTCATAGCGTCGGGCAGTAATCATACTTTTAGACACGTACAAAAATGAGAAAGTTTCCAAAATGTGGAAATATCGGTGTGCCCAACATGACGTGAAAAGCAAAGAACATTCATAATATAATCCAATTATTAGAAACGTAATTATAGTAGCAGAAATTATTTTATCTCTTTTTTCTTAAAACGATAGGAGACATATATTATTAAAAATACACTTTCAAGAGAACTTACTTTAAAGTACACATTAAGATGATAGTTACAATAGGTAAAGCGCTATAAGGAACTTTTGAGTATAAATTAAAAATAAAGAGCAAATAAAAGTACATAATACACTTGCCACTCCAAAAAGACAAAATAAAATTATGTAACACACAAAAAATATCATTACACAAATGCAAGAATCAAAAATAAACCGGAATTGGTTCGTAATTTATTGTAACCAAATTAAATAAAAACAAAGTGATGCATCTAAACTTTCTACATCGTTTTTCGATTTACAAACACGTTTTTTTAAAGCGGATAGGAAGTTTTTAAATCTTATTATAGCCTTTTTAATTGCTTTATTTACGGACGCTCTTTAACATCTCAGGTCATCAGCGTCCCATTCAATTCAGGGCGTGAAACGGCCGACAAATTTTGCTCAGAGGTCTCTTCTTTCAGGCTTGGGGTTCTTTATCGTGCCATAAATGTACGACACTGGACCCATGACTTCCCTTCCGAAGGAAGCCATACTTACGATTTTTACTCCCCCCAAAAAATCCACCGATCCTGGCCGGGTTTGAACCCGCGACCTTGGATTTAGAAGGCAAGTATGGTAACCACTACACCACCAGGACCGACGTTATTAGACGTAAAAGTTGGGTTATGTTACCAGCCACTTGCACACGATAAGTGTAACATACAGGTAGGGTGTTCCAATGCTATGCAGTCGATTTCTTCGAGTTTTCCGTTGTTAAAGCCGTTGCATGAGAAAGGGGTGTTGTCTTACAGAAGAACACCATCGGCTGTTACATATCCAACTGCCGAGACGCAATATTCTGTGCGAGCGGTAATGAAATATTCTGGACGACCTGTATAAGGGCATCGTGAATATTCAAAAGAAGTCTAAACACATTAAAATACTGTACTAAACAATTAATATTACTTAAAATTCTCATTTTAATTCTTTTCGCCCCCATTTTCACAATATCTGTACAAAAATCCTCACAAAACTGGAAAATTCCCACCCGTTAGCAGCTCTACTCGGATGACATCTAAGCTTATGTAGAATGCATCCTGATGACGTACAAATAGACGCCATAGACGCCGAGTTCAGATCCCTGTCTTTCTGTATAATAAAGTAATTTAATTTCTTTTGTGGAAAGAACAGAAGTCTTTGACACATATAACCAACTCCTCATAATTTTGATGATGTTTCTCAAAATATTTCCCGTTGAATACAATGCATCTGTCGCAGCTTGTCAGTCTTCAAAGACATGCTGGAAATAGTTTTTGATAGGTGTTTTAGAATCGCCTCCAGCAGCCTTAAGCACTGCTTCTAATGGTGTAAAATGCCTCTTAAGAAGATTTCTTATCAATTGGGGAAAAAGAAAAAGTGACACGGAACTAAATATGGACTGTAGGGAGGTGAGGGACACACTTCACATTAAGATACTCAACAACATTTATGAAGTGCAGCCGTGCACCCAGCTAGTGGCACGGAAATGTTGCCTTTTGCATGCGATGTGGTCTTGCAGAGTTTTCAGGACATCTCTGTAGTATTTCCAGTTGAGTGTAAAGTCATGACATGTTGGTAAACCATTCCTTGAGTATTGGAATATAAGATGACAGTAACTTTACCAGCAAAAGCAACCACATTGATGGAGATTTCCATACAGAGTTTTGCTGTTTGCTTTCAGGATCGAAATGATGTAGGCAGGTTTCATCAACAGTGATTACCTTTCAAAGAAACTCGCGTCACATGTGCAACTTTCCAATTACCGACGTGTGGGTGATACTCAATGACATCTTCTAAATTTCTGAATGTGCTCTTAATGTTATTGAATGTTCCTGTCTCTTAATGAGAGCAACGGTGCGTTGGAGCACAAACTGATGGTCGGATCCACCTTCATTAGATACCTCCCTTCTCTAAAACATTTTCAAGCTGTACTACAGGGAGGAACAAGCTCTCTATAGGCCTCATGTAAAATGGCATTGGCCTCAGATGAAGATTTGTTAAAACGATAGCATAATTTCTCATGGGCAAGCAGTCTTCATTTTGCTATAGGCGGAACTGAACATGTCTCAACATGCACACGTCTCACAGATGGGAACAACAATGGAACTAGTACCACGTATACATTACGCATTATGCTAACAAATGTTAATTTTAGCACCAGAAATTATGCCTGCCTAATTAGTGTCATGGATTGTATGGTTCTGTTAATGAGAACATTGGCGATAAGAGATAAAAAGGGAGGGCGTGATCTAGTGTCGTAATTGGAACGCCAGTGATTGATTTTTTTTTTATTTTTAATTTCAAATTATATTTATTTTTTTTAATGCATGGAGCAGGGAGCCTTGCCCTCCCGTAGGTGCCCCACTGAATATGTGCATGTTTTATAATAATTAAAAACCAATAAATAATGAATAACAAATAAAAAATTATGAACGCAATGAAAAAAATAAATAATATGTAATCAAATTAATAAAAACGTTGAAGTAATCGGCTAATTAGATCGCTAAATTCAGCCGTTCCGCTAAATTTGCTGGTCCTGCTTTGGAAGTTTTCTTTTCAATGACGTTCTTGAGATTTAAAGCTAAGAGAGAAGTTAAATGTGCTAAGGTCATCTTAATCATAATTCAACATGCTTCAGAAAACATTCCCCGTAAGTTATTTTAATAACGGTATGTTTTATTAAGCCGTATAAAGGGAACGACGTCGTTAGCTCTTTTGCGGCGGTCTAAATTTTCCTTGGAACGAAATGAGCATTTAACAGAGATAACGGTACACGCGGGCCAATCACATGCGAGTATTTAACAGTGAGCTGGGATAGGAAATACGCCTGCCGTCTTCTGATGCAACCAACCGAAACAATTCCTTCTTGAGCAGCACACGGTCTAGTAATCTGCAACAGTTAGCCTACCCTACAGTATCTGCTTCCCCCTCAACAGTAGGGCTTACAGTACATTGGTTGCGTAGATCGAGGGCTGTCCAATATTCCCTAACATGTGCTGAAGTGAAAGTTAAGAATTTACAGTTGTATTATCGATATAAAGAAGTAGATGATTGATTTATTTACGGACGCTTTTTAACATTTCAGGTCATCAGCGTCCCATTCACTTCAGGACGTGAAACAGCGGACAAATTTTGCTCAGAGGTCTCTTCTTTCAAGCTTGAGGTTTTTTTACATGTCCTAAACCTACGACACGGGACCCACGACTTTACTTCCTTTCCGAAGGAAGCCATACTTAGGATCTTTATGCCATTAAAATATCCATCGGTCCTGCCCAGATTTGAATGAGCGACCTTGGGTCTACGAGGAAGCTATGGTTACCACTAGACCTGTAGAAAATCATGTTATATATATGAACCTATAATGAAAGTAACGAAATTTTCAATTTCAACCAATAACTGCCGCATATCTCTGTTTTAATAGTAATCATTTTATCATATGTACGTGAATTTGTATCTCAGTGTCGATAACTCTTGTTTTCCCACAAATCCGTGAGCAAGAATCGATTAATCGTATCATCAAATAGTAAACGGAAGAAAAAAAAAATTACAGTCGTTCAACTTTCGTATCACAAATGGCACGAAATAAAATAAAAGCTCAATATATGCTATTAGTATTGTTATACATCTTTTTTTATTGTCGCTTTGGCTGCGTTGGTCCTCTCGCGAGGTACTCGTATATATACTGAATTAAGTCTGTAGGAATGAATGAAATGGATTAATTTATGATGGCGCCTAAAAGGTATCTGGCATTCACCTTCTTAGACTTCCGTTCTTATGGTCTAGTGCTTCGTAGACAGAAGATTGAAGGTTCAATCCTGGTCAGGGTCGATTTTTTTGTAAAAATTCTAAGAATGGCTTCCTTCGGAAGGGAAGTAAATTTACGGCACGAAAAAGAACTTCCAGCCTGAAAGAAGAGGCCTCTGAGCAAAATTTATCAAATAATCGTCTTAATGCAAGAAAAAATCCGATAATAACTTTCCCAGATAACTTGACATGACCGGGATACGAATCCAGGACCTCTGGATAAATAGTCGCAAACGCTACCACTAAGACCATGCAGGTGGTCAATTAAACTTCTTATTTTGTTATTTTTAATGTTGGCATTAGTAGGAAAATAGAATTGTGATCATTGACCTTCGTCAGTTAATAAGATAGGTAATCATAAATGTCAGTTTAAAGATGTCGAACTATAATAATATTTTCTGGATGATTTTAAGAACGTATTATTTTTATTTTAATTTAATGCCTGAAACATTCCTAACAAATCGCTACACTCGTAAATTAATCAGTAGTCTCAGAGCATCTTATTATTACTTATAATAAAACGAACTTTTTTGTTAATATAAATAAAGAACTAAAACTATTAACTCCTTTTTGGGAAACCAATGTTAAAGTTGTTTTGTTGATGGTCTCTAAATAGAAATCGTGCTGTTAACCCTTCGTTATTGTATTGTAGCTGGTTATCTTCCTCTCAATATCAAAAAGAATCTCATTCAAGTGTTTGTTATGCCTCATTGTGGTATCTTGTACTCCAATCTGAATACTGGGCAGATCGACAGATTACAACGCGTTCATAATGTCTGTGGTTGTTTCGTCTTCAACACTTGCAATCATGTGGCATCCCTACGCAATCAACTGTCATGGATACCTGTCAAAAGAACGCTGGACCCCTTATGCTTCCGTTCAAAATCTTCCCTCAGTATATCGCCTCTCGCTTCGTATAACGGTCGCCACTTCGAATCCGGAATATGACTTTACTGTCTATTCCTCGTCACCGAACACATTTCTAATCTCATTTAGCGTGTCAGTTCCCATATTTGGAACTCCCTTCCTCCTAAAATCAGAGATTGTGGGACAATAACACAATTTAAAAGTAGATTAAATTGTCATCTCAACTCTAGGAATAGCACTTCTACTTCTTCTTCTTCTTCTTCTTCTTCTTCTTCCTTTTTTCTTCTCCTCCTCCTCCTTTATCCCCCCTTGTACTCGAGAAAACATATTGAAGAACATGAAATTCTAACACTATCTTTAACCACGTTCTAACTATTTTAAAAGTATGTAATATTTACATGCAGTATGTATCTTTAATTTGGTTTTTTTCTGTATTTTATACAACTATGTATATTATACGCTGCATTTTTGCTGATTTTATTTTGCATGATAGGGGGGAGGAGAGGACCTATGGCTTTAAACTTGCCAGGATAAATAATTGAATAAAAAAATAAACAATTGTATCCAGTCAATGATCTTTGTAAAATTGTATGTATATCGAAATTAATTTGACGGTGTACCATGCACTTCCGGTTATCAATGGACAGCTTATATTCTTTATCACATCTCCCATTCCCCATCACGAAATGCATTGACCCATAGTAATATAACGTCCGATAGCATTACCCATTGTTGCCAAAGCCTTTTTAAATAGTTTTTAACGCCCGTTTTTACCACCGAGGCACCACAGGCGGTGGGTACTGATGATATATGAGATGAAATGATAAGTGGGAAAGGATTTTTTTTAAGGAAGGACACGTTCCAGGCCTAGGTTTAGGATACCTCTCCGGCATTTGGCAGTTATTAGGACTGAGGAAAATCTGGAAAAAACTTCAGTCAGGGAGGACGGTCCTGGCGGTATTCGAACCCCAGATCTCCCGCTCACAAGTCCGCGTCTTAACGACCTAGGCCACCTGTGGCGGTTTTGCCAAAGCCTCTCCGAAGGCAATGATAGCATTCTGTTGTCTCACGAAGAGGCATTGGCTTTCCTGAGGTATCTTACAAAAATATTGTCATTATATTCTTTATTATCTTGGTATGAGGGCGTTCGAAAATGATTTATAATAAATCATGTTTTCTGTGCCTTATTTACCACGCAATCTGGTTCACTGTACATGGAATCTCACAATATACTTCCCACATATCAATGAGTCATTGTCATCTTCCTGGTAACTTTATTAATATTGTTTGGGAGTACAACGCCACCTCTTGAGGACAGTTACATTGATTTTTTTCGTTTCTGCCGAATTTTTTACCCCGCTGCGAGTCCTCCACTTTGGCAAATATGGCATAAACACAAGGAGTGACATGCGGTGAATATGGTGGGTGCGGCACAATAATAACCAAGGCATGCCAAACTATTGCTGGTGTGAGGCCGCGCATTGTCATTTTGGAGAAATACTCCTGTCGACTACTTCCTCCTCTTGCAGTAGCTTCTGAGTCATGTAAGGGACTCACTATTGACAGTTTTTCCTTCAGGAAGTCAGTTTATTGACATTATGCCTGAAGTGTCCCAAAAGACGACAATTTGCTTGATGCAGTAGCAGAACATTTCTTGGTTCGGGTTTTCTCCCTGGGTATTTTCATTACATGAATTGATAGGTAACACCATCACTCGTCATCAGCTTCTTCAAAAAAGTCGGATAGTTGCACAGCCCGAGGCCTTTTTAGTATTCCAGTTCATCAAAGGTTGTGTGCCTATCAGTCATAATCAATTCAGGGGAGACCATGATGTTAACAGTCAATCAGTAATCACATTCTTGTGTGCATATTCAGCAAATGAGAAAATTGGGGATGTCATGATAAAGTTAAGAGGAAGTTTTTTTTTTCCTTTGTACTGTTTAATATCTCTCATAACAATGAAGGTCCAAAGAGACGATAACGAAATGAATGCAGTAAGGAAAATCCCGGGAAATCCAACCTAGCACCTTCCAATTTACAGGCAGACACGCTGACAACAAAATCACGGAGGCGACCACCAGAAAGGTAGCAACGGTGCATTGACTTTAGTGGGTAGATTGAAAAAAAAGCAGTCAAATGCTTTCAACTCGTTATAGCGCGCGGGTTACAAGTTATCCAGCACAGCTGTGTAGCCACTGCAGAAGTTGTGATATATGTATGGACTGAAGACGCCTTCTAGTATGTGTGTTCCGTTAGCTCTGTGGCAGAGTGTGCAGTGATACCGTGGTTAAGAGCGCAGGTTCGCCTCTCGGTATGATATATATATATTTTAATAAACCTTTGTAACATATTATGTCAAATTAGTTTCGTAATATTGTTTCCCCTATTCAGCAAACTATAACGTTGATATTTCAAGTATACTTACCACCTTCAATATTTGTTTTATCTAAATGCGATCGCTACACACGAAAGACAAAAGATGGTCTACGGACACAAATTCAACAAGCCTGGGATGTTGTAACCTCTCGTCCACACTACTGTAGAAATCTGACCTCATTTATGTCCCAAAGAGCGAGGACAGTTATACATACTGAGGGTTCATATACCTGATATTAATTTTTTATTTATTTATGTGTTTACACTTTAAAAGATAAACGTTTCTGTCCATGTGTTAATTTATTTATATGCAAAGAATACGTTAGTATATATGTGCTTGTTATCGCTATAAAACTCAAACGATTAAGTTAAAGGATAATATGATATTAAGGTAACATAATGTTCTACATATACACTTATAAAACCAACAATAAAACAAAAATATAGTTTGGGATTTGAACCTAGGAGCTTAACAGAAGAACAATACCTTCTAAGCCTCTCGGCCCCCTCTACTCTACCCTAACGTTTTGTTCCCAGAGGCTTATGATTGTGATAAATTAGTTTACAGATAAAATGCCCACTGCAGTGTGCTAGTCGCTGCATGCGGGTTGTGAATACAGCGTTTACGAGCGTCTCCAAAGTTCTCCGCACGATACGTGGAATTTAGAGTTGATTCTTCTTCTTTTTCCAAAGGATGTACTTTAAACCATGTTGCATAACACTACTATTGCAATTTTCGTTTGTGATGGTGAAGTTTATCTGCCTAGCATCTTAAGAGTTGTTTCTTTCGCACAAGTAATAACCGACTGATAAACGCTGAAGATTTCCGTTCTAATATAATTTCGAGGTTCGCTTGCTAGCGTCTTATAACATCACTGAAATGTTACGCCTGCTGTTCCTTATGGGTGTAATCTGCTGTGTAAAGGTCAGAGAGACTGTCTCATAATTGCTTCCTGCAGCAAGAGGCGGGATTGTTCAATGCTGCTCGCCTCGTGCAATTTTGTTCTCTGCTACTTGTCATATCTTAGTTGCGCGTCATGTTCAAAACGGGCTACTTGTTTTCCTGCCACTAAGTACTCTCCTCCTTTTCTTTCGCTTCTTTGTCTCTCTGGGGAGGGTTACATAACGGCTCACAGTGCTAAGGGAATTCTAAATTAAATAACAGGAAGTTTTGTCTACCAATTCTCAATACTCTAACGGCTATAACTAAGAAATATTAAATGCTATGGTTTATCATTTTAAATTTTTACTTAACAATCATCATTTTATTCGACAGCCAACACTAATTCACTAATACGGGGTCAACATGGGAGACCGAGCGCAACATAAAGAAAATTCATTGCGCAGGAGCTGCGTAAACTAAGCGAATTTCTCGCATAGTAGAGCAACTTTAAAAAAGAACATAAAATCAAAATTATATTAAATAAGTTATGATATTACTGTGTGGTATTAGGGAAACGAAATTAGAAATCTTGCAATCTATTAGTATAATAAAAGAAAACCAACATTTTTAGAATTATCATTAATATTGACATTAAACCACAAAAAATAATGATATAGCATTAATTAAATGAAATGTATGAACAATGATATGCTGTACATGCACGAAGGACAAAAGATGGCTTATGGACACAAATTCAAGAAGCTTGGGATGTCTGCACTACTGTAGAAATCTGACATCATCTATGCCCTGAATATTGAGGACAGTTATACATGCTGAGGCCTGGCTAGCTGGATAATGAGCGGAGCCTTCGTCCATAGGCAAAACATGCCGAGGGTGCCAAAAAATGTACACACACTTTCACAATAGATATCTTTTTAATATATTTCAAAGCACATACATACATTATGATAGCATTGCTACGAGACAATTAAATCAACAACGAACAAATGAAACCAATATTATCGTATGATGTTCTGTAAACAGATGCGACTCACATTACGTTATGCTAGCGTTGCTACAACAAAATGGAGCCAAGATTATGTTTGAACATGGGAAAGTCATTTTGAAGTGGTATTGGAAAACCGAGAATGCTGTTGAAGTTCAAAGACAATGGAGAGGTATGTACAGAACAGAACCGCCAACGCGAGTAACAATTGTACGCATTCGAGACAAATTTGAGACTTATGGTACCGCATGCGATGTTCACAAGGGCATATCTGGAAGATCACCACATTACCATCGAGATGTATATGCGTCCTTGATGACAATCTTCCAAGGCACTGGATAGGACGAAGATTTTCCACCGCGTTTTCCGGATCTAACTCCGTTGGACTTCTACCTACGGGGAACTCTTAAGGATGTTGTATACCGTAGAAAACCAGTTACACTAGCAACACTTAGGGAAGAAATTGAAACAGCACGTGCTACAATCGCTGAGGACACTTTCGCAAACGTTGCTCAATCAGTAGTTCAACGTACTCAGAAGTGTATCGACGCCGATGGTGGGCATTTTGAGCAACTGTTGTAACTGTAAAAGTTTAAGATGATCAGTGCTCATCATTTTCTGTTTGTGTGAATTCAGTTTTGTTTTGTTAACACAGTTTTTTCTTTGTTTGAAGTGTGTATACTTTTTTGCACCCCTCCTCACTATATATATGTGTGTTTGTGTGTGAATAGTGTTTAACGCCCGTTTTTGCTACAGAGATACCAAAGGCGATGGTCACTGATGATAAATGAGATGAAATGATAAATTGGAAAAGGATATATTTAAGGAAGGAATCTTTCCTAGGCCTAAGTTTAGGGTACCTCCCCGGCATTTGCCATTTATGAGTGCTGGGGAAAATCTGGAAAAAAACTCAGTCAGGAAGGAGGGTTATGGCGGGATTCGGACCCCAGACCTCCCGCTCAGGAGTCCGCGCCTTTTTAAACTCTGGTTTACAATATTAATGTATCTATAAAAGTAATATTTGTACAGTGTTTATTTTGGTTTCGTTATAAACTGTTTTAATAATAAGTACGTCTAAATTTCTGGGATGTAGAAATTTCTAGAACTTATTATTTTTATACAACATACGAAATTATTACGCGGTAGTTCATTAAGCTCCTGTATAAAATGCTCAGTGCATGAAGATATACTATTTCCATGTTCTATACATATATACTTGTTTTGTTTCTTGTGCTGCTCTTTTCCCGTTTCTATGGGTCAAAGTTATCCGAGCGATCAAATACTTAACGGAAAGTTGGGAGCTTGTGAAGTTTAAGTTGAAAGGATCGATCTTGCGATCGATGTGCGACTCGTGTGTGCGACGCATCTTGGGTTGGGAGAGAACTTGAAAAGAATTAGTGAAGAAGTAATCTAAAGGAATTCCTTGCGAGCTATTCTCCTGGTGCAACAGAGTATAAACTCCTGGCTTTTGATCTCTCCCTTCTGGAGCATCCGGACCGTCGAGGAAAGAGTGTCGGTGCCGAGAATAACGATCCGGTTTATTATATGTCTCCACGCCAAGCGAAGCACATTGCAGTAATTACTCTGTAATGAGGTGACCCCCCCACTCCCTCCCTCTTTAAGTGGTGGTGCGATGCGCGAGAGGAATCGTTTCCTTACTTCTTTGATGGGAATTCACCGCTCGCTGAGGCAGATGCTGCCAACTTTATAGCTCCTACACTACCGAACTTATGACAGCGGATTTGTGTACCAAAGGCACTTGTGTGTTGGTACTAACGATTGAGGTAATGGCTCAGCTATACCTCTCAAGAACACTCTTCATAAAATGTTCAGCTGTTCCTTTTTTGCTTTATCCGGCCTTCGTTCTTACGCATTTCTTCCTTTAATTTCATGCACTACGAGGCGCAGTTCTAAAGTAAGGGCGTGTAATTCGTAACACAATTAAAAATCAATTTAAATAAAATCTATTGCTTTTATTTACTCGTACAAAGTCAACATTCCTTTCCAAACACTTTACGCACCACCTGGAAGCGAAATACTTTAACATGGCCGCTTTTGCGCGAGCTTCTTTCTTGTCTGATACGCTCACCTCACCCTTTCCTCACTCTGTTCACCCGGCCACGTCAGAATGGCTATTCCTTCCTTGCTTATCAAAGTTCTAAGTATGGAGCAGCTTGTGGGGGCTATAGTTGTTTCAAATATATATCCTAGAAAAATTCAGCGTAGAGCAGTAAAATTCTTAAAAGATGTAAAAGAACATGTTAAAGCATTAGGTTGGGAATCATTAGCAGAGAGACGTGGAAAATCCAGGATAAGCTCATTACATGTATGGTTGCCCCACTTAAGCTCTGATGTTTTTATTTTCATTTTTTCAAAATGAGTTTTTCTTTCTCCACAATCAATAGTGTTCGATGTCCCCATGCTCTGCAACGCAATTTTCATTGTAGAAGACTGCACTGTAGAACAGTAAGGGAGATGTTAGCCCACTCCTCCTGTCAGGCTTTCCAGAGACTCTCAATGCTGGTGAGATGTCAAGAAGCAAAGTGCAGACCAAATCCACAAAGGCGATGCACCTGATGACTTCACAGGAATCCTTCCAGGGATGACACGTTGATATCCGTTTACACCCTTTCCCGGTAGTAGCAGTCCTCTGGGATGATCGAGAAGTGAATGTGTTTGGATGCTTTATCCATGTGGATGCCAACATTTGGGGCATTCTCACCTATATCTTACCCAGGAATATCTTCATTAAAAATTGGGTCCATGACAGTGCTTTGATAGTAGGCTGCATTAATTTTTACATTTTTGGCAACGTTGAGAATGTTAAGCTTCCCCCGAGCACAGTAACCTGCAAATACCACGAACCCCTTGGAGAACTTTTCCTTTTGGCTCACTTGATAGTAGTAAAAAGCATGGGTTTGTTTGTGTCATCTAGATAAACCATGCTTTATGCAAAGAAACCACCAATTGCCACTTTTCACTTGTCAGATGGTTTTCTTGCGTTGGTAAAGCGTTTTCTGAGCTGTTATTTCAAGAATGCGGTCCAAAATTTGAAAGATTGCCCTATAAATGCTCCTTTTTAGATTTCTCAATGGGCTGAAAATGTTTCTTTGTGTTGGAGGGATTTCTTTTGCAACTGCTGCCCTCACCTTGGCTACTAGCCCCTTCGGTCATCCTGGTTGGGCCTCAGATGGAATCAATTTATGTGCAAGAGTGATATACGACCCACACGCGACTTATTTATGGTAAGACCTTTCTCTTTACACCTCTCTGCTATCATCGAAAGGCTGTAACGGGCATCGAAAAGCTCAACAATATACCTCTGCCACAAATCAGCAAATTTTAAAGCCATTAAGGAGAAATATTTACATCAAACTATGCCGGCAGACTGTAAGCACAAACTAATGAACCGACGCGATAGCCGGTGTACGCATGTTCTACTGGAAGGAGCAAGAGGGCGATTCAAAATCGTCCGAGCTTAACTGGGGCAGCGCTCCGTACAAAGGGTTTACAGAACATAATGTGTGCAGGAATATCACAAACTAGGTTAGAAAAACCAACAACATACTATGATAAGAACGACCATAGTTATAAAATCAATTGTAGTCAACAGAGAACGGATGGGGTATATTCTCTTTCGTGAATAAAACCACAATTGGCTTTGAGGGTTGTCTTTCTGGCAAGATTTAAAAGTAACCTAAAATTGTATGTGTAGAAATATTTAATTGAATAAGTAGACATGGATGTAATTAATGTTCAAATTTAAGTTTTTACCGGACTAGTTGAAATATTGTTTAACACCTTACTGTATATTACTGATTAACTTCGCTTAACTTGTTTATAATATTATTAAGCTAATAAGTGTTTAGACGTAAATATCTAAATTATATTTGATAAAGCTAATAATTTTATAAATGTATTTAATTAATAATATGTGTAAAATTAAGTTAATATGCATTCAATTAGATTGATGTGCATTTAACAAGATTTACATGTTTTTAGTTAGGTGAAATGAATTTAATTAAGTTAATAGACAAACAATTAAATTGACATGTATTTAATTAGGTTCGTGCATATTTAACTAGATTGACATTGGGTGAAATATATTTAATTTAATATGCTAAAATTAAGTTGACATGTATTCAATTAGTTTGACTTATTTAAATAGATCGATATGTCTTTAATTAGGTAAATTGAAATTTAATTTAATTAGATGAAAAGTTTACATGCATTTAATACTATTATGTATTTAACTAGATAAACATGCTTTCAGTTAAGTGAAATATATATAATTAATTTAATATGTGTAAAATTAAGTTGACATGTGCTTAATTAGTTTGACGTATTTAACTAAATTTACATGGATTTAAATAGATGAAAAGTACTAAATTAAATTATAGCTGTCTTTTTAAGTATTTTACTGTAAATAATTTTTGTATTTGATTATTCTTCACTGCCACAGAGTGTAAGCCCAATTGCATTTAATAAATAAACACATACATGCATGCTAAGACATTACGTTTCTGACAGGCAGGTATATTCTCTCCTTCTCTTCAAAATTGTTAGTTCCGGAGACTTCTTCGCAGTGTAAGCGCTGCGATCCAGGTACCGTACATTTTAAAGTTTATTGTAATGTATTAAAATGTAGCTGCCTATATTGGCATAACTGCATTTTGTAATGTTCTTAATGAGAAGTGAACTTGGATTTGCAAGCCAGTGGATAAAATTGATTGTCATGTTGGGTAGTTGGGCATTTCTTGTTTAAAAGGGAGGTTTTATTAAACGTTCATGTCCATGTATTGTTGTTATCATATGATTTATTGAATTTGTTGATATTTTAATGAGATAATATCTCGAGAACTTGTTCCTTTCCCAGTAGATATCGCTGATTTGTACGTTGTGGAGCTTTGCCATTTTCAGCATCTTCCAAAACACTTCGAAGGCTAAAACTTGAACTGGCATTAATTTGAGGGTTTAGAATCTTGGTAACTGAGCTACAACACCGTCATACGTAGCAATTGTCATGAAGGAAAATTTTCCTGATAACAGCTTTTTACGTCTGTAGTTCTGAATAGCACGCTTCAGCTTAGAAAGCGTTTCACAGCACACTTGTCAGTAATTGTTCCCGGCTGTATAAACTCCTCATGAAAACTTGCTTTTGTCCCAGAAAACAGTGGTCATAATCTTCCGCGCTGACGTCTCCTTGAGTTTTTTTTTTCTTTTCCTTTTGTGATGAAGTTATACAGCGCCACTCTATGGATTATTGTTTTGATTCAACACTAACGTGCATCCATGTTTCATTACCAGTTATGACACGAGAAAAGAGATCTTCTGTCTCGCATCAGTGCATAACTTTTCCATTGTTTTAGAAACACATTTTGCACTCAGTGTATAACATTTAATTTTTTGGTGACAATTGTGAACAAACATGCCCATGGTGAAATGTGTGGTAAGCCCACTACAACAGCACTGATTATGAAATGGCGTCCACAGGCTCAACAAGGTCATTTGTCAGAAAATTTGCGTTGAGAAATCGAAATGACCTAAAGGAGTTCACTATTGGCAGGATTTCGCAGTCTCGCAAAGGCGAACATCAGTGAAGTGCTAACAATATGCGCTGTAGCAGGCTCAAGCTTCTGCGCATGCGCGATCCACCCAAATGCGTTATGAGCTACTAACGTTTACTTTTGAAATGATCCTAAACAAGTGCTCAATCCATCTGTACCCAATATCCCCTCTCCTTATTGGTTTATCAAAGCGGTTGTTCAAATGCAAGTAATATAAAAACAAAAAAACTTTGAAGAGCTGAAAAAATCTCAAAATCTGGATTATTTGTGCGAAATCATTTTCTATGTTCATCTTTCTTCATTTTTTTTTTTTTGAGTAGTGTTTAACGCCCGTTTTTACTACTGAGGCACCACAGGCGGTGGACACTGGTGATACATGAAATGAAATGATATATTGGGAAAGGATATTTTTTTTTTAAGGAAGGAAGCGTTCCAGGCCTAAGTTTAGGTACCTCCACGGCATTTGCCAGTTATGAAGACTGAGGAAAACCTAGAAAAAACCCCAGTCAGGGAGAACGGTCCTGGCGGGATTCGAACCGCAGACCTCTCGCTCACGAGTTCGTGCCTTAACGACCTCGGCCACCCGTGGCGGTATCTTTCTTCATAGCAACTAGTTTTCCTCACTATCCCAACTTTTGACTTTCCCTTAAAGAGCCCAAAAATTCTTTTCCAGAAATCCTCCTCAATTTTAATTAAAATTGAAGCTTATAAAAAGCTTAAACTGTAATTTCCTTTGGGAACTACTGTACATAATATCAGAGATGTAAGTTATCCTGGAGCCAATGAGAAAAGAGCTGTAATACATGATTATATTTATGTTACGAAAGAAGTAATCGTTTTTTTTTTGATTGATTTATTTACGGACGCTCTTTAACATTTCAGGTCATCAGCGTCCCATTCAATTCAGAGCGTGAAACGGCCGACAAATTTTGCTCAGAGGCCTCTCTTTCAGGCTTGAGGTTCTTTATCGTGCCGTAAATGTACGACATGGGACCCATGGCTTTGCTTCCACTTGCTCAACCTCTGCCTGGTCGCTGAATATTTTCGCTCCGAACACGAGGTAATCCCAAAGGGATAAATCGGAACAGTAAATGGGCTGCTATGTGGCTGCATAACAGGATATCACGAACAGATTGCTGGAGTCTTTAGTTTCGATAGGCAGCTCTGACGTCATCCAGCAGTATGCGACAATCTCAGTCCTTCGTTCGTGAAGGAAATCGGGAAACAACACGCCTCTGGAGTCCCAAAACACGATCCGCAAGAACTTTTACGGCTGACGGGCGAGTTTTGGTCTTGATAGGAGCACCCTCCCCACTTTTTATTGTCCTTTTGTTTTAGGGTCCCAATTCGGGTCAATAATTGCTCACCGTCTTCCTCAAACCGATTCAGAAGCATCCAACTGATTACTGTCGAACATGTTTCTGTTCGCGTGTGGAGAGGTGTGCACTTCCATAACTTATGCCCATCTCTGAAGCGATTTCGAGCAAACTTAGGCGTCTTTCTCCTTCCACAAGGTCACAGAAGGCCTGAATGTTGTCCTGAGCGACGCTCGTCCGTGGCTGAGGAACTTCTTGCATCAGTCAAATACTTGGGTTCGTGAAAGTATGCTTATCCAAACTGTGCCGGAAGTCTTTACAAAATACAGGTCAGTTTGACTCCCTCTTTGAGCAATGGAGTGGAACCTCTTGCTCAGGCACAGCGGAAGTATTCGTTGGATTGCTCCCCTCCACACATTCTCACGTAACTACCCCTATGGCTCCGCCCTTCTATCCATTCTTTCGCATCCCAGAGAACTAAACTTCAATTTAACTTTGATTGTGAATATGCAATCAAGTATTAAAAAAATAAAGATCTTTGGTATGGGTTACAACATTCATGCTCAAACTATTTAGAAAATAAAAAGAAGGAAGGTTTAGTATTGCAGGAAATATAATTTAATATTGTATTGAATGTATAAATTAGTATTAATGTTGTGTTTTGTTTTTGGTTGGATCGGAGCCCGTTCCTCTGGATATTCCAGTAGGTAGCTGGTGATGAACCTGGGACTGATCAAATTGGAATAAATTTTGATTACAGTGAGGGCAATGTTACTAATTGTTATATTTAAAAGTAATGTTTTTTATGTGTGCGTATTTTGTTAAAAAATGTTGTACGTTGATGTATGAGAAATAAATACTAAAAGAAAAAATTATAAACTGCAGCAGTCTTATTAGGCGACTTAGGGTTATTTTTGCGGCTTTCTTTGCAGTAATATAAAAGATCATATAACTGTATGATTTAATTATTAAAAATAACTATAAATAAGCCACTAATCTGTTTTGCTCCCTCTAAATGGCCTGATTATTTTCCTTTCTATTCCACATAGTGACCCAAATTAACTTAGCATCAGTTATGCAGCACATCAATAATATTTTATTTGCCAAGCCGAAAGAGAGAAGTGCTTTGACATTTCTGCCGAAACCTCCTGACGTTAAATATTTTATCGCTCGGTTTCAACGCTTCACAGTTTTTGGCTGTCATCGGCAGGCCTGTGTGCCGCCACATTAGCGAGCATGCTGCAGAATATTCATTCAAATGAATTCAATCCTGGAAATGACCAGTTGCTAAATCCTTACTTTATTTTAATGAACACACAACAACACGTTACCATGGATTCTGGTCTTAGGCAGTAAAGGTTCCCAAAAGTCTCAAACTTTCGTTAATGCTACAAATTTGAAAATATCATCAAAATTATAAATATGAATAAAGGTAGATACTTAATTTTTTTTAAATATCTTTATTGAACAGCCCTCGTAAATTTATTAAGTGCTAGTTAAGATTCTTTTTAACAGTGCTTAACGGCCGTTTTAACTACTGAGGCGCCACAGGCGGTGGGCACTGATGATACATGAGATGAAATGATACATTGGGAAAGGATTTTAAAGGAAGGAAACGTTCCAGGCCTAAGTTTAGGGTATCTCCGCGGCATTTTCCATTTATAAGGACCGAGGAAAACCTTTTAAAAAACCCAGTCAGGCAGGACGGTCCTGGCGGGATTCGAGCCCCAGACCTTCCGCTCACGAGTCCGCGCCTGAACGACCTCGGCCACCAGTGGCGGTCTAGTTAAGACTGAAATAATCCGTTTCAATACAGATGCTTTGAGTTTGTCAGTTATGTTATTATCATGCACATTAACAGTTATCTTCATCATCAATCTTAATTCCGGGGAAAAAAATCGGTATATTAAAAAACAGGTTTTATTTATCAAAATAATCAACGGAATGAAACAATATAATATAATAAACGATTATTTTTCTTAAAAGTATATGATCGCTATACAAAGTATAACAGTATAGCGAATTATATGACGTGTGGCGCAAGGCACTTGTCGTCTCTGACAGAGGTCAGCAGAAGTGTAAGAGGAGGTTGCCTGTGTGTTTCCTGCAAGGCGAGGCGAGGTAGCACGAATAGGTAATCAAGTTAGGTTTACGAAATGTAAGGAAAAGAGTAGCAAGCATCTCAGTTTACACGTCATCTAAAACTGTCTAATCACAGCCTGCAATATAGGCATGAAGTTTGCTATAGCTTCCTGTGTAATGAAACATGTTTATCAATAAATAATAACATCGAAGAAAATAATAATTTTATAAAAATCTGCTTTATAAGATAAACGAAACTTAATGGCATTTAAATAATGGTAACCTACCATTAAAATTTAATATTTGTGGCGCAAGCGCTTATCCACTTCTTAATGCAGAAATACAGAGCATTCATTTGGAAGCGTGGCCGGCTTAAGGGGTTTAGCCTAACCTTTTTCTAACCCGTTGGTTCTGTTCTCCCCTTCGCTTTCCAGACTCATCGTGTGTTGACGCGAAGTCTTTGTGCCGCACAGGAGTTGAACGCTATGAGACCATGTGTTTCAGTGTGTTTGTGCTGTTATAATGCCAAAATGTCTGTATACTTTAGCACACAGAAGTTTCATGTATGATTCATATTTGACAACAAACTCTTGTAGAGAAGTAATATAGACATATTCCCTGCTATTCGTCCGGATCACAGAGAGAGTGTTCGTAATCTTGTGAATAGATTTAGGGAAATGGGGATCTGTTTTTGATAAAAAGCCAAAGGTTAAACGCCATGTTCTTACAGATGAAAAACTCGATGACAATAGAGAAAAGTTAGAACAATTTTCAAAGAAACCTCTGAGAAAGAACCAGGAATTTCACAAGACTGGACTTAGAATGGCACTAAACTTTTAAAATTAAAATCCTATATGCTAACTGTAGTTCAGGAATCGAAACCTGCAACGTTAATGTTCGCTCTATTGACCCGCATTTTTTCTTTATTTTTATACGTAAGAAGCAAGATTTTATTCACAAGACCATATGCGACACAAAACAATTGATACAGATTGCAGAAAAATTCCAACTTGATATCGAAATGCCATTGTATGACCAAAAAAAAAAAAAAAATGGTGTTTAGTGCGCTGTAGAAATTATGCGCTTAAATTTAAGGGGCTATGAATATGCGAACTCTGCCGGCAAACAGCATTGGAGACTGTTGGGTTTCCCTCAAATGGTCATTTACGAGGGTAAGTCTATAAGTTTCCGGCCTAACCGATAAGAACTATCGCCTTCTGTTATCTGTTAAGTAAATAATCCATCCTACAGCCCAGATCTAGCTCCCAGGAACTATTTTCTCTTCTCAAAACTCAAGAAGGACCTTCGAAGAAGGAAATTTAAGTGTGACGGAGAAGAGATGGATGCTATTTATGCCTATATTGCAAACAAGACTATTGTCTATTTTGTGGAAGGGGGGATTGAAATGTTAATTCAAAAATGTGAGAAGTGTATTGCAATAAAGGGTAACTATATTGAAAAGTGACATACATTTTTTGTGTTTATCATACCTAGAAAATGGTTAGGCCGGAAACTTATGGACCTACTCTCGTAGTTACAAGCGGAGACTGGACGTGTGTAGACAGAGATATGTAGAAGCAGATGTGAAACAGCTGTACATACCTCCATTCTATATTTTCTGAATATTTCAGTAATGAGCTTGAGGTCTGAAGTAGTGAATACTCAATAATTAATGTTCCCCCACACATTTAGGGTACCTCTAGAAGACTGGATGTAAGGAATCACGAGTAATAAAGAACGCGACCAACTTGTATGCTTTACCGACGGATCCACAATCGGGGGCAGGCATGTACGGCCTACTTCCAAAGACAAACACCAGTATGAGCATTGGGAAATATTACACAGTTTTTCAGACAGAAGTATTTGTACTATTAGAGGACTTGAGAAGGGTTACGACGGTAATCGAATTCCCATTCTCTCAGATTGTCAAAGTGCCTTAAAAGTACTTTTCTCTGAACCAGGTGAAATCCAAAATGGGAAAGCCTGAATGTCCTAACTGCTCTGGAATCTCGCAACAGGCTTGAACTGCGGTGGGTGCCGGGCATTAGATGTTTATATGAATGAAAAAGCAGATCAGTTGGCAAAAAAGGGTACCGATACACTATTTGTTGCTCCTGCACCCGCGGTTGGAATCAGTGCACGTTTTGTTAAGACCGCGCGCGGTATAAACATCAAATTAGATGGCAAGTATATTCTAGACAAAAAGCTAAGAAAGTGTTCCTAGGTCTTTCCTCATCTCTTCCAAAATTGGACAGAAGAGAAATAAGGAAATGGTCACTTCAGGAAACATCTGTGTAAAGTGGGACTCTGTACAAGATGAACCCATTTGTAGAACGTGTAAACAGGATGATGAATCTGCCTGTTTGATTGTCAATTCCTGGGGGGGAGGGAGGGGAAGAGAGATTTACTCTTTCTATAGCCAGGGCAGACCTGGAAATAGATACTGACATTGTAACTAAAATACTGCGTCTTGCTCAAGGAACAGATTTTGAAGCAATGAAGGGGCTATTCTATGGGGATGCATAATAAGCCTATGGCTGACGTGCGTTATCTAATCAAAGGTAGGATAAACAGTTGTTGCAATAATATCAAAAGAAAAGAACAAAAAAAAAACAAGGTCATGCACGGTTAACCTCAATAATTGTTTAATAACAATTAATATATATTAGTTGTTATATATACCGATAACTTTTCTCATTTTCCTACACTATTCACTCAACTATAACTACTACAAATAAATAAGCATTTCTCATTTCAAATTTACACTCATATTTGATATTAAATGCCCAAACTTCAAGAAACACCAATCAGTGTTTTCTTTTTTCAAAGCAATTTTCTGCATTACAAGGGCATTTGCAGATGAAATGTTGTGAAACCAGATATTAATTTAACATTTTGAACAAATAAAATTTGACAAGCAATATTGGTCAAGGAAAAATACTCAGCCTTATACACACAAGCAACATTCATAAGCTTTCTATTTAAAAAAAATATATGTAAATAGCTTTTTATCAAAATGAAACATAGAAAATTAGAACAGCAGTAAAGAATTAATTATGTCTTTCGTGAAACCGCTTCCATGTTATAACATCGCCATTTTTTTAAATAGTGTTTAACGCCCGTTTTCACTGTTGAGGCACCACAGGCTGTGGACACTCATGATACATGAGATGATAAATTCAGAAAGCATTATTTTTTTTTAAGGAAGGAAGCGTTCCAGGCCTAAGTTTACGTACCTCCCCGGCATTTGCCAGTTATGAAGACTGAGAAAAACCTGGGAAAAAAAACCAGTAGGGGGGACGGTCCTGGCGGGTTTCGAACCCACACCTCCCGCTCAAGAGTCCGTGTCTTAACGACCTCGGCCACCCGTGGCGGTACATCGCCATTGGAAATAAGCATTGGCGTATTCGTTTTTAATTACCATTACCTTTTAAGTTGTTACAAACGACCACTAAATGGCGGTAGTGAGATATAACATTGCTGTTTTCGAAACAATTGAAATTTGTTATTGGAAAACAGTTGCAGCTTAGAAATTCACTTGTTTATAGTGAGCGTTTAAACAAAGTAATTTTGCGGGGGAAAAAATTCATTTGAAGGTTTTTCGTTGGATTATTTTTTACGATTTTAGTAAAGACTTAATTCAATTTAGTTATGAAACACCATCAGAAAAAAATGTTTACAATTGGTTTGAGGAAATTTTTCGTGGTCGTGCATCGTTAGTGATGACTTTCCTGAAGGTCCACCAAATCGGTTATCATTCAAAAAAAAACAGTGACGTTGTGCGCAATATGATTGAACAAGATCGGCATGTGAATTACAGTGATATAGAGGCATCATTAAGCATGTCGAAGACTGCAGTACATTCGATTTTGCATGAACATTTAGCTCTGAAAAAGGTATGTTCCTGATGTATTCCGCATAATTTATCCCAAGCTTTTTTTTTTTTAAAAAAAAAAACCCTTTCCTGTTAGTTGGCGTAACTACTACTCATACATTGAGTTATATTTTTCAAAAAAAAAAAAAATTGTTTTAAAGGCGAGGCTAAACCAAGCATCAGAAAGGGATATCAGATACAATTAAGCCCAAATTAGGCTTCCGGAGAGATTTTAAATCCTATTTTATGATTAAAATTCTCCTTCGTGTGTTCTAATATACACAGAGTGCCAAAAAATGTATACACACTTCAAGCAAATAAAAAACTGTGTTAACATAACAAAACTGAATTCACACAAACAGAAAATGATGAGCACGAATCATGTTAGACTTTTACAGTTACAACAGTTGCTCAAAATGCCCCCCAATCGGCGTCGATACACTTCTGAGTATGTTGAACTACTGACTGAGCAACATTTGCGAAAGTGTCCTCGGTGATTGTAGCACATGGCGTTTCAATTTCTTCCCGAAGTGCTGTCAGTGTAGCTGATTTTCTACGATATATGTTACCACGAGTCTCAAATTTGTCTCCAATTGTTACTCACATTGGTGATTCTGTTCTATATACACGTCTCCATTGTCTTTGAACTTCAACAACATTCTCGATTTTCCAACACCACTTCAAAATTACTTTCGCTGTTCAAACGACAAACGATAATCTTGGCTCCATTTTGTTGTAGCAACGCTAGCATAACGTAATGTGAGTCACATCTGTTTCCAGAACATCATACGAAAATCTTGGCTTCATTTGTTCATTGTTGATTTACGATAATCTTGGCTTCACTATTCATGGTTGATTTACCTGTCACGTAACAACGCTATCACAATGTATGTGAGTCACATCTGTTTGCAGAACATCATACTACACATTACTGTTGTTTTTCGGTCCAACTTTGAAATATATTAAATACTGTGAAAATGTGAATACCTTTCGGCACCGTTGGTGTATGTATATATATATATATATATATATACACTCGTAATTGTATTTACCTTCTGTACTTTATTTACTTTCTATATCACAAACATGAATTCATTATTTATCGGATAAAAGCTAATTATAAATGTGAGAAGAAATTAGACAGACTATGAAATTCACTCAAAGCTACCCCACCTTTGCGCCTGAGAAAGGCAAAAAGCACGAACGAGAGCGAAGGAAATAAGATGATCTTCATAAACAGAAAATATGAAGAGGAAGAAGAGGTTCCTGCATATAGCGAATCATCCATCTTGTAAATGTAAGCTAAAAGAAAAACTAGCGGATGTCAATATACCTTGCTGGTGCCACAAAAAATCCTGATATACCATTTCTCTTTAAAAGCAAAGCATAACTCAATAACATGTACACAGCCTTAGGCAAAATATTATTTTTCAGATAGCAATGTTTCATTATCTTTTATCAGAGGTAGATTTTTTTGCTTCTGATATAAATTGAAATTATAATTAGTAATATTCTGCTGCTTTTGTGTCTAATTATATTGCTGCGAAAAACGTTTTTGAAACTTCCAGTATTTATAGTTCTTCATAACTTATTTATTGTTTCTTTATTTTGCTGTTCTATGTATACTTCAGCCCTTATTTATTTTCTTTTGCATATTTCTGCTTCTCATTAATTCCATATTTTTGTAGCCTGTTATTCTCTGTTTCCATATACAACCTGAGTATTTTTCAAATCATTTAATTGCCGTTTAGTACCTCTACGTCGCAATAGGAAACTACGAGATTGTTTCATGTGTCATAATCTCTTTTCTTTCTTCTGTTGCTTTTTCTCGGCTGCGGTTCTTTCTCGTAAACATTGTCTATAATAATTACTCAAAACATATAGTGGCGTTATTTGTGCATTGATAAAACATCATCTATGCTCTCTTAGATCGCTCCGCGTAGATCGAACAGCTGTATTAGCATAAAGGCATTTTATACACACTTTCACAGTAGATATCTATTTAATATATTTCAAAGTTGGACCGAAAAACAACAGTAATGTGTAGTATGATGTTCTGTAAACAGATGTGACTCACATTACGTTATGCTAGCGTTGCTACAACAAAATGCAGTCAAGATTATCGTTTAAACGGCGGAAAGCAATTTTGAAGTGATATAGGAAAACCGAGAATGTTGTTGGAGTTCAAAGACAATGGAGACGTGTGTACAGAACAGAACCGCCAACACGAGTAACAACTGCACGCATTCGAGACACATTTGAGACTCGTGGTACCGTATGCGATGTTCACAAGGGCAGATCTGGGAGACCTCGCACAGCAACAAGCCCCGCGTCCTCGGCTATGGCTTTGGAACGTTTTGAGCAGAAGTGTATAAAGCAAAGGTCACGTGAGACTGGGGTTAGCGTACGTCGTATTATTGAAACAGCAAAGTAGAAAGCTTTCATCCTTAGACTTTTCCATGCAGATGACCCTGATCAGAGAATGCCGCACTGTGAGTGATTTCGGAACATGGTGCAAGAGGATGAGACCTTCATACGGAAAGTTGTTTGGTCCGATGAGGCACAACTTAATTTGAACGGAACTGTAAACCGGCATAACGGCGTCTAATGGTGTGCTAACAACCCACAAGTTATTTTGGAAAAGGCGGTTAATTTATCTGGAATTAAAGTTTGGTGTAGGTTGTCATCTAGGGGTCTAATTGGATCATTCTTTTTTGAAGGAACAGTAACTGACCCAGTGTACCTGAACACGATACGCGCATCCGTCTTACCCGCCATTCATACACTCTATGAGAACGAGGAATTTTACTTCCAACAGGGTGGTGCTCCACCACATTACCACAGAGATGTACGTGCGTACCTTGATGACAATCTTCCAAGGCACTACATAGGACAAAGAGGTCCGATTGAGTTTCCACCGCGTTCTCCGGATCTAAATCCGTTGAACTTCTGCCTATGGGGAACTCTTAAGGATGTTGTGTACCGTAGAAAATCAGCTACACTGACAGCACTTCGGGAAGAAATTGAAACGGCATGTGCTGAGGACACTTTCGCAAACGTTGCTCAATCAGTAGTTCAACGTATTCACAAGTGTATCGAGGGCATTTTGAGCAACTGTTGTAACTGTAAAAGTCTAAGATGATTAGTGCTCATCATTTTCTGTTTGTGTGAATTCAGTTTTGTTATGTTAACACAGTGTTTTCTTTATTTGAAGTGTGTATTTTTGGCAACCTCTGTATTTCATCTATTTCCAGTAAAGTGATCATTTAACATGGTCTTATGTATGGTTTCACATACTAAAGACAGGAAAGAATAAACAATGATGTAACGGTTAAGGTTCTAAATTCAGCGATGTACAGTAAACTCTATTAGGAAGAGCCTACCTTACAAAAACACCTTTTAGAAGACTGATATAAGCCAGCAAGTATTTCAGACTCACCTGAAACAAAAGAAAATCATTCGAATTAGAGATGCACAAATTTTTAAATGTAGTCACGTACATCTATAATAATTATTCAAACAAGAATTTAACAACCCATATTTAATATGCTGGGAAAGTGTAGAAAATGATTACGTGCGTCACTATCAAAATGACACGAAATTAACTCAAAGAAACCTAAATATAAAGTAAGTTAAAGGAATTTTAATATCATTTTGAACGTTCGCAGCATCCAATAACAACTTTGCCTATTACTACAGACATCACTATAGCCGAAAACAGCACGGCTACCGAGGGCAAACTGATTGACGGCAGAACTGTGCGCAGGTAGGAAAAATGAACTGAAAGGAAGAGGTGACTTCATCGGAACATTGAAATTTAAAGTAAAGAATAAATATACACATCAATGATCGGAAACTAAACAGGAAAGAGCTTTAAAGGAGAAATACGCCGCTCGAATAACCATGGAACCATTTTACCTTCAAGTAGTCTAACAGAAATTAAAAAAAAAAAAAAAGTTCAACATTTGCTCAGTGAACACAAATTATCTGTTTTCTTCAGCACTATTTCACCAATGGCTCATCAGCGGCGATTTTTTTATCTATTTTTTGGAGCATTTAATGCTTAAAATTATAGTTTTATAACGCATATAAATGCAATTTTGGCGTTTGTGCCTATTACTTAGTTTAGTGTAAAAATAAGAATATTTACCTATAAAAGTGCAAACGAAATCAAATAGTACAAATATTTTTATAAATTTTCACTTTCAGTGACTCAATTTAGTACGGTTGAAAGTGATTCATGCAAGGCAATAAACTTCAACCTTGCTTCCTCCTACATCAGGTGCGTTAAAGTGATTAATTATGTTAATAAAAGATAAATGCCTACAGATGTCGCTATAATACCAATGCAGTCAAATCGAATATAAACAGCAGAATTAACTGTGTAGATGACTCGGCGAAGTCAACGATGTCATTTGAAAACTTCTTGGAATTAATCAAAATGATACGACAGATTTCTGAAAATATAATTATTTTTCAATACAGTCTACCTAGACACTAATGCACTCGGTTCAGCAATGCTCTAGGTCTAATGCCTTTATCCAAGCACGAAAATCAAATTGCTCCAGGTCTACAAAATGCGCCTCAACTGAATTTAAGCTCTTCACTGCACGAAAATTTCTTTCCGCAAAGGAATTTTCTGTTTTAGGAATGGATAGACGTTCGATGGAGTCGGTTAAGGGGAACTGAAAATCGATGAAACATTCGATTGTATATTATTACTTGTGTAAATTTACCATTACACTGCAATATTTTTAAATAGTAACATGTTTTTGTTTTATTGAAACATATGAACATCATCTTAAATACACAATGTAACTCGAAACTTTCTGTTGTTTCTCTCTATTCTAGTAAATGTAAAGATGATATCTAGGATTTCGTTCATAAACATGGTTACATTTAAAAATGTTTAAAAATACCCACACAGTATAGCTTTGTTTATCAGTGATCATGTATTCCATTATATTATTAGTATACCATTAATTTTTGTAGTTTAATAATAATAATAATAATAATAATAATAATAATAAAATGTGCCCTCTCTTTTGTAATACTTATAGATTGCAAGAATTCTAATTTTATTCCCCTTACTTTTGAACTTTAGAGTAATTTCACTATATTAATTTATTTTGAAGTAATTTTGAAGGAAAAGAAAACGCAACCTAGTTAAGTGAAATATATAGTCCAGTTTATCTTGTATTATTTATCTTTAGAGTTTGTCATGCTAAATTAACTCACATTAATGCAATAACTTATTTCATTAATTAAAAAACCCATAAATTAAAATTTTAAAGTTATTTTTTGAAATTATTCTACTTGCTGAGGAATTCGCTAAGTTTAGGCAGCTCTTGCTGAAGGACCTTTCTGACATGGGTCTAGCCATGTAAAAATGGTGTTAAATTTTAATAACATTTAGCAGAAAGGGAAAAGAAACTAAGAGTTTAGGCAGCGGCCTTCAGATACTTTCAAAGGAGCCAGTATGCTACTTGACAGTGTGACCCAGCAGACAGTGAAAAATTTACCGCTAAAATGAGTGGAAATGATTTTACGTTAATTTTAGCTGGCAGTGGGTCTTAAAAGTTTAACTACCTAAAATATTTGCTGAAAAATTACATATCGCATGAATTCTATATATTCTTATGAAATATATAACACACAAATACGAAATTTAAGATTTTCTCGTATAGTGCCTCAAGTTTTAGACTTTAAGCCCAATAACGACATAAAATTTGTATTTAAAGCAAATGATAGTAAAGGTTTCACAAAGGTGTGGAACCGCACGCTCCAATAACTAAACAATGCTCCACTAAGCTTTATGATGGCGAGAAAATCACTCAGTGTACATCCCAACAAACGAAAGGGATTAAACCCAATGCTAGTGTTAAGCAGTGCAAATAAAACTGCACACGTGCGGACGTAATTTAAGCAGGCTGGGTATCGCACGTGAGGAATGTTTGCTAGGTAAATAACGGTTTCCTTCAAACCTATCACGCTCCAATGTGCCAGATCTTTTCACGACCACCAAACCCAAATATTCAATAAACAAGTGAAGGGATAGAGTATAAGAAATCCTCCTATGTCAACATTATAATAAGAAACCATCAATTCAGACTGGCGCACATCAAGTGACAGATCTCTCCGTTTCTTTATCTCGGCTCTTCTCCAGGCCGACAACAAATCCACTCGATCTCTTGTTGACGCCGTTCAAATATTTGATGTACGTGATCGTATGCTCTCTACGCCATCCCTTGTCGAATACAAGAAAAGTGCGGGGGAATTCTGACGCAAGCCCAGTACACTTGTGAGGATAAAAACCGGCCTGCAGTTTGAGGCAAAATAGTCCTCCTTGAAATTGCATAAGAGATAATACACAAAAAGTCCGTCACACAGGAGCGAATTCCTCATCCAGTTGAACAATCTTTAATAAAAATGAATATAAAATACAAATTAGGCCTTATTAATTAACGGAATGAAAATTACTGTGTGTTATTACGGGAACAAAATTAGAATTCTTGCAATCAATAAGTAACATAAAAAACACATTTTTGAGTTATATTCTGCATTTAAAAGATGATGTTCATATGTTTCAATAAAACAAAAACATGTCACTATTTAAAAACAATTACAATGTACTAAGTAAATAAAAACAATCGAAAGTTACATCGATTTTCAGTGGCTTTGAAATTTAATTTAAATGTTATTAACACGTAACGTAAACGTTTTCTGAAGGTTATTACAGAACGCTCTTACATACAAATATAACTCTCACACACATATTAGATTAATATTTCACATTTGCTATCTTCACGACGATACTTTTGTTAAATATAAAATATTTGTATCGTTATAAATCAGTTTATATGCCGAGTTTATTTGTCCTTTCATTTTGAAATAATATAGGGAATATTAAATGCAAAAACTCTTTTTAAATTTCGATTTTCCACTCTACTCCTAATGGTCCATTTTCCCCAATTTTCAGAAAGTAATGCTTTTATTTGATTTAAATAATATGTACCGGTTTCATGCGGAAAAAAATATTGGTGCTGGTAGATCGATTTTAAAGTTTGGGTTTCAGATTTTTCCCCAACTGCTAATGGCCCAATTTCCCTGATTTTCAGACACTATTTTACTGTACTTAAATGGCATATTAATAGTTTCGTTGTAAAAAACAAGCAAATAAATAAATAAATATTAATGCTGCTAGAGCAATTTTTAAATTTGGGGTTTCAGATAATTCCCCCTCCTAATAATCCGACTTCACTCATTTTCAAAAACTATTTTTTTTATTTTATTTCAATGGCCTTTTACCTTGTACCTTTTAAAATAAATTAAAATTGCTTCAGCCTTTAACTCCCACTAGTTTAACAGATATACCCCATTGTTTAATGGCCCAATTGCTATGGTTCACAAAAAATACTTTTATTAATTTATTTTAAAGACATTTATGAACGTCATTGAGAATAAATTAAAACTGCAGCCGCTATAGCGATTTTTCATTTTTTTAAAAACATTTTCGCATTAGGTATCCCCCCCCCCGCATCCCCAACAGTTCAATTTTGCTGGTTAACGAACCCGAGGAATCGTTTGTTAATTGATGGCTATATGCCAAGTTTCATTGAGAAAAAACAAAAACTGCGACCGCTAGAGCGTTAAAGCTCAAACACACACACAATATATAGTAGGTGCTTGTACGTACAATCGATGCAGATTTGGATAAATTATTAAAAACGCTATTCATGGGTATAACCGCAATAGCGTATATTCCTTCGGAATTCGGTTAAAAAATAAACAAATATAATAAAACAAACAAATATTTTACGGGTCCGGCTACAATAGCATCATTCCTTCGGCATTCGCTAAAATATTTTAGTTTTGTTTATTCGTAATTCTAAACTTAAATAACCACTACACTAGAGAGGTACTGAGGCAGCAAATAATGAATATTCATAGAAACGTTTAGGTTATCCCAGTTTCTGAAAGTATTTTTCCTGGCACTGAATGCAGCTTTCCATTCTGGAAGCACCCACGTCACTCAGTTTCCGGCATTGCAGATGCTGCAACCGCTTCTTTGGGGCTAGAAAATCGGTGACCTCGAGGTCGGTTCTTTGCAGTAGAGAACAGGAAGAAATCGCATGGTGCCAGATCGGGACTATAGGGTGGATGAGTTATTAGTTTTGCCTCAGTTGCTTACAGAAACTCCATTGTTACATTAGCGGTGTGAGCTGATGGTGCAATAAACTGTGCCTTAGTTCTGTCTTTGGACGCCGTTCTTGGATTTTCTGAAACACTTTTGGATGGCAAACTTCTGTGTACCATTTTGCAGTAGCAGTTCTCTGATTTTCAGGCACAATGATTGCTATATGATCACTTGTAGAAAAGAAAGAGGCAACCTTTTTCTTTCCCACACTTGACTGAGGGGTGGTTGGTCATCCTGGAAAACCCAAATGGAGGACTGGCGTTTTGTTTCTAAATTAAACTGATATATCCATGTTTCATCACCCGTAACAATATTGAAAACACGGCGAAACTTTCCACAGTTAAATCTTTGCAACATTTTTTGGCACCGTTCCACTCTTTGTAGCTTCTCTCACAAATTATGGACCACCCATCTTGAAGTTTTTTTTTAAGCACACAAAAATGCTCATGAAGGATGATTGAAACACTCGGCGAACTAATCGCTAATGCCAGCTCAATGTCCTTGCAGGTTAGTCTTGGATCTTCCCTGATCATTGATCCCACACAGGTGATGTTTTTCTCAGTCACTACTGTTGTTGGTCTGCCACTCGTCTCTTAATCTTTAAGAGAATCCCGCCCCCTCTTTAATTGCACAAACCAGCGGAACACAGTAGCACGTGAAGGAGAAAAGTCCCCAAAGGGACCCTCCCACTGTTTTCAAGCGCTCAAGTGACTTCGTTTCTTTTAAGTCACATTTGAAATCGTACAAATCGCACGAAAGCGCTCTCTCTCTCTGAATCTCCATTGCGCTTACAAGAACGTTCACAATTTCCAGACTAAAATGTAGGAAAATGCATAACACAACAGAGCTCTGTCTGCTCTTATAGCAACACCAAATGACTCAACAATTTCGACCTAGCATCAATAATTTCCATTTATTTGGGCGACCAATATTCCGTGTCTGAATACTTATCTAGTGACTGTCATATTACAGAGATGTCCTAAAGACTATACAAAGGTAGCATTTACGTGCAATAACACAGATGCTTCACCACGATAACGCACGGCCCGCACATCGTAAATTTTGTGGGTGATTATCTAAAAAAAAAAAATATCAATATGAAGTGTGTTGACCCTCCCTGTAATGTACATACGACCTTTCCCCTTTTCGCCAAATTAAAAGAAACGCCTTTGTTGGCAGCACTTTCATCAGAAGCAGCGGTGAAGAGAATTGTTTGCAGCATGTCTTTGAAGACTTGACAGAAACTCTGTGACAGGAGCATTGCATCCAACAGGAACTACTTTGAGAAAGATCATAAACTTACGACGTTGAGTTCTTTATTGGACAGCCCTTATATTTTGCAGTAGTTGTATCAGTATTTACGGCAAGGCCTGCCATCATAACTTACACATTCATAGTCATAATTTAACTATTCAAATGTTCTCTTTTAAAGTCCTGAGATTCCATACCAAGACAGTGGGGATTACAGAAGATCGTAAATAACCTTCACACGTGTTCTCATCAAAACTTACGTCATATAATTATCTAATAAAAATGAACCAGGCCGTTCCTGTTATTATCTCCTAAATAAGCCCAAATTTTGCGTAGGAATAATTTAAGAGAGGTGAAATTTTCTGTTTTATGTAATGAAACACTCTAGTAACGGACTTCCGTTGGAGTGGGCTATAAACAACTTCCCTCGTCCCGACACACTTGACCCATCCTCTGCAATTATTAATCATTCATCCCTTGAAAGCATTTTTTATCCCCTGCATTTCTAATGGAAAACTCAAGGGCTTGATGACGATTTGGTCAACATTCAACACTAAAAACACCCCATTAATTTGTTTTTAAGAATCCATTATGGAATTAATTCCCAATTATTTATCCATTTAAGTGCCAACTAAGAGTAGTACGGAGCGATGGTTTCTCAATTATTAGCGAATTCTGAAGGTTGTACCCATGAAAAACTTCTACAAATCTCACAGCGATCCTACCTTATAGACATCGAAAATGACGACGTTAAAACTGTTTATACCGGGTGTCTAAGCTAACTCTGCGACTTCAAATATTTTCGAAATGAAACAAGATGTGAAAAATTTAGTGGTGCAGGAATGTACCCATGTCAGGGGCTCACACAATGGGAGAATATGCACAATTCAGAAAATTAAAAAAAAAAAAAAAAAAAGCATAGTTTTCAACTCAAAGTTACAATTTTTTAGCAAATTGAAAACTAAAGGTTCAATTTGTGATAACATAATTTACTTTACTTTGCTAAACAAAAGTACTAATTGACTATAGCTCAAAGACACTTCATGTTTGTAAATTATATCCAGGACAGAAAACGCATTCATGTCTTATCTGATGAAACTGTGTCACTTCAGCAGATGTTCAAAGTGACCACCATCAGTATCAGTACACTTGTGGAGAAAGGGAACAAGCAGGTGGCAGTGTTTCTACAGATACTGCCGCACACGCTGGTTTCATATTCTCTAGTGTCGTTGGGAGTTCCTGATACACTCTATCTTTCATTACGTCCCAGAAGAAAAGTAATCTATCGACATCTAATCAGGGCACCGAGCTTATCATTCCACAGGACCACCCGATCCTATTCACCGATTTGTAAACTTTGCGTCCACAGCTTCTCTGGGAACATGGGTGAAGTGTGTGGGTCACACATCTTGCTGGATAGGTGCGTTTCCAATCTCACTCCTCCGTGAAATGGGGTTGAGTGTCTTGCAGAAATGATGCGTATTCCTGTCAGTTTATGTTCCCTGATAAAAACACGGACCTACAACGCCGTTGCCAATGATGCCGTACCAAACATTGACACTCGACTGTTGTTAATGAGCAACTTCGCCAAGCACATGCTTCTCAAATTTATTTGTGAACGAACCTTCATCTGTAAGTAAATAAAGTATTACTTAGGAGTGAATTTTTATCTTGCAACCGCTTCCAAATATCAATAAGGACCAGGTCAGAAGACACCAGTAAAATGAGGTGAAGTGTGCTAGACACACAATGGTTTGTTTACTGCATGCTTTTAGTACAGACACATTGCAAGCAACCCACACTCGCTGTTATCAATAATTTGAACCTCTAATTTTCCATTTGATAACAAAAAAGGCTGTTAAAATGTAACTTTGAGTTGACATCAGTGCTTTTATTATTTTTTTTTTAATTTCTGGATTATGTATACCCTCCCATTGTGCGAGGGTACATTACTGCGCAACTAAATTTTCCAATCTTGTTCCATTTCGAAAATTCTTGAAGTCGCAGAGCTAGGCGAGACACCATATATAAGAGGAGGTAAATAAGTTTTCGGCCTAACCATTTTCTAGGTATGATAAGGAGAAAAACTATATTTAACTTTTCAATATTGTTACCCTTTATTACAATACACTTTTCACATCTTTGAATTAACATTTTACCCCCCCCCCCAAAATAGTCAAAAGTCTTGTTTGCAAAAAGAGCATAAACAGCATCCATCACTTCTTCGTCACACTTAAATTTCCTTCCTCGAAGGTCCTTCATGAGTTTTGAGAAGGGGAAATAGTCACTGGGAGCTATATCTGGGCTGTAAGGTAGATGGTCGATCTCCTTGAAGCCACATTTCTTCACAGTTTCCTTTGCAACAAGAGCTGTGTGCACAAGCGTTGTCGTTGAGAAGGCGCACACCACCACTCAGCAATCCGCACCTTTTCTCTTTGATGGAAGCACGTGGTCTGTGCAGTAGGCCAGCATAGTACTCCCCATTTACTGTGGTGTTCCTCTCCTTGAAGTCAATGAAGAGTATTCCTTCACAGTGCCAAAAGATTTTGGACATGATCTTCTTGGTTGTTTGAGTGATCTTGGCCTTTAGAGGCGGTGCTTCGACAGGTTTACACCACTTCATTGATTCTCTTTTGGAAAAGGGATTATAGTAGAGGACCATAGTTTCATCTGCTGCAACAATGGCTTGCAGAACTTCTCTGTCGTCGCCAAGGCCAAGGCAGAACTCCAAAAATTCCTGACAACAGATGACTCGCTGCCGCTTTTGGACTGAGAAAAGAATTCTAGGCACCCAACCTGCACTAACCTTATTCATGTTTAAATGTTCATGAATAATTCGAAGGACTCTTGTTTTAGAAAGACCCAACCTTGCTGCTATTTCTGTAACTTTGAGCCGCCGGTCTTCCATAATTTCTACTTCCACAAGAATGATGTTTTCAGGAGCGAGCACCTCCAAGGCCGACCTGCACGCTTTTCGTCTTCAATGCTTTTTCGACACATTCGAATAAGTTTGGCCCATTTTTTTACGGTAGAATATGAGGGGGATGTTTCCCCACATACACCGTCCAATCGCTGTTTATTTCATTTGGAGCAAGTTCTTCATTTGTGATGAACTTAATAACAGCTCGAAAGTCCATTTTGAACATTTCACAATCTTCTACACATACCCTTCTTTATGCAACTGTATCTGAACAACTGAACACAGCGGAGCGGAAGTTACAGCTGAAATTATTTACTTAACAGATAAGATTTGATACCAGTTCCAACGCTTTTCAACAACGTGTTATGTAAGCACAGCTGTGATTGTGTAGCGGGTGTTGCTGCTCCAGACGCTAGGATGCATCTTAAGCGAGCTCATTTCCGCTCTATGATTTATTAGAACTTTAAAGTTGGTTTAGGGGAGAGAGAGAATACCTTGAAAGATTGCATTTTGTATTTAGGTATCTTCCCCCTTCGTAATCCATTATTTGTCGATGATTTGGCGATTTTAAAAGAGGAAGAAATTGTCTCGAAGATGAAGACAGCGCAGGACGGCCGACTACAGCAACAGCCGATGAAAATGTGATGAAAGCAGAGCGTACGTTGCGGCAAGATCATAGCTGTACATATAAGATTCAAGAAGTCCTAAATATTGGATCGTCAGCAGTGAAAACTATCCTTGAAGAAAAACTTCACATCAGGAAGTTCTGCAGTCTTTGCACCTCCAACCCCCAAAAAGTTGATGATGGAAGATCAAAAAACATAATTAACATCATAACGGGGTGACTATCAGTATGATCCAGAAACTAAGCGACAATCATCCCCCAACAAAAAATGAGGCAAGCAAGAAGCGTTGTCAAGAAGACGATCTGTTCTTTCTTCTCAGCTAGTGGCTACACTGTGACAGTTGCACTTGAGGGGCAAGAAGCTATCATTGCGAGATGGTAAACCACAAAATGCCTGCTCCAAGTCTTCAATGTACTAAGAATGACCCGTCCTAAGGAGTGGAACCGCGTTTCGCCAGGACAACACCTCTGTACTGGAAAAACTCAATTTCTGTAGAAGCTAGTAGTCAAATATTTGCCCCATCCTCCTTACAGTCCAGATGTGAACCAATGCTACTTTTTATTATTATTATTATTATTATTATTATTATTATTATTATTATTATTATTATTATCCAAAATAACAACAAAAATTGAAGATAACGAAAAGAATCATCTGAAGGCGCGCAGTGACTGCATTTGAACCATGCCCAAAGAAACCTGGAGCTCAGCATGTATAAAATGGTTTAAACGGATGAGACCTTGTATAGAATGAAATAGAGAATACTTTTAATAGATGCAATGATCAGATATTATTTATTAGCATTTTATTGCTTTCATTCCACAAACTTTCAGAATGCTACTTGTATAACAGGTAAATCACGGACCCTTAAAGGCAATTTCCCCGCTTATTGGCCTAATAGACTGAAGAACTGAGGTGGATAGTTCGAGTAAATATTGTTCAATAGTTAAATTACAGTGTAAAGCCAAATAAACGTTTCTCTTTGGTGTTTTATAGTGTTGGATAGCAACATTTGGGACACAAAAGCGGCCCATATTTGTCTTCTTTCACACAGACGTCCGATGCAGTAGCTTGCGCCACTTTGGCATTAAGTGAGGGAGGGGAAGGGCTTTGGGGGTGGTTTTCTCTTGCGCTGCAGGCAGCTCTGCTGCAGATTAAACAAGTAAACCTCATCCAACAGAAGTCGAGCCCCTGCAAATGTTTATCTTATCCCTTCCCCTTGCCTGTGTTGGCTCACGAACAGTATCAGAACTCAACAATGAACTTTACAATGCAGCGTGTCCCACCGGAGCATATTGTTATCGCGTATAACCAACCAATAGCTCCCTTTTCATTCATAAATCCAGCAACAAACGTAAACTGTACCACGAATGTTTAGTATTTGAGAAAATTCAGTTTTTCTCTATGGGATGTTATTTAAAATGCATAAAATGCCAACGTCAGGTTTATAAAATATAAACTACCTTAAAATTACTGACAAATGCAATTTACATTACGAATTGGGAATGTAAATGTTCGATTTTCTTTATTTAACGTTCATTTTAAGTACTAATACTTAACCAATTAAATTTTCAAATATTGTGTGACAAACTTCATATGATGCATAACAAGAAAAAAATTTACAGCAACGGTGATAAAATATATTTCCCTATACAAAACCAAATTACCAAAGTACATTATTGATCGTATTGAAATCCATAATTTAGTAACTGATAATCAAGAGGGGGGTTCGGAAATGACTTACAATTGTTTTTTGTTGATTTGGTTCATTTAGGGACGCACTTTAACGTACGTCTCAGTTCATCAGCGTCTCCATGCTATTCAGAGCGTGAAACGTCGGATAAAATTTGCTCAAAGATTTCTTTCCTCAGAGGTTGGTTGTTCTTTTACACGCCGTAAATCTACGACACGATACCCACGGCTTTTCTTATCTTTTAAAGGGAGAAATACTTTGGATTTTTACGGCCGAAAAAAATCCATCGACCCTCCGATCTTGGGTCTTCAAAACACTAGACCAGCAAGGCCGACAATAATTTTTGTGCCTTATTGGTTCAGTTAACATGGAATCTCTTATTATGCTCCCCACCTTCATTATGGTGAAGCGAAACCACTGTGCATCGGTCCTGGTGGTGTAGTGGTAACCATACTTGCCTTCTAAGCCCAAGGGCGCGAGTTCAAACCCGGCCAGGGTCGATGGATTTTTTTTTCGGGCGTAAAAATCCTAAGTATGGTTTCCTTCGGAAGGGAAGTAAAGCCGTGGGTCTCGTGTCGTACATTTACGGCACGATAAAAAACCTCAAGCCTGAAATTAGAGGCCTCTGAGCAAAATTTGTCGACCGTTTCACGCCCTGAATAGAATGGGACGCTGATGACCTGAGATGTTAAAGAGCGTCCGTAAATAAACAAATAAAAAAAAAACACTGTTTGGGAGTAGTACGTCACCATTCATTGACAACTGCCTGAATTTCCTCGTTGTTACCTTGCAGCGAGTCTTTCATATTGTCGAATAAAACATGATCAGACGGAGCGAGATTCGGTGAATATGGTGGCTTCGGCACAACAGCGATGTCAACTTTGCGGTCGCAGTGTTGCTGATATGGGACCGCACATTGTCATGTTGGAGGAACCTTCCTGTCGACCACTTCCCCTATCCCCGTTGCTGCGTCTCTAAGCCATGTAAGTATTTCGCTGTTGACAGACGTTCCTTGAGGAAGTCAGTCCATTAGCAGTATGCCTGAAGTGTCCAAAAAGACGGCGATTATCTGCTGGCCCCCAATTTCTTGGGCATGGGGACGCGGTTTGTGGCGGTGACAACATGACCGGTAACTAATTACCAGCTTCTGTAAAAAGTCTGATCTTCATTTTGTATTTCCAGTAGCGGAGGACAGACTTCTGTTGTGCCAAGTCGCGTGGAACACAATACGCACACAACTTTTTCATAATTAAATCGCGTGAATAATAGTGTGCAGGGTTGCGTGGTTGAGGCTATTTTACATAACCTCAACGTTGCTCGGAGACCGCGACGTTGACAGATCACTAGTACTCGCATTCTTGTGTGCAGGTTCTCTGCCGCTGACGAACCCATTGACCCAGTTGCAAAAGTTATTCTGTACAGAAGTTTCTTGACCACATACTGCAGTTCTGACGCTTTCATTTAAAAAAAAAAAAAAAAAAAAACCATGCAGTGCATTTTTGTCTAAGTCTTTCTCTACATAACAACAAACGAACACTATCCTTTTGCTACACACTCTGCTTACAACTGCCACCTAGCTTGTGCCTGAGGTACTATGTAATATCATTTCATTGCTCTACGAACATCCAAATTCTACATCAATTCCAAAAGCCGCTGGTAGTTCAGTTATTTTTGAATCAATGTTGGCGTGTAGTCATTCGAGCTGAGGTAGAGACTATGGCTTTTCCTCAAGTTTATTCTTCTAGAGCTTTGGCTTTATTTTAAATTTACACCACACTTCCCAAAGGCTAGAAGGATTACATGTGTCTGCTGAAGAAATAAGGTACTCATTTATTTTATTTTCGGACGCTCTTTAACATCTCAGGTCATCAGCGTGCCATTCAATTCAGGGCGCAAAACGGCTGATAAATTTTGCTTAGAGGCCTCTTCTTTCAGGCTTGAGTTTCTTTTACATGCAATAAATGTACCACAGCTTTACTCCCCTTCCGAAGGAAGACATACTTAGAATTTTTACGGTCGTTAAACCCATAGACCTCGGCCGAGGTAGAACCAGCGATCATCAAATGAGGTCTGTCACAATATTCGAAAGAATATTTTGTGTTCATTTATTAATGGACATTTTTTTCTTTAAAACCATCTCACCCCTCTATACTCTCATTACACTGTCCTGTTATTTCTACCAGAGTACGCCCTGGGTTGCAGTTTTCTAGTAGTTAAGCCTGAATACAGTTCTCCCTCAAAAAACTATGTTTGCAACCGTGTGAAACATACGCGAAAATTGAGCTAATATGCCTGTGCAACTTGCAGCTTATGGTAGCATTGCAGTGCAATTTCAAACGGTGTCTCGTGGGAATACAAACGGGCAAAATTATTATCCGTAATTAATTAACCACTGTGGTTACACAAGGGACCACAACATCAAAAGCAGAACTTAAGCTACCTGTAACCGACATGCAATGGTGCTTGTGATATTCCAGAGAGAAAAATAAATAATCATAAAAGATTAATTGTTCCGCAAACACATAACATTTCGTATTATTAAATAATAATTTTAACTGAATGTATTCAGTAATAATAATGCCCTTTTAGTGAAGGATAAACAGACAAATTACAAATTACAAATACGTGAGTGGTGTGTACAAAACCGCAAATATTTATGTAAAAAGCAAAAAGAGCCTTAAAAAAGTATACAAGTAGTTTTACGGGCTTTTTTCAAGTCCCCAACCAAAACACCTACATACTTTGTCTACAGGTGTAAACATACCCAAAATATTTCAATTGGTAAAGCCATTCAGTTCCTGCTAAGTTTGTCTAATCGTAAGTCGGAAAAAAGCCGAAAGAGGTTCAATAATAATAAAAAAAAAACTATCAAAACTAATATCACAGGAGGGTCCGAGATTGCGGATTAATTCACGAACAGAGTGAATAGTGAATGAATTTATATGCAAAGCTCAGACCCTTTAGTGATATTTATAAGAATTATTTCACGAATAAAACAAAAATTTAAAAATAACTGTGAAATTGTATAATTTTATTATGAACACTTAAACGTTACCAACCACCTTGAAACAGACGAATGGCGATTATCAGTAATGCAAATTGAAACCGTGAGAATGAAACAGCCGAAAGACGACTCTTATAATCGCTACCGTTTGATTTACCAATACCAACTGAGAAAATCAAAACAGAGACATCCTCTTACCATTTTGAATAACGTTATTATTAAAATTTACTGTTGCTTAGGCAGGTAGTGTTACATATTTTATAATTTTTTATTTCGTTGGTTGAATTTGCTAAGCAATTGTTTGTTCCTATCATTACCTTTTCATCGCCTACAAGTAAAAGTGATTAGGGATGCGTGCTTAGGAATTACAGCGGGGATGTGACGGTATAGAGTTGGCTAAAATGACCAGAAGAAAAAAAAAAAAGCACTCTGCGAGGTAAAAACTTTGCGATAGCGGGCTTGATTGGTGGAAATGTAAAATTTTGTATTCGTTTAGGTCGGTTTTATGATGACGTCACATAAATGAAATAGTCATAATTATTTTACGTGCGTAATTTCTTGCGCTAAAATTTCTGCTATCTCTTCCAATACCGCATATGAAAGGCGTTATAAGTTGAGACAAGTTCGTACATTTCCAGTGTAGTAGCTATGCAGTTAAATTGGGCAGATTAATCTTTAAAAGCCTCAAATGACAAGGGTTGGAATTTTAGATCCATCCAGGATAAATTACAATATAATGTTGATAATTTTCCTAAATTGTAGACAATAATGGAGCAGATATGTACTGATTTTGCATAACGAGTGGGGGAATATTGCTTAATGCCTAATTATTATGAGAATTATCTAAAAAAAAAAAAAATATGAAATTTGCGGTACTGCATAAAACTATTTGACCGTGCATTGTGCTACAAATCTCCATTTTCATATAATTTGAGTCTACGGGCATTGTTCCATTTGACAAAAATGCAACTTAGTGGTAAAAATACACTTTGTTAAAAGATCTCGCAATGGGGTGAAGACCGTATGAATATATCTAGTTTCCAATCCGCGGCTTATTTCATTCGTCGTTAGATGGCAGTACTATAGTGCACTTTGAATGCTTGCTCCGAGAAATCGACGAACTCTATTACGCTAGATGAGGGTGAAGATGGAGCAATGGGGGAGTTAATGGCAGGGAAAACAGGAAACCTGCCCAGAGTTTCATTCGTACACCATAAATTTCACTTACGGCCTCTGGGATTGAACGCGGGTCAACTTGCTGAGAGGCAAGCAGTCCAACGTTTCGGCCACGGCGCCGCCCACTTAAGTTCTAACTAAGCGATGGCTTTTTCCTAGATTTTGAAAATGTAATATTAAAAAAAAAACAAAAACAAATACAGGCATTTTTAAACAAGTGAAGCACAAGATACTAAAACCAAATAAAGTACGACACGCAGAAATTGGGTAAATTAAGCGAATCCCACAGCAAGTAGAATAACATTAAAAAAGAGAACGAAATCCAAGTTATGTCTAATGAATAATGAAATAAGTTATGACATTAATGTGTGTTAATTAGCATGACAAACTCAGCTAACTAATAAATAAAAAACGGAACTATAATACTTAACTAGGTATGTCAGTTTTTCCTTTCAAAATGACTTGAAAATAAATGTCTATAGTTATATTACTCTAATTTTCAAAAGTAAGAAGCACAAAATTAGAAATTCTGCTTATTAGAAATTATTATTGTTATTATTATTATTATTATTCAGATTGAACCAAAATTAATGCTATACTATTAATTAAATGAAATATGTGACTACTGATAGATAAAGTTATACTGTATGAGTATTTTTAAACATTTTTAAATGTAACCATGTTTATGAACTAAGCCCTTAATATCATCTTTACATTTACTAAAATACAGAGAAATAACAGAAAGTTTCGAGTTACATTGTGTATTTAAGATGTTCATATGTTTCAATAAAACAAAAACATGTCACTATTTAAAAACAATTGCAATGTACTAAGTAAATAAAAACAATCGAAAGTTACATCGATTTTCAGTGGCTTTGAAATTTAATTTAAATGTAATTAACATGTAACGTAAACGTTTTCTGAAGGTTTATTACAGGGCGCTTTTACGTACAAATAAAATTCTCAAACATATATGAGATTAATATTGCACATTTGTCATCTTCACGAAGATATTTTTGTTAAGTTATAAATACAGTTTATATGCTGAATTAATTTGTCGCTTTATTTTGATACAATAGAAGATAGAACGGGTTTTAAATTACGGTTTTCAGGAATAATTATCATCTTAATGGTCCAATTTTCCTCATATTCAGAAACTATTTTATTTAAATGATATATACCGAGGTTCGTTGCGGAAAAAAAAAAACATTGGTGCCGTTAGAGCGATTTTTAAATTTTGGGTTTCAGGTAAATCCCCATTCCTAATGGCCCGATTTCCCTGATTTTCATAAACAACGCTCTTTATATTATTTCAATGGCATATACTGAATTTTGTTTAGAAAAAATGAAAATGGCGGCCGCTAGATCAATAATGGAACATGTCACTTTGCAAAAGCAAAGAAAAAAACTGTGGATTTTGTATTATATGAAAACACTGCAGAATTATAAGGTATTTTTTTACAGGAAAAAATTAATGAAGAAATAAACCTACATGGAACAAAAGTATATGATAGCAGCCTCGGGATAAACTTGCAAACAGAAGCAAGTTACGATTAACGAACGATATGCGACAGATTTACCCGGCCAACGCAGGGAGAACGTTTGCCTCAAAGAATCACAAATACCTTCCAGCATATTGTAATGCACTGCCTTTTGTATTGATCAAAACGATAAAACCTCTACACAGCGGCAAACCAATTCCATTTGTTTAATTCAACGTTCTTTCATTTTCATCAGCAATATTGTTAATAAAACGACTTGCTATGCTATCTCATAGCGCGCGCATAAAAAGGCGCAGAGTGAGGGTTATTCAAACACACGTTGTGATTAGCGTTGTATCCAGGACTCAGATCGATCACACCCTCCACTCTAGCGTCCCCGGAGAGACAATAAAAACCTTTGTCGCTTTAGCGTGTGTGGGCAAATAGAGAGAAAACTCTATTTGCAGTTGGGGTTATTTTCCGTGTGGGACAAGAGCGCACTCAGAAAAATGTCGCCGTTTATCTACTGCTACTAATGAATATTGTATATACTCCTTTGTTACAGATAGACAAACTGTACTGAGTTTGTTACAGACCCATAGCACAATTCATGCAACAGTATGTGATAAAATGCTTGCTACTGCATCTACTTGCATGAGAATTTGCAAGGAACCATATGGTTTATGTTGGAGATAGTGGCGTAATTCTGAACAAGTCAAGTGTCGGTTATGGCACGAGGGATGTTGTAAAAGTATCGCGCTGTGACGTTTCAAATGCCTTGTATAGTCACTTGTATGTGACGATCGTGTAAACAAACTAGTGTTAGCATTTCCTATCAAATGGATAAAAATGAAATACGAGTTATGATAAAGTACATTACATCAAGTTAGCATCTCTATTACTGCCGTACTGAACACTTTGTAGGGACGGTTTATTGTACCGCTCTCATCTTTCTCGCTTGCAATCGTTTGTTGCATTTATGCAGCTGAGAAGTTAACCCCAGCACAATTTTCCAAGAAATATTCCACGCAGATCGATAGAAGTTCGTCCGTCAGAACTTTCTGAACTACAGTACTTCCCTCATCCTCTATATTTCCTGGTATTCGTATGCCCGAGGTAACCATGCGCTCCTTTCAGTAAGGAAGGTTCTGCTATTTAAAGAGCTTAAGTGAATGGGTTGAGGAAAAAGTTTTTGACTTCTTGAAAATAAATATTTTGTGAAGTGAATATGCCATTTAATTTTTATAATTATTTTTTCACTTCTATATATTGAAATTTTGTGTGTCTGTTTTATAGGTTTTGTAGGTTTTTGTTAGGTTTTTCCCCATATACGCCGTACAAACCCTGTTTAATTTCATTTGGAGTAAGTCCTTCTTTTGTGAAGAACTTAAAAACAGCTGGAAGCTCCATTTTGAACATGTCACAATTTTCAACGCATAGCCTTCTTTATGCAACTATATCTGAACAACTAAACACAGTTACAGCTGCAATTATTTACTTAATAGATAAGATATGACACAAGGTAAGGGTTTTTTGAAGGCGATAATCTTTATCGGCGATTCCCGAAACTTATGGACTTCCCTCGTATATACATGGTGTGCCATTTATCTTGCACATGTAAAATAGGTTTTATCTGATGCCTCAAATAAAAAATTAATTACTTTTTTATTTAATTCAACGGAGGAGCTCTTGCTAAGGGTACACCTTTTATCTCCATAAATGTAGGAGGTACGGGATAAAAGCCACCATGTACTTTTTGTTCAAGAATTCTCTTATCTTCTCCAAGAGATATTCAGTCAAGAAAACAAACAGTAGATGTGGAAATTATAAATAAACCACGACTTCTTTTATATAATAGCACTACAGTGCATTTGTTTAATTAAATCATTTAAGGTCCAAAGTTTCAAAGTTTCACAATGATCGATAAACATTGAGGAATGCAACAGGATGGGCTGTACTATATTATTATCCCAAATCAGAATTAAAGTGACTCTTTATAGCGTGATGTACTACCACTATCTGCAAAACAGATGCATGCATGTCAAAATAATAACCATGACATTCATACTAATATCCATTCTGTGGATGGAGGACGCCCTACTTTCTCCTGGATGACTGTACAAGCATCAATGATGCATGTTCTCCGGTGTTTTGGAATATTTTGATAGACCGTACCCTAAAGAAAAAAGTATAGTGTCGTTAAGTTTCGGAATCGGGCAGGCCAACTAACTGATCCATCACGTCCAATCTACCTGTGAGAATGCATGACGTTATGCGCTGGGCATGCATCATGGGAAGTTAGGCATATTGCCTTTTCTCTCTGTGTGGATATATTTAAGACTCAGATTGAAATGAACATGTTTCCGTACATTTGGGGTCTGTAAGGGCAGTTTTTATTTTCCTTTTATTAGCTTCTGTTGCTTATTTTAAGATTAAAAACTTTCTTTTTGTCTGATTTGGATATTTATGTTTTTTTCTGCGATTATTTACGCGTTTTAAAACACACACACACAAAATTTCAATATATAGAAGTGAAAAAATAGTTATAAAAATTAAATGGCATATTCACTTCACAAAATATTTATTTTCAAGAAGTCAAAAACTTTTTCCTCAACCCATTCACTTAAGCTCTTTAAATAGCAGAACCTTCCTTACTGAAAGGAGCGCATGGTTACCTCGGGCATACGAATACCAGGAAATAGAGAGGATGAGGGAAGTACTGTAGTTTAGAAAGTTCTGGCGGATGAACTTCTATCGATCTGCGTGGAATATTTCTAGGAAAATTGTGCTGGGGTTAACTTCTCAGCTGTATAAATGCAACAAACGATTGCAAGCGAGAAAGATGAGAGCGGTACTATAAGCCGTCCCTACAAAGTGTTCAGTACGTAAGTAAGAGAGATGCTAACTTCATTCTTCTATAAACGCGCAAAAAGAAAATGAAATCTACTAGAAACCAAAGAGCATCCTTTTCTCATTCGTCAGAACTATTAAAACTACTTTACCCTGTCTTTATCAACATTTTCATGATGTCCTGAAAGGCGAATGTTGTTGTAAGCGAGTCCTTCCGAAATAGCTTGTTTTAAATATGCTCCAATTACTTCAGTGGAAGTAGAACGTTCTTTTTCCATGATGAAAAATGTTCTCTCTGACAAGTGGCTGACATGACAGTTGATACCTTGAAAAAGCATCTTGTTGTTGCTTGTAAGCAAGAAAATTAAGCTTAAATACTTTAATTATACGATAAAGAAATTATTAAGTATCTTAAATGCCAATTTTCATTAATAATGAGTGATATTACTGTATGTTTTCACTTTAATAAATGCCTATATTACTGCCTATTTTCAGTATTCTAAATGTAATTTTACCTCGCCTATTTTAATCAAAATAAATGCCTGAACATCTGGCCTATGATAAGTAATGTATACAGTACAATCAAGATCTATTTATTGTACAGCGGTCCTTCCTATTGCATTCCTTAAAATTTATTTATCTTTACGAAACTTTGAAACGGTTTTTAAGAGGATGAATGCTTTAGTTAAACAAATGCCTGTAGTGTTATTAAATAAAGGAAATCATGCATTTATAGTTTCCATATCTATTATTTTCTTGAGAAAAACCTTACAGTGTGATATATTTCTGTATAAGCTCTTGGAGAGGGTAAGTGTATTTTTGAATAAAATATACATGGTGGCAATTTAAAAAAAGCTCTATCTCATATATCCTGCATTAATGGAGATACAAAAAGTTTGCCCTTAACAAGAATTCCCATATAACCTTAAAAATATTTGTTTGAAACATTTTAATTTGAAGCATAAAAAAAGTAATTGTGGGTGAAGAATTTTGATTTGTTTATTTATGGACGCTCTTTAACATCTCAGGTCATCAGCGTCCCATTCTATTCAGGGCGTGAAACGGCTGACAAATTTTGCTCAGATGCCTCTTTTTTCAGGCTTGAGGTTCTTTATCGTGCCGTAAATGTACGACACGGGACCCACGGCTTTACTTCCCTTCCGAAGGAAGCCATACTTACGATTTTTACGCCCGAAAAAATCCATCGATCCTGGCCGGGTTCGGACCCGCGACCTTGGGTTTAGAAGGCAAGTATGGTTACCACTACACCACCAGGACTGACCATGGGTGAGGAGGATACATGGTAATGGTAGCATTGCAAGATTGAGGTTGGCTATTACGGGGATGTACCGGCCTAAAGCGCTCTCTAGCGACAAGAAGTAAAGTACTCAGTCGTCTAAATTAAAGCATCTTGGAATCCTTCAAATGTCTAATTTTTTGTTCTTATTTCCTTCCTCGTTAATAGTCAAGAGAGGTTAATCTTCTTTCGTGCAAAGTAGAGAAACTTGGCGAGTACAAGAGGCCCTTTGTTCGCAGTGGCATTATCAGATATAGCTCTTTCTTGTAGCATTCGCTGACATTTTCTGCTCCGCGTTGCTTCCGATATGAAGCGAAGCTCTTTACCTCCTGCCGTGAAAGTTAATTCGAAACTTGTACAAAAACCTAAGAAAGATAAGCGAAAACAAAGTAAAGCAGGAAATATTTTCGATTCAAACTCGCGTGAACAAAATCGGTTCCTAATACCAGCATTGGATTATTTCTTTTTGCACAAAACTTTGTGTTACTGTATTTGCATTATTTCTGTTATAAGCCAAGCGGGATATATAAAATGTAATAGAGAAAGAGTAACAAGATATATAGTAAAATAGAATATAATTGACAAGGAGAACAGAATATATAAAAACAAAAAGGAGAAGACATGTGGAAAAGGAAGAACAAAATATACAAAAATAGAATAGGAAAGAGAAGGACAAGGTATATATAAAGAATAAAGAATAAGAAATATAGACAAAAAGAACAGAGAAGACAGTACAAACATATATAAAACAATAGAACAAAGAAACAAAAGATATATACAAATAGAATACAGAAGAAACAACGAGATAAAAAAAAAAAACAGTAAAGGGCAGGATATAAAAACTGAAAAAAGGGAAGAATGAAGTCTTGTTAATTTGTTTTATTTATGGACGCTCTTTTAACATCTCAGTTCATCAGCGTCCTATTCAAACCAGCGCGTGAAACGGCCGACAAATTTTGCTCAGAGGCCTCTTCTTTCAGGCTTGAGGTTCTTTTTCGTGCCGTAAATGTACGACACGGGACCCACGGCTTTACTTCCCTTTCGAAGGAAGCCATACTTTCGCACGAAAAAATCCATCGGTTCTGACCGGGTTTGAACCCACGATCTTGGGTTTAGAAGGCAAGTATGATTACCACTAAATCACCAGGACCGACAGGGAAGAATGAAGATATATAGAAAAAATAGAGAAGGAAGAAGAATATGCATATGTATAGAAAAATAGAATACAGAAAGAAAAGCAAGATATACAAAAAAAAGAATAGAAAAGATTATCCCGAACAATGCTGAGGTGAGTATAGAACTAAGTTCGCCAACGTTAGCAAAAGTTTCAGTGTCTTGTGCACTACAGCAACAAAATTGTTAAATGTACACGTGTCCATTGTCTACGACAAGGTAATCCCGTAGCATGTGTGCATTACTGTGAGTGGTTTCTTTCATCGGTGACTGAAGGTTAGCAGACCTATAGCTTGTGTTTTTTTTTTTTTTCAGTTCAGGCGTGGTTCCATAAAATTGACAACACTCACTAATTGTGTTCTGAAAATTAAAATTGTATACAAGAAACCGCTCTATATGATAGTTTGTTGTGCGGTTGACGCAAGAAGCATAATTGGTACACTTTTTTTTTTTACGAGCAGATGGTAAGAGGAGACAGGTGCCGAAATGGCATTCTGAACCCATTTTAAATCAGTGACGGAAGAATATAAAACATATGGGTGGTTTTAACAAGATCCGCAATGCTTATATAGCAGAGGAATTCATTGGTAAAATTAGGAAAGTTTTTGAACAGGAGAGTGATTAGTGCTGGTAAATGCCCTCTCGCTCCCAAGATTTAACAATCTGCGATTTTTATTTGTGGAGTAGCCTAAAGGACAAAGTGTACAAAACAAATCCTCATACACTTGTAGAACTGAAGGAAAAGTTACGAAATAAATTATTGAGACTGAACTAAATCTTGTCAATCATTTGTTCACGTGCTAAAATGCCTGTTTGCCAGCATTTACTATAAGATAAGACTTTATACACAGTTTTATGAGGAGAATTGAAGAGTATAGGCGATGCCGGCTGTGGGATGTCCAGCTGCCGAGAAGCAAAACCCCTTGCGAGCGGTAAAGACATATTCTGGAAGGCCTGTAATAGAGGAGTAACAGTCGAATTTTTATTGCATCCTATAAAGCCTAACACAAGTTATGAGTTTTGAAATGCCCAGTTTCAAAGCTAAACATTAGGATGCAATTTTATTTATTTACTTTTTTTTACAAATGTTTCCCAAGCAATGGCGAAAGATTCAAAGTCAGTTTTTATTCTTTTTCATAATATACTGAAAACATTACAGTCAAATCTTGTGACAGAACTGAAATCCCCTGAATCTGTCATGTACTCCGGCTCGCTTTTCATGTTTTATAAGGCATTTCTCGACCATTTATTGGGCTTTAGAGTGATACTGGGAATTGTAATATGAGGGGGATGAAGGTTTTGCGGGGATATGGGATCAAACTGAAATGAAACAGAGATTACTGGTAGGTACATGTGCTTCAGGACTACCAACTAAAAGAACCGTCGGATAAAACCCGACAGCAGGGATCCGTGTCGACCCGCGGGAAAATAAATGGTTGTCTTTCTTTTCCAAGGATAAACAGAGTGAGAAAACAAGTTGCGGAGACAAGCATGACTCTGAGAGAAAATACGCGCTGAGATGTAAGACGCGTTGAGAGTTTGGTTCGTTCGATGTAATTTGTTAAATTGGGAAATTTAAGTAATTTACTACAAATAAAATAGATCGCACAAATAGTTTCTGTTAATATTATGGTTAATGACCATTGTGTTGTTCTTTTTTGTTAAATAACGAGATAATTCGCAGCTACTTCACGGATTGATGTACAAAATGACGGCATAGCTTTTTGAAATTATTCTAACACACTTGTCTAAAGGCTTTATCACGATATTTAGATTCCTCGAGGCTTGCCAAAAGCTTCGTCGGCGGGAAAACATTCACCATAAATATATTTTAAGAGGACAAAAATAAAACGAAAGTCGCTTAGGGCAAGGTCAAGGCTATATGGTGGATGCTCGAGAACTTCTAACTTGAAATTTCGCAATGTTTGAATTGTCTGTTTGGTAGTATAAGCACGCGCGTTGTCATGCAACAGCAACAGGACATTGGTGAGAAATTTCCGTTGAATGGTTTTACTAAGTTAATATGAGTCGACATTTACGATTTGTCCTTGAGACTGCAATGCGGTGAGTAGTATGCCATCGTGATCCCAGGACTTTTTCGGCGGGTGGTAAAACTTCAAACCCCCCCCCCCCAATCAAGACTCATTATCTGTGACAATTTCGGCAAGTATGTGTAGCTATTGAGATGTAATGCCAGACACATTCTTTGCATTTCTGTGTTGTGTCAGCATCCTTTTGTTTAGATTTTGTGAAATCCTAACCTGTCATGAATGAATGAATAGTGTTTAACGCCCGTTTTTGCTACAGAGGCACCACAGGTGATGGATACTGATGATACAGGAGATGAAATGATATATTAGGAAAGGATTTATTTTTAAGGAAAGAAACGTTCCACGCCATAGGTACATCTCCGGCATTTGCCATTTATGAGGACTGAGGAAAACCTGGAAAAAACCTCAGTCAGGGAGGACGGTCCTGGCGGGATTCCAAACCAGACCTCCCGCTCACGAGTCCGCGCCTTAACGACCTCGGCCACCCGTGGTGGTAACCTGCAGTCCATGTCGTGTGAACAACCAATAGCAACGGCTATAGTGTGTGTCTGCTTGGATTAAGCATCCAACTCGTTGCAATTTCAGCTCTGTGGCAATCTGCATTGGCCGGCCGAAGCTCGTCTTCGATACGTGTCCGCCCTTCAGAGATCTTTTGCATTCCATAGTAAACAACAAACACTTCTCTCCGAGGTTGGCAAGCGTTTCTTAATGAACATTCTTTAATTCCATACCTTTTGCTAACAAAAATTAACAACGGAGCACTGCTGAAGGAGCCATCATCTTGCAACTGCTGTTTCGCTATTGTAAATATGGGTTTTACAGTGTCAAATGTCACCAGTTTCCATCGGACTAATGCTGCCATAAGTGGCAATTTTTTTAGATGAGTACCCCACATCAATTTGTACTTAATAACGTGCCCTCTTAAAGTTACCAGAACACAAGCTGTAAAAAGGATGCCAGGGTTGTAGTGATGAAAAGATTCTACACACTGTGGATTCTCGATATTGGCAATGTTCCCAATACCCACTTTCCGAACTTGGCAACACCGAAGAATTCAATCATTGGACATACAACGTCCCAACATTCAACCTACGGTCCTTTGGTTGACATCTGTCACGTTTAAATGTGACGCAATGAGCAGAATTGTAGATGAGAGACAAACTAACACAATGACCTTCTTTGGCGCGTTGAGACCTGTAAAGCAGAGACGCTGGATCAATTACCATGCAAATGTGGGAACTTGTTTTCTTATGGAAGAGCTAGAAAACACAATGAAATGTTTCGACCGAGATTTAATTGTAAACCGAAGTTTCGAAGTTTGGCTAGCTGATTGACTTGGAAAGCTTTCATGTCTTTCGTAAAGGAAGGAAAACAACTCAGCGTTTCAGGTGCGGATTTACTAAAGCAGGGAGAAAGCAGCGGTGGACTGTAACGCTTCCAGAAAACTGTTTCGAAATTTTGATAGATTGATGATTGATTTATTTATGGACGCTCTTTAACATCTCAGGTCATCTGCGTCCCATTCAGTTCCGGGCGTGAAACGGCCGACAAATTTTGCTCAGAGGCCTCTTCTTTCAGGCTTGAGGTTATTTTTCGTGCCGTAAATGTACGACACGGGATTCACGGCTTTACTTCCCTTCCTAAGGAAGACATATTTAGGATTTTTACGCCCGAAAAAATCCATCGGTCCTGGCCGGGTTTGAACACCCGTTCTTGGGTGTAGGAGGCAAGTATGGTAGCCATTACGCCACCAGGGCCAACACTTGTGTGTTATGTTGTTTCTAGAAAAACATACAGGTTGTTTAATAAAGAATTATTATTCATTTTTGCAAACACACATTTACTTATACAAATAATGTTGATGAAATTTCCCAAAGTAGTTCCCGTTGGATGCCAGTCTTCTGCCAGTCTTCAAAGATATGTCTAGAGAGCACATTTGATTTTTCCGCCTTATACCCCAATAAATACCTCAAGAAATAAACACCTTACCAAAAAATAAAACGTCGAAATTTCCTCTCACTTTCACCACACATTTAACTTTGGACACCAGAGCGTCGAAGACATACAGAGCTTCGTCTGGAAAAAAACAGGCATATCTAAGATTCTAGATTTTAAATTATTTTCCATATTAATGATCTGTAAACTTATATTATATATTTACCAGTTCTGTAAAATATGCCAATATTTTTTTTTTCATTAGTTGAATTAACATACTTTTCTTTCCTCCATGTATGTCATATTCCTTTTCGTATACACTTTTCGCTTTTCGGGATATTAACAAACCTACCTCAGCTTTGTTTATAATTTCTCCTGGAATGATTAACAAATATTGCGGAATTAGCATCAATTTTCATTTCAATATTTCAAAATAAAAACAAAATAACATCGTCATATAAACGTGTACTCAGAACTATGCAATGTAATATATATCTACGACGTTTAAAATCACATTTTGCTATTTTTAATACTGAACAGTCAAGTCAAGGTCACGCACGTAAACCTCCACTCTCGCTCAATATATCTCTGTCTCTTTCTACATTCCCCCTCCCTCACTGCTTCAGAGCAGAGTTACATAGCTCAGGTTGGTATCCTGTGAAGCTACACTCAAAGAGAAACGATGTTTAAAAATGTGTTCATAAAACATTGGAAATATCTTATAGTATTTGAGGTACTTATAAAGGTGTGTTTTATTAATATGTTAATATTGCTAAGGGACAGGAGGTTTCTCAATTTAAAAAGGACGTTAACCTCATTTATAGCTTTCGTTTGAAGTTTGATATAAAAGCAAACAGTTATGAAGATACGAGGGTTGTTTTTTTTTTTTCAACCTCCGATCGCTCTGCTACGTGGCCAGAAAAGCCTAAGGAGGCGGATCTGCGCACTGTGCTACTACCCCACCATAACGTCCGCCAAGGCCAAGTCTCACAGATCAGTTGGAGCTGAGCTACAGGCACTTCAACATGGCCGACATGTTTGATTCTCCCGCCAAGTGCGAGTTGCAAAGCGACATTCGCTTTCTACAGGCAGAAGGGAATAGTGCACCGGAAATTTATCGCAAAATAAGCCGTGTGTATGGTGCAAACTGTAGGAGTGAGGGTGTTGTGTGTGAATGGTACAGAAGGCCGAACTGATGTTCAAGATGAAGGGGTCTGTCGCTTGTTCAGCAAGTTGATCAAGTGGTTCAAGAGGGACGGAGGTTTACCGTCAGTGAATTGTCTGTGGAATTTTTAGACACATCAAGGGCAGCTCTATACACGATTGTTACAGAACACTTAGACTATCGAAAACTCTATGCACACTGGGTGTCAAAAAAGACTTATCTCATTCGCTAGCGGCAACCTTTGAAAATCTCGTCTATCGATATGACATATTCTTAATCTTCATGGTGACTATGTGGAAAAGTAACTGTGACTGTACTTGACTCCTGGTAATAAAAATATTTGGTGATTCACACTTGTCTTTTTGTTATGTCCCATTGGAGGTTGAAAAAAAAAACTCTCGTATATTGCCTGCATTAATATATATATATATATATATATATATAATGTCTAGCTTCTTGCCATTGAAGAACTCGCAGTAGTTCAAAATATAGCAGTTTCAAGTGTGACTCTTTCTCTGTGTTTTATCTTTATCTACTTTTATTATTAGTGTTAATTTATATATATATATATATATATATATATATACACATATAACTGCAAAGGATTATGACACTATACCACTCATACGGAAGCTATGTGCATTTGAAAGACGCCTATTCACTTAACAGAAATACAGATGTTACTGATGTTGCCATAACAATACTACCGCTATTGCGAGAGGGAACTGCGTGGAGTGGAGGAACGTTGCAAAGCGGAGGATAAATGATCATGGTGGAAATGAAACAATTTTATTTACAAAACTTTTGCCTTTCCAAGGTTCACGTTCTTGACATTTTTGTGATATATTAGTATATATGTGCATGTCTCAATTTGGCATTTCTGATTGTTTTTTCTTTCCCCCTTCTCCGTAAACGTTTGCATTCTTGTAGATTTGTGTAGTTTCGTACATGGATTAACGTGGCGTTGTGAATCCAGCGTTAATGAATATTTTCGATGTTCAGGGAATCTTTCAGGTTTGCGCCTGTCAATTTTTTGTGAGGGGGGAGGGTGTATACACGCCTACGTCGAATATTTTACTCTTATGTATCAGGAACCAGATTCATCACCTGATAGAGGTCTACACACGCTCTACCGTTTACCTTTGGAATGCCGAAATGTAATGAAGTGTACACTTGGAGTATTCTATGGAATTTTATCAATTTTTTTTCTTATTTTTTATTCTGTCAGCGACTGATCTCACAATCCAATTCATATTTCAATTAAAACCGCTGGAGTATCGACGTTGTGAGGAATAGCAAGTAATTTTTTCATTCCGGAAAGCGCGGGGGGGGGGTGATGGAGGAAGGGGAATGTACTAATTGAGCCTTTCTTCTATGCAGGGGCGGCTCCAAAGATCCCAGGGGCCATTGAGACGTCTCAAAATCACTTTTTTTTATCTCTTCAGACAGTTCCTTTTCCTTTTCGTTTGTAAGATAAAGGAAAGATTGAAATAATTTGATTATGTCCCCTGCAGTCCTTTCTAATTGAAATGCTGAGTTGACAAGATCGTTTTAGTATCGTTTTATGTTGTTTCATTTTTTGAAAGGTTTTTAAACGAAGTGCCAGAATCTTCAAACAAACAAAGACATTCTCTTTTTAAGTGCAGTTATCGGGAACTACTGCTGGTGTCTTATGCTCTTTTATCTAATGGAGGTAGCGGCTTCATTTACATTTTGAGTCATTTATTTTGTTTCGGCCATGGTTTCCGCACCTGAATGAACCAAGCAGTCAGGTTAAGGAGATGACCAGTAAAAAATCAGCCGACTATTGCGATCATAAAAACATAATAGGCTAGTGTAATCAGTGTTTGCCGTCTTTTAAAGGGAATATCTTTTTTACATTTTGTTAAGGAACACGAAATAATCGATTATATGATATACAGAGGGTACCAAAAAAAAAAAAATAAAATAAAATAAATATACACCTACACACTTTAAGCAAAGAAAAAACTGTGTTAGCATAACAAAACTGAATTCACACAGACAGAAAATGATGAGCACTAATCATCTTAGACTTTTACAGTTACAACAGTTGCTCAAAATGCCCATCATCGGCGTCGATATACTTCTGAGTACGTTGAACTACTGATTGAGCAACGTTTGCGAAAGTGTCCTCAGCGATTGCAACACATGCCGTTTCAATTTCTTCCCGAAATGTTGCCAGTGTAGCTGGTTTTCTACGGTATACAACATTCTTAAGAGTTCCCCATAGGTAGAAGTCCAACAGAGTTAGATCCGGAGAACGCGGTGGAAACTCAATCGGATCTCTCCGTCCTATCCAGTACCTTGGAAGATTGTCATCAAGGTACGCACGTACGTCTCGGTGGTAATGTGGTGGTGCACCATCCTGTTGCACACGGTATCATGAGTCTCAAATTTGTCTCGAATGCGTGCAATTGTCACTGGCGTTGTCGTTTCTGTTCTGTACACACATCTCCATTGCCTTTGAACTTCAACAACATTCTTCGATTTTCAATAACACTTCAAAATTGCTTTCCGCTGTTCAAACGATAATCTTGACTCTATTTTGTTGTAGCAACGCTAGCATAACGTAATGTGAGTCACATCTGTTTACAGAATATCATACGATAATCTTGAATTCATTTGTTCATTGTTGATTTACCTGTCACGTAGCAACGCTCATAATGTATGTGAGTCACATCTGTTTACAGAACATCATACTACACATTACTGTTGTTTTTCGGCCCAACTTTTAAACATATTAAATAGATATCTACTGTGAAAGTGTGTATACATTTTTTGGCACCCTCGGTAGTTATTCATCCACCATATTCCCCAAATGTGCGCCTATGTGACTTTTTTCTCTTTTTTAACACCAAAAATTGATTTGGGAGGGGAAAATCCGTTATCCCTGCTGTAAAAGATTATTATGCACATTTAGACATTTTTTCACAGGGAAATAATTTTTTTTTCATTTCGCTGATCAATGTTTTTTTTTTTTTTTTTTTTTTTTTTTTTGCAAAAAATGAGTTATTATGCTTTTAATGAACACCAACCTTTGTTATATTTATTCCAATTCCAGTTGTGAATTTGAATTTTTCTTATTTGTCTATTTACGAGAATGTAAACACAACTTTGCGTCGCAGTTGAAATTTGATGGCATCGTTGCTATTCCACACTTCTGAAAACTATCTTCACACATTTCTTTCAGTTAAGAGAAAACATTTCGTGTAAAACAACAGAGGCACGCTCCTAATGTGATGGAAGAACAAAGCACGAAAAGAGAAGCATGCGTTGCTGGCATGAAACCAAAAAGGGACGTGGCTTTACACGCCGAACATGTCTGGCGCACCAAAGCTGTACATGCCAACAGACACACCCGAACTTTGCTACAACTTTTTCTCTTCACGCTGCAGGGACAGGGAGACGAGAGAAAAAAAAAACCGAACTTTGGTAACACACCTGTTCCGTAGCGCTTTGACGAATTACATCCCACAGCTGACGCCAAAGGCAGCGTTTCGGGATCTCACACTGCTTTTGGAAAATTAATCTTCCGCGTTTCGTCCTGCATATCTCCGCGTAAGAACATATCGGGGAGTTATTTTTAGCTCCGTTAATTGCAATCGTGGTTTTTGTTATTAGAGAGTGCGGAAAATGAGGGGACGTGTTTGTTAGCGAGTTTCTACCACTGGAAGGTTTAGCCTTTTGCACGTAATCAGGTCATTTCAGGGCGGAAGGATTCAGTTTTTTGGCTATGTGATCACTCCCTGATCAAACGAGTTTCTAATCGATTACTAAGGAGCTTTCCCCTCTAAGCCTCTTAAATCCAAATGCCGTAAGCCCCTTCAAATGGTACATGGATGTTATAGGCCTGTCGGGTACATTTAACAACTTCATTAACAACTTCAACCAAGGTATAGCTTACCGTGTTTGCTTCTTACACCGACATCCTAAAACAATTAATTTTCCCTAATGTACAAAAACTAAGTTTGCCCATGTTCCTCTAATGTTTTGTCATTATTACAAGAAGCTATACACGAGGTGGTATCATAAAGTTCCAGGACTGGTTCTGTAGCTCGCCAGTACAGGGTTGTGCGCACAGTGCAAAGGACCTTTAAACTTGAACTAACAGTACATCAAGCGAAAGCGCTGTGTTTACATTGGGAGTAGTGCAATCAGTGTTTTTGTGACCAGTCATATGAAAGCATTTTGTCTGCAACAGGAGCAGTTCAGGTACTTTTTGATACCACTTCGTATACATTGGCTTTACACCAAAAGAAAGTTAGAAACGGACAGAACCCATGACCAATCATTTGGGACTGTGAAGGAATACTCTTCATTGACTTCAAGGAGAAGAACATCACAGTAAATGGGGAGCACTATGCTGGCCTATTGCACAGACCACGTGCTTCCATTAAAGAAAAAAGGCGAGGAAAGCTGAGTGGTGGTGTGCGCCTTCTTCATGACAACGCGCCTGTGCACACAGCTCTTGTTGCAAAGGAAGCTGTGAAGAAATTTGGCTTCAAGGTGATCGACCATCCACCATATATCCCAGATCTAGCTCCCAGTGATTATTTCCTCTTCTCAAAACTCAAGACGGACCTTCGAGGAAGGAAATTTAAGTGTGACAAAGAAGTGATGGATGCTGTTTATGCCCATTTTGCAGACAATACTTCTGGCTATTTTTGGGGAGGGGGATTGAAATGTTAATTCAAAGACGGGAGAAGTGTATTGCAATAAAGGGTAACTATACTGAAAAGTGAGATATAGTTTTTGTTTTTATTATACCTAGAAAACGGTTAGGCCGGAAACTTATGGATCTACCCTCATGTGTGAGATGGTGAGGGATCCAACAACTGCAGAGTTTCTGACAAGACGCTTTTTCTATTACCGATCCATAATTTAGGGCTTTTTGAATCTGATATGTACATTGATGATTTTATCGCAACATACGCTCTGTTTTCATCACTTTTTAATTCGTTGTTGCTGCAAACGGTTTTCATCATGGAGAGAGTTCCCTCCCTTTCTACAATCTGCAAAATAAACAGTGATTGCGAAGGGCAATTGCAAGATGCAATCTCTTAAGGCATTTTCTCTTCACTCAACCGACTTTAAAGTCGAAGTACATCATAAAGCGAAAACGTTCTTGTTTGAGAGCTATCCTAACGTCTGGCCAGCAACACCTGCGTACACATACACGGAACTGCTGATGTTGGAGCCTGCTCATGCTTGCACAAGTTGGTATCTTCAATCCAAAGCCAAGAAAACCTGCACTAAGCTTGGGGAGAAATTACTTTATGATTGACGTTTCTCCTGCCACGTGGTCGGCCAGCGCATTGTTGCCACATCCCGTCACTCGCTGTCCGTCTTCAGCGCTTGCATTCGGACATCGCTGCTTCTCTTACAATTGATTTCCATTTTCCGATTCATTATGTTCACTATCAATGTTACTGGCATCACTGAAGTCACCCAAGATTAATGTAAAACCTTCCACTACTTTTTCCAGCATGTCCTCTTCATTCCATGCATTCTCTAGCACACCTCTCGTAAGCTGCACTACTTTAATAGCTAAACTTTTTCTTAACGCACGCCCTTTGCCTCTACCACGCCTATAAACTATTTTAAGGTTAACAACTACCTAAATCTATGACGAACAAAATATAAACCTTAGCCGGAAAAAACAAACAAAAGAGCAAAGTTTAAAATATCTACTAATTTGGATTGTTATTTATCGAAAACCTACAAATTTATGTGATTAAATACACAAAGCGCAGTACTACACTTAATAAAATAATTGCAAGCACTTGAAAACGCGTAGCTACTGGGAAATTTCCCCTAACCACGTAACTGTTGCAACGCCGATGATATCATGCCTGTGACGATAATGTGTTATGTTTACCTTATTGGTCAGCTATATGACCAGTCTCTCATCAGCTGAATCGCCGGCATAAACAAGGCCCAAGTATTAATCACGAGGTATAATATCTCTTGTCACAAATCATTCCAATCCATTCTCTAAATTTTCAAAGTGACCGTCTTATACTGTGCAGCAAGTAAATTGTAGTTTAGTATAAGGCAATTATATAGTGTTTATAATGAACAAAATATATTTGAATTCTGCTTTTAAGTAAAACATTAAAAAGAAAATATAAGTTTACACATCCGATTTATATTTTATTGTAAGTTTTTAATTTGAGAATATTTTTTAGTTCCCTGTTTATTTTGAAACAAAGTAAATTACTTAAACTGTCTTTTGTGGTAGTATAATGACTTAAAATTTAAATAACCCGTTGTAACCCTATGTTTCACTTGCAAAAAATAACAAAATAATTCACACGTGGGTAGTATTTAAACTTCCGTAGATTTTATTGTTAATCATCATTTAAGTACTGGACTATGTATGCTCGTTTTATTTTCGTCTTAGGGTGTACATTGCATAATTTAAATGTGGACACCGATGTTGCCGGCTGTGCTTTTCGGATTTGTTAGAGGAATCTACGGCTAAAATGATCCATACAGAAGGAGGGCGTTTAGGGACTCTGTGCAGACAAAAAAAAAAAAAAAAAAAAAAAAAAATTCTTCAGGCTCAATAAGAAAACACGTTTGCCTTGTTTATACATCAATATAGTTAAAATATTTAAAGTCCTTACATAAACTGTCGGAAAAAACAATAAAAGTGCTGTGCTTTCTGTTAATGACTAAACAGGTCTTAAAACAGAACTGTCAGAAAGTTCGTTGTTGCAGCAAAACGAAAAGTCAGGCACTATTTTCGTCGCAGCCAAACTTGTGAAAGAGTAACGAACCTCGAAGTGAAAGACAGAATACAATGTGGAGGTAGAGTGAGATGAAAAATAAAAAGCGCCTAGCTCGTGTATCACAGTAGCGTTCTACATTGGACACTTGATTGACATGTACTAGAAACTGCCATTACAGGTGACTATAGTATGAATGGCGAAAATTGTGAAATCGAGCACAGCACAGAAGCGGCGGTTGCAATAGAAAGGGGTTCAAAATAAAATAAAAGCAAAAACCAGCGTCGCCACCTATGTAATCCATTTGGAAATGTCTAGATTATAGAGCACAATTCATGGAATATTTTTAGAATCTTATACATTCCTTTAAAAATGCGTTAAACGTTACCTAGAATGGAAAATGCTCACCATTTTTTATTGCGAACTCACTGAATGTATGCTGACAGCGAACAAGCCCACAAAAATTTTGCTGAATGAAAACCGTTCACATTTTCTGATTTCTTACCATATTGAATCTCTCAAACCAGCTTTAGTTTTGTTTCATCGTGTTAATAGTTTTTTTTCCAGAAAACGATATACACATAACATTTTTTATTATTTGCCCAAAAAGCAGATACACACAATAATAATTCTGAGAGATTTAAACAAGTGTGAGGGCTAAATCAGAGAATTTGATCACCACAAAGCAATTTAGTTCCTCCTTCTAATGCACTTTTCCCATAATGAAGCATTTTTACAGCTCCATGTGGGCCTGAGCTTTACCGCGCCGATCACTGCATTGGTAGAGTGAAGTACTGCAGGAGGGTATGTGATCAGCACAACGCATCCCGCTGATCGCTGTATCGCGGTTTACTAGAACGGAGATCACCACCTCGCCATCAGGCAGTTTCCCAATTGTCCTCACGAGGCTGGATGGACCCTGTTCAGACCTCCCTATCTTAGAAAAATTCTTAAGTGGGTGCCGGCAATCGACGCTAACCACTAGACCAAGGAGGTGGTCACTTCTTCCATCACTCCATATTAAGTTAGGCCTGATGAAGCAATTTGTTAATGCTCTGAATAAGGGTAGAGATTGTTTCAACTTTCTTGTCACACAGTTCCCACAGAAAACTGAAGCTAAGATAGCAGCAGGTATTTTCGATGGACCTCCACATTCGTGAGCTTATGCAGGATGAGACCTTTCCTCGGTCGATGTCCGGGTTAGAGATGTCAGAATGGATGGGCATACAAAAATGTGACAGAAAACATTCTTGGCAACAAGAAATCTGGAAACTATAGAGAAATAGCGTAGGAAATGTTACGACATTTTAATAGAACGAGTGATACTGCATTTTCTCAACAACCATATTGATTACTTCCCTGCGAATCTTGGCACAATGAGTGAGGGACAAGGTGAGCGATTCCATTAAAACAATGGAAAATACCATCAAGGCCATTAAAATGTATCAATGCTGGCTGATCTCCTGATGTTTGAAAAAAGACACAGTGAAGGATATATTAAAACTTCGAAAAGAAAAAAAAAAAAGGTTGGAAATTCATAATTATTGACACACAGCTATCTTTTTCAATATATTTTTTAATATTTAAGTTAAAATGAAATCTAGAGAAACAGTTTAGTCTTAAAACTTAATATTTCATCAAAAATACAAGCACATTATTACATCGGATATGATTTTGTTTAAAAATCCAGCTAATAGAGTCAAACTGAAAACATATTTGAATTCAGGGCATTGATATTACATATATCCAGGTAGAAAAATAAAAAAGGAAAAAAAAAAACTATTTTTTACACCAGTGTTATGAATAAATACGACCTTATTTATAAATCTTGTCCGCTCACGCGTGTTTTATGTCACTGCTAGTAGAGGTACCGTCGCTGGTAAAGCATGTACGTTAACTCAGTTCCCTCCTTAACTGAACATATCTACCGGTCCTATATATGCAGGTTAACCCAAGCCTCTTAAATGGACCATTAAAAGTAATGATAGCCTCAATGGGCCCTATAAAGGGTTTCAAAACTTTAAATGGAAAGATGGTATAATTTTTAGATATTCTGATTGTCCTTAACAATTAAAGCAGCTTTTGTTTAATTTTTTTCTACAATAAACTTCTGAAAAAGTATAAGGTGTATGACACGAGTAAAATAAATAATAGCAATCCAAAATACTACTTTTCATGAATTAAGGGCTAAAATAACCTCCAATAACACGAAGGTTTTATCTTTCATACAAGATATAATAGTGACACCAGCTTCATTTATTTGTTTATTAATATTCTCCTTGGTTGTACATATGTAGACACTACTCGTAGTTTATATAAAAAAAAACACGATTACGTAACTATTAATTTAATGGTTTTCCGTTTTTAAATACAATTTGAACTATTTGTGAGTAACGACATTCAAATTTACTGGTAACGCGCTGCTTTGGCATAACTCTTACATCTATACAACCTCTGGTACAGCCCAATCCCGTCAAAACGAATTTGGCTGCACTTTCATAGCGGTTGCCATGTGAACGTAAGATGCTCGCTTGTTTTATTCTTTGAGTTGAGAATCGTTCAGTGGGCAGCAGCAAGACTGAGGAGAAATCAGAGATTCTGCACCGCCAAAGAAGATCAAGTGTGAAATCGGCAGGGAAAATCATGGCGTTGGTTCTCTGGGAGCCAAAGGTGAACTGCTATATTTATCATCTTCCTTATGGAACTTCTATCACTGGAGCGTATTGCGCTAATCTTTTGTTTCTGTTGAAGACTTAAATAGGCGAGAAAAGGTCTGGTTTGTCAAATAATAAAGTCATCTTGCATCAAGTTAATGCTCGACTTATACATGTGTTGCTGCAATGGCGAAACTCAAATGAATTGGGGTACGATTTGCTGCCACATCCACCTTATTCCCCCGACTTGACTCCAGAGGACTAAAAATCTGTTCCAAATGAGAAAAAACATTTGGTGGATAGGAATTTTTGTCCGATGAAGAGCTCATGGTAACTAGGAAGTGTAAAGCTAGCAAATAGTGCAGCAGTATACATTATATATTGTATTTCAGAATATTTTAAAGCTATCAATATGATAATTTTGAGATATATTAAGAAAAATTAAGTAAATATGCTCTGTAAATTGTAATACTGTAATAGGCACGAATAAAGTTTAAAAAACAAAATAAAATCTTATTAAAAAGCTGAAAACACTGTGACACAATAATGTATTTTCCTTATAAACTATTGGTGGAATTGGATTTTTTTTTTTACTTAAACTGAAGACAACATGCTATTTTTGGAACTGGAATAAATTATCTATGCTAGTTGCTTGAAAAGAAATTAATTTTCAAAATTTAAAAAAAAAAAAATTTCCACTTTTTATTGGTATTGATTTTTATCAACTAATAGTTATATTTAAATACCTTTAGTTACCACATTTCACATTTGCATACATTATGTGTTTGAAAATTTTCAACAAGATTTGTTCAGCCAATCCTGAAAAAAGTGCACATTTATGTCAAACTTTTAAGTTATTGGGAAATAAGATTTATTTTTTCTTTAAAAAAAACTTTTTATGTTCATAAGAGAATTAAAATTACAGAGCATCTTTAGTTAAGTATTTTTAATATCTCATAAATTTTTCATATTGTTCGATTAATAAGTTTCTGAGATACAGTGCAAAATGTATATGCTGCATTATTTGCTAGATTTACACTTTCTGGTTACCTTAAGTCATCAGTTGCGGGGTGTTTTGCAGGCCTGGGAGAATCAGGCGTTCGTGTGGGATAAACGCATCAGTATCAAGAGCAAATAAAAATAATTTCAGTAATTTTGTGCTTTGTTTCGAGAATTTTTCAAATCTTCCTTGGAAAATAGAAACAGTTCAGAGCAGAACACAGTAATAAACAATCACAACCTGATAGAACAGAAAGGTGCGAAACGTTTTTTCTCAGTTAAGATTGATACCTTATTTCAGCAAATATCCAACACTTGCGAGGGAAAGCGCATGTTCAAGGTGGCAGCTTAAAGGATACGAGGATGTCGTTTATCTTATTGACTCTGTTAAGCGGCATTTCCTTAGCGGGAAATTAATTGGCTTGGAATTAACATGTAGGGAGACAGCTGTACGCCGTACTGTAACAATGTCGAATTGTGTTCGGGAGATTCCCCCAATCTATTAGGTTAAGTACGGGGCATGCGATGAGCGACTCGGGAATTTAATCAATGGAATGTGTTATGTGCATCCGCGGGGCATCAGGAATTTGCATTGTGCTAATTTCTCCAATGCAGCATACTAATTGTAATGTGCGCATCAGTTTTAACCTGTAACTGTTTATTAATTGCGCTAATGGCAAATCTCTGCACATCTAAAGCAAATCACGGATCAAGCCTACAGACACATAAAAACATCGAAATCTATACACACAAGGGTTAAAGAATATAAATTTAGAAAACAGTTAAGTGTAATGAACATGAGCCTCATTAGGGTGACAAGTAATCGCTTAACCCTGGTATCAGTTTTAGAAAAATATATTACCTCTAGGGTCTTCTTTAACTCCAAAGTGATTCTAGCAACTGTGTCAAGATAAAAATAAAATATATGCATAAATATTATCACAACATTATGCATCCTTTGACCTCCCCACCCCCTCCCAAAAAGGACTTGAACTCAAAATTCTTCCAAGATCTACTTGTTACAGCGCGCGGTTCACAAGGTGACCAGAAAAGCTGTGTATGCCTTGTGTTATATGACGTACTAAAGACGCAGACTAGTGTGTGTTTATTCTTTTAAATCTGTGACACATTAACTTTTTCACAAAAGAAGCACTTACTCCAAATGAAATTAAACAGCGATTGAACGGTGTATATGGATAAACACCCCCCCCCCTCATATTCTATCGTAAAAGAATGAACCAAACTTTTTCGAATGGGCCGAGAAAGCATTGAAGTCGAAGAGCATGCAGGTCGGTCCTTGGAGGTGCTCACTCCTGAAAACATCGCTCTTGTGGAAAGGGAAATTATGGAAGATCGGCGGCTCAAAGTTACAGAAATAGCAGCAAGTTTGGGCCTTTCTAAAACAACAGTCCTTCGAGTTATTCATGAACATTTAAACATGAATAAGGTTAGTGCCAAGACTTCTCTCCTCAGTCCAAAAGCAGCAACGAGTCATCTGTTGTCAGACATTTTTGGAGCTCTGTCGTGGCAACGAGAGAGTTCTGCAATCCATTGTTACAGGAGATGAAACTATGATCTTCTACTATGATCCCTTGTCCAAAAGAGAATCAATGAAGTGGCGTAAACCTGGCGAAGCACCCCCTTTAAAGACCAAGGTCACTCAGTCAACCAAGAAGATCATAGCCACAATCTTTTGGGACTGTGAAGGAATACTCTTCATTGACTTCAAGCAGAGGAACACCACAGTAAATGGAAAGTACTATGCTGGCCTATTGCACAGACTACGTGCTTCCATCAAAGAGAAAAGGGTAGGAAAACTGAGTGGTGGTGTGCGTCTTCTTCACAACAACGACGCCTGTGTACAAATTTCCTGTTGCAAAGGAAGCTGTGTAGAAATATGGCTTCAAGAAGGTCGACCATCCACCCTACAGTCCATATCTAGCTCCCAGTGACTATTTCCTCTTCTCAAAACTCAAGAAGGATCTTCGAGGAAGGAACTTTAAGTGTGACGAAGAAGTGATGGATGCTGTTTATGCCCATTTTACAGACAAGACTTCTGACTATTTTTTGGGGGGGGGATTAAATGTTAATTCAAAGATGTGAGAGGTGTATTGCAATAAAGAGTAACTATATTGAAAAATGAAATATAGTTTGTCTTTATCATACCTAGAAAATGGTTAGGCCGGAAATTTATGGACCTACCGTCGTACCATTACATGATTGCCACCAATCTTGAGCTGCTCCATGAACTTCTTGGAAGATGTTTTTTTTCCGAATGAAGTAAGCACGCCGCTTTTGGATCATTGGACGGTGATAAATAGATAAAAACATGCTTAATCCAGAGAAACCACCCATTGCCGCTTGTCACTGCCAGGTGATGTTCATACAATCTTAGCACTGGTTAAACGTTCTGAACTGCTGCTCTCTCAACGTCATTTATGCTGCTGATAGACCCAAATTTCGACGGACTATGAAAGATGTTTTAGATGTTCCAGTGCGATTGGTAAAGTTTCTTAGTGTTGGTGGATTTTTTTGTATCATTGCATCCCTCATTTTGGCCATTCCAATTTTTCGTAATAATTGCAACGTTTTGTTCCTTATTTTATTTATTTTTTACAGACTGCGTTTTAGGTAATAATCTATTTTTATGTAGTTTTGTTATACCATCCACACATAACTAACTTATGGTAAGACCCTCCCGTTACATTGTTTCACAATCATTGTAAGGCTATAATCGGCGTCGGAAAGTCCAGTAATTAACCGTTACCGCATATTTGTTATTTTAAGGCTATTGTTGATTAACTGTTGCACCTGTGTGTATTAGCAGTGTCTCCAGACACATTGACGCGGTTGCATTAGTTAGTAATGAAAATGGAGGGGGCATTTAAAGTCGTCAAATGATTTCTAGGTACTTTACTAACACTTTGTAACACCTTAGGTATAAGCAATGAATTAAGCCGAGTATTTAGGACGTTGTTTCAGCAAAAAGAATAGCCTTGTACAGCACAAAAGGGCAGCTGAGCCGATAAAATTATTTGTTTGGACGAATGAGAGATTCCTGTGTTGGCTGCCAACCAGGTTTCCTACAGAATGACATTCGAGCGGTGAAACATTTCAACCGTAACTGTTAACAGTGTCACATGCATACAGATCCACTTACGGTTCATTCTCTTAGCACAACGTGTATTGACGTTCGCAATTGAAATGTGTAACAAAAATGCCTCAACTCTTGACATTGATTGGCCAGCCATGGAAATCGTGACGCATGACACGAGAGGCCGCACTTTCCCCACAACAATACACTCTTGTAATTACCATTTAAATCAATCCAGATCTACTTGTTTGACAGTGATTGTGTTTGTGATTAGGTTGACGCGGGATTTGGAAAAAAAAAAGCATGTTTATGCAAACATGTTGGTTCTGAGCCTCATTAAACTAACATCTATTGTCGCTTAGTGGCTTTCATCGAAATGATAATTTGCCATTATGTGTCATTCGCTTTGTGCTAGTGAAAAAAAAAAAAAAAAAAAACAGCAACGATATATCCAGGGAGGTGACGGGTGAATATAGGTCGGTGAAATATATGATAACTAGACGTGTTGTTGAATATATTTCATAATTTATCAGTTCAACCTTTTAGGCTCCTTCGTTACTGTCAGCGTAGTAAGCAATTTTAGCCTTTTCTCAACGAAACTCGGCATGTAACCATTAATTAACAAACGATTCGTCGAGTTCGTTAACCAGCAAAATTGGACCATTGGGGGTGGGGGTTTAACTAAAGCGATAAATTTAAAAAAATGAAAAATCGCTCTAGCGGCCCCAATATTGATTTTTTTCTCAACAAAAAACTTTAAAATAAATTGATAAAATTAGTTTCCGAAATTCGGACATTAGGAGCGGGGATACACCCGTAAAAGGAATGGGGGTTAAAGCGAAATTAAAATTCACTCTAGCGGCCGCAATTTAAAAACTTTTTGCAGCAAATTCGACTTTTGCCATTGAAATAAAATAAAAAAAATAGTTTCTGAAAATCAGGGCCATTATGAGTGGGAATTTACCTAAAACCCAAAATATTAAAAATCCCTCTAGCACATCCATTTTTTTCACAACTAAACTCAGGCATATACCATTTAAATCAAACAAGAAAATCAGTAAAATCAGATTATAAGAAGTGAGGGTTTACCTGAAACTCTAAATTTAAAAATTACTCTAGCAGCACCAATATTTGATTTTTAACAACGAAGCCAATTGTATACCATTTAAATAAAAAAATTAGTTAATGAAAATCAGAGAAATCGGGTCATTCGGAATGGGGGTTTACCTGAAACACAAAATTTAAAAATAGCTCCAGTGGCACCAATGTTTTGTTTCCTCACAACAAAATCGAAAAATACCAATTAAATAAAGAAAAATAGTTTCCGAAAATTTGGGATAGGGGTATACTTAAAAACAGAAATTTAAAAAGCGCTTTTGCATTTAATATTCTATATAATTACTTCAGTATATAAACTGTATTTATAACATGTTTTATATTTAACAAAAAATATCCTTGTGAAGATAGCAAATGTGAAATTTTAATCTAATATATGTTTTAGGATTATATTTGTATGTAAAAGCGCTCTGTAATAGCCTTCAGAAAACGTTTACGTTACATGTTAATAACATTTAAATTAAATTTCAAAGCCACTGAAAATCGATATAACTTTCGACTATTTTTATTTCCTTCGTACATTGCAATTGTTTTTAAATAGTAACATGTTTTTGTTTTATTGAAACATATGAACATCTACTTAAATACGCAATGTAAAGTGGAAACTTTCTGTTATTTTTCTCTATTTTAGTGAATGTAAAGATGGTATCAAGGGTTCGTTCATAAACATGCTTACATTTAAAAATGTTTAAAAATACCCACACAGTGTAGCTTTGTCTATCAGTGGTCTTATATTTCATTTACTTAATAGTATATCATTACATTTTGCGGTTTAATCTCAGTAATAATAATTCTAAAAATGTGGTTTCTCTTTTGTAATACTTATAGATTGCAAGCATTCTAATTTCGTTCCCCTAATACCATACAGAAATGCCATAACTTAATAGGGAATTATGTATAAACAGTTTTCTTGAATGGAAACAAAGCCAAATAACTATATGTGAGCCAAAAGTTAAAAAATAACAATAATAAAATAAATTAAAATAAAAAATCTCACATCTCTATATACATTTGTTCATTTACTTAAATACACTTAAATAAATACACTCCGATTGAGAGTGGCACAGTGAAATAACACATACGTGCAATAAAATATTTTCTCTGATTCACACATTAAAACGTAACAAAAGATCTACTTCTCAATCTCATTCAAGTGTTTGTTATGTCTCACTTTGATTATTGTGATGTCTTGTACTCTAATTTGAATACTGGACTGGCAGATTACAACACGTTCATAATGCCTGTGGTCGTTTTACATTCGTAAATTTGATCACCCGACATCGCTAAGCAATCAACTGTCATGGCTACCCCTAAAAGAACGTAGGACTTCCATTATCTTAGGTTTCTGTTCAAAATCCCCCGTACCGCCACCCCTCAGTATATCGCCCCTCGTCACCGAACACAAATCCACTCAACCTCATTCTGCGTGTCAGTCGCCAGAATCTGGAACTCCCTTCCTCCTGAAGTAAAAGATTGTGGGACAATAAAAGAATTTAAACGTAGATTAAATTGTCATCTCAACTCTAGGAATCACAATAGCTAATCTCTAACTTCTTTTTCCAAATATTCTTCTTCTTCTTCTGCTTCTCCTTCTCCTTCTCCTCCTCCTCCTTTCTCCCCCTTTGTACTCGAGAAAAAATATTGAAGAAAAAGTGGAATTCTAACACTATCTTTATCTAACTATATTAAAATATGTAACATTTACATGAATTACATATCTTACATTTGTCGTTTTCTGTGTATTTTTGCTGAAATAAATTAATTTGAACTCTGGCATGAACAGTTATTACAGTAATAGAGAAGCTCTGTCACTTTATTATGTCAAGTGATTTGCTAGACATAGTACCGGTGTTTTTGTTCAACACAGACAATGTTTATTTTTGCTCTCGACACATGCAGGAAATTATACGGCTCTAGGTGGAGTGAGGGGATTCATACAATGATAGAAATGCCCAAACAGTGTTCTCCATACATCTAATGTGGAATGACAAGCTTGAAACCTCTGGACGGCGTTTTACGGCTGAGTTCTCTGCCTTATGACCCTACACGAAGCTGTTAATGGTAGAGGTGTTGATAAGCAACGCCAGGGTCTGCTACTTTGCCTCTCTATTCTCGTTCCACAGGAACTGGCTACTGCCGGTATATGGCAGCCGATAACTTCCCTTCCCTCGAGAGTGCACAGGGATCGTTACGACGGCTATACCAAGGGACGGCGTCACGTTCAAACTTCGTCTTCACCAAAATAACTGTATTACTAGAGGACAGCGCCAAAATATTGTAACAATAACGTTATTCACTCAGTCATAATAATATGTATTGTTTTATTGTTTTCTGTGAGAAATAAAATATTTTTTGAATAATAAACTAAATCATGATATGAAAAATTAAGCCGGAACAAAAAAATTAAAACCCACGAACCATACCTTTGTTCTTAACCAGAGAATGTCGCGCGCTCTCATCAAAGTGCACAACGGTTTCTAATATGGACCACCTGAACATCTTTAGAAGGCTGTTCAACAAAGATTGAGCATACTTTTACACACACAACTTCTCAAGGTAAATGTAACTTTACAACATTTTGTTACATTAATGCATAATGTACATGTGGTACAGGTTTCATTGCTGTCACTTCCGGTTCCCGTCTGTGAGGGGTGTGTAATGGAGGTAAGACGCGACGAACAAATTGCTGCTCTGAAATTCTGCTTTCGTCTCGACAAATCTTTAGCTGAGGCATATGGAGAGCTTGTTCTTCCCTATAGCACAGCTCAAAGATGCTTTAAAATGTTTAAAGACGGGAGGCAATTAATTTCAAGGGAAGTTTGTGCTCTAACTGAAGAAAAAAGGCACACCGCTGGTGTCATGTGGAAGAACATTAAGAACACCTTCAGAAATTCTGAAAATTTCACTATATTGCCACCCACTGAAAAGTTGCATATGAGATGTGTTTGTGCACGGTGGGTACGCGCAGGTTTGCGATCATACAATAGAAAGTTGAAGTTTCAAAGTTCACTATTGAAAAGCAAAAGTGGTTGCTTCTGCTGGGAAAGTTGTGGTCATTTCCTTTCCTGTATTCAAGGAACAGTTAACTAGCATGTCATACAGCACACATAGCTGTTACTGGGCAATAATATCCTGAAAACTCTGTAATGTCATGTCACACTCAAAAGACAATATTTTCACGCAATAAGGCGTGCCGCACATTACAAATGTTGTTGCTGAATATCTCACAGAAATCAGTGTGAAGTGTATTCTTCACCCTCCCTACAGTCCATATTTAGCTACGTATGACTTTTCCTTTTCCTCAAATTGAGAGGCATTTTCCGTCGTAAGAATCAGTGGGGAAGGCTACGGAGGGGGATTTTGAAGGACGTGTTAAAAAATGGGTGTCCAGAATGCCTTTAAATACTGGCAGTAACGATGAGACAAGTGTACGAGTATTGCATCCAAAGGGGGGGGGGATACGTTGAGAAATTACATTAAATTATGAAGATGGTAAAGACATGTCAAAAATTATTATAATTCTGTATTGAACAATAATCATAGCACTACAAAGTAGGTTTTTTTGATTGTGTTTAACGCCCGTTTTTACTACTGAGGTAACACAGGCGGTGGACACTGATGATACATGAGATGAAATGATATATTGGGAAAGGATATTTTATAAGGAAGGAAGCGTTTCAGGCCTAAGTTTAGGGTATCTCCCCGGCATTTACCATTTGAGGAAAACCGGAAAAAGCCTCAGTCAGGGAGAATTAGAACCCCAGACCTCTCGCTCACGAATCCGCGCCTTAACGACCTCGGCCATCCGTGGCGGTCAAAGCTGGGTTGGATAAATTACTTTTTAAAACCAAATTATAGACGCAAATAAATTAACTAGGGTAAAAGAAAGAACCAGAATATTAGAGAGAGAGAGAGAGAGAGAGAGAGAGAGAGAGAGAGAGAGAGAGAGAGAGAATGTGTGTGCGCGCGCGCGCGTTTTTTTGTTTTATTTATTTATTTATTTATTATTTTTTTTTTTACATTCTCAAAATTTTTAAGGTCAAAGCACTCAGAGGAATGAAATTAGAAATTTGGGCTCTGTTAATACGAATTTGGTTGTTTCTATTATTTAAAATAGGTATAAATCTGTAACATTTAGTTCAAATAAATTACTCAATTATTGTCCTTCTGTTTGGCAACCACTAACATAAACTTTCTGCCAAATCAGAACGTCAATTGAGTTCCATATTCATATACAATAAATGTTATTATTTTTTAAAAATTTCCATCCCACACTTAGCCCCATAAGGCCCTCAACACAAATTCCTCTAGACCTAAAATTCTTTCCTGCATTATATTTATTGGAGATATTTTTTAAAAAAAACATATTAATATGACCGGACAATGATGTCTTACCCGCATATGCTTTTTATAAGTTCGCCTTAAGGCTTTGACTATTTCTACTTTTTTTTCCATTACTGCACACTTTACAAAAAAAAATGTATTATATTTTTCCTTCATACATAAAAGTCACTGATTTCAGCATACGCTACCTAAGGCGCACTTTCTTCCGCTTCTTTCTTCCTTTTCGAAAGAAAGAACCTGAAATAAATCAAGCACAGCTATGGGATAGTTATAGAGTCAAACACTAATTGTGGCATAAACTTTTTCAAATAGAAAGCATATAAATGGAATCTAATTGATAAATGCAATAAACATAATATAATTAGGATATTTCTAAATCGTATTCAAGGACTCATCACCATTCTTTAGAGACAAAGGAGCAGTCAAAACAGTGGGTGGCAACAGGTGAAAGTGCACCAAAGAAAACAAAAACGGTTTTATCTGCAGGAAAAGTCTTGACTACGACTTTCTGGGATTCTCATGGTGTGATGCTCGTAGGCTACCTTCAGAAGGGCAGTAACATCATCGGGGAGTATTACGCTTCACTACTGGACCAGTGAAGGATGCTTTTCAGGCTAAACGTCCACACCTTGCGAAAAAGAAAGTTCTCTTTCATCACAATAATGCGCGTTCACACACGTCTGGGATTGTTGCTGCAAAATTGTCTGACCTACGCTTCCACATCCGCCATATTTGACTCCCAGCGAGTACTTTTTGTTCCCAAGCATGCAGAAATGACTGAAGATTCACATCAAATGTTGAGATTGAAACTGAGATAGACTTTATTTTTCACAGCTAGGGCAAATCCTATTTTACTGAGGGTGTTAAAAAGTTGGAAAGTCTTTGAGCTAAATTTATTGATTTACTAAATGGCTATGTTGAAAAATAATAAAATAAAAACTTTCTTTTACTTCTTGTGTTTTCTTGATCAGGTAAAAAACTTTTAGAACGCCCCTTGTAGTTCTGAAACCAATACCCTCTGGTATTTAAAATGCGAGTCCCGCTATTGTTCATGGTGTTTTAAAGACTTTGAAGTGTACTCTAGCAGCTTTGGACCGTTGTTTTATTTCCTAGGCTCCCTGAGAGCTAACACGCGCCTTTGGGAAGAAATGAAGTAGATAGCAGACTTGATTATATTAAACCAATCACTGGATGTCAAAAACTTGAAGTTAGGTTGGGAACATGCTAAGCGCTGAGGCAAAGTAACGGACAGGTAGAATTATTTAGAGAGCTTTTCACTCCCGGCAAGGAAGGGAAGTTAGTGCCGTCCATCAAGAGAAGTTTCGTTATATATTTTTTTTTGGGGGGGGAAGGGAAAGAGTTGGGGACGTTTCGGTGTCCATGTTCGTCGCCGTCACTCTTGGTTAAGGCATATCCATTACCGAGTTGGCCTTTGTAGTAATTAGAACTTCAGTCTGAAGCTAGACGTGGGCAGTATAAAACATTAATGGTATAATAGAGCTGAAGATTTCTTTCCACTAGCTTTACTCTCGACAGATCTGCACTTCCCTCGTTTTAATTTTATATCAAGTAAGGATTCCTGCTAAAATCTCAGGTAGATTTAGTGTCTTAACTAGTTACATGTTTTAATTACGAAGGTCGCCCATAAATACGAACATAAACATAATTATTTTCTTTGAAAAATTGTATTAATACTACAGAACTGCTATTTTAGCAAATTCCAAAGGAATGAAAGCTATCGCGATTGTATTAATAGAATCCGTTTCGAATAATCTTTCCAACTTTCCATTGATCATACCTACTAAACACCGAAAAAGACAAACAATTATAAAAATGCATCTCCCCCCCCCCCTCTCTCTATTGACACACACACACTGGACGCTTTAAAAGAATAAAACACAAAGATAAAGTCACACTTGAAATCCTGGTGGTGTAGTGGTAACCATACTTGCTTCCTATACCCAAGGTCGCGGGTTTGATCCCGGCCAGGACCGATGGATTTTATCGGACGTAAAAATCCTAAGTATGACTTCCTTCGGAAGGGAAGTAAAACCGTGGGTCCCGTGTCATACATTTACGGCATGTAAAAGAACCTCAAGCCTGAAAAAAGAGGCATCTGAGCAAAATTTGTCGGCCGTTTCACGCCCTGAGTTGAATGGGACGCTGATGACCTGAGATGTTAAAATAAACGAAGTCAACAATTAATTAATAAAGCTTAATTAGGATTATATAATAATTTTTTAAAAAGTTATTGAAATGGGTAAAGAATTCTCTTAATTGACTTTTTTCCTACAATGTCGTTTTTTTTTTACCCTTTTTAACCTTTCCATTAGAATTTTATGAGAAAAGCTTGAATTCACTGAGATATTGTACGAGGGGCTTCTAAAAGATATCGGCCTGGCCATAAAAAAGACGTTCTTTTTTTTGTTGACATTGTCACCTTGTAAATCAATAATTTAGTCCAACACTTTCCAACTTTTTAATATCCTCAGTAAAATAAATTATCACACTGATATATCCAGCTTACGTCATTTGTTGTGATTTTAAGTATGTTTTTGAGCTTCCATTAGGCATACCAACATTTTCCGGCACTATACCACACATGTTTGTTTTTTTCTTTTTCTACTCCTTTGTGACTGCAGTGTCATTGGGGTTTTTTCTTAAGAGGATTGTTTTCACAGTTGCCAATCCTATATTCAAAGCTGCTTCAATCTGATAATATGGACAACGCTCTGCTTTCGTCACATTTTCGTCTGTTATTGCTGTAACGGGGAGTCTTGCACGGTTTCATCTTGAAGGAAGGAAATCTCCAAACCGTGAATAAATTGCGGATTGCAAAGAGCACAGATTCCCAAAGGCACGATTCAATAATTCAAAAGCATTCTATCTCCCCCTAAACCCACTTTAAAGTTACAGTAAATCATACTGCGGAAATTTCCTCGCTTGAGATACATCCTAGCATCTGGCGCAGAAACTGTCGCGTACACATACACAGAATTACTGACACCTCAAGCTAACTCTTTGTAATTTTGCAAACTTTCAGAGCGACTTTCGTGTTGTGCAGTTTATGTGACCAAAATAGTGTAATGTTTAGTTGTATGCACATTAATGAAATAAACAATTATTAAAAACGCAACTAATAAAACAATAAGCCACTTTTTTCTTTACGTAGAATGGACATTTTGCAACTCATAGGTGAATATGTGGAAGCAGACATTTTTAATTTGTTTTAGTGCTGACGAAATGCACCTCATTAATCTGCAGATATGGTTTAAGAGGAAATGAATTGGTGCGTTCCGTTAATTTGTTAATTTCTTGTTTACGGTTTCAAATTTGTGTCATGTGATACGAAAGTCGATTGGTTGTGGGAATACAGTTAGCGACAATGAAAAGACAAATGAACGTCCATGCAGTTAAATTGTTATGGTAAAAAAATGCGATAAATTTACAGCGATATGCGGCTGTGATTCAAAATTTCGTTACATTTCATTCGTAGAAAAATACACAGAGGGTGCCAAAATGTTTACACACTTCAAACAAAGAAAACACTGTGTTAACATAACAAAACTGAATTCACACAAACAGAAAATGATGAGCACTAATCATCTTAGATTTTTACAGTTACAACAGTTGCTCAAAATGCCCATCATCGGCGTCGATACACTGAGTACGTTGAACTACTGATTGAGCAACGTTTGCGAAAGTGTCCTCAGCAAATGGCGTTTCAATTTCTTCCCGAAGTGCTGTCAGTGTAGCTGGTTTTCTACGGTATACAACATCCTTAAGATTTCCCCATAGGTAGAAGTCCAACGGCGGTTCTGTTCTGTACACACGTCTCCATTTCCTTTGAACTTCAACAACACTCTCGGTTTTCCATTACCATTTCAAAATTACTTTTCGCTGTTCAAACGATAATCTTGACCCCATTTTGTTGTAGCAACGCTAGCATAACGTAATGTGAATCACATCTGAACACATACGATAATTTTGGCTTCGTTTGTTCATTGTTGATTTACCTGTAACGTAGCAACGCTATCATATGCGAGTCACATCTGTTTACAGAACATCATACTACACATTACTGTTGTTTTTCGGTTCAACTTTGAAATATATTAAATAGATATCTACTGTGAAATTGTGTATACATTTTTGGCATACTCGGTATGATGACATAATCTTAATTATCTTACAACAACAGATTTCTAAGATGATTTTGTTTTGTGCTTGTCAATATATAAAAACCGAACATTTTGCAAGTTTCTGCAGAGATATGCAAATGTTTAAGGAAATGCGTCGGTGAAATTTTAGTTAAAAATCGGAAAAAATCAACTTTTTAAGATTTTCATCATTTTATTATGTTTGAGGTTTCTATTTACATATGACACTTCATTTTCCAAACTATGTATATTTAGTGCGTAACGCGGTCATTTAAAGCGCCCTGGGCCAATTGGCGTTCCTATTTAGGCCAGTCTATACTACCATGATGGCTGTTATTGATACAAAGACATTCAGATATTTACAATTAAAGCTGTCAATTTATGGTTCAAATGCCAACTTTTATTTCTTTTTTATTGATAGTGTTTAACACCCGTGTTTACTACTGAGGCACAACAGGTGGTGGACACTGATGATACATGAGATGAAATGATACATTGTGAGAATATTTTTTAAGGAAGAAAACGTCCCAGCCCTAAGTTTAGGGTACCTCCCCGGCATTTGTCATTTATGAGGACTGTGGAAAACTTGGAAATAACCCCAGTCAGGGAATACGGTCCTGGCGAGATTCGAACCCCAGACCTTCCGCTCACGAGTACGCACCTTAACGACCTCGGCCACCTGTTGCGGTAGAAGGCTGCCTGAATCATATTCCAAAGAGCTGTCCTAAAAATGTGGTTTGCTGAGCAGAGTGAACACATTAGATGGAAAAAAGTCACAAGACACAACAGTGAAGTTGTCAATTAAGAAAAATACCCCTAATGTACAACAGATGAAGTCTGCCATATTTACCACTGCATGTCCATGGATGAGAATCCCCGACACTTCAAGTGTCCAGGAGGTCTCTTGGTGCTTTTAGAATAGAGGCATTGCGGCAGGTTACGAACTCCGTCGCCATGAAATTTGTCCTCAGTGCTGAAGTGGTCAAGAAGATCACACCAGTTTATGAAAGGCTCCTGTTGCAGTTTTGCACTGTAGGGAACACCCAAAATGCTAATATGTCACTACATTTAGTCAAAGTGTTTCAAAGAAGAAAGAACTTGTCACTTTTGACATTTCAAAATTTAATACGGGACGTGAGGCTTCTCAAAAAGTGATATAAAATTTAACATGGGCAATCCTGAGTGAATTAGTGTAGTGAGAGACAAACAGAGAAACGTGGAGTGAACAGGCAGCAAAAGGGGGACATAACACAGCATGTAGGAAGTTGAAAATGGTCAAAACGATTGCACAGTAGAAGAAGAAAGAAGTAGAAGGAGAAATGTATGGGACTAGACAGATTTAGAACAGCAGGATATCGATACAATTTTCCAAATTTTAATTTTAACATTAATTTTTCTCGCTTAAATTTTTTTTCTTCAGATTTTACTAAATTTCAAAAAGCTATACGGGATGCACATTTCATGTAATTGTTTTTAAATGTTCAGGGCTTGTGTATAAATATAAAATTAAAAACTGGTTAAGGCTTTTTATAGTGTCAATAGTAATTAAACAATAAACTTTTTCTTTGCCATATAATTGAGAATTTGGGGGGGGGGAGTATACGAAAATGACAAAATTATTCCATAAAAAATATTACAAATTTCCTAATAAATCCAAATATTTTTTTTTTTTTGTTTTGTTTTGGTCTTGTGAGGCAAATAGTAAATTTTTAAACAAAAATTGAAACCGTTCATCGCGTGGAGCATTTTCAAAATTTAAAAATTAAACGAATAAAATCTAAATTAAAAATTAATATCCTAGGAACTTTCATGATAAAACCATACAAATTTGTAGTTTATAGGATAGGAAATAAAAAAGTTTGACTTAGTACTGTAGTGTTGGCTATCCCGTTTTACGTCACGTTCCTATACACGCAGAATATGTTAAGATGTTTCCGATAAAGTTGGCTTCATCTTCATAAGAAACCCAAATGAAGAGTCCGCAGAAATGAAAACGCAGCCCGCCTCGCTGCCATGATTAATATTCTTTTTGGAGCAAGTGTTAAGGGCCAGAGTTTCTTACGGAAAACAAAGAACCACGTCCTCGGTACGCCTAAAGCGTGTAATTTCCCAGAAAATAATTATTTGTGTGGGAGATGGGCGGAAGTTGGCTAGCCGAGCGAGCCACCGAGAAGGGAGGGACTCAAAGGCCGGAGCTTCCCTCTGATGTCAAAGGACGATAAACATTGTGGGCGCCGGTCGAAATTGAGACGTCGCGCTGAGGAACAGAATGACGGAGACATTGTTGTATTAGTACCTCCTTTATAGCCTACCTTACATCAGGCCCCTTAAATGTACGGTAGCGTATCTCCTGAGTACTTCATTATTTATTTATTTTCTTTCAACTACTCCATTTTATTCCATTTTATTGTTTTCATTCTTCATTTACTTTATTTTCCATATTTATTTAAGCTTTATCAATGTTCATTCTGCAAGTTTAAGCTTTCTTTTTTTAGGTCAAACTAATTTCGTATTCCTTCCTGCACGTTCATTCGAGTTAAATTCTTTTGGGTGTTTATCTATATAAAATAATTTGTTTCTGCTACAGAAACTCAAATGCACAGTCGCTTTATTAAAGTATCATAGAAGCCTGCGAAACCATTCGAAACCGCGTGCATCTTTGAAAGGGTGCGAAAGTATATAATCTGCCGTGTGTACAAAAGGACATTTTGAACATTTTCTATGAATAATTTATTTTACTTACAGACACTCTTTAAAATATCAGATCATCAGCGTTCCATTCAAATCAGGACTAAAACGGCCCATAAATTTTGCCTCCTCTTTTAGGCTTGAGGTTCTTTTACGTGTCGCATATATCTGACACGAGATCTACGGCTTACCTTCCGAAGGAAAAGGTGTTTACGCCCCAATAAAATTATATACAGGATTGTTGTATAATATTTAGGTATATACAACCTTTTATAAAAGAGTGACTACCCAGATTCTACGTGTCGATCGGAAAACTTCGGGGAGACTCAAATGCACATTCACAATACCCAAGCAGTAACTCACTCACTAAATTTTTTTATTTTTATGTATTTTTTATGTAATATGTGAATATGTAGAGCATCGTGTTGACAAAATATCATATTATATTTTAAGTATCATTTGAGTTTTAGTATTACCTATGCACACACAAAAACTTAATCACAAACTAGCATATTCTTTACAAATAACTAAATAAATTCATGAACAGAATCATTTACGAGGATAGGTCCATAAGTGTCCGGACACGTCGATAAGAATTATGGCCTTCTCTGGTGTCGTACCTTATCTGTTAAGTAAATAATTGCAGCTATAACATTCCTTCCATTGTGTGCAGTTGTTCAGATATAGTTGCATAAAGAAGGCTATGTGTACAAGATTGTGACATATTCAAAATGGAGTATCGAGCTATTATTAAGTTCTTCACAAAAGAAGCACTTACTCGAAATGAAATTAAACAGCGATTGGGCGGTATATATGGGGAAGCATCCCCCTCATATTCTACCGTAAAGGAATGGGCCAAACTTTTTCGAATGGATAGAGAAAGCATTGGAGACGAAGAGCGTGCAGGTCGGCCCTTAGAGGTGCTCACTCCTGAAAACATCGCTCTTGTGAAAAGAGAAATAATGGAAGACCTGCGGCTCAAAGTTATAGAAATAGCAGCAAGGTTGGATCTTTCTAAAACAACAGTCCTTCGAGTTATTCATGAAAATTTAAACATGAATAAGGTCAGTGCCTAGACTTCTTTCCTCAGTCCAAAAGCAGAAACGAGTCATCTGTTGTCGGGCATTTTTGGAGCTCTGCCATGGCAACGAGAGAGAATAGTTCTGCAAAACATTGTTACAGAAGATGAAACTGTAGTCCTCTACTATGACTCCTTGTCAAACAGAGAATCAATGGAGTGGCCTGGCGAAGCACCGCCTCCAAAGGCCAAGGTCTCTCAGTCATCCAAGAAGACCATAGCCACAATCTTTTGGAGCTGTAAAGGAATACTCAACATTGACTTCAAGGAGAGGAACACCACAGTAAATGGGGAGTACTATGCTGGCCTACTACACGGACCACGTGCATTCATCAAAGAGAAAAGACGAGGAAAGCTGAGTGGTGGTGTGCGCCTTCTTCACGACAACGCGCCTGTGCACGCAGCTCTTGTTGCAAAGGAAGCTGTGAAGAAATGTGACTTCAAGGAGATCGACCATCCACCCTACAGCCCATGTCCAGCTCCCAGTGACTCTTTCCTCTTCTCAAAACTCAAGAAGGACCTTCGAGGAAGGAAATTAAGTGTGAGGAAGAAGTGATTGATGTTGTTTATGCAGATAAGACTTCTAATTATTGTTAGGGGGATATTGAAATGTAAATTCAAAGATGTGAGAAGTGTATTGCAAAAAAGGGTAACTATATTGAAAAGTGAAATTTATGACTACCTCGTATCAATACAAAACACAGAAATAAATACAAATTTATATCAGGTGTATGAACCCTTAGCATGTATAACTGTCCTCAATCTTCGGGGCATAGATGATATCAATTTCTACAGTAGTATGGACGAGAGGCTACAACATCCCAGGCTTCTTGAATATGTGTCCATTGGTCATATTTTGTCCTTTGTGCATGTGCAGAATATTGCATTTAGATAGAAAAAATTATATATATATATATATATATATATATATATATATATATAAAATGTTAACATTAGAGCTTGCTGTTATGGGAAACAATATTAGGAAATTAATTTGTCATAATATGTTACAAAGGCTTATTAGGAAAAAGGGCTCTTAACCATGGCATCACTGCACACTGTGCCACAGTGCTAACGGAACACACGCACTAGTTTGCGTCTAATATATATATATATATTAGAATGTATATAATGCTGAACTGTCTTCAACAATTAAGAACATATAAATATACATTTAAAAACAAGGCATTCACTTTGAACAACACATAAAATATTGTATTTTTCCAAAATTAAATTGAGAAAAATGCGTTGTAATATTTATTAAGTGCCCTGTGGACATAACTTGTGAATTTCCCACGCACGCCACTGCTCAATAACATCCCCAGGGTCGAGCCCTGATCCCATGGGCCAGCACATGTTTTTTGCCTCTGAATTCCTCTGCTCCTCTCCGTTGCAAGGATATCACCGCGCAACTTTTACTTTCCGTTTCTGCCTCAAAGCGATGCTTTCTGCGTGGTTTGCGTAAAGAATTTGTTAACTTTCCCTAGCTAAACATTTCGTTTGAGCCAAAAAAAAAAAAAAGTCCCAAAAAGTTTTAGCAAACAGCGCACGTGATGTGATAGCGCTCCCCTCTCTTGCGAAACCCTCAACAATAAAGAAAGGATTTAATCTTCTTATTCCTTTAGGTTCCTCTTCCTCAGTAAACTTTCCACTCTGTACACAGAGCCGTCTGTACAATTACTTCTCCTTAAAGGGAGATAAAATATGTCCTTACTTCAGCAGGCAGCAATTTCCTACATTTGTCACTTTTTCCCAAGGCAACCGGTCGGTCGGTCAGTCATTCACCTCAATAATAAACTTTATCGCGCGTGTAGCAATAAAATGATTGTTGGCACGTGGCGTAACCAAGGAGATGCAAGAAGTACAGTCTTACTAGAAAACAGACTGCAGGCGTCTGCTAATGCTAATATTTGTTAACTGAGCCAAGGTGTACTATTATTAGCAAGTAAATATACATGTATAAATTACTTTCATTTTAAAAACCTGCCTGTATGAAAATACGCATTAAAAATTTAAATTAAAACCAAAGGCACGTTAATTCAGATATTGAAGGAGGGATTTAAAACCACGTGGTTAAATTTTACGTTTCGTCCATTTTTTAATTCTTGGATGATATTGTTTCGATACCATTTGTTTTTATCGCTGCCTGGTAGCCTGTACAGCTATTACTGTTTGAATTTGGGCAGAATAATATTATAAAACAACTGAGTACCTAATTAATAACTGTGTTTGGGCAATACCTTCCTTTAAAGTGATGATAATCTGCGAAAAAGAACAGAATGTAAGCGAATTAGTTTTGGGTTTCAAAATATGCAGCATTATGTAATATACAGGGAAAAAGGAGCACATTGTGCATATATTTAATTTAATTATACTGTAATATTGCCAAATTTTTTTTATCGTACAACTAACCGACACATTCCTTTTTTATTATCCAAGATAAAACAACAAAAGTACTGTCTTAAGATTCGTAGCTTAAACTACAAGGTAAATTACTGATAAATATCAGAATTTTTTTATTGATTTGATTTATTTACATACGCTCTTTAACATCTCAGGTCATCAGCGTCCCATTCAATTCAAGGCGTGAAATGGCCGGCAAATTTTGCTCAGAGGCCTCTTCTTTCAGGCTTGAGGTTCTTTTTTGTGCCGTAAATGTACGACGCGGGACCCACAGCTTTACTTCCCTTCCGAAGGAAGCCATACTTGGAATTTTTACATCAGAGAGATCAGGAATTCTGTAAAATACTGAGATTAATAATTTCAGAAAATGACTCACAATTGTCGATTATTAGTTAAGCACAAATTAAAGCAATATCACGATAGTGTGTGTGACTAGGTATAAATTATTATTATTATTATTATTATTATTATTATTATTATTATTATTATTATTATTATTATTATTATTCAAAAAGTGTACATTTAACGTCTATATGTATGAACAATGTATGTTCTATATTCGATCGCGGGTTCGAACTCGGCCAGGACCGATGGATTTTTTCGGGCGTAAAAATCCTAAGTATGGCTTCCTTCGGAAGGGAAGTAAAGCCGTGGGTCCCGTGTCGTACATTTACGGCACGAAAAAGAACCTCAAGCCTGACAGAGAGGCCTCTGAGCTAAATTTGTCGGCCGTTTCACGCCCTGATTTGAATGGGACGCTGATGACCTGACATGCTAAAGAGCGTTCATTAAAAAAAAAAAAAAAAAAAAAAAAAAAAAAAAAAAAAAATCTTGTGTCACCAAGACCACCCATCTGCTCTAAGTTTTTTGAAATTAATTCGTCTTAATATTGACTCCTGTCATTTATTTGTCTTCTGGGTTCTGGTTATTATATAAGAGGCATGCCAATTTAGAATAAGATTGCCTTGGCCATAAAAAAATAATTTTTTTGCAGGATTATTTCACGATTTATACTGTCAAATGTTTCGCACACAGAAACTTCTTGATGCTAGGTCCCTATTATTGAAAGCTATTATTACTTCAGAGATGAGTTTAGATCAAACGTTGACAACCAGAAATCCTGCCCTGAAGCCAAACTGAGATGATTGGAATGTCAATAATGTAATTAAAATTATAAGTGAAGTACAAAATTACGAAACTAATGTTATTATGTCGACAGTATCAGAAAAAAAAATAGTTTTTAAAATTATGTAGTGTAGAATTTATTTATCTTTATCAATAATAAATGTGATTGTTTTAGAAAACAAAATATTGGTAAATAAATGACAAAACGTTTTGAACAATATTTAAATATTTCATCCATTTCACAAGTGTTTTGGGTAAAACCCCAAATTCCACACTAGTTCATTTATCTCGCGTGGCTAGGACGTTTATTTAACCAAACGCGGTGAATGATCACTATATTTATTGAAAGTTACGCCATAACCTTCCTTCTTCGGTATATATGTATATCGTTTCGAGATTTAACTACCATTTCACTGCCTGTTTATTTGACACTAGCAATTGTTTCTTCGTTGTAACACACCCTTGTCAATTAAAAGCTTGTCCAACACCTACCCATAGTTTAAATATGCTTCACACTTGCTGATTCTACACATAAGAGTCGTTTATTTCATTGCAAACTGCTGAAAAGAACGACTTTGTCACGCTGCACACGCACAGCCTTTAGGTTTCACATGCCTACTTCTACTGAAGTGTTATTCAAAACCTGCAGACCTCGCTAGCGGAACAGCTGATATTGCCAACCTTGGAACAAATCTCTTTCTTTATTATTTGAGACAAATCGTATGGTTATACGTTTGGTCATTTAGAAAAGCTAACCTCCATTACATTTAAAATATCCAGGATATAAAACCACGGTTAATAAGCTATTGTTATTCCACTGAGAGTATGCAAGCATTGTCCAACTGTACCAAAACTGCGCTGTGGCAATGAAAAACAGCAAGAAATCAAGGGAAAGTTTGCAGTATTCATACACAAGCTTAAATATTATTATATTTTCTAATTTTTAAATATAAACGTATATATAATGACCTCAATGTTTTAGAAAAAAATTAATACTAATGCTTTAAATTAATTAATTTATTTATTTGTTCACGAATAAGTGTTGAATTTTGCCAATGGGCTCTACTAAAAATTCAAAACTGTAACTTTTCCAACATTCTATTTTCTGATAGGTGACATTCACCAATAATGTTCAAAAGTAAACGGACATAACATGGGCAGTGGAAAATCCAAGATGGTAAGTAGAGCATCAGCGGCAATGGAGCGTGAACGTTTGGTGTGGCATTTTGGGATTTCATATAATTGGGCTATACTTCATTAAAGGTAAATTCAATGGGCAGACATACAGAAATTTTTTGGGCCAAGAGCTTCCTTTGACGTGTCCCTTGAGTACCAGGGCTGCAATATATCAACACGATAGTGGTCCATCTCATTATTCAGCTGTAGCTCGAAAAATATTAAAACGGAGTATATTCTGTTCGATGGATAGGAAGCAGAGGACCTGCCCATTGGCCTACCCGTTCCTCTGATTTCACTTTCCAGACTTTTTCTTATGGGAATACATTAAAGATAGTTTATGAAAAAGTTCTAACTACACTTGGTAAACTACGTCAACAATAGTAATGACTGTGCAAGAATCAGCGAAGAAATGTTTAGACGTGTTCATCGATCTTTTGAAGCACGTTTTCATTTTATAGGTTTAAAAACCATACACAGCACGTAACGAATATAAGATTAGTCAGAAAGTGTAAAAGAATTTAATTTATTTTATTTATTAAAAAAAAACTTTATTACATTGGTAGCCTAGCCGCATATGCTCCATGTCCACTGCAGATGTACAGTAGACAGAATCTGAAGGACCTTTGAGGAAGGAAATTTAGTGTGACGAAGACATGATGGATGCTGTTTATGCCCATTTTGCTAACAAGTCTTTTGACTATTTTGGGGGGGGGGAGGGAATTGAAATGTTAATTCAAAGATGTGAGAAAATATTGCAATAAAGGGTAACTATATTGAAAAGCGAAATATAGTTTTTGTCTTTATCGTATCTAGAAAATGGTTAGGCCGGAAACTTATGGACCTACCCTCGTGCAATTTTTTTAGTAAAATAATTACACTCGTTTTTATTATTAATACTGATAACCACTAAATATTACATAACACATTCAAGTACCTTAAATTGGCAATGCAGAAGCATTTTATCAGCATAAACACAGACATCAGCATTTTTACGTTCTGAAAGGGCGTTCTCAACAAGTGATTTAACTCACGGGAACTACAACACTACGCCCTTTCTTTCGGTAAAGTCGGAAGTCGAAGTACATAGAGCTGTCTTGCACGCAAGTGCGCGACACAATCCGAACAAACAAGCGATGACTTACAACTGAAATCCAATTAATTGGCCTATAAACATGAAGAAGCCAGAAGTAAGGTATACTTGGAAATTGAAGCTTTATCAATGAATGTTTCTAAAGGCTGTGACATACTATAGCACCGTGGATATTACGTGTTCTGTCTTTTACTTTCCTGCTTCTTTTCCGATCCAATTTAGCTGAAAATGTTTGCTCTCTCCGCGAAGCACTTTAAGTAAAACTTTCCTTTTTAACCCTACCTCTTTTGAGGTTATGTTCAAGAAATAAATCAAACAAAATTTATTATTAATAAATTCTCTAATAAATTCCACTAATAAATTCCTATTTAAAAAGAGAGTCGGAAAAGATGTTTTGATTCGCATTATTAGTACAGAGTCATTAATACGAGACAAAAAGGGGAAACATTGGGAGGAGGGGTTGGACAGACCAGCGCCCAGGTATTACCGTCAGGGTTCAGAGATCGAGTCTCAAAATTAATAAGAAGCTCAACAAAATACAGTAGAGCAAAAAGATGTCAGCACCTCCGAAATGGCAAGTAGATTTTTGATTGCTTTATTTAAGGACGTTCTTTAACATCTCAAGTCATCAGCGTCCCATTCAATTGAGGGCGTGAAACGACCGACAAATTTTGCTCAGAGGCCTCTTTTTTTCAGGCTTGATGTTCTTTACCGTGCCGTAAATGTACGACACGGGACCCACGGCGTTATTTCCTTTCCGAAGGAAGCCATACTTAGAATTTTTACGCCCGAAATAGTCGATCGGTCCTGGCCGGGGTCGAACCCGCGATCCAACCAAAACTCTCACAAACAGTTGAATAGCTCGTATAAGTAACGCATTAAGATGGCTAAAATCATTAAGATGGCTCACCATTACTTGAAATTGTGACTTTTTTCAACTGTTTCTGCTTGAGGTGACGTTACTTGCGATTTGCGCCAAGTGCCGCTTTCCGTGTTAACAGTAAAGCAAATTACAGCAAGGCCTAACCACAAAGCCGGTCCCGGCAAGCAGATAAGAACAATTAGGCAACACCTTCTGGAGACAACGTGGCCGTTATTGGCTCCTACAATTGCTACCCACAAGGCTTTTCAGCAAAGCCCGGCTTCTCGGCACCTATCATTAACAAAGTAATATTTCTTCGGTTAGGAAAGTAATTAAACGGGATGTATGCTATCAAAAACCTTCTTCCAGCATGTACCCGCCATACTTCTAATAGAAATAAAAGTTTTACTCACGATAGAGCTTCACTTTACAAATAACTGCATTTAGAGCACTGCCTTACCTGAAACAAAAGAAAACACTTGTTAACATTGGTGGCTTTCAAACTTATGCCTGGGTTTGTTAGAGAATACTTTGCCAAGGCTGTAAACAAAGTTACGTTCCAAAGTATAGGGGTAAAGTCGAGATTTTGTGTCTTTTTTAAACAAAGTACAATTTTTCCACTGTGATTTATAAGCTCTTAACCTGTATGCCCCATTCTTCTCTTTTAAGTTACGTATTCTTTCTATTCCTCTTAATTAAAAAAAAAAAAAAAGCATGGCCTTAAATGTCACTCGTGGGGACTTTGTATCGATGGGATGGTCGATTGGATTGCTCGATTATTTTACAAACAATTTGATTGTTTAATGAACCAAACATTTCCGATTGAAGATAAATGACTTATTTAGATGAAAATAAAATTATTATTTCATGAAAATGCCCATTGTACTAACTATACACAGCATGCAAAATACCATTACACAGTATTATGGTTACAATATGACATTCATTAGAAAATATTTCGATGGTTTTTAAGAATCTGAAATTGTTTAAAAACAATATCATTCAAAGAAATAAAACAAAAAAAATGAATTAGGGTTTCATAAAATCATCCATGTACAAAAAATTGGTTTAGTCAATTACTCCCCATTACCGTTTACTGCAGTGCAATAAATAATGAAATAAGATCAATAATTATAACACCAACAACATGCATAAAAAGAATAACTTAATCAAGCACTTTTAATGTATACAATGATTTTAAGCAGTGAAATTTAATGGATAATTTAAATACATATGCCGATTTACAAAAATAAAGCAATTAGCCATTTATATCTAATTACATTTATCTATATAAGTAGAACTTACAATTTTAATCAAACTACTGGAAAAGAAAACGTAATGCAAAATACAATTTACCTTACATATATGTACAAAAAGTTACAGCCCATATTAAGAGTCCTGCTAAATATGTATATATTTTTTAAATTATTTGATTTATTTACGGACGTTCTTTAACATCTCAGATCATGAGCGTCCCATTTTATTCAGGGCGTAAAACGGCCAACAAATTTTGCTCAGAGGCTTCTTCTTTCAGGCTTGAGGTTCTTTATCGTGCCGTAAATGTACGACACGGGACCCACGGCTTTGCTTCCCTTCCGAAGGAAGCCATACTTGGAATTTTTTGCCCGAAAAAAATCCATCGGTCCTAATCGGGATCGAACCCGCGATCTTGGGTTTAGGAGACAAGTGTGGTTACCTCTACACCACCAGGACCACAAATACGTAATTTGGTTTGCATAAGAGCGCTTCATTTGTTCTAATATAAAATTTATTGTACCAGCTTTTTCATATTCAAATCATGTTCTTAGTATAAACTTTTCTTGACAACGTTTATTAATAAAGTTACTCTTTCAATAAGCGAGATATCATTATAATAATTAGCAAAGCAAATCACCAAACTATCCAGTTTGCTCCGTCAGTTACATTTTAACTACTTACTTCCTCTGCACTCTAAGATCGAACTGAACCTCTCCACAGGCAAGCACAAATCTTTATATGGACTAATCGATATAGCATCATATTTATTTTAATGAAAAGACATAGTCTTCCGTGACAGTAGTTATAAACGGGTACCTTTCTTTTCTTAACCTTACTTGCAAAGGAGTCGAAACACGTTATGACATCCTGCTCACACCATTCATTAAACTCTCTTCACCTCGTTCAAAACCTGCTTCATACGTTCTTTCGGGTCTTTCTTTTCATTACTAAGCCTCATTTTCATATATGATGGTAGATTATGCCAACTTGCATAAGGTAAATATCACCCCTAACCACAAATTTTGGTACGAAATGTTTGATAAACACTACAGTTTTATTATTAATTCTAAAATTTGAATGATGTATAGTCTCTATCCATTTCCCCTTTAATGAGTGCTATTATGGAAATTTTAATTTGGTAGTGTGCAGTGCATGCCATAATTAGAGGTAACACTGGGCACACAACAAGAGCGACCCATGTTGTACTATTTACAAGTTTCTGGTGCAATTTCACTAAATCAATATTAACTTAACAAAAACCAAAAAGAACTAACATGCTTCTATTGAATTACTTCCAGCTATAAACCAATTTAAAAACGTGGAAGGCGCTGAATACCATCTGCCGCATGTGAGTTGCTAACGTGGGCCTTCTCGCGTCGAAATGCTGTCAAAATGTCCGCTTTGTTAGCAAAAAGTTTCTCACGCAATGGCTGCTTCACTTTGGGAATGAGATTATATAATCACAGGGACCAAGATCGGCGAATATGGCGGGTGTGGAGGAACCTTCCATCCCCACCGCTGTTAAAGATACTTGACACTATCATGTTATCGTGGAGAATAATGGCGTTGTTCAAATGTTCTGGTGCGTACGGCTGGCGCAATTGTGACACCAAAAAGGCATTCAAAGCGGTCCCCTAACGCACTGGTTGACACAAAGCACACCTTGACTGTCACACGTCAGAGTGACGAGTTGGTGAAGGAGTTTGAGGAACTTTGTGTTTGTGGTGACCTAGGGCGATGCTATTCACTGGACCGTAGCATGCGTTCTGGTTCAAACTCTCTTGCCCACGGTACATCAATGGCCATGCACCCTTTCTTCCTGAAAACGCCAGATTGTTGGACATATTTCGAGTCCACTTCTGTACCTCCTTTAATTCATGTGCCACCCACTTTGCACACGTTTTCAGCATATTCAGGTCCTCCTGCAAAATGCGTTGTACTGTTTTTGCCGGAATTTCTGTTCACTCTTCTAATTCGAAAAGTGTCCTGCGCCTATCATCGCGTAAGCATTGTTCCACCACCATCACCCGTACATCCTTGTGCGTAGACACAGGACGCCCACTGCGCGGCAGATCATCGGCAGTCAACAGTTTGCCCCGTTTGAAAGCTTCTGTTCACCTCGCCACTGTTCGATAGGGCAGAACACTCGCATCCAGTGTTTCCCGTAGCTTGTGGCATTCTCGTGTTTTCCTGCCGCAGGAAATGCTATTTTCACGTACGCCCTTTGTTTATATACATGACCTACAATCCTGACCACTGTTGCTCATTGAAATCAAGGACGTTCTGAAAACTCGCAGCTCTGCTTACATGTACCATCTGAAGGAATGCCATGGTATATGCTTTAACAAAACAGAAGTGGTTGCAAAAACTCAAGGCTTTTTCAATCTAGCCAGAAGGGAAGCATTGGAAATACAACAACATCCTATTAACTTTAATAGAGATGGCGGATATCAACTAAGCAGCACATAGAAACCGGTTCTTAAAAACAAGCACTCCCGCCACACACATATCGATCGTCTTCTACAGCCAGACAGAGACGGATCAATACTGTCGTCCTGTTAACAGGAGTTATTCTTCGTCCACTGAAGATGCCAACCGGAGTAGTTGGTGAAAGCTATGGTAGTAATTTAAACCATGAACCACGGCAAAACAGCCCGGGAGAATTTAATTGTCTTAATGACAACACCGGACGTGAAAGCCTAAGAAGTACTATGTACCATCTGGTGGCTACATTCTAAAGTACATTCCATACACTTTTAACTGTATATGTTAGATTTTTAGAGAAAAAAAATAGTTGCCATGACATATGATTTTATATTTTTAAATATAAATTGCTAGAACTTACTTTTTTTTTTTGTAAAAGAATAAATATCGTTTCATAAAAAATTGCATTTGTTTAAAAATTGTTTTCGCAATGAGAATATTGACAGATATGAAGTGTTAATTGTTGGAGCATCCACTCTACTCCCCATTACTGGCTCCCTCTGACTTACTTTGATCAAATCAAGAGAACGTTACAGCTGTAGAGAAGGATTTTGCAGACCTGGGAAATCACTTTAGAAAGTGGATGATACTATTGAAGCAAATGCACTGACCTTAAGGGAGATGATGCTGCAAAATAAAAATAATGTTAAAGTTAAAAACTGGATGTCTCATTACACGGCCGAGAACTTTTCTGTCATTATAAGGAAAGAATATTCTTTAAAAGAAGAATAAAAAAAAAAGACTGTTTTGCTAGCGCGCGACAGTTAAGCTGGGTATTTTTCCTTTCTTTTGTGGACATTGTGCAGTTGTCATGGCAACAAAATGGTTGTTAATGGCAACGGCTAGTCGCTCCATCACTGTCGCGATAATTTTCACACCCATCTGTGACGGAGGAAGGGGGTGGACCGATGTCCTAACAGTAGCCCGGGGATTTTCAATTAAAATTCCGCTACCCGCCGGAGCTCTTGTTAGCGAGTGGGAGAATTTTTTGGAAGGACGTCACGGCGTCTTCATTGCTAAACATGTGAAAAGTCAATCTGCCCCGGAGGTTCGTTCAGAAGCAGAAGAGGAACTGAACCTCCTAATTTTAATTTGGAGTTCGGCCCCTTCCACACATGCGTCCTCTTTAATGGACGTGCTCTACAATACAGTGGTATGGCTTTTCTCCATCCAAGCCGGAGGGTGTACAGTTTATTCCTTCTCCATCGCATATCTTAATCGTTAATAATTAACGGCTAGTATATTAAAAATGACAGAGATGAAAGTTTCGTTTATTTTCTCGTTTCTGCTTCTGAGAGATGTTCAAGTTGAGGCATGTTCAGTTCCATCTACAGGTGACACGCGACTGGACAATCTTCACTGAGGTCTATACAATGTTACAAAAGACCTACAGAGAGTTCGATCTTTGCTGCAGCACGGCTCAAAGATGGTTTAAAATATTTAAGGAGAGGAGGCAGGCGAACCCGGCGCTATAACGGAACAAAACATTAACATCGCCATTGTCATTGTGAGAGAGGATCGTCAAATAACATTAAGAATACTTTCAGAAATTCTGAATATTTTACAGGCCGGTAACTGGAAAGTTGCACTGTGCATGGTGTGTTGCAAGACTGCTGCGTAGAGTTTTTTGCATGCAGTTGGTGAGTTTGGAGTTTCTTTCAAAGGCAGTCCCTGCTGATGAAACTTTGCTACATCATTTCGATCCTAGAGCAAACAACGAAGCTCTGTGTGGAAATTTCCATCATCAACATCAAAAAAGCCCCGTGTAACTTTTCAACTCCCCCAAATTTAAGAAAAAGCTTTGTGGGAAGCCTTTTCATAAACTTAATCAGTACAGAAGGCTGTGGAGGCGGTTCTGTCTGGCAGAAACGCTTGGATAGATGCAAAGCATCCAACGGGAACTACTTGGAGAAATATAAAATTACGTGGATATGTAAAAAATTAGTTCAAAAATTGCTGGGACTTGTTTCGTTGTAATATGATACACAATGTCACAAGAAATCAAATTCCTCTGGAAATTAACTGCCGAGTTATAGCAACTAGTGTTAGTATATGTGCGCCTTGGTATTTATCACTGGATCAGAATTTTTAGTTCCAAAAACACTTGATTTTTTTATCGCAATATTTTCTAAACTCTATATTCTTTTAAATATACAACATGCATGATAACATACAAAATAATGCTCTATAAATATGGTACAAAAATTGAAAGCTTTATGTTTTAATTACAATATCTCAATATTACAATTCCTCTGTCTATCTCTCGTCACCTCATTCAGCGTGTCAGTTTCCAGAATCTGGAACTCCCTTCCTCCTGAAGTCAGAGATTGTCAGAAAATATAGCAATTTAAACATAGATTAAATTGTCATCTCAACTTTACGAAACACAACAGGTAGTCCCTCGCTTCTTCTTCTTCTCTTCTTATTCCTGTTCTCCTCTTCTTCCTCCTCCGCCTTTCTTTCCCCTTGTACTCGAGAAAGGCTATTGAAGAACAAGTGGAATTCTAACACTATCTTAATCACTTTATATGTAATATTTACATGGAGTAACTTGGCCTTTTTTCATGTATTTTATATAACTAATCATATTACACTCGTCTGATAGAGTGAAAGAAAATCTTGCGAGTAAATAAATATACATGGTTCGTTATTATATATCATTCGTTACAAAACCTTGAATATATCAGGCTAAAAAATCGTTTATATTCTAATCACTTCGAGTTTGAAAAAAAATGAGTAAAAAACAAAAGTAGTAAAGCAAAGATATTATAAACAATTGGAACTTATCTATAATTTTCAGTGCCATAATGTAGAGACGACATTAAACATTTCAAAGTAAGGGTAGCTGCTGATGAAAGCTAAATTGTTATTAACATTATTTTAAAACTTTTTCGTCGATATGTAAATTGACAATTTTTTTTTGTTTAAATTCTACCTAATTTGAACAGGGGTTAGGGTTTGGAAGGAAGGTTTCGTATGTTTCATTAACACAACTAAAATTAATTCAAATAATATTTAAAAAGCTGTCTTTTTAATTCATTAAAAGCGACAGAAAGACAATCGGCAGAAAAATTCACACGCTGTTTTCGACAAAAAGATTTTGCGGGTCAAAAATCACGCCTTTATGTGTAGATAACACACCTACTCTTGCATTTAGCGTCAAACGTAATTATAGTTAGGTAAGCTTTGACTAATTTCACGTTCTGTGTTAAATGTGCTAAGTTGAATCAATTTTCATACATAGCAGCGGCGACAAAAAAATTTGAAAAATGAACATTTGACGGCGCCATTTAAACAATGGCAGAAGAGGGAAAAATACATAACATAAAATAAATGGCACTGTATGTTCCCACGTGCACGGTGCAGTTTCACAAAGCGATATCCAGCGCCCCAGAGTGCGCTATATTATTCGCCAATTAACTCTGATAATATCCGATTTATATTCAGTGCGCGAATTTATTACGTGCACAACACATTCACGACACGCTTACTGCATGTGCTGTGCCGTGATGTTATCTTTTAACAAATAAACTCTAAGAAAATCTCATTTTGCCAGTATCTCACATTCAAGAAGTTCATCGACCTATCTCATATTCTTCTGAACAGGCGGACCCGGATTCGATCTCTGGTTACATTTCCTCGGTGAAGTTTTATTCCAGTACCAAGTTACATTCATTCGTGAAGATGGCAAGACAGTTGACTTTAGAGCAATGCAACGAACCAGCTCGTCGCGTTCGTAAGGAATTTATTCCGATGTTCCCTGGGCCATTCCCTCCTTCCAGAGCTTGTGAATAAATCTGATAGACTGTTTCAGTGCACAACAAGTGAAATGTACAGTTTTAGAAGAATAGCCAAAATTGGCGCAAACGTTCGCCAGTAAAATCACTACGGACATTAGCACAAGTTAGGGTTTCAAGGTGTTCAGGGCCATGTTTCACAAGAGTATGGTCTAAACATACAAGTGTTCTTGTAAATTATGGTAGTCTTGTACGAGGGTAGGTCCATAAGTTTCTGGCCTAATCATTTTCTAGGTGTGATAAAGACAAAAACTATTTTTTACTTTTCAATATAGTTATCCTTTATTGCAATACACTTCTTCCAAAATAGTCAGAAGTCTTGTCTGTAAAATAGGCATAAATAGCACCCATCACTTTGTCACACTTAAGTTTCCTTCCTCGAAGGTGCTTCTTGAGTTTTGAGAAGAGGAAATAGTCACTGGGAACTAGATCTGGGCTGTAGGGTGGATGGTCGATCTCCTTGAAGCCACATTTCTTCACAGCTTCCTTTGCAACAAGAGCTGTGTGCACAGGCGCGTTGTCGTGAAGAAGACACTCAGCTTTCCTCGCCTTTTCTCTTTGATGGAAGCACGTAGTCTGTGTAGTATGCCAGCATAGTACTCCCCATTTACTGTGATGTCCCTCTCCTTGAAGTCAATGAAGAGTATTCCTTCACAGTCCCAAAAGATTATGGCCATGATCTTCTTGGTTGACTGAGTGACCTTGGTCTTTAGAGGCGGTGCTTCGCCAGGTTTACGCCTGTCACTCCATTGATTCTCTTTTGGACAAAGGATCATACGTCCCCATATCTTGCTTTAGGTTATGTCCACTCCTTTTTAATTCACGGGGCGGATCATTGTCACTTCTGCAAAATGCACATTTATCAATACTCTTTGAGACGACGGTCCCTTACAGCTACATTTAGGAGCATCCATTTTAGCCTTCTCGAGAGATGGCAGAAGAATCGCACTTCCTGATAGCTCTCGGGTCATTTATTAGTGCATTTGATTCTTAATATTCATTTATATTGCTTAACAATCATATTCTCATAAGCAAAAAAACTGGGAAAATTATAACAAAAGAAATTATTTTCGAGGCATGTAGCAAGAACGTTAAAAATACAATTAACAAAGATGCTGGTCTGAAATATGCATTTGAATAGGAAACGTCAAAATGAATCATATTAACTGCACATAACCTAACTTTATCATTAAACACAAATACTGATTTATTCTTTCTTTATACATATTCCTACTTATCATTATCACCACTTTCGCTAATTCTTAGCACATTTGGGTCAACTGACTCCCAAAATCATTAAAAAGATAATAAAAGTTGTGCTATTATTAGAAGTAGAAAGTATTCCCACACTTGTAGAGAGTGTTATACAAATTACCAGTGTCCCTCTTGTACATTTGTAAAGTACAAGTGTAGCAGAAACCTTTGTGAACAGAATTTTATTAACAACTACAAGTTACCAGTGCGTACACTTATAATGTATTAGGCCATACTTTGGTGAAACAGGGCCGTGCACATAAAGCAACAAAAGTGTTAAAAATCAAAGCTTAAAAATATACATATGTCCATTGTCTACCAACGTGATCCCGTAGCAGCTGTGCATTATTGTGGGTGGTTTCTTTCATCAGCGACTGAAGTGTTAATGGAACTTCTTTTCAGGCGTGGCGTGGGTTCCACAAAACGGTCGTACGAACACTCACAATACTCGCTATTAATATTCTGATAATTCATATTGAATACAAGAAACCTTTATTAATGATAGAAAAATTGGGAACAATGTGAGATTGGAGCAAGACTCTTTATCGATCCGATTTTTTTACGAGCAGAGGAGTACCGAAATAGCATTCTTACCCAATTTTAATTAGATGAAGGAAAGAAATGACCTAAGTAGTTTCAACAAGATTAAGCCACTGCAATAAACACTCACAATTTGGAAGAACTTAAGGAAAACACGAAATGAAAACAGAAAATTCACTGATTAGCCGAGGAAGAACGGCATTTCCAGCATTTGTTATAAGGTGAGATGTGATACAACAGTTTTAAGTAGCGAAGTCGGAGCACAGGCGCCGGTCGGTAGTGACAGGACCAGCTACCGAGACAGAAAACTCCATGCGAACGGTAAGGAGATTTTCTGGAAGCCCTGTATATGATGCAAATGTTACAAGTCATTCTGGTTTAAACACTTGTACCAAACACTTATGCACTCGTATAAACAAGAAATTGTATGAGAGTCGATGTAAAAAATATTTTTTTGGAATTAAACAAAATGCTCATACAGCTCATCCGCTCATAAACTAGAAATGTACGCCCTACCTCTGGGTGTCTGGCTATCTGACAGCCCTTTTACTTCAAATAAGGACGAGGGGAAGAAACTGAACATTTCCCTTACCTTAGAGACCGTTTCCAAGTTACCAAAAGAATAAGACACGTCGATAAAAACAAGTGAAGGAGGCTGCACGAGGCATTTCTTAAAATGTCCCGAGGCAAGTAAAGCAGAGCTATGTTGGCTGGCCGCTACATGGCGTACAATGTAACGATATTGCCTGCAGGTGTTGTGGCCCATATCGGCCCATGGGATAGATATTGTTTACATGACAAGCTTCAATCGAGCGTTGCCGGGGCGACAACAGCATCTGGGTCCAGGGGTACAAACAAATTCTCACTCCCATCATTAGCCGTTCCGTTGATGTCGCCACATTACCACCAGCAGGCATTTAGTAGGGCAGGTTCAACAACCTTATACGACCACAGGGGTTCTTTTTGTACTGTAGGATGAGATTTTGTTGTGTATGTGTAAATAAATATAATCTGCAGAAATTATTAACGACCTAAAATGCATAAATTAAACAAAGACTGCCGCTTTGAGAAATATCATTAACATAAGGTAATTTAAAAATTGTATAGTGGCATTATTATGTTTTTTTTTTCGCAACAAACTCAGTATATACCATTTAAATAGAAAAAGAACGACAGTTTCTGAAAACCAGAGAAATCGGATAATTATAAACGGGGGTTAACCTGAAACCCACAACTTAACAGTCACTCCAGCAGCACCAATAATTGTTTTTTCACAGCAAACCCCATTTAAATCATATTTCGTAAATATTTCTGAAAACCAGTGATATCAGATTATTACGAGTGACAGTTTACCTGAAAAACAGTGGGGGCCAGCGCGAAATTTAAAAATCGTTCTAGCGGCCGCATTTTAATATTTTTTGCAATAAACTACGGCCATTAAGAATGGGGGTTCCTGAAACCCAAAATTTAAGAACGCTTTAGCGGTACCAATATTTGTTGCTTCACAATAAAATTCGGTATACACTATTTAAATAAAATAAGAAAAATAGTTTCTGAAAATTAGGTAAATTATACCATTAGGAGTAGGTTTCCCTGTAATAACCTTCAGAAAACGTTTGCTTTTCATGTTTTTACTACAGTAACACTTAAATTAAATTTCAAAGCCACTGAAAATCGATGAAACTTTCAACTGTTTTTATTTACTTAGTACATTGCAATTGTTTTTAAATAGTAACATGTTTTTGTTTTATTGAAACATATGAATATCATCTTAAATACGCAATGTAACTCGAAACTTTCCGTTATTTCTCTCTACTTTAATGAATGTAAAGATATCATAAATATGGTTACATATAAAATATTTAAAAATAACCACATGCTATAGCTTTGTCTATCAGAGATCAATATTTTATGTAATTAATAACTTTTTGTGGTTTAATCTCAATATAATAATGACAATTCTAAAAATGTGATTTCTCTTGTGTAATGCTTATAGATTGCAAGACATTTAATTTTGTTCCCCTAATATCATGCAGTAAATCCACAACTTATTTTATTTAATTAATAAGGTCTAATTTGAATTTTATATTTTCCTTTTTATTAAAAGTTATTCAATTCGGCGAGGAATTCGCTTAGTTCATCTAGTTCCTGCATGATGGACTTTTATGTGTAAAACATAATATCGCTTCAAATCAAAGAATTGAAAATAAGTTATGGTGTGCATCTTTTTCACCCAATGACAGTAGTGGTGTTAATGTTTCTTTCGTTAGATTTCAAACGGGAAATCCACCTTCCTTTGAAATTGATTGCCTCCCCTCTTTGAACATTTTAAATAATCTTTGAGCTGTGTGCTATAGAGAAGAAAAAGCTATCTACAAATATTTAAAGCAAACGAATTTCAACTCTCCATAGGTCCCCTATAACTTTCGAACAACTATTTAACTATTTAACTACTTAACTACATATTAAGTTAACAAAATATTGTAAAGTTAAATTTTAGCCCAGATTTAGCCCCGTGTGATCTTTTCCCAAATTGAAAAAAAAATTCGTAAGAAACATTTAGGATATTCTGAAGGACCTCTCAAAAAATGGTTTCTAATATGTCTTTGAAGGCGGGCAAAAACCCTGGGACAGGATACTGCATACACAACGAGGACCTCTTAGAGAAAAACAGTGAAAGTTGCGAGAATGAGAATAGATGTGCTATCAAAAATAAACAATAAGTTCATTGGTTACGCATAACTGAATGAAATTAACTATTACACTTGTTCAGTTTGTACAACGGATAAGTCATAAGTTATGGCAACTATTTTTTCTCGCGAAACGAGGATAAAACTAAAAATCTAAGATATAAGATTGAAAGTGTATGGAATACACTTTCATCTAAAGCCACAGATAGTGTATTTAAGCAGAATTGCGTGTCTCAGCATGTCCCGAAGTCCAGTTGGTGAGCAACAGTGATCAGGAATCGAGGTTACGAACTTGCGTATGTTTTGTTTATTTAAGGACGTACTTGCGTATTTGAAAATAACATCATGTTGAACCATGCAAACACAGTTTAGCCAAACTCCTTCACCTTGACGTATGACAGTCAAAGTATTGCCTGTATGTCATGCAGTGCGTGAGGGGGCCACTGTGAATGCCCACGATTACAGATCTTTTTTTTTTGTCACAATGGTACCGTGCTGGATATGCACCAAACGGCCAGAAGTTTTGAACAATTTTATTCCTGACCACTGTTGCTCACCAATTGAGATACGCAGCTGTGCTCTCATACATTATCTGGTGCTTTTATTCAAAAGTACACTCTATACACTTTCTATTGTGTATCTTAGATTTTTCGTGTTTTCACTATGACTTTGTGACATAACCCTCGTATATATACATATATAAATGCGGAATTAATATTAAATATTACTATAATATAGCTCTTTCGCAGCTCTGGTTTAAAAAGCTTCACACAGTTACGTGAATCGAATTATAACAAACACGAGGAATGTGGCTGGCCTCTTGACACTCGCACCTTTGTTTAAATACAGTTTAGATACCGTCGTGTGAACGCCACCCCTTCATCCCACGCGTCTAACGCACCCTACTCGCCTTCAAAGGCTTTCCTGATCCACTCCTCTTTCCCCTTTCCAATTTTATTTCGCCCCCGGTTTGCTTGACTGCGATGCTCAGCTGTTGATGCGGTTGCCATGGCAATGCCGTTCAAAAAGAGATAGAGAGAGAGTTTGTTGAAGCATATCTATTAGGAAAATCCTTGCTGCATTCTTTCCGTAGCCACGTCGCGCTAACGAGTCACGAGAAGAAAAGGTTTGTTTTCAACGGTTGGTACAACTGCTGCAGGGAGTTTGCTTGCTCTGTCGCGAAATTTATTATCAAGCCAAAGATGAGAGCATAGCTCGAATTGAGACGTTCCAAATTCACGCATCCGAGAAACGTTGTCACTTTTTCAAAGTATTTATCTTGCTTTTTATCAGCTGTGTGATGACGTTACTAGTTTTAAATACGAATATGAATTACAAAAGTGGTTATTTTGAACATTGAAGTCCCGAGTTCGAAACGTTAGTCGTTTGTTTAAACAGTTAAAAGCAATGTCTTTAAATTCTTCCACAAGAAAATGTGCTGTTAAAAGATCTACAGTGAGGTTTTTTGAATCAAGGGCCACCTGAGCACGGCTACTTACTGCGAAACGCAGCGGTCATAACCGATAAAAGGAATATAGCGTCTGCACTTGTAAAATTAATATACAATATGAGACCATGTGTTACACGACAGATATTAAAACGGTGACTCATTGCTTGCCACACACTAATCAGTTGGTCTCTAGTTATCGAATTCACAGCTTCAACAATTCGATGTCGCAGACTTTCAAGAGTGTCAGGTATAGGGAGGGGGGATAAAAACACGGTCTTTTACGTAACCTCACAGATAAAAGTCACAGGTGAGGTCTGGAGATCTGGGAGGCCACCGGCGATGAAGTTGATCTTCTGCTCCTCCTCTTCCAATCCAACGTCCTGGAATGTGTCATTCAGGTAACGTCGCACATGCTTAGAGAAATGAGCGGGGCACCATCTTGCATGAAGATGAAGTCGTCTGAATCATCTTCAAGTTGAGGAAATAACCAGCTTTGAAGCATGTGCAGATAGGTTAGTGCTGTCACAGTGTTCTCCATGAAGAAGAAAGGTCCATAAACTTTGTTTACAGATATGGCACAGAAGACGTGAATCTCTTTCATGTTCAATAACTGACATAGGATTTTAACTTGCCCAAATTCTGACGTTATGCCGATTAACTTTAGCGGAAAGATGAAAAGTGGATTCATCGGACAAAAATAATCTTTCAGAAAAATTGTCTTCTTCCACATCAAAATTCGTACCTTTTGCTGTGGTCGTCAGGATGCAATGCTCGCAACAACTGCAGTTTGTACGGCTTCAGGTGTTTCAGAACTCGCCATACCGTTGGTTGAGGAACGTCAAGTGCTGTGGGCTCCTTTCGTAAAATGTACGAATACGCTCGACACTTTCATTCCATGTGCGTGGACGTCCCGTGCTTTTGCATCTTCCACGAATTTCCGATGTCACTAGTAAATCTGCTTATGTGCAGGCGGTGGTTATTAAACTGACGGCGAAATGCACGTTGAACTCCAGTAATGGACTCTAATTTTGCTAATTGCAGCACATAAAATGCTTTTTCCTGTTGTGTCGCCATTTTACTACAGACATGGCAAGCAACAGCGCCAATACGGCCGTGATCGGAACTTCTATCTGGACGGTTCAAATTTAAAAATTTTGTCTGTCCAGGAACGGTGGAATTATGGTTCTACCTTTTGTAACTTGGAAGAAAGAAATTTTTGAAATGTGTTCCGTTCTTTTTGCATAGCCCTGTAATTGTAATAATAATTCTTCATTGAGCAAACCTCATATTTACACGCCGTGCTATGTAACAACGCATATAGTCACAAAACGTTATGCTCGTGTTAAATTATAGCAAATTATGACGTGTTAGTCGCTTTTGAAAGAATCTCAAGATTTCCTACTTTTTAGGATGTTTGTTTTATATATTTTCCCCCCCTTTTTATGCCTTCCGTCTTTGCAGAGTAAACACGAAGTGGAACTAATCAATTCGTTTTCTTACAAGAGAAGTTTTGTTTACATTAAAAAAGAGGCAGAGTTTTTAAATCGAGAGGAAGTTGCCCCTGCCACTTCTGCTATCCGCGCAAGGCGGAGTGAGCAGTTAACAATCACCCCTGCATTCTATCAAAATAGTACGTTCAAAGTTTTGCTCTCGTTTGAAACTGAATAGTTAAAATCGCTATATTAGCTTTACACATGAAAATGATTGAATGCTTGCATTGGTAGAAAAATATTACAGGTAAGATAAGTTCTAGAAAAATGCTCCAAGGAATACTACATATATTTATTTATACTTATAGCTTTGAAACAAAATACTTTGTTTCTTGAGATTATTTAAGGCGCCGTATTTTATTGAATGAGTACTGTTTAACGTCCGTTTTTGCTACAGAGGCACCACAGGCGATGGACACTGATACCCATGATACCCGTGGCGGTGAGAGGGAAGATGATAATCGTGGAAACATCTATAAAAAAAGTCTGATCACTCTTTGGACATTTGGAAGCTAAAAAATGAAAAAAAAGTTTATATTGGTAACAGAAAAATCGGGAACTAGACTTTGCATTAATTTATTATATTTTTTTTTTCAAATAATTGGCTGGATGGAAAGCAGTTTTCATAAAATGAGTCCATTAACTCCATTAGAAAAACATTCTGCACTGTGTCAGAAAACGATTGATTTCCAAGAGATGAAAATATTGCACAAAGTATGAGTCTATGTCTAGAAACGAAATTAAAATCTTCCGATGAAATGTCTTTTATCAACTTTTTCAAATTGACTCTAGCATTATTGTTATTATTAATATTACTATTGTGCTCTGTGTCTACTATTATTTCCATAGAACGCTCAGGCAGTTTTAGCGCTAGGCACTCTGTTATGTCAAGACGATGACCCTGTACACTCTGGGGGTTATGACCTGGTTTAGGTGTAATTGCCACTAGGGGCCAAGATCTCGAAGCTTCACAGGACAGTAATGGGCTCGGCTGTTCATCGGATAATGAAAATGATAGGTACTTGTAGTGCAGTAAGCCACTGGCCGTATCTCACCCAGAACTAAATCCCAGCGTGTCGAGGAGAGAAACGTAATGATATGCAGACGCGATCAGAGGGGAAAACCATTGCCTAACCGAACATCGTATAGTTTTGTATTAGTTATAAAGCTTGTCCGCTCACATAGTACTAGGCGCCCCTTAACTTCGCTTCCCCTGAACTTTTATATATATATAAAAGTTGTATACACCCTTCAAGCAAAGAAAAACTGTGTTAACATAACAAAATTGAAATCACACAAACAGAAAATGATGATCACTAATCATCTTAGACTTTTACAGTTACAAAAGTTGCTCAAAATGCCCACCATCGGCGTCGATATACTTCTGAGTACGTTGAACTACTGATTGAACAACGTTTGCGAAAGTGTTCTCAGCGATTACAGCACATGCCGTTTCTTTCTTCCCGAAGTGCTGTCAGTGTAGCTGGTTTTGTACGGTGTACAACATCCTTAAGAGTCCCCTATTGGTAGAAGTCCAACGGAGTTAGATGCAGAGAACACGGTGAAACTCAATCGGACCTCTTCGTCCTATGCAATGCCTTGGAAGATTATCAAGGTATGCACGTACTCTTGGTGGTAATGTTGTGGTGCACCATCCTGTTTGCATATGGTACCATGGGTCTCAAAATTGTCTCAAATTCGTACAATTGTTACTCGCGTTGGCAGTTCTGTTCTGTACACACGTCTCCATTGCCTTTGAACTTCAACAACATTCTCGGTTTTCTAATACATTTCAAAATTGCTTTCCGTTGCTCAAACGATAATCTTGGCTACATTTTGTTGTAGCAACGCTAGCATAACGTAATGTGAGTCACATCTATTTACAGAACATCACACTACACATTACTGTTGTTTTTCAGTCCAACTTTGAAATATATTAAATAGATATCTACAGTGAAAGTGTGTATACATTTTTGGCACCCTCCATATATATATATATATATATATATATCTAAAATTTTGACCGCAAATATTTCTGAAATAGGAAGTGATATTGATGTGCTGTTTTTACAAAATGGAATCTTAGCCAAGGGCTTTTGATTGCCGTCCATGCATAGATGTTAATAATTATTCGAATAAAGTTACACTGTTTTCCAAATTATATTAACATCAAGAAAAAAAACTAGAGTTAAATCGAACAGCATTGGTGTTTTTGCCCGATTTTAGTGCTATATTTTCCGAGCTACAGTAACATGAACATTTTAAATATCTACAGTTATCTGCCCCATTTAACTGTTTATTTACTAGGCTACGATGTTCGTATGTTTGATTTTTTTTTTCATCAACAGAAGTAGTGGTGAAGGGTTCGGAGTGGATTCTCAAGGACCTGTCAAAAAATGCTTGTCTATGAAAACTAACAGAAACGCTAGGACAGATGCATGAGAATGAATAAATATATGTTTTGAATATATTTTTTGAACAGCTTGTATTTTAAACATAGAATAGCGGAAGAACTGTGATGGCGGTGACTACAGAAGACATAACCGTTGTGGAGAAGATGTTGCAATAAGATCCTCTGGTGAATTTAGAAGCAACTTGAATCGAGAAGTGTGTCAAAAAATTAACATTATTATTTCAGGGCCAGGAGCATTTTTTCATAGAAGACCGCCGTGTTTCTGAAATCATAATAGGTGATGGATGATACATGGATCTATCAACATGTTCCGGAAAAAAAGCGTCGATCATAAGTTTGGATCTATCCAAACGTCACCTCCAACGTTAGTCAAGAGAACATGCAGTAATACCATTCTCCTCCATGTGCAAGTTTCCCTTGAAGAAAGGACAGTTTCCGTAATGTGGTACACAAAGGGTTCTCAAGACAGTTGCCCAAAAAGTGTAAGAAAAATGACCGAGAACCGTAGGAGTTAAAAAAACATCAGGTTCCTCCATGACGAACCCTGTCACTCATGACACCCTGCGACTTCTTTCTGATATTTTATGAGAAGCTTTTTCAAGCACAGAAGATGTAGCAACATATGAAGACGAATTTAAATATTGGGTCCGAAGAATGACTAAATCTATATAGGTCTAAGATGTAGTGGCAAGTTTCACATTATTATTAACACCTGGCCCCGTATCCGGAAACTTTCTGACTTTATACATTTGTTAAGATAAAACACAGGAACTTTAACACTGGTCCAAAAAAATTCCAAGGTTTAGTAACAGTGCTGAAACTTTTGCTGGGAACATTTCCTCACCTTTAAAACGAAAAACCTGTGGAATTCACTCGCTGTATAATGCGAAATGTTTGGCTCGGAGAAACCTTCATTTACCACCTACAATGTAGTTAAAAATTATTGGTGTTCTATGCATGTATAGTGCCATTGTGGTAGCCGCCGGAATTTTATTGGAGTTGTGATTTTATTTCTCTGCTCCCCCAACCTACCCCTCAAATCCCTTCCATGGCAATAAAAACGAATATACTGGCATCATGATTTTAATGAATCCGGGAAAGCACCGCGTGTTTCAGGTCCAAATTTGTGGCCGAATTGTTATTTTTTTTTGTAGCGGTCCTGGCGAAGAGGTGATAGTGGGGTCGACATTTTTCGGGTCGAGTTCCATTGTTTACATCGCGCAAGAACGGTAAATCTGTGTTAGCCACTAAACTTCGGCGCATGCATAGAGGAAAAATTATCCTGGGATATTTCCAGCTAAATCGGTCGGCTTTCAACATTTGTAACGAGGGTACGTTATTTCTCAAGGGTAGGATGGAGAGATAAGTGCTTTTGTACATCCGTGCACCTTCAGTGTAAAACACTCTGGGACCGTGAAAACACGTTTGGATGTTTTATGGTAACATAGTTCAGAAATAATGTAAAGGAATATTGGATAGTACACAGATAGCATGTTAGTCTTATGAACACCTGTAATTTTATGCTCCGTTCGACGGAGAGCTGTGCCAATACACGAGGGTCATTTGAAAAGTTCTCAGAATGACCGAAAGATTGCAGCAGCAGTTTCGAAGTAGTTTGCTATCAAAATCCGCCATCTTCCATAGAAACATTTGCGCAATAATACATGCATTGGTCAATAAACTTGCCCTTACACCACCAGGGGTCATCCGAGCGACCGCGGAGAGAGCCGAACGGGAGATGGCGCGAAGAATAGTGGGGACGTTAGCGATGAGTGTGAATAAGGAAGTAATTAAATAAGTATAGTGTAAAAATGCTGCTTCTGACAACACTGTAAGGCATTATTACGGGGGTCATCGCTCAGGCAATGACTTGGGGATACATGTAAAACTCTATTAACATAATAAAAACTCCTCTAAAGGCTTAAAATACATAAAGTTCGTCTTGTCTTACAGCGCGCTCAAAATATCGCGTGTTTTTACTGTTCAGTTTTGTTTTAGCTTCAAGTGTTAACTCTTTTATACCAGAAAATTTCTGTGGCGTGAATATATATATATATATATATATATATATATATATATATAAAATATTACATGTTTAATTTCACAGAATATTCATTTTTTAGTATTTAACTCCCGTTTTCACTACTAAGGCATCACAGGCAGTGTACACTGCTGATAGTAGAGATAAACTAATTAATTGCATACAACTTTTGTAAGGAAAGTGACGTTCCAGGTCCATAATAGGGTACCTCCCCATTAATGAGGACTGAGGAAAACCTCACCAGAGAAGACTGTCCTGACGGAAATTGAACCCCAGACCTCCCGCTCAAGTTCATGTCTAAACGACGGTTGCCACCCGTTTCGGTTTTATATAGTAATAGCAAGAAACACGACACACCAACAACGACGGAGAAAGGCATAGTTCCAAACCCCACCAGTTAAATATTACAATGCAATTAATACCTGTAGTCAAGTAATGACTGTTTTTGCACGAAAGCTTACAAATATAAATATAAATTTGTTATTGAGCTCTGCAGTGCGTAGAACTGAGCTAAAGCCAAAAAGTAATTTTCATTGTCAAATATATATCCAATTACATCCGTTATCAATATTCATTAATTAACTTTTTTAAATAATTCATTTTATTCCCAAATGTAATACCAGATTATTCATATGAAAAATTTAATACAGTATCAGCATTTGTTAAACAAATATTCAGCATGAAAATTCTTCTTATTCGTTCAACTGGATATTCAGAAAATATCAATTTCTAACCCTTGCACTAAATTGGGATGATGTCATAATAGAGTATGATGGCTGATGATACAGATACTGGGGTATTACTTTTATTTGCAATTTTAGATACCAAACAGAAATATGGTATTCATTTAAGCTACAAGACTAGGCCCATAAGTTTCCGGACTCGCCGATAAGGTTTATCGCCTACACAAAAGTCTTTGATGGTGCAATATCTTATCTGTTAAGTAAATAATTGCAGCTGTAACTTTCGCTCCGCTGTGTTCAGTGGTTCAGATATAGTTGCATAAAGAAGAAAATATGTAGAAGATTGTGACATATACAAAATGGAGTATCCAGCTGTTATTATGTTCTTCATAAACGAATGACTTACTCCAAATAAAATTAAACAGCGATTGGACGGTATATATAGGAAAGCGCTTCCCTCAAATTCTACTGTAAAAGAATGGGCCAATTCTTTTTTCAAATGGGTCCAGAAAACATTGAGGATGAAGACCATACAGTCGGCCCTTGGAGGTGCTCACTCCTGAAAACATCGCTCTTGTGGAAGGAGAAATTATGGAGGACCAGCACCTCAAAGTTACAGAAACAGCAGCAAGGTTGGACCTATCTAAAACAACAGTTCTTCGAATTATTCATGAACATTTATGAACAAGATGAGTGCTTAGAATTCTTTCCTCAGTTCAAAAGTAGCAACGAGTTATCTGTTGTCAGACATTTTTGGAGCTCTGCCGTGGCGACGAGAGAGAAGTTCTGCAAACCATTGTTACAGGAGATGAAACTATGGTCCTCTACTATGATCCCTTGTCCAAAAGAGAATCAATGGAGTGGCATAAACCTGGCGAAGCACCGCCTCTAAAGGCTAAGGTCACTCAAACAACCAAGAAGATCATGGCCACAATCTTTTGGGAGTGTAAAGAAGGAATACTTTCATTGACTTCAAGGAGAGGAACACCACAGTAAATGGGGAGTACTGTGCTGGCCTACTGCATAGACTCCGAGCTTCCATGAAAGAGAAAAGGCGAGGAAAGCTGAGTGTTGGTGTGCACCTTCTTCACAACAACGCGCCGGTGCACACAGCTCTTGTTGCAAAGGAAGCTGTGAAGAAATGTGGCTTCAAGGAGATCGACCATCCACCCTACAGCCCAGATCTAGCTCGGAGTGACAATTTCCTCTTCTCAAAACTCAAGAAGGACCTTCGAGGAAGGAAATTTAAGTGTGACGAAGAAGTGATTGATGTTGTTTATGCCCAGACAAGACTTCTGACTATTTGGGGGGGGGGTTGAAATGTAAATTCAATGATGTGAGAAGTGTACTGCAATAAAAGGTAACTATATTGAAAAGTAAAATTTAGCCTTTGTCTTTATCATACCTAGGCCAGAAACTTATGAACCTACCGTCGTACTTTGCAAAGCTCGCTGGCCAACAATGTTTTTACTCATTAATAGGATTTCTCCTGATAGTGTCTAGAAATAAATGACACTTCGTTGGCCCATAAATTCGGATATTTTTTTAAAAGTATTAACTTATATAGATTTTATACATGCAACATTTAAATTAGTAAAGATATGTTAAAATAGAAATGCTATAAACAATCTTCAACGCTTTTGTTCGTCCTATATATATTTTACAATTTCCAGTGGGGGCAGTGCTCCGGCAATTATGTTGTAGCCGCTACATAAACCTTTAACTATTGGCTTTCATTTTACATCCACAATAAATGCCAGCACTAAGGATTATATGATGATAATGCTATAGGTCTCTAGGGAGAGCTTAGGCACGTCCACGTCATTGTACATCCTTGCCATAAAGGGAATATTTTCCATGTATGTGTTTCACGTTGTAGAAATTCCTTACACATCCTTAGCAACAAGGCTTTTTGTCCCCGTTGCTATGCATGGCGGGATTTACGGCAACATTCCATTAGGTGCAACAACAGGTGCGTGGTGTCCTTAGGTAGCTCCAAACAAAAGACCCGCATGGCTAACGAATGGACCGCGGAGATTACATCACAAGCAAGGGAAGATTAATGTATGCATTGCGTCTACAAAATCTGCCTTAATTTTAGGTGCAGTAGTCAGTAAGGTAGACAAATGCAGAACAAAGCCTGTCTATTCTTGTGAGAGATGACTCACAAATATTGCTAGGCACTTAGTGGCCAACAAGGTTCGAAATAGCAGCATCTTTGTGTTAAGTCTGTATCTTTGGCTGCTATACAACTGAAACCTGACCAGGATCGATGGATTTTTTCGGGCGTAAAATTCCTAAGTATCGCTTCCTTCGGAAGAAGTAAAGCCGTGGGTCCCGTGTCGTACATTTACGGCACGAAAAAGAACCTCAAGCCTGAAAGAATAGGCATCTGAGCAAAATTTATCGGCCGTTTCACGCCATGAGTTGAATGGGACGCTGATGAGTTGAGGTGTTAAAGAGCTTCCATAAATAAACAAATCTATCTCTACCACCACAGGTGGGCCAGGTCGTTAAGACGCGGACTTATGAGTGGGACATTCATCGTCATTCCTTCTGACATGCAGTCAACCGCTAATGGCACTTCATAGTTGAAGAAAACAGTGAACATTCGCTTCCGAGAACGAAAATCATGTCGATGAACTGGTCTTGGGTCATTCTCATTTACCCACATGCAGTTCTGAGCTTTATTTGGGGTGATATAGTAACAAAACCAACTTTCATCACCAGTGAATATACTGTCAAATGTTTAGACCCATTTGGTGGAAACACGCTGAGCAGTTTCCTTTCTCATTCACAGAAGATATTATTTCTGTGAATACATAACAGGGGATAAATATGAGGGTTGGATGTAAAGTAATATTTTCTCCTTTATATTTGGTGTATGGGTAAAAAATCAAACATAAAAAATAATATATAGAAAGTGCGTTAAATTACCTATATATTCACTTTTAAACACAATCATCAGAACTGGATACACATACCTAAGGAACAAGATTCCATGTATTTTTTTTAAAAAAAATCTTAAAACCGTAAAGAATTGTCACATAGAACACACACACACACACACACACACAAAAAACCATACATACATACATACATACATACACCCAATCCGGTGTTCTGCTGAAAAAAATCTTTATTCACTATAAACATTTATGACCGAACTCTGAAAGATACTGCACCATCTCTTTGTTGTTAAAAGAGAAGGCGTACGCACAGAGGATTTTAATTAAAAAATCAGATTTTCCACGCCGCAGTGCAACACAAAAGGTTTATTAGCTTGTGTACTGTGGTACAAAGAAAACGTAAGCCCACTGTATACAAGCATTTGCTAAAGGAAGTAATTCTCTCAGCTTTATACAAAGGAGTGCATTACAACACAAATGTAACTATTGCCTGTTTTTTTGGGAAAGGGGAGAAAGCCACTTTTTGTATGTTCATTGAGATTTATTAAGCATTTTAAACGGAAGTAAATTTCATTTTGGATCACGCGGTTTGTTTATCAGAGAAAATGGAGAACACATACAACCAAACCAAATTTGCATTCTTACAAACTATTTTAAAATGATTCCAGCCGTATTCTCTCCCTCAGAAAAACCGTACCTCCCAAATACACTGCAACGGGGTCATCCGAAGAAAATTGGCGATCTTGGACCTTTACTTTTACGTTTTTAAGGGAAAAAACAAACAAACAAACAAAAAACTGAAGTGCAGAGGAGTGTACTAGTAATCTAAATTCTTTTTGGTACAAAAAACTCTCTATTGCTAAAGCTTATTTAAAGACCTCGGCAAATTTCCATGAAACGGCTCGAAAATCAAAGTAACACCATTATTACATAACTCATTCTAGCGCTGCTCTCTTACATTAGCACAAAAGGGAATTTATCAAGAGTAAAAAAGTTTAAACGTGGCCTTAAAACACCGAAGATGAGCGCGATGAAGACGCTCAAATGATATCCTCACGAATGATATCGTTGGAAAAACAAAACACTGCCTGTAATGAAATGCGGTTAAAAGTATGAACAAATGCACAATACTTGAATATAAAAAGGTATTGTGTGCGATAGGTGAAGCGATTGTTGATTCGGAGCAAAAACTAATGAAATAATTTGTACGTTCTTTATTACGCATATGGTTCGATGAACAAGGAATCTCTCACACTTCCCCACCGATGACGTGGTTGTCATGTTCTGGTAACTTTATATGCCGTCGCGAAATCATTGTTTAGGTGTACTACGCCACCACTCGTGAATAGCTCACTTAAGTCCTTCGTTGTTATGGAATTTTTTATGAGGGCAGGTCCAAAAGTATCCGACCTAACTATTTTCTAGGCATGATAAAGACAAAAACTATATTGCATTTTTCAATATAGTTACCCTTTATTGCAATACACTTCTCACATCTTTGAATTAACATTTCAATCCCACCAAAAATAGTCAGAAGCCTTGTCTGCAAAAATGGACATAAACAGCACTAATCACTTCTTCGGCACACTTAAGTTTCCTTCTTCGAAGGTCTTTCTTGAGTTTTGAGAAGAGGAAATAGTCACTGGGAACTAGATATGGGATGTAGGGTAGTCCTTGAAGTCACAGTTCTTCACAGCTTCCTTTGCAACAAGAGCTGTGTTTACAGGTGCGTTGTCGTCAAGAAAGCGCACACTTCTCAGCTTTCCTCGCCTTTTCTCTTTGATGGAAGCACGTAGTCTGTGCAGTAGGCCAGCATAGTACTCCCCACTTACTGTGATGTTCCTCTCTTTGAAGTCAATAAAGAGTATTCTTTCACAGTTCAAAAAGATTGCGGCCATGATCTTCTTGGTTGACTGAACGACCTTGACCTTTAGAGGCGGTTCTTCGCCAGATTTATGCCACTCCATTGATTCTCTTTTGAATGAAGGATCATAGTAGAGGACCACAGTTTCATCTCCTATAACAATGGCTTGCAGAACTTCTCTTTCGTTGCCACGGCAGAGCTCCAAAAATGCCCGACAACAGATGACTCGTTGCTGTTTTTGGACTGAGGAAAGAAGTCCAGGCACTAACCTTATTCATGTTTAAATGTTCATGAATAATTCCAAGGACTGTTGTTTTAGAAATACCGAACCTTGGTGTTATTTCTGAAACTTTGAGCCGCAGGTCTTCCATAATTTCTACTTCCACAAGAGCGATGTTTTCAGGAGTGAGCACCTCCAAGGGCCAACATGCACGCTCTTTGTTTTCAATGCTTTCTCGACCTATTCGAACAAGTTTGGCCCATTCTTTTACTATAGAATAAGAGGGGGATCTTCCCCGATATATACCGTTCAATAGCTGTTTAATTTCATTTAGAGTAAGTCCTGCTTTTGTGAAGAACTTAATAACAGCTCGATACTCCATTTTGAAGATGTCACAATCTTCTACACATGGCCTTCTTTATGCAACTATATCTGAACAACTGAAGTTACAGCTGCAATTATTTATTTAATAGTTAAGGTATGACACTAGATAAGGGTGTTGTGAAGGCGATAATCCTTACCGGCGAGGCCAGAAACATATGAACCTAATTCCGTATCTCTTAACTTTTGAATAAGGCAAGTCAAACGAAGCGAGAGAATATGGTGGCTGCGGCACAACAATGAACCCCAGCGATGTCAACTTTGTGGTCGTCGTGTCGGTGGCGTCGGGCCGCACATTGTCATGTTCAAGGATGACTCCTGGAAGCGCCTAAGGTGTGTGTAAGGGATCGCTGATCTCGCAGTACATCTCGCTATTGACAGTCGTTCCTTGAGGAAGCCAAACATTAGCTGTATGCCTGGAGTGCCTCAAAAGACGTGCCTGCAGATGTAGCAGCACCAAGTTTTTTGGTTCGGGGACTGCCAGAATTTTTCCGTTACTTAGACTTTCTTTTCCGGTGTGTGACTCCACAGCTTCTCAAAAAATTCCCGATCTTCATTATGCATTTCCAGTAACCGACGACAGATTTTGACTTTTTTGTTCTTCTGTGTTTGTGTCAAGTCTGTGGGTAAACATTTTCCATTTTCAAATCGTCATGTTTGCTGGTATGCAGGTTTGCGTCTATCAGCCATAATCAATTCAGATACAATCTGAATGTTCCTGAGAGACCGCGATGATGACAGGTGACCAGTACGCACATTCTTGTGTGCAAATTCCCTACCATCATTACGGATGGCCGAGGTCGTTAAGGCGCGGACTCATAAGCGGGAGGTCTGGGGTTCGATTCCCACCAAGATCGTCGCCTCTGACTGAGGTTTTTTTCAGGTTTTCCTGAGTCCTCATAAATGGCAAGTGCCGAGGAGGCACCCTAAAGCTAGGCCTGAAATGTTTCCTTCCTTAAAAAAACATTTTCCTAATTTATCATTTTATCTCATGTATCGTCGATGTACACCGCCTGTGGTGCCTCACGGGCGTTAAAAAGTACTCAAAAAAAAAAAAAAACTCTCTGGCACTAACGAACCCATTGACTAAGTTATAAACGTTCTTCCCTGCAGGAGCTTCTTAACCACATAACTCAGTTAAACTTCTATGCAAGATTTGACGCCTTTCTTCCCAACACCATGCGGTCCATCTTGTCCACGTCTTTCTCTATTTGAAAGCAAATGGACAATGATTTTTTGTCACTCACTCTGCAAACAATAGCAATCTAGCGTCCGGATGATGTACTAATATCACAAACAAATGTACGTGGCCATAGATTGCGCGGTATTCGCAAAACTGTGCTACTGTAAATACTTTCTGAACGCCCCTCCTATATAATATATTTTCGATACTAAAAATAAACCATTAGGTTGCGCTCAGTGTTCCTCCTTTTGCGTTTTTTTAATAGAGTTTAACGCCCGTTTTTACTACTGTGGCACCACAGGTGGTGAACACTGGTGATGCATCAGATGAAATGTTAATTGGGAAAGGATTTTTAAGGAAGGAAATGTTCCAGACCTAAGTTTAGGGTACCTCCCCGGCATTTGCCAGTCATGAAGACTGAGGAAAACCCTTTAAAACCTCTGTCAAGGAGGACGGTCTTGGTGGGATTCGAAACCCAGGCCTCCCGCTCACGAGTCAGCGCCTTAACGACCTCGGCCACCCGTGGCGGTCTCATTTTGCTGTGATCTGTCATGTACTTATACGTGGCTGGGCGGTGTCACAGCGCCAGGTATGTGAATTTGTGCTGGCCATGCAGAGCCGAGTCGCTGATGACAATAGTCAGCCGCTACCAAATTACATTGTAGTAGGTATATGCTCTTTGGGGCAAAATTTTAATTACAGTTAAATGCAGAACGACTTAATTAATAATAATAATAATAACAATAATAATAATGTTATTAATTATAATTCTACCAAGTTTCATTGGAGTGGGTTTGTTCCAACCAAAAAACTTTACTTGGAAATTAAATTTAAATGCCTCTGTTTATGACTAAGCAGTAAAAAGTAGGGCATTTTGGAGACCTGAGTACTCCGCTTACAATCTCGGGTGTTCAGCACTTCAAAAAAAAAAAAAAAAAAAAAAAATGCAGTGCCATTTGTGTAGTTTTATTTTCTACATATTCAAAACGAAATATTAATAATATCGCCTCCGTGGTTTAGTGATTGCGTTTGAGACTACTAATTCGAAGTTTTGGGTTCGAATACCCGGTAAAGTCAACTGTCTCAGTGAGAGTTTTTTTTCTTCGTATTTTTCCTTACCTTGAGAAGATAAATGCCAGATTTTTTTAAGGCGCCAAGAACTCCGAGCCAATTTACATCATTAATTAATGTTATTCCATTTATCCCTACAAACCTACCCCTATAGTATTCAGCCTGCAATATACAGACGTCGCGAGAAAACCACTGCAGTCAAAGCGACAATAATTGAAAACAAACATAAATAAAATGTATTTCTAATTGCCTGGGAACAATAGAAAACAAAAGACGTTATAACAATGTATCCCCCTTTAAATTTTAAGTATCATGCTGTAAGGCTGACAATGGATATTTCAAAGTAACTTCGCCATTAAATTACACATATAGAAATAGTTCCCAAATATCAGCGAAACTACACTATTATGGGTGATTGTTCTGACACTCAAACTTTTAAAATCACTCTAACCGCACCAATTATTTTGTATCGAAATTCGGCATATCGCATTTAAATAAAATAAAAAAATAATGTTTATAAATTAGGGAAATCGGATTATTAGCAGAAGGGGTATACTTGAAAACCGAAATTTAAAAAGCGCTCTAGCGCTTAATTTTCTCTATATTGATTTGAAATAAAAGAACAAAGCAATTCAGCATAAAAACTGTATTTATAACGATGCATACATATGCTTCATATTTGCAAAGCATCGTTGTGAAGATAGTAAGTATTAATCTAATATATGTTTGAGAATTATATTTTTATGTAAAAGCGCTCTGTAATAACTTTCAGAAAACGTTTACGTTACATGTTAATAACATTTAAATTAAGTTTCAAAGCCACTGAAAATCTATGTAACTTTCGATTGTTTTTATTTACTTAGTACATTGCAATTGTTTTTAAATAGTGACATGTTTTTGTTTTACTGAAACATATGAACATCTACTTAAATACGCAATGTAACTCGAAACTTTCTGCTGTTTCTCTCTATTTTAGTGAATGTAAAGATGAAATCAAGGGCTCAGTTCATAAACATGGTTACATTTAAAAATGTTTAAAACTACTCAAACAGTTTGTCTATCAGTATTCATACTTTTTATTTAATTAATAGTAAACTATTAATTTTTGTGATTAAATCTCAATTTTTAAGGTTATTCAACTTTTTGAGGAATTCGATTTAGTTTATGCAGCTCATGTGTGACGTATTTTTTTGCAACATAGAACTGATCGTAGGGGGCATCATTAAATTGCTTATTGGATTGCCAATGGAATTTTCTTTTGTAGAAACATTTAAAGTCCTTTAATTTATGGAATTGCTGTATATGAAGCTGACGATCTGAGATAGCATATCCAGAAAGGATCTGAGCAAATATGAAACACTGCAGAGAGAATAAGTCAAAACAGTCAGTATCAAGGGGTTTATCGGAGTAATACTTGAAACATGAATTGTTTAGTTTATCACTTCTGAGTACAACGTACTCAGAAGTGATAAACTAAATTTACTTCGTAAACGTTACTGATTGAGTAACATTTACGAAAGTATCCTCAGCACATGCCGTTTCAATTTCTTTCTGAAGTGCTAACAGTGTAGCTGTTTTCTTTTCTTTCTTTCTTTCTTTCTTTCTTTCTTTTTTTTTTTTTTTTTGATTGGTTTATTTACGGACGCTCTTTAACATCTCAGGTCATCAGCGTCCCATTCACTCATGGCGTGAAACGGCCGACAAATTTTGCTAAGAGGGCTCTCTTTCAGGCTTGAGGTTCTTTTTAGTGCCGTAACGTACGACACGGGACTCACGGCTTTACTTCCCTTCTGAAGGAGGCCATACTTACGATTTTTACGCCCGAAAAAAATCCATCGGTCCCGCGATCTTGGGTTTAGAAGGCCAATATGGTAACCACTACACCACCAGGACCGACTAGCTGTTTTCTACGGTATACAACATTCTTAAGAGTTTCCCATAGGTAGAGGTCCAACAGCGGTTTTGTTCTGTACACGCGTCTAAATTGTCTTTGAACTTCAACAACATTCTCGGTTTTCCAACACCACTTCAAAATTGCTTTCCGCTGTTCAAACGATAATCTTGGCTCCATTTTGTTGTAGCAACACTAACATAACGTAATGTGAGTCACATCTGTTTACAGAAATTCATAAGATAATTTGGCTTCATTTGCTAGTACAACGTAATGTGAGACACATCTGTTTACAGAACATCATACTACACATTGCTGTTATTTTTCGGTTCAACTTTGAAATATATTAAATAGATATCTACTGTGAAAGTGTGTATACATTTTTGGCACTCTCTGTATATTCTGTATTAACATTTTAAAGGCACAGTTATGTAAAAGTTCAGAATTGTTATGAAAACCTTGTAGAAACGCCGCACATTGAGTCTTTTATCACTGAACAGAATATCAAACAGTTTCTGATCGGAGAGGTGCGGAATTTCTAGTGGCAGCCGCTTTAGTATAACGCAGCAATGCGTTTGAATCCATGCCATGCCGAAGCTGGCATCTGTAGTGCGCAATAAGAGGTGTTCTAGCGTGGTTGGAATGATAACACGAGCGTCAAGTGTGCTTGAACCGTACTCCCATTGAAGAGAACTGAATGCCGTAATATTATACCCTTGTTCTGCATCTAGTGTAACTCGAAACATCAGTTGATTTCCTGGCACTAATATTACATTTACGTATTGCTACGTGCTTTTGCTGAATGTACCAGTACTACCAATAAAGGCAGAGAATAATTTTTTTCTCATCACGCAATGGAGATAAGGTGGTGGAAAAAAAAATACCTCTTGTGAAATACTCCACGCGATTGGTGGAAAACGGTGGTAGTTGTATGTGCATGCGTTTTAGTACAGGGCGTCAGCAAAGATATTTTCCCTTAGAGCAAGATAGCTCCGAGAACTGCTGGTGTGGCAAACTGCCGTCCCGAGCGACAGCGAAGAGAGCCGAAGTTAATGTGCCTTGCTAGATAATTATGTATCCAAGAGCAGCGAAATGATAGCTCAGACGGTTATAGTTGTGAAGGTAGTGGTTTCGAATCCTCAGTCTTGATGATTTTTTTTCCTGCCGGAGTTAAAGGAGATTTGCCACCATTTCAATGATTTAATCGCTAACATAGCAGTTTATGTGGGTATCCCTGCCCGGACCAAGGGGATATATACAGAGGTCTGTGCAGCCCACTAGTTTTTTTTTCATTTAGGGCAGCACCTGATTTCTTTAACCAACCCGCCTTTCGGCAATACGATCTCGTCGCCCAAGCACGCTAAGCGAACTTAGCTACCAGACCCTCACTCGTGGATAGGGCACGTCTAGCATATCCTGCTCAATTTAAGAGGTGAGTCACCCCAGCATTAAGGTAGCCACAACCCTTCCCACGACAAGGCGTTTCAGGAAACGTCCTGCCCCCAGGGTACACACCAAAGGCACTCCCCTGAGACAAACTGCCGCCGTGGGTATTTACCCGTGAGTTACGGAAACACTGCCACGCCGAGTCCAACCCATCCGGACAACTCCCCAACGGGAAGGTTTTGAATAAGTCCGGCCCGGCTGCTTCTAATAATACCAGAAGTACCAAGGGCATTTAGGATCCGCAAGGCCCGCATCTGTAGAACAACCACCGAAGTCGCGGTACCACGCATACAATGAGTTATAAATTGACATTTACGATTTTTTCCTGCTGCAATTAAAGGAGGTTTGCCACCATTACAGTGATTTTCCAGCCCCTAACAATTTATATTTACGAAAAGTAGGCGAGAGTAGGCCGTCAGGCCGTAGCGCGCCGCAACAAACCACTGAATCCACCGGGTTCAAGGATTAATCCGAGGTTAGCGTTAAGGTTAGTGTGTGTATATGAATTAATTGCAAATTCCAATTAGAAAACGCGTGGTAAAAAGTGAATAACTCAGTTTTTTAACGATGTTTAACGCCCGTTTTTACTACTGAGGCACCATAGGCGGTGGACACTGATAATACATGAAATAAAATGATAAATTTGGAAATGATATTTTTTAAGGAAGGAAGCGTTCCAGGTATAAGTTTAGGGTACCTTTCCGGCATTTGCCAGTTATGAGGACTGAGGAAAACCTGGAAAAAACTCAGTCAGGGAGGACCGTCATGGCGGGATTCGAAACACAGACCACCCGCTCACGAATCCGCACCTTAACGACCTCGGCCACCCGTGGCGGTAATAACTCAGTTTTGTAATAAGGAACAGCATATTGCACTCTGAAAGTTACGGAGGATAACGCTCAGGTTACATTACGTTTAGCAAAAAAAAAAATAATGCATGAAACATTTGTACTGTTACAAGCGGCCATGCAGAGTAAGCTATCTCTTGTTCGGGACTCTCCGCTATCGCTCGAGACTGCAGCTCTTGCCACAAGGAGCTATCTTGCTGTAAGGGTAAGTACCAAAGAGCGAGTGTTTTCCAGTAGGCAGCGGAAAACGGAGTCGTATAGTAATAAATAGCACGCTGCTCTGGAAGTATATGTGATGTTACAGCAAGCATTTGGCGATTGTGTTCTCCATTTCGGTGCCCCAACCATACAGTGAACGGGAGGAACATGATGCCTCCTAGTTCAGGAATATCGACATGTTACAGGTTTCCCATGATAGTTTTCTTACACGTGAGACGCATCTGTGCCAGACGAGTGTCGAAATTGCTGACGCCAAAACAGAAGATGAGAGTGGACGTGTATCGGGAGCTTCAGCGTCCGAACTCCAGCATTACAGATGACGAGACTGGCTTCACCATTACGGCGAGCTCAGTCTGGAAATCACCTGGTTCTCTGAAGGCCAAGGGTTGCTCGTTCGACAGGAAAAGTTTTGGTGATTCATTCTCCGGCTGTCACAGAGTTCCACCACAAACAAGGGTTAGTGGGGAGTATTGCAAGACTGCTTTGAGAGCTCTAGCTGGACACAACAACGAAAATACCCTGAGTTGCATTCTTCTGATTGAAGCTCTCACGTTTGCTCAACCTTTGGACAGAAAATACATCGAATGTGTGCTCCATTATCCTTACAGCCCGGATCTAGAGCCGTGCAACTTTTCTGTGTTCCCTCGTTTCAAAAACTAGCTGCGAGGCCAGCGTTTATTTATTCATCAACGGCTGTCTTGAAGAAGGCAGAGGCGGTTTTGAAGACAACGCCAAAAAAATGGTTTGTGGCACTTCTTCCAGGAATGACATTCATGTTGAGTCCAGTGCGCACAACTTCAATGCAGGCTATACCTAGTGTCTTTGTATACAAAATAGTTCTCAATCTTTTTTCGCCAGTCCATTTAACCCACGGACTAGGAAAACAAGCCCGAGATGCTGCTAAAGCGTATTACAGAGAATTCTTACGGAGACGCTAGAGAAGTAATCTCTGAATATGTACCAATACATTAAAACCAAACTCTATTCTTGTAAATCTCGCTTATGGTCCAAAGCACTACTTCCATTTTCAAACATAGGAAATTGCGGGTTTCAGCTAATCCCAAATATGTCAATGTTTAATTTTCTATAAAATTGCTGGATGCGTGTAAAACACAGAAAACTATTTTGTAGCGCGCCTTGCAACTTTTTTGTTGTTGTATTTGCAGATATTAAATCTTAAGATTCGCATTCCGGAGTTTCAATTTAATGAATGTATTCTAAAACTAGTACAATAAAACGTCCATTACTACTGCTACTACGTTGGTTAGTTCCAAGTTTTTGAAACCCAAGCAAAGCAGTACGTCTGAGACAATAAATATTAACTGCGGTTAGGATGCCGGAAAATCGTTTAAGGGTGGTGCCGATGTGAGGTAATTTAAATGGTAGTCCTCGGCGGGTCAACAGGGTGAGAGTTAAAACTTATCAGGGCATGAGAGGGTACGTAATTAAATGGAAAGATATCTTATCGGGGCGAATGTGTAATTCACAAAACATGCAACGGTGTGGACAACCCTGGTAAACAATCCCAGCTTCCGGTTTGTGGTGGACCCACCCGATGGAAATAAAACTGTGCACACCGCGGTAAACTAAAGTGGCAAGGGTGGGGGGTAACAACCCCCTTCATTTTCACTCATGCGCCATTGTTCTGCACAAACATGGCCCAATATAAAACTGAGTGGGGAGCTGTCTGAAAAATAGGGTGGAAATGATTTATTCTGACGTGGGAACAAGCCAGTGTTGTAATACACACTTCCAGTACAGTGGCTCTAATTCACTTGTTTAGTTATTCATCATTAAAGTCCCCTGTCATCCTCTCAGATCTTATGACGGACAATACTTCCTCCTTTGGGCTAAGACAAAAATCATCATTGAAATCTATAAACTTTGATTAAACATTACACTAGAGGGGAAACTAGTGGGAAACTATGGAAGGTGATTAGAAGATATAAAAATAAAAAAAAAACATGTAAAAGTGATCTATGCTTTAGCATAAAAGTTATGTCGACAGTTTGAGCGTTAAGCAGGTACGAGGGTAGGTCCATAAGTTTCCGGACGCCATTTTCTAGATATGATAATCGAAAAAACTGTATTTCACTTTGCAATTAACTTCAACATTTCAACCCCTCTCCCCAAATAGTCAGAAGTCTTGTCTGCAAAATGGGCTAAACAGCATCCACCACTTCTTCGTCACATTAAATTTCCTTCCTCGAAGGTCCTTCTTGAGTTTTGAGAAGAAGAAATTGTCATTGGGAGCCATATCTGGGCTGTAAGGTGGGTGGTCCATCTCCTTGAAGCCACATTCCTCACAGCTTCCTTTGCAACAAGAGCTGTGTGCACAGGTGCGTTGTTGTGAAGAAGGCGCACACTACCACTCAGATTTTCTCGCCTTTTCTCTTTGATGGAAGCACGTACTCGGTGCAGCAGACCAACATAGTACTCCCCATTTACTGTAGTGTTCCTCTTGTTGAAGTCAATCAGGAGTATCCCTTCACAGCTTCAAAAGATTGTGGCCATGATCTTCTTGGTTGAGTGAGTGACCTTGGCCTTTAGAGCCGGTGCTTCGCTAGCTTTACAACACTCCATTGGTTCTCTTTTGGACAAGGGATCACAGTAGAGGACCACAGTTTCATCTTCTGTAACAATGGTTTGTAGAAATTCTCTCTCGTTGCCACGCGGAGCTCCAACTCGTTGTTGCTTTTGGACTGAGGAAAGAAGTCTGGGCAATCATCTTGTTGATAAATGTTCGTGAATAATACGAAGGACTGTTGTTTTAGAAAGGACCAACCTTGCTATATTCATAATTTTTCAACAGCTAGTGACACAGGACTGAAATCAACAGGCTGTACGACAGTGACTATGCAAGTTTAAACTTGCACTTATGAATATGTCGATAGCTTAAAGTATGGTTGCCAGCTGCGTTAGTTACATTTTTGTCCAACAATGGATTGGCTGCAAAACTTTTTGAATGGCCCTGTAAAAAAGTAACAACGAGGAAATTCAGGCAGCTGTCCACGAGTGGTGGCGTAGTATTCCCAAAAAATGCATTGTGACGCTATAATGAAGTTATCGGGAAGGGGCAACGCTGCATTGACGTTAGTCGGGAGTAGATTGAGAGATCCCATGTGCTATGCACCATGTTGCAGAGTAAATAAGGTACAAAAATTGTTGTAAATCACTTCGGAATGCCTTTCGAGTATAAATATTCATTTAATAATCTAGTAAAGGTTTGATCTTAGAGTATGCAAGTGAATGTACAAGGTGAGTTGCTGTTAACTTTTTTTATGATGTCTTTTTAACATCATCTTTATTTAATTCCCAACATTAGCATATATCAAATTTTATTTACCACTATCTATTTTCAAGTCTTCAGTACATTCTAAATGGCTATGGACAGGTTGCAGTAAGTACATTGATTAATTCTGCTTTAAATGTTGAAAACAAGATAGCCATCAAAGCATGAAACAAATTATTTCTGTATGTTTAGCCCTTATAGAATGAAACGCACACAATTCTTGCTTGTAGTGATTACATACAAACTATTGTAGGATTTGCCGGTTTGTGGTCTGCCACAAAGACACTTGGCTTATGCGCACATTTTGTGGGTTCAAGTAATTAGCCTTTCTCTTCGAGCACATGAGGATCAATAGTTCCTTGTCCTCATCAGCCGACCCAGTTCCCTTTGTTCCTAAAGTCAGCTGGTCTGCAGGAACATCTTGAGCCAAAATGCGGGTTAGATGCCCAATTATTTTACGGTCAGTGCTCTAGAAACTGGGTCTCTGAACGCGCACTACTGTTTCAGTGCTTTCGTATGTTAGCGATAGTGCCCATAAACAGACTTTTGAAATATTTGTTCATATCTCCATAGGTCCTACTTACTATATATATGCATGTGTGTGTATGTTAACGCCCTAGCGGCCGCAACTTTTGTTTTTTCTCGGCGAATGTTGGCATATCCCGATCAATTAACAAACGATTCACCCAGTTCAAAAGCCAGTAAAATTGGACCATTAGAAGTGGAGGTTAACCTAAAGAGATCCGCATATATGTATGCATGTCTCTTAACACTCTAGCAACAGCAATTTTTATTATTATATTTGGGGGGGGGCATAAAACGATTCATAGAGTTCGTTAACCAAAATAAAAATTGCACCATTGGAGGCCTGGATTAACATAAAGCGAAAATTGAAAAATTGCTGTAGTGGCCCCAATTTTTGTTTTTTCGCAACGAAACTTAGTATATTCCAATTAAATTAAATAAGAAAACTAGATTCTGAAAATCAGCAAAATCAGACTACAAAAAGAGAGCGTTTACCTGAAAGTCAAAGTTTAAAACAATCTTTCTTTCTTTCTTTCTTTCTTTTGCATTCGAAACACAGTACATACAAACATTTTTTTTTTTTTTGAGAATCAGCGAAACCGGGCCATTAGGAATGGGGGAGTTTACCTGAAATTCAAAATTTTAAAATCGCTATAGCGGCCTTAATTTATGTACTTTCTCAACGAAACTCGGTATATGCCATAAAATAAAATCAGAAAAATATTTTTGGAAATGAATCAGGCTTTTAGGAATGTTAGGAATGTTTAGGAATGTTAGTCGAAATTTTAAGAGTTTATCCGGAACTAAAAATATAAAAACCGTTCTAGCGGCACCAATATTACCGAAATTTGGTATAAATAATTTAAATCAATAAAGAAAAATATTTTCTAAAACTCAGAGCAATCGGGCCATTAGAAGTGGCGTATATCTGGAAACCAAAATTTAAAGAATTGAGGATAACCTAAGCAAACATTTCCAAATCGCTCTAGCGGCCGCATCCCCCCCCCCTCAACGAAACTCGGTTATGCAACTGAAATAAAATAAGAAAAACAATTTATTAAAATTAGCGAGATCAGACTATTAGAATGGGGGGATCCGAGGTCGTTAAGGCGCGCACTCGTGAGCGGGAAGTCTGGGGTTCGATCCATGCCAGGACTGTCCTCTCTGACTGAGTTTTACTCCAGGTTTTCCTCAGTCCTCATATACACCAAATACCGGGGAGGTGCCCTAAACTTAGGCCTGGAAGCTTCCTTCCTTAAAAAAATACCCATTTCCCAATTTATCATTTCATCTCATGTATCACCAGTATCCACGGCCTGCGGTGCATTTTGAATCTATCTAGCGGCGAAATTTGATATATAACATTTAAATAAAAAAATAGTTCAAAATCAGGGAAATCGAGTCATTAGGAGTGGAGGTTGTACCTGAAAAACGAAATTAAAAGAGTGAGGGTTAACCTTAAGCGAAAATATAAACATCACTCTAGTGGTCGAAATTTTTGTTATTTTTCAACCACCTTCGGTGAATGCCATTGAAGTAAAAATAATAAAAATAATCTGTGAAAATCAGCGAAACCAGATTATTAAAACCCAAGATTTAAAAATCGCTCAAGCGGCAATACCTTTTTTTTCACAACAAAACTCGGTACATACAATTTTAATACTATTAAGATTATTCCTATCTCACTTTGATTGTAACATACAGTTAGTTGTTAAGTAGTAATGCATAGCGTCTCAACCACTAACACCGCCTGAGAACTCTGCAAGCCGCCAGCAAAATAAGACAGAGAACTTGCCTAGCAATAAGGGGATATGATTCAGTACAAGTTCGTAACCGGTGTTAATACAGTATACCGAAGTTTTTAGCGGGTTCCTCAGACAAGTAATTTGTGATAGGTAATCCATGGTATTATAAGAAAAATATATGGTGATAAAAAAGCTTAATATCAGTTGCAAATAAAACTGTGTAAGAGAGAAATGGGCCAAACTTTCGTTTATACCAATCACTTTTAAACTTAGCTAAAATACCAGCAGGCTGAATAGGGACTTTATTAAGCATGAGTATGCGGTCCCATGCAATTTACAAACTGCGTTATTAACACAACACAATTTCACGTTGACTTCTTCGCGTGTATGTCTTCCATTTTTCCCAACCAGGGCTCCTTTGTGAATCCATTGGTTACTCGTTTATTTTTCAGAGTTACCAACCTTATATACTTTTACCACTACCAATGAGTAAGAGGCGAGCGGAGGCCGATAGGCCGCAGCGAGCCACAATAAGCCACTGGGTTCTTCGATTTCTAGGACTCTCTGGAGGGGTTTAAAAGTCTCGAAACTTGAAATTGCCCAACCTGGGGACAAACACACGCTCATCCACGCGGCACGCGGGGTGCCAATTCTCTCTTGTAGTCAATTGCGAGTGGAATTTCGACAGAGTCGGCCAGATGTATTGTGCAGTTGAGTTTTGGTTTGATTTATTTATGGCCGCTCTTTAACATCTCGGGTCATCAGCGTCCCATTCGACTCAGGGCGTGAAACGGTCGACAAATACTACTAGCTAGGGAGAAGTGACTTTGCTGTATAATTTGTCACCTTATGGGTGACCCTGTAATACTAGATGGTCGCGCCAGCCCTTTACAGCCCACATATGGCTCCTTGCAACTTCTGATGTTTTGTAGTTGGAAAAGAAAATATTTCAGACTATGGACGTAAAGCTTCTTAAAGCATAAGTGAATAATAATGATTTATTTATTTATTTGCAGCAAACCTCAAGAAGAAACTAGTTTATATTGACAAGCACAAGCTCTTAAGTTTAATCTAAAATGACATTAACCTCCGTAACTTTATATACATTCAGAAATCTCTTAATAATACTAAAAATATTACTTACAAAAATTGTGGCTTTTCTTTCCACGACCATAAATGATTTCGCTTACCTGAAACACAAGAAAAATGTTGTTAAATTTGAGCAAATTAATAATTTAATATATTAATTTAAATAACATCAAATTATAGAATAAGGAACTACCTGCAATTTTTAAACACAATCACAGAAACATTTCAATATTTATATGCAGTTTGGTGAACTGAGTTAAATTGGATTGCATGGCTAAGAAGGGAAACGACCCTTTCGATATTTCAGCCTTGCTATAGCTGTTTGTGCTTATGTCCCCAGTGGAGGCACCTTCGGATGGAAGGGAAGAGACAGTGGGAAGGTATGGATGTACAAGGGGGCGCTCTAAAAGTTCTCGGCCTGACCAAGAAAACACAAGATCTAAGAAAAAAAGTTTTTTTCCTAACAGTAACCTTATAAATCAATACATTCAGTTCAAAATTTCCAAACTTTTAATACCCTCAGTAAAATAAGATTTGCCCAACTTTGAAAAATAAGCTTGAACCTCTTCATTTGATGTTAATCTTCGTTCATCCAGAATTTCTGCAGGTTTGGGGGGGGGAGCAATCGCTGTGAACCAAATCTGGCGAATATGGCGGATGTGGAAGCACTTGGGAGCAAAGGTGATGCAGTTTTGCACCAACGTGTGTGAAGGTGCATTATCGTGATGAAAGACAACTTCTTTTTGGCAATGTGTAGACATTTAGCCTGAATAGCATCCTTCAGTTGGTCCAGTAGTGAAGCGTAATACTTCCCTTCTGGAGGTAGTCTACGAGCACCACACCATGAGAATCCCACTAAACCGTGGCCATGAATTTTCCTGCAGATGAAACCGTTTTTGCTTTCTTCGGTGCACTTTCACTTGTTACCACCCAGTGTTTGAACTGCTCCTTCGTCTCTGGCACGTAGTGGCGAATCCATGTTTCTACTGTTATGAGACGTAGAAAAGCTCTTGCGAAATGATCATTCGAATGTGTTTTGGTCCATTGTTAACAATTCGGCACTCATGGAGCGGAAAATTTTCTCATACCGAAACCTTCCTGCAAAATGTAGTGGACATTGCCTATAGAGGTCTTTGAAAAGTCACCTAAATAGCATACCTTCAATCGGCGATACGACATAGGTCACAGCAGTTTTGGGGCGCCCTCATCATCTTGAATGGATCTAAGACCACGCTTAATTTCAGCCCACTTTTTAAACATCAAAAGCGAACGGGATGGATTCTTTAAGGTAGGAACATAACTTCTTTTGTATTTACGTTGGGGTTAAATCCTTCAAAGCTCGTATTTCAGTTTTATTCATTTTGTAGAAAACGTTAACACTAGTCACAACAAAGTGACTACCCTTAGGTGTCTGAAACTTTATGCACGCCATCTAAAGGATGATATTTAACAACTATCATAGCAATTTCGCCATCTTTACCTAATCTCTGAGTCAGGCCGAGAACGTGTGGAACACGCTCGTAGACCGGAGTCCTTAATATAATTTCTTGATAGAACACCCCAGCACCGGCGGAGCCCTCGCCAACGTGTTAGAGCTCCGCAGAAGTGTAACTGTCATACTAAACGCCAGATCATAAGAGCAAGCCACTATCACACCGCACCAGCCCACCTCTTCCTGACACTCTTGACTCTGTAATAGACCCAAAGGAATGAAATGATATGAAAAAGGAGAGCGGAAAATGTGTGGAAAAGCATTCACCTAAATAGCCAGGGGAAAAAAAAAACACGAAAAAGCAAAGGCAAGGAAGAGATTTCAACCCGGGGACCGCCGAATGTAAACCCCTAACGTTAGCGTCTCAGCCACTCCACACGGTAACCTTCGTTGAAACTTTAAAAATTACTTATCACAGCAATTGCGTGTACAGAAGTTATGAATACATTCGGCCGTGAAATTAAAGTTAGGGATAGCAACTTTTTAAACACCTGATATTGATTTTTCGGTGCCTTCAAATTAATATTAAGATTTTAGTAAAACTTAGCTATCTCTGTAGTTGACATTCAAGCATAGAAAACGATAAAGCTATATTGTCAGCCCAGCGGGTCTCATTTTGGGCTATGAAATCACAGGAAACGCGAAATAGTTCAAAAGGAAAAAGCGTCGAATGTCACGCTGCTATGAAAGCTGGAAATTCTGTGAAAGACCACAAGCTCGGAGCGTTACAAAGCTCACATTCCTGATATAACACAATAAAATAACGCCGCCGCTTGCAGGCTCCTTTATAGTAGATATTAATATCCTGGGTATACAGAGAAGAACTGTGCCATATGGTGCCCCGCTGAGCTATTCTGTTATTGGAGTTGTGGGTTCGATACCCGCCGTGCACAGTATTATGTCCTGATGCAGGTGGTCCAGACAATATACTGTGTTTATTTACTGTAGCCTCCAGTCCAGGCGCAGTTATTGTCTACGTTGTTGACCAACCAGAAGCTGGGCAAACACAGTGATGCATGTACCAAGAAGACAGCGATATCAGTTACACGACCATGAGCTTGCATTTGCCATCTAATTAACAGCACCAACGAAGAACCAAAAATGTTGCCATAGTAACAAAACAGGACTAAAGTGAACATTAGAAAACATTTACCTTTTTTGTTTCGGAATATTATCAAATAAAAGAGGCGCTTTTTAATTTTTGAAGAGCTTGTCGCCGAAAGAAATATGTCTTTTTCAGAGTTGAATAAATATCATTTTATGGCTGGAATAAACAAATTAGAAAATTGGTGTTATAAGTGTATATATTTGAAAATAGATTATATTGAGAAATGAATTTTTTCTCCTAAAGCTGTTCTTCTTTATTTATCACATGCTTATCAAAACTGCCTTCGTACATAATTAAATAAAAACGACAAATTCCGAGAAAATTAAGCGCACAAGTAGCAAATGCCGTGAGCCTGGGTAGAAAATTTAAGAGCCGTGCAATTTTTTTTGCCAAGTGCTGCGTTTCCGTTGACACGAAGAATCGATACTTGGTGCGGGAATGGTGGTAGAACTGATACATGGAGGAGACAGAGAGGTAATGGATGGTCCTCTGATCAGCAACAGTCGCCCTACATCGATCTTCCTCAAGTGCTGCAGCCCTTAAAGAAATTAGCACACTCCAGAGCGAATTAGCCACTTAGAGAGCTCCATTAACTGCGCTATCTAGGTCCGCCAATTTGTCTTCTGTCTTCAAACAGTTAACAACCAGAATGTATTTGCTGTAATGTGTTCAATTATGGCGCCAGTCAATTCACGCATTCAGCAGTGGAGAAATTCGTCTCTAATATTGTTTTTTTATGTCTTTGTGGGTGGAGTAGAAAGAGAAAGTAAAACTGTACCAGATCTATGGCTATAAATTGCATGACACTTTTATTTAAATGCTTCAACCAGCAGGTTATTTTATTGTGCCACTGATCTACCAAGTGGGGTGTCTCAGGCGGTATTTGGAATGTCCCGGCTTCAAATCCCGGAGACCTGCAATCTTGACCTTGGGTTTTTTCGTGGTTTCCGCTAGCAACGGATATTTGCTTTGCACGAATTTTTCGCTATCCTATTTCATTCCGTTCGTTCTGTTATAAGGTCCAAAGTGCCAGGATGAGGTGGGCTACACGGTGTGACAGTGACTTGCTCTACGTAAAGGCAACAGCCCCGGGATCTGGTATGGAAACGGACCTTCTGTGGGGCTGAAATTCCTTGGGAAGGAAAGGGCTTCAAGAGATTCACGAACTGCAGTTTGAGAACACACCAACAAGTGGTTTTTAGAGGTTTTGGTGAGATGCAAAATTTTAATTTTTGAAAGTACTCAAAAAATAATATGAATATAAAAACAGCTTTGCGTATACTCTAAAGATTCAAGTAAACAATGCCAGAACTCTGAGAATTTGTTTTATTTAATATTAAAGGCGCAAAAGTTTACTGTATGTAAACGAAGCTGCTATCTCGATGAATCTCTTCGTAAAGCGTGAAGTATTTGGCCCCCTTCACTCAAAGTTTAATGACTGGCGAAGCGTAGCTCTTTGCATAGGTTTAGAAGACGTGAACTGTCAAAATTAATGGTAAATCTAATTTATGTCATGTACTTGCGATATATCACGGAAATGACCCTGTAATGCTATCGTAAACTTTTTATGTTCAACATTATGACTTTGTGACTATAATAATGCAAGCGATAATAAAGTTAAGGTACCTGAAATATTAAAAAAAAAAAAATTCATGTTCTATTACACCCTTAAATCTGTCTGTAACAGGTGATTATAATTAAACTACGGTGTTCAGAGTGGCACAGTACAGATGCTAACAATCGTAGGAGTTTGAAATTTGTTAGATATGCTAATTAAACAATGCGCTCGCGAATTATGTTGCCCCCCCCCAAAAAAAAATTAGTGCCAAGTCTTGCCACTAGGTGAGAAAATGGCGCTGTAAGTATTCAGATCGAGGCTCTGACGTCAGTATGACACCTCACTGGCCTATTAGACGTACAGTGACATAGGGATCTCCTTGTACAACACGTGATTTCCACTTTGCAGAACGCAACTGTGACCACGCCATTGTTTTCATGCAAGATGGGGCTATATCACATGTCGCTCGCCAGGTTAGAGATTTGCTGCGAGCGCATCATCTCTAGGCATTTTCCAGATGCGTGGCCTTCAAGATTTCCCCACATAGATCATGTATGTCAGGACATATCCGGTCCTTGGCTGATCTAAAGGATTGTATACAATGACATGTCACTCTGACTTCACCAGATACTGTCGGCCATGACGTGTGCAGCATATTGCTGAGTTGGGAGGTCGTTACTGAAAGTTTCTAGCAGCCAAGCTGAACACCGTCATTTCAATTATCATCACCTGGTATATGTGCTTAAACCTCCGATGCTTCTTCTGTCATTTTCGGTAACTCTTGAAATGAAATTTTCACTTTAATGTCGTGTTTTACCACCCTTCTCTCTAAAATCCTAGTAAACTACTGCGTCGTTCTGTTACAGTTAACAATTACATACACGTCAAGTAAAAACATTTGTAAATAATAGACTGCGGTCCCGCAAAAACTAACATACGAATAAGGGAGTTTAATATTAAGCTTTAAAAATAATAATCCATAGACAGTATTTACATCAAAATAAAATAATCACACAATGATAAATTACTACATTACAACAAAATTAAATTTTAAATTAAAGTCATCTGCCTGTTGGGCTTCAAGCCCCACAAAATACCAGAAGAGGGCAGAAATAAAGACCAAGGCTAGCCTACACAAAAAGGAAAACCCAATGCAACACGAGCCAATACACTGATTTTGGCTAAGCTCAGTCTTGCAACCTTATTAAACGCTTCGCCCCTGTTTCGTGATATATTATTATTTCCATGGAAACCATAAAAATCTGGTTTAATGATCGGCGTATGCTTTAAACTTGACTAAGATAGCTGTGTGGCATATTGAACAATTTGTGAATATTTGTAATGTAAGTAAACTTGGGGTGTTTTTCTGTCCGTCCATCGATATCTCGCTCATTTTTTCCGTAATAAATACTTTCTTTGTAATAAATATGCAGGTAATTGCTATTCTGTAGGATAACCAACCATACATTCTGTTGTACTGGAATTTTGAGCGCTGACTGGATTAAATTATCATAATATACTATTACATTTAACAAAACGAAATATTTTTGTTATTTAGAAGCAGTTTAAGTAGGTATATTTTTATTTTTATTCAGGAGTTCTTTAAAATTCGCCATTTGCTGAATTACACAACTTAATCTTGGCTTTCCAGACCGGATTCGCTAACAACGTAGCTCTCAAGTGCTCTTCTGAGGCTGGTAGAATATATTTTAGCCAGATTCCTATTAGAGAAATTCCTCAGAGGTGTGGGAATCAAACCGGAATAGCAGATACGCTGATAAACGAAGCGAGAATTTAACCTGCTACTAAACACAAATTTGCGATCCACTGGCAACGTCGTTATGCAGAAACCGGTAAGTTATTCCGGTAGAAAAATACTTTCGTACGGTCGGAACGTTCTCTGCAATATGTAGATTTAGCATTATGTCCTCGTTTGGGGCACTGCAGCGTGCAGAAGATGGGCCGCCACAGCTTCCCACTTTATGCCTCATTGGACATTCACAAAGGGAAACTAAAATGAAATGAGGCGCGTAAGAGTTAGCGCTGAACATTTCCAGCTAATCTCGAACTAAACCTTGTTCATGAAACAATGCCCATTCCGTTTTCATATTCACGTAACACATTTGCTTAGAAGCATTTTCCACTGTAAAACAGTTTTACTGATGACTATATAGGGCGTAGAAAATTGTAGAGTGGAAAGGCATTGCCGAACTAGGTATTTTGCGGTTAGTAACATGATGAAAAATAAAATATAAGTACATATTGTAATTCATGTTACAACATGCCCCAAATAGTTCAGATTGATAAAGATAAATCAAATGTATAGTTAAAGAGAAATGTAAAAAATGCAATAAATAAATAAATAAAAACTTACAATTCTTAGTGGTTAATTAATGTCAACATTCTGTAACAAATGTCCAATATGACTACAAACTTCATGCTGGCAAGCAATATAGCGGTATAACAAGGACGGGCGTGTTCTCTGAAATACACCACTAGCAATGTAAAACACTTCTTTAGCTGCCATAATGCGATCTCTTAAGTCTTTTGAATTCTCTACTGGTGTTCCATAAATTGCACTTAAGAACGTTACGGAACTGAGTGCAAAAAAATATGCCCAATTTAATTATTATGTTTATTCATTTATTTATTTACCCTGGTAAGAGTTAAGGGCATGGGGCCTTCTTTTCCACGCTACTAGGCGAAGACTGCAAAAGTACAGAGTACAATATACATAGTTGTATAAAACACAGAAAAAAATTAATAATGCATGTAAATATGACATTTTAATATATTTAGCACATTGGTAAAGATAGTGTTACAATTCCATTTGTTCTTCAATAATTTTTCTTGAGCACAAGCAGGAAGGAAGCAGAAGGAGAAGAAAAGAAGGAAGAAAAAATAGTAGAAGAAGAAGACACTAATTGTGATCCCTAGAGTTGAGATGACAATCTAACCTACGTTTAAATTGCGTATTTGTCCGACAATGTTTTACTTCAGAAGGAAGGGAGTTCCAGATTCTGGCGACTGACACGCTGAATAAGGTTGAGTAGGAATGTGTTTGTTGTTTTTTATTGATTTATTTATGGACGCTCTTTAACATCTCAGGTCATCAGCGTCCCATTCAACTCAGGGCGTGAAACGGCCGACAAATTTTGCTCAAAGGCCTCTCTTTCAGGCTTGAGGTTATTTATCATGCGGTAAATGTACGACACGGGACCCATGACTTTACTTCCCTTCCCAAGGAAGCCATACTTACGATTTTTACGCCCGAAAAAAAAAACCCATCGACTCTGGCCGGGTTTGAACCTGCGATCTTGGGTTTAAAAGGCAAGTATGGTTACCACTACACCACCAGGATCGACTAAAAAAAAAGAAGCTATGTGACGTTATATAAGAGCAAGATGGAGGAACAGCTGTTTGCCTCACCTCGCCATACCTTGAATTCATGTTAATAATTACAAGTTACAAGTCCATACACTTGTAATGTGTTAGACCATATTTTTGTGGAACAGGACCCTGGTATTAAATCTTTCGTTTTGCGCTTGATTTTTGAGAACAGCCGCTATTATGCAGAAAGAATGGTAAATTTCCTTTTAAATAACAAACAAATTGTTCCAAGTTTCATTACAGGTCTGCTCTCAGTAATGTGACACCTAGCGGGTTGGCTTATGAGATAACGCTTGAGATTCATGAATTCTGGAGGTCGCGGATCGCTTGTGGGAAATTTTTAATCGTTTATTTTGATCCTTAACCGATGCTAGGATAGATGATTATCCGATCTTCCATTTCATATCATTGGTTCTGTTAGGGAGTCAAATATGCGAGGGGGGCTAGTGCGGTGTAACAGGGGCTTGCATTTTAAAAATGGTTTTGTAGAGTTGAGTTGAGTGAGCTTGCGTTGAGTGCTCAAACATTGTTAGGTACCCCGTCTATATCTATGCCTTCCTGTGTCTCTCTGATTGCATCCCTTCCTCCCGGAGGTACCCCTAAGCACAAATCGCTAGTCGTTGAGTAAGGCTAAGGTACCGAAATATCTTCCTCCAGCCATAACAAACCAATGCAATAATTATAATTAAAGTCGATAATCGTTAAACAACAAATCGACTTTCACAACAATGAAACATCTTAGCGAACAGTGTGATTTAGACAATAGTCTACTTACACTGTTTGCTGCAGCAGACGAAATTGCACTTTAACAATGTACAACATGATATATTTTATTTTATAAGAAACTGTACTACATAAAATATTATTAAGCGTGGAAATCGCTGTCTATGACTTCAAATATCCGCCTCGTTAGGTCCAAGTTCACAGAACGCCAGTTTCCACATTAATCAAACCAGTCTCTGCGTCGTTTACAAGAGTAGCTTTTTTTCCCCCGCTCTCTCTCTCTAGTGATGGCATTGTTTTGCAATTCATATTTCTCGAAGCCTCGCCCTGCCCCGCCACCTGTCCTCCCCCTTTGTTCCGTTCTCTCACCCTCTCCACGGGGACAGAAATTTTCATCTAGAGCTAAAAAGTTGCACCTGTCGCCCCAGTCATCCATTTCACTTTAGTTGCCGTGTTCCTCACGGGTGGTGCTGCTGTATTATGAATGCGACTATGGCGCCGCCAGGTCGTCGCTTGACTGAACTGACCCCTGGCTTTCTTCTGTCCGTCATTTATACTGACAATCGGTAACGAGGAAAGAAAAATTACCATAAATCATATGACATTATCCCCTTTCGGCCATTTGTAAACGACATTTATAAATCATACGATGAATTGGTCGGGGGGGGGGGGGGAGACCTAAAAGTATATTCTCGGAACGATAAAACTTTCATTCTTATATGTCTTCAACTCGCGTGCTATTGAAGTCAATTTACTTTGGTTATGCATTGTTTAAATGTTACAACTTAAACTTTAGAAAGATAAGAGAAACGATAAAAATTGAATATCACAAAACTTGAATTTAGTTTCTTCTGAAATAAGTAACATTCAATAAACATATCTTTATAATTAAATAACACGCACTATTGAAACTTATAGCTATTTACGCTACTTTTTATGTTTTATTCACATTATATAGGGGCAATAACAAAACTTAAAAGAATTATTCTTTCAATTGTCTACATTGCAACCATAACTTCTGAAGGAGTATATTGTCTCGTATAAAGTCCACACCTTTGCAAATATATTTGTTATATTCTTCTACATTTATGTTTTTGAAACTGTTACGAATGAAGCTTATGAAATGATATTGTTTCTGTTCCAAAAATTGCTTCGACTTTTCTAACACGAAATATCTTTCGCTATCTTAAATGTAAACACAGAAAAAGCATTGCTAACATAACATAAGACCAACGTATCAGACAAAAATATATTTTCGTTATCGTTCTATTTCTGCCGCCAGATTGTGCCAGCTATAATGCTCAACAATGCTACTCCTAACATATTTGTATTTGTGTCGTTTGAGCTACACGAACGATGAAATTATAACACAAATAGTTATGCCCCAGAATTAAACGTATTCATTTGCAAACTACGATGTCGCTCACACATTTACTACATGGTATATTATTATATGTAGTATATCTATATTATTATTATTATTATTATTATTATTATTATTATTATTATTATTATTATTATTGCATTTACGCACTTTTAACCTCAATTTTCCTAAAACGCCTATGCGTACTTTCCTTCCGTAATATATTTTTCTTTCATGTATGTTGGTTATAACCTTTTGTTGCTCCATGACGTACTTCCGTTCACTGTTTAAAGCAAACACAAACAGGCTGAACGCAATTCATCAGTTCCGAACACAATTATTACATACTTTCCTGATAATGCAATCCTAACACGTGATATGAAAAAAAATATAAAAAATGCTTTAAAAATCTTATTATGCACAACATCGATGTTTTCTGGAATTATAATAGAAACACGTTTATCTTTTATTTTCCTTTCCATCTCTTAAATACACAACCACAAAATAATGCCTCTATTTTGCCCATATCCACATAAAATTCCTTGCAGGACCACGCTTTCAAAAGTGTATACATTATCACTATCCAATACTCGGCATGTTTTAAAATATTATAGACGCGAATGGTTAAAAAGTTCACGGTATACAGTGTTCTAAACCTTTTATCAACAAGCACGACGTAACGGTTTAAAAATAACGAGTTATTTCGCAATGTGACGCCTAACCAACACGAAAACAAGAATAAATGTACTAGATAAACACGTATTCTGCTCACTGTAGGTCAGAAATTCAAAACCGCACAATACCCAGATGTTTCACCTCTCCTTAACCTGAAAGTCGAGTTTTTTTATTTATTCCAAATACTTCCCCATTACGCAGAAATTAATTTGGGTTTCATAGCAAAATCAATTACATTTATACAGTTCTTGCTTTGTTATTTATTTACTTATCTTTTAAGCCCCCTTCAAACACGTCGATGACAGCCATTCATATTCATAATCCTATTAGCGCTCAATTTCAGACGATAATACCAAAATTTACATTTAATGTAATTGGTTTGCATCAAAGGTCTAAAGGATTTACATCCATTATATCTTTACAAATTGCTGGAGCTCGCTAAATAATCTATTTTAAATATTGTCTATTATTTCGTTCCCCAGATTGATACTGCCTGCAGTAGAATCACTTCTGACTGCTGCTAACGCGGGTTTGTCCTCACAAAGGAGACAGAGATATTCCCCAACTTTTGTTTATTCTTGTTCCCGCAGCAACCCGCTATGCGCACGACACAGAATAAACTTCACACAGCTGCAAACAAATATTTACCTTTACCCGGTCTCGAACTACGATCCTGCACGCGTTTATTATGTGCAATATTTCAAGCTCCTCTTCAGCTAAAGCCTGGAAACTAACTTCCTGTTTGTACCAGTGTGCCCAACGTAGCGGATTTTGGGAATATCTAGCAGCGGTTATTCAAACCACGCGAAATGTAGCGATCTTTTAGTGCAGTTCACATTTATTACACTTAGTTCGCCGTAACTTTATAGTAAAATTTTATTCCACATTTCCCATTTTGCCCCTCCTCTTTGTTGCTATTAGTTCTAAAATATACCGCCCCAATGAAACGCCTGTAAATTCGGCCGGTAATTTTGTGATTTCGTATTGCTGTATTTGTATTCCTTCATAATAATATTAGTTATTGGCAGAAATGCGAACCACACTATCTTCTTTATAATAAAAATTCTCTTTCACGATATATGGTGTTAATTTACTACTTCGCAAAGTAATTTGAGAGTAAAGAGGCTAGTCAGCCAGTCAGAAATACTTCCATCACATGCTTTTATTGACATCACTATCAATTTATAAACAAACCATAATAACCGCATATCTAAGTAAACAGAAATTAGTATTTATTTTTGCCATTTTGTACTTTGCTACCTATTTCGTACTATTCTGACTCCTTTGTTTTGTATTTGTTTTCTTAATTGTGCAATGTTTTGTTAGTAGTTTAATGCTTCATTGTTTCTTCCAACGCAGTTGTATAAAGAACAAATACCCTAAGCCTAACAGCCAGTTAAAATTTCCTAAGAAGATCTTCATTCAAGTTTGAAAACGGGTAAGTAGGTCCCTTAAGCAAACAGCTCGACATGGTCGCGAATACAAAGACAAACAGCAACGATGACGTAATAAGGAAAATGTTTTAGATGTCGCTAAACGAAAGAAGACGCTGGTATATTTGCTTTATCATCGTAAATGTTTATTGAGATGCCAATTTTCAACATTACTGACTTTAAATCATCGGCGGCATCCTTTATTGAACTCCAAAAGCATAGCATCATTGGGCCTCCCAAACCCGTTATTTAGAGAAATTTTAGTTTTTCGATTTTTTAGGCATAATTTTCTATTATGGATTCTTCCTCAAGATGAGAAATGCGTATACCCATTTCCTGTATGTAAATAAAAAAAACTCTTAAAGGCGCTCTGTGCAGAAGTCAGCACATAGCTGCAAGTGAATGTTGCGCTTACAAACGCGCTATGTGTAACAGAGGCATTTTAAGTGAATCTTTCCGGTTTTTGCCAGTTACTTCCTCGTGACAGCAGCAGAAAAGAGTGTGGGGCACCTGAGATTTATTCTGATGAGGTAAATAATGAAAAGACATCTAAGTTACGCTTGTTCGATGTGCTAGTAACATTCCATGTGCCTTTTACGCATTCGATCCATACTTTCAATAACGTTTGAAAAGACGCTGTACTATATTATATTTAAAATTTATTATTGAGCCATCAAAGTAATTCAGTTATAATCGTGTTACAGATAGAAACATGGACAGTAGGGCGATGAAGCTGGTGAGGATGGTCATTGAATTCGCATCAAATATCCGTTTTTGGCGTATGAATACACGGGATGAAAAAAAAAATACTTTTGTTGCAGGACTGGTGGATTTTCAGGCGCTTCTACGAAGAAGATCGCACTGTGATCCACAAAGTTCCTATAAGCAGAATTCATATACTTACTAAAACATAGAGGGAATTAAAATTCGGGTTTGACGGGAATTCTTTCTTTCTGTCCTGTGCATAACAGAAAAATCTTTTAGTTCGTGGGTAAATGGACACAAAATGATAATACTTCACACGAACTGGACGAAGAAGACAAAAAATGCATGATTGCAGGTGTTGCCAAAAAGACAGAAGAGATAATCGCTAATGAAGTGACTGAAATTAGACAGCGTACTTAAATAACTTCAAATAATTCCAAAAGCATCCAGTCACTATTTCAGAGCCTTCATTTCTCGCATTTAGGTAGAAAATAGTTTTAGACGTAAATCCCATATGCATCATGTTTACCCAGGTTCCAGGAAATTGGTCTTCCAACTGTTGAAAAAAGGAAGTTAACACAGATGTTTGATTGAGAAAGGATATCCATGTTCCAGTCACGAAAACATCAATGTGACAATATTTTCCATGCAAAAAGGAAATTTTTTCAGATTGCACAGAACTATACAGGAGGAAGCAAGAGCTGCTATAGCCTCAGCTTCTTGTTGCAACTATAGACTTACAGAGCGTCTATATTGTCAGTGTCAAAGCAATGTCACAGTCAGCAATTGAAAGTACGTAACTTCATTATAAGCAAAGATGTTTACTTATACATTTGACTTGAAGGAGAAGGAAAAGTAACACCAAATAGTTGACACCATGCATTGTTGACTTTATAAAGTTAAATGCAAGAATATTACTCTTATTTATGATGAAAGTCCATAACAAAAATGGAGTCCTGGAAAGTAACCTGGCTAATATTTCCAAAATACAAGTATAGAAACTGAACAGTTGATACTTGAGAAAGGGCACACAATGATGAAGGTCGATTCAGTACACTCCACTCTATTCACTGCATCGTTGTGTTCACCTGCTGACTAAATAACAAAATAGAAGGGGCATTGAGAAACAACAACAACCAGCCGTATGTTATCTATTATATGCATCATAGTTTTTCAAAAACTATGAAAAACAGGAGTATGTATTAAATTAGTTTTTCTGAACTTTCGAAAAAAATAACTCTTCAATATGTCGAAATATATAAATAATATGAAGTGAAAGCTGCTGATAAACCGTGTGCTGTCAATAGATATTTGTGAAATATTATTTCGTCCTAAGGGGTTGTTTATAGAATTCATTTGTTTCACCATTTTCCACTCACTTTTAACATATTTTTACAGTCCATGCTAATTCCTTTCTTATAAAGAATAAAATAACACTTTTCAAATTGCAGGTATCTTTAAATCCTGAATAAAACGTGATTTTTTATAATCACTCCCACTCGCGCGCAGTTACTCCAGTGAACGAATATGTAGACGTGCAGCGGGAGAGTGCTAAACAGTTAACTACAACGAGAGTCCACGTCTCAACAGGAAAGACCGCACATGATGGAAACAATCCTCCATATATTTTTATAAAAATGATAACTTTTGTAAACTCTTTCTGTAACCGAACCATATTTTTGAAAACTGATTATTACTCTATTTTTAAAGAATGGTTTCAATGTGTATTTAACATTTTAAAATACATTATAATAAAATATCAATCCCTTATGTTTACTAAATATATATATTGATTATATACCAGTAAGAATGCTTCAAAAAAGAGCTTAACGTATTATTAATTTTAAGTTCTGTTTCAGCGATGCATAGTTCGAAATATCTTTATTTTTAAAAGCGCAATTTTCTTTATTTTATTTATTGCTGGGAACAGTGTTTTCATATTTTTCACAAATTATCTCTTGATGCTTCTATATTGAAATAATGATTTTTAAGAATAAAAGGAAAAAAATTAAATATTTTGTGGGACTTGACAGGTTTTCTACCTTTTTCAGGCTTGAACATCTGGTCTATAGTTATTAGTTAACTTTAAATAACGAAAATATATTCTAATAATACATCGCCGTAAATGAAGACGGAAAAAAAATAAATTAAAGGCTGGCTGGTTGAAATGTGCAGCCTTCGATGGCGGACACGTTGAGAAATAAAACTGACATTTAACACAAAAAAATTAAGCAAGCTCTTCAAACTAAACAAAAGAATGGGGGACATATTATGTTGTAGCCTCAAGTCAATAACGTAAAAAATGCATTCCCATTATATCTTACTTCTACTTTTGCTTAAAAATAATAATATTTACTATCTAAAACTAATATCATATTACTCATTTTAAAATATCTCAGCTGGAAATCGTTAGCTTTTTTATTACTGTTATGTTGGTAGAATACGTACTTGAAAAAATTAACATCTCATAATGGCAAAAATTGCATAATTTTTCTATTTGAAATGAATCTTTTATTATATTTCAAATAACTCATGTCTGCTCCAACAATAAACAAAAATTATATAAACACGCGTGTCTAAAGGCTACCCAAGCAACTCCTAGAAATGGACAGCCAGTGATTTTCTCTGCGTGTATGAAACATGAAGCGCTTTATATACACTAAAGGTTATTATTATTATAGTGAAAAAAAAAACACGTTGTGTGATTCCATATTTTCTATTTCCCTAGATTTATTAGCGGAATGTTGGCAGCTACATAGGGAGTTTCATGTTTCTGCACTTGGACAGACTGCTTTTGATTAGCGGCAACAACGATAATTTTCAGTGGGAAGTGATACACCGTTATTCTGCTCTTCTGTTATAGATAACAAAAAACAAATCACTTTTAAACATTTTTGAGTTGTGCTAAACAGGTAATACAACTGTAGTTATAAATAGAGAAATATATATCTGCAAATCCACGCTTATATCAGGTAAATAACAATATTGATTTAACGTAAAACGCTAATTGTTGAAATCAACAAGATTGATAACAATTAGCAGTGAAATGTACGGCGCAATTTAGCATTAAGTTATAGGTAGGAATAGTTGGTTACTTGCATTAAGAAGTTTCAATTAGTATTTTACATCAACGATTCCAAATAAGCTGGGTTGCTAGAAATATAAGAGTTTACAACTTTAAAGTTGCCATTTTGAGCGCTGCCTATGACGGCAAGATGAAAAATTATAGAACGCAAATATTTATGTAGTTCAAAAGCTACGCATGTTGTGAAAAACATTGGTAATTCGTTCGTTTCAAAATACATTTCTTTTACAGCAAACAAGATGCATAATTTATTAGAAACATAATTGACAGAAAGTTGGAATAAAGAAGTGTAAATTGAAGAAGCAAAAATTTGAAATTTTAATTTTGAGCCACTGTTCATTATTTATCTGTCTTAACTATACGCCCTCCCCCACTAGCACGAAATATATCCAGCAAAAATAAAAAACAAATATTATTTTACTTCTGGACAAAATGAGGAGAATTTTTAGAAGCGCTAATTGCATTCTTCTTATTATGCATTGGAAAATGAAAGTTCCTTTCGGGAGAGATTAGCTGCAATCTGTTGTGGTAACAAATAACTACCACCACTTTACATATTGTTCCCATTAGCTCGGTATTCATAAGCAGATATATGTTAATAAGGCAGCAGTCACGCATCTCGTCTAAAACTTTTCCCGTGTTCGATTTAAAAGCTTTAACCACGCGCATGCGCCAGAGCACGCAATCTGTGAAATTCAAAGGAACAGTAAGTACTAACTACCAAGCAGAATTATCTCTTAAAAAGTTTGAAGTTAATTTACAAACATATATTTTGAGGCAAAGAGAGTTGATTTAGTGTATTTCTTAAAGTTTAACATTTGCACAAAAATTAGCATCTTATGTATACAAACTTTTGTTTTGTTTTATCTTACATTTACAACAATGAAATTTCTTTATCTCCCCTAGCACATGCGAGGGCTGTTCAACAAAATGTGATCTTACTTTTTTGACAACTCATTCTCATGATTTTGATGACTTTCTCATAGTAGTTCCCGTGGAAACCATTTTTGACAGGTCCTTCTGAATCGCTTCCACAGCCTTCAACAGCTTTTGATGATAAAAAAAAGGCCTCCCCGGAAGGTGCATCTTCAACTTGGGGATGAGCAAAAAGTCTGGGGCTAAATTTTATGAGGTACTTAGCATCTACTTTAGCGCTGTGCAGCCATGCATTATCGTGGTGAAACGTCCATTTTGTTTTACAGAAATGTGTGTGATATTGCCTTGCAAACGTTTTAGGATATTTCAATAGCATTGCCCATTACAGTTGTGTGTGCAGGTATGATGACATTCCTTGAATATCGAAAAATGAGATGAGCATAACTTTCCCAGCAGAAGCACCGCCTTTGTTGGTGATGATGGCGACTTTCACACAGAGCTTTGCTGTTTGCTATCAGGATCGAACTGATGTAGCCAAGTTTCATGAGTAGGAATTATCTTTGAAAGAGACTCCGCATCTTCCAGTAACATCATCTTCAACTGCACGCCAAAGGCTAGGAATCCACCGTTCACAAACACGTCTCATGCGCAACTTTTCAGTTACCAACGTGTGGGCGGCACCCAGTGATATTTTCAAAATTTCTGAAAGTGTCCTTAGTGCTATTCAAAGATCTTCTCTCACAGTAACAGCAGAGAGCACGAACAATACTTCCGGATCCACCTTCCTTTGAAATTGTTTGCCTCCCCTCTTTAGATATTTTAAGGCATCTTCCAGCTGTGGTACGAACAAATATATATTGGCCTTGTGTGACATTGCATAGACTTCACCTGAAGATTTGTTGAAACGAAAGCAGACTTTAAAAGCCAGATATTGTTCATCGCGTGTCTCCTCCATTTTGATATATATGGATTTGAATATGCGGTAACTTCCATACTTCTTACAGGCGGAAACCGGAAGTGACAACAATGAAAGCAGTACTTTTTTCAATGGTGTTTAACGTACATTTTTACTACTGTGGCACCACAGGCGGTGAACACTGGTGATAGATGAAATGAAATATATTAGGAAAGGATTTTTTAAGTAAGGAAACGTTCCAGGCCTAGGGTACCTCCCCGGCATTTGCCAATTATGAGGACTGAGGAAAACCTGGAAAAAACCTCAGGGAGGACGGTCCTGGCGGAACCCCAGAACCATAGCCAGTAGTTATGCTTGTAAAAATGATAATCATTGTTTGTTGAGCAGCCCTCATGATTCTTGCGCAATTGCGGTCACGTAGATTTCAAAAAGTGATTTCAAGGTAACTTTGTTAGAAAATTTCCGTTACTAGCACAACTCTCTTCGAACTGTAGCAGCTTGTGATCGACTTTTAAGCACGTGGACGGCAAAGTTGGAGTATATTAATGCAAACGAGGTTTTTGTCACTCGTTCACATTAACTTCCAGGGTACACATTGGAATCCCAATTTTCCTGTCTAAACATTTCCAACGGCAACCCCGCCCCTTTAAAACTGGACCTTTTCATCAGCGAAATTGAAACCAAATTTGCTGTGTAACTGATAATCCATTATTAAATGTGAGGGTGGAGAGAGGCCAAACTATGAAGGGCGGAGAGCTATGTCGTGGGAAAGTCGCAGTTGGTACACCTGTACTGCGCTCTTTCTCTTTCTACTGTCCCCGGATATTACGTCACAAGAGCGCCCCTGGTAGACGCCACCCAATTGTTTAGAGAATAATGGAAAACCCCTAGTTCTGTTTAGTGTAATTTGACGAGGGAAGTAAACATGAACTCCTTAAAACAGAACCCCCTGCCCCCCAAAAATATCACAAATAACAAAGTACGAATTTCACCCTATTAACGTGTTTATTAAAAATAAAAATGGAGTTTTGCTTTAGTTTATTCTTATTATTGTTGTTATACATAAAGGGTTTAGACCTTGCGCCTATTCCTAATGCATGAAAATGAGCTTTGCAAGCAAATTAAAGGGCGTTCAATATCAGGAGCGCAGTGTCTATTGCGGCGATAAGGATGTACCTATCCAAAATTAGCGTGTTGGTTTGTATGTGTTACCGCATTTACGCGAATCTAATGTGGCATTGAATGTAACGTGCACCCCAAATTTGAAACCTAAAATCATAAAAAATGTTTATTGTTGTACGGGGTCTTAGAGATAAGCCCGTCCGCGTCATAAAACGATCAGAACATATAATTAATTTATAAGCGGATTGTTGTTACATCTTGGAGCACGTAGGATAAAATCCATCTCTCATGCTGTTACCAGCACAGTTGACGTAGGTCAAAGAAGAAAAAGTTATTTCTTCAGTACTGTACAACGACGAACTGTAGCAGCTTATGACCGACTTTTAAGCACGTGGACGGCAAAGTTGAAGTATATTAATGCAAACGATGTTTTTTTTTTGTTTTGTCACTTTTTCTGCAGATAAAACCGTTTTTGATTTCTTTGATGCACTTTCACCTGTTGCCACCCACTGTTCGAACTGCTGCTTCGTCTCTGGCGTGTAGGATGAATCTGTTTCATCTACTGTTATGAAACGTCGGAGAAATTCATTGGAATTGCGTTTAAACAAGTCTAAACACTCTCGCGAAATGTTCATTCAAATGCGTTTTTGGTCCATTTTTAATAAACGCAGCACCCATCAAGCGGAAAGGTTTCTCTACCCAAAACTTGACTTTATCACAGCTTTTATTTCAATTTGATTTATTTTAGAAAAGAAATTAACACTAGCTTGTTTGCACAACGTTTCTGTAACTTACAGCACGCAATCTAAAGCATGATAATTAACAACTAACATAGTAATTTAGCCATCTTCTGGATATCCCTGAGTCAGGCCTAGAACTTTTAAAACTCCCCTAGTGCAGCTCAGATCAATTGAAGTTATAGCGTACAAGAGAAAGCTTTTTTTTTTAAATGTTCTCGTAGAAACATATACACAGCTAAGTTTAAATTGCAGCATTAAGTATCAGTCATTTCTAAGCCAACGTGTACATACTGGCGTGTAGCGCATTTTATCGATTACAGAAACGGAGTTAGCATGGAACTAAACCAAAGTTTCCTCACAGATTCAATAGGACCTTGCTCGGTCTGTAAACGAAGATGTCTTTTCTTTCACGATCTCAAGAATAAATTATTCCTAGTTTATCAAGTTTTACATAACTGCTTGTTTGAAGGAACGACGTTATCTGGAAAGAGCATTACTGGTATAAGTCAAGATGTGGGCTTTGAGATACATAAAGTGTTTTTGTTTCTACCGGGTAATCGTCAATAAGTGAAATATAAAATTACACGTCACAACAAATTATTATAAAACTCAAAGATAACAAATTCAGACTCTTAATTTAAATATTTAAATTGTTCTCATTATTTATTTAAACATCATAAATAAAAAGTAGGCAATTTTATACGTAGGCAGAACAAAATACATCTCTCCTATTAGGCATAACAGTCCAATGCAGACCTTGGCCTTCCGCAGCGACTGCTGCTTCATCTAACTTCGTCTTGAGACGTCATTGATAGAAGGCAGCATTTAAGAGGAGGGGCATGCAATCTGCATGTTGATATCCCGTTGGTCGCCTATCACGCGGCTTCCGAGATCGAAGGACATCACTTCTCTATCAGGCAACTCCCCAGTTGTCCTAACGAGGCTGGATGAGCCGTATTCCACACTTCCCTAGTTTAGTACCTGGTCATCCACGCTAAACACTAGAGCAAGGGGGCGGTCGAAAAATAACGTAGTTTCTAAAAAGTTCCAAACCTACTTGCGGGCATAAAACGAAAGGGTAGATCATGGACGGAATTTAAAGTACAGTACTATTATAGGATCCATTGTTTTAATCCATATTTTCAGTTTTACTACATAAAGAAGATGATAACATTTGTATACAAAAGTGGAAAGCTCAACTATAATTCAATAACAGTAAAGAAATATATAAACACGGTATGATCTGTAAGTACTTTTATTTTTTTATGTAAGGTGGTTCAGCAATCAAAGCTATGCAAACTCGTGTGTAGAGAGGGGCAAAGTATAACTAGATATATACATAAATACAATAAACAAAACAAACCTTATTCGGGACAATTAAAGTACTTTAATTATATATTGCATATGTTATTAATATACACTAGCTTATAATGAAATAACATTTGTGTAATATTTGAACTGAGTTTTATATGCTATTTTCTGTATATAAGAAATGAAGTATAAACGGATATTAACAAAATAAATCACCAGAAACGTTCAATAAAGAATTGTATTTTTTTTTAAAAAAATAACTTTACTCATCGTCACAATTTTGATGGACATTCTCAAAGTACTCCCCGTTGCATGCAATTCACCTGTCCCAGCGTTTCTGCCAGTCTTCAAAGACATGCTGGATACCATTTATGACAGGTCCTTAAGAATCGCCCCCGCAGACTTCACCACTGCTTCTGATGATGGAAAATGCCTCCCACGAAAGTGTTTCTTCGATTAGGGGAAAAGGAAAAAATCACATGAGGGCTAGTTCTGGGCTTTATAGAGAGTAATGGACACACTTTCACATTGAATTGTAGAGTTTTCAGGACATTTCAAATAAAAATGCCCAGTTACAGTTGTGTGTTTAGGTATAACTTGCTGGTAAACCATTCCTTGAATATCGAAAAATGAGGCGACCATAACTTTCCCAGCACAAGCAACAACTTGTGTGTTGGTGATGGTGGCGATTTACACACAGAGCTAGAAACAATGTAACCAAGGTTCATCAGCAGTGATTACCTTTGAAAGAGACTCCGCATCTTGCTGTAACTGCATGCAACCTGCAGGCAAGCGTCCTATGTTTGGGAATCAGCAGTGTTTGAACCCACCGTGCACAAACACGTCTCATGTGCAACGTTTCACTTATCAATGTGTGGGAGGCGCTTAATGAAATTCTGAACGATCCTTTCTCACAATGACAGTAACGGTGTTAATGCCCCCCCCCCACATAGATCACAAACTGGAGCCCCGGATCCACCTTCCTTTGAAATTGACTGCCTTCCCTATTTAAACATTTTAAACTATCTTCGAGCTGCCTCAGGTGAAAGCAGAATATCAGAGCAGCAAAATTGTTCGTCGTGTGTTACCTTTTTATTTTGCTGTAGGTGAAATTGAACATGTTACAAGAGAGTACCGGAAGTGACAATAATGAAACTAGTACCAAGCGTGCATTACACAATATGCTGAAAAAATAGTGTAGTAAAGTTAACTTTTAATGTGTATTATAATTTGAAGCTGATAAGCCAAGAGTGAAAATATGAATTTCGTGAATGGATATTGGAAACAAAACTACAGAAATTTAGAAGAAAATGCATTCGAGCTGCAATATTAATGTTAGAGCATATCTGAATGCACATGTTTTAAAAGAAACAAATGAACTTTTGACTTATTTTCCAGATGTAGAAACTAAAGAAAAATATTATTTGGATAAGACCAGAAGAATGGATGATAAACATACGTTAGCAAAAGAAACTCAAAATGAATTCTTAATATAAAAAGTAAAAGGTCACTAATCGCTAGTTTTCAGTATGTTTCTCTCTCTCTCTCTCTCTCACACACACACACACACACAATGGGAATTTAAATATTGCACAACGTATAAATAGTTCATTTTAAACAAAGATAGTAACAAATGTTTAAACGGTAGTTTCGCAAGCATTTTCAACAGCAAAAGGGCGTTCAGGTTTATGTCGGCGGTCGTGTATGTCGTAACATCAAGGTCTCGCGGTGCATGATGCGACAGGAAACAACTAACAATATCATTATCTGCTACGTGCAACAGCGATATGGGTGCCCTGGAATCGACGACATGAAAAGTACATTTAAGGTGAGCATTCCTAATGCTTTCGACTTCAATACTAAGCGGTTCGATGGCGATTATTATAATTCCTAATGTCAAAAACCATTATGTTAGAAATGCAATACGTTTTATTTTAAAATCTTGTTTTATACAATCCTAGCAGTAAAACATGCTTCTTATGACGCTATAAATTGTACACAACTAACCTAACTCTGGCACTGGTTACCTAGCAACTAGTATTCCATGAAATCACAGCCTTCACAACACAGTTTCAAACAACGTGCCTGCAAGAAAAAGCTAAAACCTTCGCTCTAACAAGCATACCAATATTCAAACACGAGAATGATTTTATTAAACAAATGTTTTGAAACTACGACCACAATGTAACTTATTAATCATCATAAATTAACTTCTATATCTAGGAAATATTTTACATTACATTACAATTTCTTTTATTTCTTGAACCAATAGTAACCTCTATTATTCTAACAGAAATCGAAAGGTTTACAAAAAGATAAAACGTCGATATTGTAACCATATATTTAACTTTCCAATACACACACGAGAGTCCAAGGCAAAAAAATCTTGGACTGGAAAAAGTAAGCAAATCTAACTATCTAAATTTTAAAGCACTTACTATATTAATTATCAATAAACGTTCTGTTATATATTTACCAGTACTAAAAATATGGCAGCAAGATATTTAATTAGTTGAACTAACATGTTTCTCTTTCTTCCATATACAGAACTTGTCATATTCCTCTTTGTATACAATTTTCGGTTTTTTTAGGAACTAAGAAACCCTCAGCTTTCCTTATAGTTTATTCTGGAATGATATCCATATTTTCAATATCAAACATTGCGGAATTAGCACCCGTTTCCATTTGAGTTCTTTAAAACAAAATAACAACGTCATAGAAACGAATACTAAGAAACCATGCAATATAATACGTCATAACATCATACTTTGTAAATATTTAATTCTTTTCTTCCCTAGGCCGGCCAGAGCGAGGAGTTGTCTTTCAAAGTCTCTCGACCTTCTTCAAATGATCAAAGCTATTTTGCAATATCAGCATATGAACACACTTGATCACCATGAACAGCTATCAAGTTCTCGTGAATTTTTTCGCTCTTTCACCAGCTTATAGCGTGTGAAAATGTAGGATGTAAAATTTTCTGTAGAAATATTCATGATTTTTCACCAGCTATTGACACAGGACTGAGCTCAACAAACTGTGCCACAGTAACTATGCAAACTTTCACTTATGCACATGTAGATAGTTTAAGGTTCATTGTTGCCAGCTGCGTTAGTTACATTTGTGTACACATTATTGTCCAACAATGAATGTTTGGTTGCAAAACCTTTTGAATGCATCTCGTTTTGTTTAAACTGTACAAAGTTAGGATATTACCATTGACTTTCAAAATATGTCAAGTCTTTTCTATACACGTTAGATCCTTGCCCGTTCATGCTAAAGTGTGTAGACTGCCACGGGTGGCCGAGGTCGTTAAGGCGCGGACTCATGAGCGGGAGGTCTGGGGTTCGAATCCCACCAGGACCCTCCTCCCTGAGTGGGGTTTTCTCCAGGTTTTCCTCAGTCCTCATAAATGGCAAATGCCGGGAAAGTACCCTAAACTTAGGCCTGGAACGCTTCCTTCCTTAAAAAAATCTCCTTTCCAAATTTATCATTTGATCTCATGTATCATCAGTGTCTACCGCCTGTGGTGCCTTAGTAGTAAAAACGGGCGTTGAACACTGTTAAAAAAAATAAAGTGTGTAGTAACAGCGTACTTATACAACCCTTGAGTGGGACTCGGAGCTAAGAATTAGATAACAACCAGTGCTTTACTTTTACTTCTGAACGTTGTGCCACTCCAAACAGACAAGAACTCCTGTGCCACTTTTGTTCTGCAGTGCGCACGGTATGACATAGCCCATCAATTTGTAAGGCAGCTCCTGGAATGCTCGACAGCATTTTCCGTTCAGTGGAACACACGCCCTTTTCTATCAGTGAACACAAACAATGCAGCCCGGTTGATTACCAGCCATTACTTCATTGTGAGGAAAAGTTGAATATTTGAAACATTCAAACAAGTTTGGTCTTTTACGTGCCACAAATTCTTTGCCTGTGATGGAACAGTGAAAACAGTTTTTCGTTGAAAATGGCGTTTTAGAGAACCACAATTTCAAAATATTAAAGTTAGAGACTTAACTTTATAAACATTAATTTTTAATGATAAATCCCCTTCTCTCTGCAGTGACAGATAATTAAGACATGAAATTGCACATAGATTTCCACTTCCTTCAGTAGACTTTCATTTTAATGTGACAGGAGGTTGACTATTGAAAATTTAAAACGCCAATATGGAAAAACTATTTTGGTTGCAGGTCGTGATAAAAAATATTATCCATTTACATTCACATATGCGTCGTTTTAAAATACAATTCTGAACATTTCTCTACATAGAATTTCATTTTATGTGTCAAGGAGTGGATTTAGGAAAGCTGGTCTGTCTAACTTTTAGGGTACCTATGGAGAAAAACAATTATTTCGTTCTACGTCGCGACGAAAGTATCAATTCACGTAAATATAGGATGGTGTATTTCTCAAACACTTTCTGTATTCCAATTTGATTGGCTGAGCCCCCCAATCCCCGGCTCATCAGCAGCTACCTACTGGAATATCCAGGAGACCGGGCTACGATCCAACCAAAAACAAAACACAACGTTAAAAATAATTTATACATCCAATACAATATTAAGTTATATTTCTTACAGTACTAAACCTTCCTTCTTTTTCTGTAACTAACCACTACCTTAGGGATGTGCCATGATTTTCCGCAAGGTTTTAAAGGACAATTCTGAAATGTTATCCAGATTGACTTTCATTTTTAATTTATCTATGGAGAAAAACATTTTATTTCGATTCAGGTCTCAATAAAAATATCAATTTACATTCATATAGGAAGCTAGATGATTGTCCACCCTTTCCTGTATCAAATTACACTCTTAGGGATTAAAACTAACATTTTCCGTGTTTTTGAAATTTCTCAAGGTTGACTTTGTTCTTTATGAGTGTAGGGGTGAAATTAGAAGGGAAGGATTTTTTTTTAATTTTAATGTATCTATGGAGAAAAATATTTTATTTCGATACAGGTCGCAATACTAAGTATTAAATTACATTCATACAGGAGGGTATGTGATTTTTCACTGCATTCTGTACCAAATCACTTTAGGAATTAAAGCAAGGTATACAAACATTTTCGCGTCTTTTTGAAATACAGTTCTAAAAATCTTTCCAAGATGAATTTGAACTTTATGTGTCAAGGGGTGAAACTAGGAGGGATTGTCTGTCTAACTTTCAAGATACCTATGGAGAAAAACTTTTATTTCATTCCACGTCTGATACAAAGTATCAATTTACATTCACATATGAGGATATGGGATTTTTTTGCATTTTGTATGAAACCCTCTGCGATGCTAACTTTGGTATTGCTGGGTGTTATGTTGAAGAGACACTCTCGCAGAAGTCAGTCCATTAGCAGTATGCGTGAAGTGATATCATCTGCTTGCCGTAGATGGAAATGTCTCGGGCCGGGGAGCCTGGATGTTTGCTTTACATGTATTGGGAATGTGTGATAGTGAAACCAGACCTGCCACCAGCTGCTCCACAAAAATCCGAAACTTCATTATGCATTACCGACGACAGATCTCAACCTTTTTGTGCTTTTGAGTCTGTATCAAGTCTGTGGAACCCAATGAGCGCACATTTTTTTTTTAAATTAAAATAATCGCGAATAGTGGCGTGCAGTGTTTCCCGACCCAAGCCTATCTGAAATTCCAATACATCAAAGATTATATGCCTATCAGCCATAATCAATACAGACACAACCTCAGTGTTGTTGGGAGACCGCGTAGTTGACACACGACCATACATTCTTGTGTGCACATCCCTTTAACCCAGCTGTGCAGGTCTTCTGTGCAAGAGCTTCTTGACCACATATGTACTGCAGTTTTGACGCCTTCCCTCCACAAAAACCATGCAGTGCATCTTGTCCACGTCTTTATCCTCATGAAAACAAACGAATACAGTCCTTTCCTTACAAACTCTGCTCACAACCGCTATCTAGCGTCTGAATTGCGTACTGCGGGCAATCAGTTTTGTTTTCTCCCGGAGTGTTTTCCTATGGAGCAGCGGTTAGCCGCCCAAATGGGTCTCGGTGATTAGCGGGAGGTTAAAACAAACCACCAATACAACAATACAGAAACCAATTTAAAAGAATCATTACTTACCAAGTTATCAAATGAGGCGTTTAAACTGCTCGCCTCATCTGTTTAGAAAATGATTCATCACTCACTGTAGTTCATTTTGAAAAATCCGGACAATTTCCTGACGAATATTATCTTTGAGTTCTTGTATGGTGTGCTAGCTCGCCTTGTGCACAGCATTTTTTAATTTACTTCTAAATAATAATCGCAGGCTGTTAAATTTAGTAGCCTTTTACACAGGTCCGTATGAAATTCGTACTTGTTGTGCAAGACGACGAAGAGATTTCCCAAGGGAGTTTTATAAACGATTGCCAATGGTATGTAATCTCTCTTATGTGAGAAATCTAAGCTGGTATTTTGGTTTCTTAGACTGGACACACATGAGTCGTACATAAAGACACGCTGTGCCGTTGTAAACACACGAGGCATGTAAACTGTCGAATTAAGAAACTAACAACATAACACACAACCGGGAACAGCTGCGCTACGACTGCAACAGCCAGGAAGGTCAATAAGTAAGCAAACAGGGCAAACGAGTGTGGGCTCGCTCACAGGAAATGGGGGAAGTATCAATACTAGCATTGTAGTATCGATTCATTGCTCTGCGAATGAACGTCACTAAAGATTGGGCGGTATTGTAACATGTAATAAATTAATTATTAGCTGAAAAACTTAAACAAAAATTCAAAAAGTTTGATAGGGCTAGTGTCAAGTCTGACAAATTTATAATAAAACTGGATGCAGAGATTAAAACACCTGTTCTTGCAACTATGAATGAGTTACTAATGAAAGTCCTATAAACAGGATAAAAAAATGATAAACAAGTGCAAGCGCTTATGTGTAGCTCCTGACATACGCCAGCACCCGCTGGTGGAAGAAATACGAGACAACGTGTTGGTAGTGCACGCTAATGACCTAGTGCTGATTATTGTGTTCCGGAAAGCCGCGCTACTGGTGCTGCACCCTACAGCCCGCTTGTTGTATTACAGATATTATTTACTTTCTGTCTGAGGCAAACCATGCCAGGCATTAGCACGTAATTGCGTGTATATATCTTCATCACCCGTTTTTTTTTTTTTTTTTTTTTTTTTTTTTTCCCATTTCCTCTTTCTGTTACTACATTAGGTACCAACTGCGTAACATCGAAACTTCGCTTTCTTTTCTCTCTCTCTCTCTGCTCGTGTTGATATTCATCTGCACACCTGGGGGCAATTTTGTGTAAAGACCACGGTATCTAGAGATGTTAAAAGTTATCTCATAATCGTATACATAGGACCCGGTTCTCAAATTCAGTCTCATGGTATAAGTGGTAAGCTGGCTTTTCGTATAAGGTAGACTGAGATACTGAATGTCGAAATTAATTGGAAAATCAAATGTAATAATAATAATAATAATAATAATAATAATAATAATAATAATAATGATTGTAGTGTATTTATTTACAAAATACAAGGATAGGTTCATAAGTTTCCGGCCTCGCCAATAAGGATTTTCGCCTTCTCAAAATCCTGATTTGCTGTCATACCTTACCTTTTAGTAAATAATTGCAGCTGTAACTTCCGCTTTATTCAGTTGTTCAGATACTGTAGCATAAAGAAGCCTATGTGTAGAAGATTGCGACATGTTCAAAATGGAGTATCGAGCTGTTATTAAGTTCTTCACAAAAGAAGGGCTTACTCAAACTTAAACAGCGATTGGACGGTGTATATGGGGAAGCATCACCTTTATATTCTATCGTAAAAGAATGAGCCAAACTTTTTCGAATGGGTCGAGAAAGCATTGAAGACGAAGAGCGTACAGGTCGGCCCTTGAAATATGAATAGCTCAGAGTAAGCGACAAGCTTAATATTAATTTTTGTGACATATTTAGCAACATCATTTGCGGTGTGCGGCCGTGCATTATCGTGGTGCAGCATCCAAATTGTTACTAGGAAATGTCTTTAGTGCGTGATATGGTCTTGCAGAGTTTTCAGGACATCAGTGGAATCTTGCCCATTCGCAATTTTATGCAGGCACGACTGCTGGTAAACCATTTTTTTAAGTATCCAAAAATGAGATGACTATAACTTTCCCATTAGAAGCGACCATTTTTTATTTTAAATTACATCAACAGTGATTACCTTTGAAAGAAATTCTGCAAACACTCTTTTGTCCGGTAACCAGCAGTCTTGCAACCCACCGTGCGCAAACACGTCTCATGTGCAACATTTCAGATAAGAGTGTGTGGATGACGCCCGGTGAAATAATCAGAATATCTAAAATTTTCTGAACGTTATTCATCTTTCACAACCTAGTGAACATGCACTAATGCCCCGAGTCTACCCTTCTTTGATTGCCTTCCCTCTTTAAACATTTAAAACCATCTGCTATAGGGAAACACAATCTCTTTATGTCTTCTGCAATATTGTATAGTACTCAGCAATAAACAAGAAACATGAAATAAGAGAGAGTCAACGGCAAGAAATCATACATTCCCCTAGAAGACCCCAGAGAATCAGAGAAAGGCAAGAAAAAAATACACAAAAAGAGTCAATTCAAAAATAAGATGGAGATAACACCCAAAATGAATCAAAAGATGGGAGCAGAATTAACAGAAGAAGAGAATATTGGCAGTCTTCGGAAGGAAAGACCGCCACGGGTGACCGAGGTCGTTAAGGCACGGACTCGTGAGCGGGAGGTCTGGGGTTCGAATCCCGCCAGGACCGTCCTCCCTGACTGAGGTTTTTTTTCCAGGTTTTTCTCAGTCCTCATAAATGGCAAATGCCGGGGAGGTACCGTAAACTTAGGCCTGGAACGTTTCCTTCCTTAAAAATAAATCCTTTCCCAATATATCATTTCATCTCATGTATCACCAGTGTCATCGCCTGTGGTAACTCTGTAGCAAAAACGGGCGTTAAACATCATTCATTCATTCAAGGAAAGGAGGCAGCTGATAGAAGAAGAGGTAGACCGAGGACAAAATGAGGAAAATATAAATTACAGGAAAAAAATGTTGAAAAGTGAAGAAGATAAAAGAACAAAAGGGCAGGAATCTGCACTGTCAACACACAGTATAGGTTGCTGCCACCAGGCCGTGTTGCTTGGAATTCTGGGAAGCAGCCCGGATACCGAGCGTTAGCAGAAGTGAAGATCATAAATATTAATTTGTATAAACATTGTAAATGCAATTATTGTTACTGAGTACCAGTAGAAATTGTAGGTTTATTATAAGTCATAGTTGAAACACCGTAGTGCTGGATTCTAATACCGGTTTAGATTTGTTTAGTTATAGCATTAGACCTGTAGAATTTAAATTGTAATTGTATTGATACATGTAAGAGGACTAAACAAAAAATTAATCTGCAGTATTATCTCCTGATATAGAATCAAGTTATATCATGATATAGGCATTACAGAATAAAATAAAAATAAAAATTAACCTCAGATGAGGATATTTTGAAACGTAAGTTGAATTTCAGAGCAGCATATTATTAGTCGTCTGTCACCTCTAATGCTGTGTAGACAGAACTGAACATGTCTAAACTTGCACAACTTTCACTGCCGGAAACAGAAGGGACAATAATGAACTTGGTATTGCGTGTATATAATAAAAATGCAAAAAATATGATCATTTTTATTGAAAACTCTGTAGGTTTGCGAAATAACATTTTTTTTTTTAAATTAGTGGTCTTTAATGGAGAAATGCCACTGTATCAACGAACGTGGTTCATAAACGATAGATTTTGACCGCCACAGGTGGCCTAGGTCGTTAAGTGACTCGTGAGCGGGAGGTCTGAGGTTCGAATCACGTCAGGACCGTTCTCCCTGACTGAGGTTTTTCCAGGTTTTCCTCAGTCCTCATAAATGGAAAATGTCGGGGAGGTATCCTAAACTTAGGTCTTGAACGCTTCCTTCGTTTAAAAAATCTCCTTTCCGAATTTATCATTTCATCTCATGTATCATCAGTGTCTACCACCTGTGGTGCCTCAGTACTAAAATCGGGCGGTTAAAAAAACCAATAAAATAAACAAAGGAATACCAATGCGTCGTTTTATAGTAAAGACGTAGATATTTAATAATCAAAAGGCACGAACAGAAAAGTCAAGTAGTTTTGATTACCCAAATATTAAATTACAGGAACCCATGGCATTTATCCAAATTTCCGCAAGTTTTAGGGCCTGTGTTAAGTACATGTTTTTATTTGGATGTAAGCTCTGCAATTTTATAATATTTCAAAGTTTTTAAAACAAACAATACAGATAAATGTTTTGTTTTAATAAAGTATATTAATATTATTGCAAAAGTGAAGAATCGCTGCTCAAGTCCTAATGCTATTGTTCTGCATCTGAATCTCGAGATAACAGAATAATCTCGGCTGCAAGCTGGCACCACTAAACTTTCCACAGTTATTTGCATATCTGACACATGCACGTCTACAAACCGCCATCGTGTCTGGCGTTTCTGCAGATCAAGCACTAAAGGAAAGTGAAGTAGGTGTTAGAAAACAATAATCCTATCCATTTACTTACAGCCGCAAATATCTCGCCGAGGTCTCCAAGCAAAGACAAAAGTATAACTGAAGTTTAGACAGCCCGTGTTGCAAAATGATAACGCTACAAAACAGAGAACTTTTGAAGTAAAGAAGTATAGCCCTAGTTTTAGCTCCGTGTCACTTTTACATTTCACAGAAAGTGCATGGAACAAATGCTTGCGATAGGGCAGGTAGATCGTGGACTTCGAGAAAAATCAGGTTCGGCTTTTCACATACAGCGAGGCTGCACCAATTATTAATTTAAATATTTTACGTTTTTAGCTCAAATTTAAACTATTTCAGTACTAAAATACGAATTTATCGTTTTAGCATGATTCATACACCTGTATTCTTTGGCACAGCCCAATCCCGTCATAATGAATTTGACTGCACTTGCGAGCTGTTTCATATCGGTTACTACGGTAACAGTAGATGCCTGCTTTATGCTCCAAGATAGCAAGTACGGCTCAAACTGACATCGAATAGTGGGCAGCATCTAGGATGGGGAGAGGTATATATTGTTTCTTGAACGTCCCGTTTTCGTAGCAACTCAAGAGGAATCTGCGAGCATTGCCAACTTGCTAAATATAATTTTTGATACTTCGATTAGGTTTAATAATTTTCAAAATGTACTGTTACCGGTATAGTGATTTAGTTACTTGTTTTATACTCTGTCTCTTTGTCTACAAAAATAAAAAAAAAAAATGTGAATTGTTAACTTAAATGCCTTAATTGTTATTGTACTTAGCTCCTCCTATACTGAAGTTATTGGTGTGAACCTACTGTTTGTAGCTTCGGTTGATAAAATGACGTACAAACAGTGAATCTGGTGTGAATATTTCAACACGCTATTTTAAATGTTAATTTCCCCATTTGATGTGTTATACTTTATGTTGAAATATATTAGTTTTTACTTTATAAGCCTTGTGTTGTGTAATAAATAGATTAAAACAACAAGTAGATATAGTTGTGTATATTAAAACATATTTATACTTGGAGTAGATACTCCACTTTATTTTCAAATTAAACTGCTTATGTGGAGATAGAATTGCACCAACCTTTTATGTTACGAGCCGCCACTGGAAAGAAAATGCGTAACAGAAAACATTTTCCAATTGGTTTATGAACACACATAAATGTGATTTGTGAATAAGAAGTAAATCTCAAATGATTTCATCGTGGTCATCTTTTTTAATCTGACAGAAGTAGATTATCTATACAGTTGACCAAAAATGCTTTGTTGGTTGTTCCTCGAAGGTACAATTTCTAGCCTTGGCATCAATTAAATGCACTACATATAATGTCAAGGCAGAAACGGATTGTTGCTGAGAGTTAAACAATTACAGTTTATAGCTCGTATGATTTCCATTGTCGGTGGTGGACTTCGAAAACTATGGCGCGACGATCTTCTTGGCGCTAGAAATACGACTGGCTTCTAGTGCAGATAAAACAGCTTTGTTATTAATATTTACTTTCTTTGGGATGAGCATTAAATTACTGCGAATTAGTGCTACAGTGAAAATGATTTTTTTAAAGAATATAATGCTATAATAAAGTCATGTAGAATAGTGATAGATTTAATGCATTAAAACAATACTAGTATTTCACACAATATGTAACCTAAGAAGTGCGTAGATCTGTAAATCAGTTTTGTTAAATTCCCAAGTATCGTAATTGGTAAAAGAAGGACAGAGTACTTCATCGAACAAAGATAGAACGAGGGTCATTTGAAAAGAACTGGGCATGGCCCACAGATTGCAGCAGTAGTTCTGAAACAGTTTTGTTATCAAAACCCGCCATTTTCCATTAAAATATCTGTGCAATAATACACGGAATGGACAATAATCGTTGTAGCTATAGCTGTTTGTTGCAGTGCAGACGTGTGTACGGCAAACATGACAAATATCAACACCATGCGGTTATTAAATACTTGGTAAAGAAGGATATGAATACAACAGAAGTTCATACAGATATGACAAACATTTGCGCTGTCTTTTTCAACTGTTTAACGGAATTTAAATCTTCCAAGATGACCTCATACAGAGCAGGACGAAAATCCGTCACAACAATAGAAATTATTGATAGAGTGCACAACGTGGTTCTGGAACATCGCAGATTAAAAGTGTTTGAAAATGCTGGAGCATGAAACATTTCAGGGAAACGCCTGGTTTACATTTTGGGGATAAGAATTGTGGTTTAAAATTATCAACAAGATGGATGCCACGACTGCTTATTCAGGATCAAAAGCGAATCGGAGTGCAAATCTCTCAGCAAAGTTTGGCCCGTTTTGAGAGAGATCCCGCAGACTTTATATGTTGATATGTGACCAATGATGAAACAGTGTACACTATTACATATCTGAAACAAAACGGCAGTCTTAACAATGAAATCACCAATATCCTCCACCGCTAAAGAAGAAGTGTGTGAAATTGGCAGGGAAGATCACGTCATTCGTTTGATGGAATGCCAAGGGTGTACTGCTATTGATTATCTTCCCACTAGAGCCCATTATGTTAACCTTTTGAGCGTAATGAAGACAAAAATACTCGAGAAACCAACGGGTTGGTCAAAGAAGACAGTAATCTTGAATCAAGACAATGTTCGCTTTCTGATATGTGTCGCTAATGGCGAAAATCAATGAATTTGCGTAATATTTGCTATCACGTCAACCTTATTCCTATCATCTGGTTTCTTCAGACTTATATCTATTCTAAACTGAGAAAATTCCTCGGTGCAAAGACGTTTTCGTGGGATGAAGAGCTTAAATCACCAATTGAGGCGTATTTTGCAGGCCTGGAGAAATTTGACTTTCGTGATGGGATAATGGCTTTAGAGCAGAGCTGGACCCCATGATCCTGGTGGTGTAGCGGTAACCGTACTTGCCTTCTAAGCCCAAGATCGTGGGTTCAAACCCGGCTAGGGTCGATGGATTTTTTCGGGCGTAAAAATCCTAAGTATGGCTTCCTTCGGAAGGGAAGGGTCCCATGTCGTACATTTACGGCACGAAAAAGAACCTCAAGCCTGAAAGAAGAGGCCTATGAGCAAAATTTGTCGGCCGTTTCACGCCCTGAGTTGAATGGAACGCTGATGACCTGAGCTGTTAAAGAGCGTCCGTAAATAAAACAAATGAACACTGTCTTTTCTATAGGCTATGGTTGTGGTTTTCTTACAAAAACTTAAAGCGGAATGATGTTGGCCTTCTATCAACACTTCTTGAACGCGCATGCTCATCAGCAGATTTCTATGAAAGAGAACGGAATCCATGTATGCTGTTGGCTAACTTGCTCAACCATTATGACAAACATTCCAAAATTAAAATATGCTTAAAAATTACCATATACAAATGTTGATATAAATGGGAAATTTATAAACCTTCAAACTTTTACACAATAAAAATTCTTTCGTTATCAAATTATCTGAAATCATGGTCAAATGCAGCATAAAAATACGTTTGAATTCATTTTATTTAACTGCCAAATGAAAATGTTTTTCAGTTGGCCAATATTATTTTAGCAGTATTACATTTTTATCACTGAATATCGCACATTTTAAATCCAGTATCTCTATTTCAGCACTTAACGCCATAACTTCTGATTGATATCAGAGATATGTTTTGTGTAAGCGAAAAGTGCCATTGAACTGCCCTAAAGGAGTCACCAATGTTAAGCGTAACTTTGGAAATTGAAAGCGGCACCCAAAGACAATAACATATTCCTTGTGAGAGTTGGGGGCATCTACAACAATAGAATTTCTGTACCGTCAAGACAAATCCAAGAGCCCCCACTTCAGAAGCCACACCACGCCCACATCTATTGTTCTTCGTCTGGCCAGGCAAGACAATTACTGTTCACTCGCTGCGGAACATTTGTATTGTGCCTAAACAAGGACAGAAGCCTGTGTCCCACTAAGATAACAAGTATGTCGACTTAGCTTTCAGAGTAATACACCAAAGACATTATAATCTGCATCCAAATTCGGGAAATTGCAACACATTTTCACAGCATAAGGCGGGTTTAACAAATCCACTTATAATAACACTCAGAAAGCTTTCAGAACTGAGTAACCTGTGTATCATGATGTGTAAATATCCTTAGGCTTGGTTGCATGAAGTTACACTATAACAACCCTCTCTTTCATAAATTTTCTTCGTCCGTTACCTAGTGAACCTTTGGGTAACTATCTGTTTGACTGTGAAGTTCAGAACTGTCCAACAGATGGCCAGTTGCCTTTTTTTCATGTAGTTTTTGTAACTGCCGCCAGTAGCGTTGTAGTGTATTTGCTGTGAAAAAAATCAGAACATCAAAGATCAAATATTAGGGGCTTACTTCACGAAAACATTTACAATTTTTTGTTAGTTTAATGCGTAATGTACACGTGGTACTAGATTTACTGTTCTTACTTCCTGTTCCTGTTGATTTGGTTTATTTACGGGCAGAATATGGTGAACACTACATCATCACTAAGACGGAATGTTCCGGTTTTTGCCTGTGACGCGATGAAAAACGGGCTTGTAAAAAAATTCTGCTTTTGTGTCAAACATTTTTTTCAACTGATGCCTATGCAATGTTACAAAAGGCCTATGGAGACCTTTAGCACAGCTCGAAAATAGTTTAAAGAGGGGAGGCAATACATTCCCAAGGAAAGTGGGCCCGGAGCTTCAGTTTGTGCTCTAACAGAAGAAAACATTAACACTGTGTTTCGTTGTGAGAGAGGAACATCGAATAGCATAAGAACACTTTCATAAATTCCAAAAATTTCACTGTGTGTAACCTACATGCTGGTAACTGAAAAGTAGCACAGAGACATGTTTGTGCACAGTGGGTTCCGTGCAGGTTCTACAGGAAGATGCGGAGTTTCTTCTAAAGATAGTCACTGCTGATGAAACCTGGCTATATCATTCCAATCCTGAGAACAAACAGCAAGCTCTGTGTGGAAATCTGTATCATCACCAACACTCATACCGCCAGGGGTGGCCGAGATCGTTAAGGCGCGGATCATGGAAGGTTTGGGGTTCATTCCCAACAGGACCGTTATTACCCTGACTGTCCTCATAAATATCAAATGCCGGGGAGGTGCCCTAAACTTAGCCTGAAACGCTTCCTTTAATTAAAAAAAAAATCCTTTCCCAGTTTATAATGTCATTACATGTATCATCAGAGCCAACCGCCTGTGATGTCTCTATAGTTAAAACGGGCGCAAGAATTGCTTTAGCTGGGAAAGTTATGGTCATTTCAATTTCCGATATTCATCAAGAAATGGTTTACCAGCATGTCCTACCTGCACTCACAACTGTAACTTAAAATACTTCCTTTAAAATAGATGTTTTAAAAACTCTGCAAGGCTATATCACACACTTGCAAAAAACCAACAAGCTGGATTCTGCACCACGATAATGCACGACCGCACATTGCAAATGTTGTTGATGAATATCTCACCAACATCGATGTGAAGCTTTTTCCCAATCCTTCCTATAGTCAAGATAAAGCCCCGTGTCGCTTTTTCCTTTTCTCCAATTTAAAGAAGCAGTGGTGAAGGTTGCAGAGGCGAATTTGAAGAACATTTCTCAAAAAATGGTTTCCTTCATGTTTTTGAACAGTCTTCGTGTTTCAATAAAAGATATCCGAAATGAGACACGTATTATTGACATGGACAGGTACTATGTTATTCCAAAAGTAACGAAACAGTAACTATGCTGTCATTACTTTTTGAATGCTCTGGTAGTTCTAAAACAAAATCTTGATTAAAACATTTTACTAACAAGGAAATTATAAAAGTAATTTACAATTTCGCCTACAATATCTATCATTACCATTAAAACGTTTTTATCGCCTATTAAACATTTATTGAGTTGTAAATGCAGTGCCCTTCTAAACATTTACGCTAATTTTTAACAACCTGGAGCTGAAAACCAGAAAATAGGTGGTTAAATTGAATCACATCCATAGTTGGGGGTAATTTGATAGTCCGCCCTGGGCACACAGACACATTTTTTTTTTGTTGCTTTGTACTGCCCCCTTCCAGCACACGCACAATGCAATAGGCAACTAAACTGCTGCAGCGCATTTTTCAATTCGCTAAAGCAGGTAATTGGAAAACCGAATATTTAACACCTTTTGTGGCCAAATTGAAAACAGAACGAGTATGATCAAAAAGTCTTCAATGATTAACGCCCTTACTTGGGTCCTCGGTAAGCAAGGTATGTTTTCTGTTAATGTTGCTCGTTTGAGGGTAGTAAAAATGCTCACACGGGTTGAAAAGATTTAATGAACATTTATATTCCTAATGCTTTCGCACGGAAGTTAACCATTTACGATATTTTATTTTCCCTTCAAAATTCACATTGATAAGAGCATAGTTATTTAATTTTTGAGATTCTATTAAATAGAAGGTTTTTTTTTCCCGAAGTAATCTCTCTCGCACTAATTGCATCCTTTGGAACCAATTATGGAAACATCTATGTCACGCTTCGTTAGAGATACCACCAACCTGTTCGTAGGAGGAATAGCGTCTCCCGTACTCCCTAATTGATGACCCCCTCAGTACGTCACGCAGGAGCTGCGAAAACTAAGCGAGTTCCTGAGCAAGTTGAACATTTTTAAAAGTGAATATAAAATCCAAACTAAAGCATATTAATTAACGAAATAAGCTATGGCATTACTGTGTGGTATTAGGGCAGGAAACTTAGCGTTCTTGCAATGTATACCTATTTCAAAAAAGAAACGGCATTTTTAAAATTATCATTATTATTCAGATTAAGCTACATAAATGAATGGTATACCATTAATTAAATGAATATATGATCACTGATATATAAAGATATATTATGTGGGTATTTTGAAACATTTTTAAATGTAATCATGTATGTAAACTAAGCTCTTTACGTTCACTAAAATAGAGAGAAATAACAGAAAGTTTCGAGTTATATTGTGTATTTAAGATGATGTTCATATGTTTCAATAAAACAAAAACATGTTACTATTTAAAAACAATTTCAATGTGCTAAGTAAATAAAAACAATCGAAAGTTACAACGATTTTCGGTGACTTTGAAATTTAATTTAAATGTTATTAACATGTAACGTAAACGTTTTCTGAAGGTTATTACAGAGCTCTCTTATATACAAATATAATTCCCAAACACATTTACATTAATATTTCACTGTATGTTCACGACGATAATTTTGTTAAATATAAAACACATGCAGAGTTAATATGTCCTTTTATTTTTAAATAAATAAAAAATTCAACAAACGTAAAACGCTTTTTAAATTTCTGTTTTTAAGTATACCCCTTCTTCTAATGCTCCGATTTTCATAATGTTCAGAAAATATTTTACTTATTTTATTTAAATGGTATATGCAGAGTTTATTTAGGAAAAAAAAAAACAAATATTAACGCTGCTAGAGCAATTTTTAAAATTTCGCTGTAATCCCCACACTTTACATTTCAGTTTTAAAGTATATCCCCATTCCTAATAGCCCAAATTTCTTGATTTTCAGAAACTATTTTTCTTGTTTTATTTAAATAGTATATACGGAGTTTCGTTAAGGAAAAAAAAATGGCGACGCTAAAGCGGTTTTTAAATTTTGTTTCAGGTAAACCCCCACTCCTAATAGTCATGTTTCATTGATTTTCTGATTTTTTAATAATGTATTTTAATGACATATACCGAATTTTGTTGAGAAAAAATAAATTTCCGGTCGCTAGCGGGATTATTTAATTTTCGCTATAGGTTAACCCCCATTCCCAGTGGCCCAATTTTACTGATTAACGAACTCATTGAATCGCTGGTTATTTGCTATATGTCGAGTTTCGTTGATAAAAAACGAAAATTGCGAACGCTAGAGCGTTGATACATACATACATACATACATACATACATACATCCATGCATGCATACATACATGCATACATACATATACACACATACATACATACACACATACATACCTACATACATACATGCATACATACATCCATGCATACATGCATACATCCATCCATACATACATACATACATACATACATACATACATACATACATGCATACATACACACATACACATACATACATACATGCATACATATACACACATACACATACATACATATACACACATACACATACATACATGCATACATACATACATATACACACATACATACATGCATACATACATACATGCATACATACATACATACATATACACACATACATACACACATACATACATACATGCATACATATACACACATACATACATACATGCATACATACATACATGCATACATACATATAAACACATACATACATATACACACATACACATACATACATACATGGATGCATACATACATACATATACACACATACACATACATACATACATACATACATACATACATACATACATACATACATACATACATACATACATTTTTTTTCATTGCCCAAGAGAGTCACACCTGGACTGCAAGGTGGGTGTCATACCCATTACTTAAAGACAGCTCAACGTTTTCAAAGCACTGTGTGCAGAGGCAATGCAAAAATCTTCAGAAACCAGACATCGGCCTTCTTTCTGTTGGTGTCCTGTGACTCTGGAGGATCAACTTGACAGTGATTGCTTTTTGCTCCTGGAATGGAACAGTTGCAATCAGAGAAGAACCTGCCAACTGCTCTTTCGGTATACTCTTCGACAATGCTTGACTTTAAAATCTTTAAAACGTTCGCTAACTGTGAAGACATCATGGACATCGGGCATTGCCATTTTATAAACGGTTAACCATTTCCAATTTTGCTAATTTTGATTCTTCTATGAAGTTGTGGGCTTCCTGCAGTAACAAAGTTTCTCTACGTAAATAATTTGTGCAGGGTGTTTATACTTACAGAGAACAAATTCTGTATGTGCTTGTTAGTCACTCGCGGATCGTTTTTCACTATGACATATACAGGAGCGATGTTATCATTTGTGACTCTTCTAAATTCCACAAAGCACATACAGACTTCAGCATGTGAAGAAGCAGAGTGGCAAAGTTGTTTATAAATTTACCACACAGTTTTATTGACAGACCACACTTAAATAATCATACACGAGGTTGGGTCCATAAGTTTCCGGCCTCGCCGATAAGGATTGCCGCCTTCACAAACTCCTTATGTGTTAATAAATAATTGCAACTGTAGCCGCTCCGCTGTGTTCACTTGTTCAGATATAGTTGCATAAAGAAGGATATGTATAAAAATTGTGACACGTTCATAATGGAGTGTCGAACTGTTATTAAATCTTCACAAAAATGGGGACTTACTCCAAATGAAATTAAACAGCGATTGGACGGTGTATATGGGGAAGCATCCCCCTCATATTCTACCGTAAAAGAATGGGCCGAGAAAACTTTGAAGACGAAAAGTGTGCAGGTCGGCCCTTGGAGATGCTCACTCCTGAAAACATCGCTCGCTCTTGTGGAAGGAGAAATTATGGACGACCGGCGGTTCAAAGTTACAGAAATAGCAGCAAGGTTGGGCCTTTCTAAAACAACGGTCCTTCGAATTATTCATGAACATTTAAACATGAATAAGGTTAGTGCCTAGACTTCTTTCCTCAGTCCAAAAGCAGCAACGAGTCATCTGTTGTCAGGCATTTTCAACGAGAGAGAAGTTCTGCAAACCAATGTTACAGGAGATGAAACTGTGGTCCTTTACTATGATCCCTTGTCCAAAAGAGAATCAATGGAGTGGCGTAAACTTAGCGAAGCATCGCCTCTAAAATTCAAGGTCACTTAGTCAAACAAGAAGATCATGGCCACAATCTTTTGGGACTGTGAAGGAATACTCTTTATTGACTTCAAGAAGAGGAACTCCACAGTAAATGGGGAGTACTATGCTAGCCTACCACACAGAATACGTGTTTTCATAAAAGAGAAAAGGCGAGGAAAGCTGAGTGGTGGTGTGCGCCTTCTTCACGATGATGTGTTTGTTGCAAAGGAAGCTGTGGCTTCAAGGATATCGATCACCCACCCTACATCCCAGATATAGCTCTCAGTGACTATTTCCTCTTCTCAAAACTCAAGAAGGACGGACCTTCGAGGAAGGAAATTTAAGTGTGACTAAGAAGTGATGGATGCTGTTTATGTCCATTTTGCACACAAGATTTCTGACTATTTTTTGGGGGGAGGGGGGTTGTAATGTTAATTCAAAGATGTGAAAAGTGCATTGCAATAAAGGGTAACTATATTTAAAAGTGAAATATAGTTCTTGTCTTTATCATACCTAGAAAACATTTAGGCCGGAAACTTATGGACCTACCCTCGTAAAGTCATCACTAGGAAATGCCCTCGAATCACCTCGTGCACACGACCACAATTAACATTTTTTTGCAGTGCAATAAGAGGAACCGCGCGCAAAATTCCTAAGCAACACAATTTCTTTCCAGCGCTGCCAATAGACTGCTTATATATCAGTTTCTTTATAGCTCTAAAAATGAAATTTGATGCTTCAAAATTTCCATTGCCTGCGTTTGGAAGCACCTTATGAATTTCCGAACGATGTCTATTTCCAGCAAGATGAGGCTATTGTTTGCAGGTCTAATGGCAGCAGATGTTTTGCAATGGATTCCATCGGGTGATCTTTTGAATGGGAGGGAGGACATTCCTGGCAAGCTGGCTCATCATATTTCATCTCTGGGAATGCTTGAATGAACTTGCATCGAAAATCACGTTCACAGAGTACAAAAATTAAAAATTAGCTCCAAGGCTTAGATCTTGTAATAACAATAATATTTTATATTTGTGAACTTTCACTCGTATCTAAAATTATTAAAACATTTAACTTTGAAACATTTGAAATAAAGGACTAACGTTTAAGAGATTTATATCGATTGATGCTATCTGCAAAATGTTAAAAAGGAGCGAGCTATGAAGATGGGAGAAAAAGTACAGTGTGCAATAGAAGGTAAACTTACATTTGTAAGTAAACATTGCACATTTTGTCATATTTAAACTATATATTTTTGTATTTTAGCGGCAAAATTGCTTTTAGGCAGTATAATTTCCATCAGTTAATTTTTATTAAAATGCATTTCATTAAAAATATACACTTCTATCGTTAATTTTCACACTGCCAACTTTCGTAATAATTATTTTATACAGAATATTTTTATATTTCGTGGAAAAAATATCATAATGTAAAATAATTTTGATAATTGATACAATTATGTTATTTTATAAAACGCAGCACATTCCTCATTTTTAATGCTTTTATGAAGTAAAATATCATTATATAAAAACACTAAACATACATATTTAAATATTATAACTTATTAAATACGTATTAGTTTTGAAATAATTTTTCATCTTCTACAAAATAATATTTATTTAGAGTTACAAGTTTACTAAACTGACGATTTAAAGTATTTTTGGCTAAATACAACGAATTGCAAAATATTCTTAACTATGCAATAGTTTGCATTCTTCATTGTGTATTTTGAATGCATAAATGTGAATTTGTTTGCATTAAATTTGTAACATCTATCACGAAAAATACTTCCATGAATTGATTTCACTAAGCTAACGAGACCGGCAACATTGCAAGTTGTAGTTGTATCAACCATCGCTAGATGACAGGAAAGGTGTGGTATTCTCTTTCGCCATTATTATTCACATTATTTCAAAATATACGTTTGCAACAAAACGATTCCATGCTTTCAATATGCGAAAATGTTAGCATTATTTCACATATAATGTTTATATACAATAATGTTAATATGTAAGGAATAAATGCATTTCGTTAGGGAAAATACAGAATTAAAATGTAACACAGATAATATTTTCCGGTTTAAGTTTAAACAAACTGCTTATTATAATTTATAAATAAATATCTATATTATACATAACTTTTATATAAAAGATAGAATTGAAGAAAAAAAGAAATTCTGTGCTTTAAGGAAGGTGTTTTAATATGCTTGCTGTATGGGGCTTTGCGCTGCAATACAGAAGCGGCACACCATGACGAATTGTTGCCGGCGTCTTTTGTTGCGATAGGTGGCTGTCGCATCTCCCAACAGTTTGTAGTAACTCGCCGCATTCACCGTTCTTTGGAACACCACGCCTTTGAGTTGAAAACGCAGTCATAAGAACTTTTCCGACTGATAGGCGGGGTTTGACCTTGAGCGGAGCAACATCCCTTCATTCCACTCCATACCCGTTCTCTTGTTTTCGGGGATGTAGTGCTTACCCACGTCTCATCACAGGTCACAAAACTGCTCATCTATTTCCTCCAGCCGACTCAGAAACCTGTGACAATTTTTTTCTGTTCATCAGCGAGGAGACATCGGAACCACCTCGCCGAACTTTCCGGAGTTCTAGCTCTTCAGAAAGAACTTTCACAACTTTTTGCCCACCTCTGAAGCGATTTCGAGAACACTTAGACGTCAATCACCTTCCACAGGTCACAAACGATCTGAATGTTGTCCTGAGTGACGTTTTTTTTTTTTTTCATTTTCCACTGCACCAAGACCGCTGAGAAACTTTTTGTGGCAGTCAAACACTTCTCCCAATTGTGCCCGAAGTCTGGAAAAAAAATCTCCTTCGATTTCACTCCTTCTTTACTTAGAAAACGGATGATAATCGGCTGCACAACGGACGGTGCAATCTCTTGCTCAGACATAGTGCTACTGGCGATGAAACGACCAATGCGGAAGTATCCGGTGTATAGATCCACTTCACATATTCCCACCCAACTACCAATATGGCCCCGCCTCTCTCGCCATTCTTTCCTATCCCAGAGAGAGAGAGAGAGAGAGAGAGAGAGAGAGAGAGAGAAACGTCATTACATACGTGCTTAAAGAACAGGTGTTAAATGTAGCGGTTGCAGATTCATTAAAACGTTAACTGTAATGAAATGTACTATAAATATATTTCGGAATGCTTATATGTTTTCGATTTGTATTCATTATACCGTCTCTCCCTTTATTTAAGCAGAACCCTCTCCCGGAGAATACAGGTAGTAAACCAGATTCGTGACATGCGTGCTCAGAATTCCGTCCCTGGAAATACCCAAGCTGTCTCATTTTATTGCCAAATGTACGTAACTGTGGCACAACAATGCTCAAAAACAAAGTGAGATAAAGGATGGAATGCACAGAAAAGTATGTAAAACAAAAGGCATTAAATTGGTTTCAAAATCAAAAGTCTGCAATATTTGGCAGAACTAAATTACTGCAGAGAAAAAATAGCAGGGAATGTGCCTACAGGGTTAGCCTAACTTTGAGGAGAGTTGCTGATGCTCCGTAAAAATAGTTTTCAAGTATGACATGTTATTTACGTTTCCAGTGCGTGTATCACTTATTTCTTACCTGTCTCCGTTTATTATATATTGTAATCATCTTAGACAAAATGCTTAAATTCTACCCTCTTCGTCTACTATCAGGTATTGTGCATGCGGTGTTCGGAAATTGTTTACAATATTATTGTTATACTTTATTTATTATGCAACATGGTTCTAGGCACATGTCATCACGTCCGTGGTAACTTCGTTAAGGCGTCACGGAACCAGCGTTTGTGAGTACTATGTCACTACTCGTGGAAACTGCCTGAATTTCCCCGTTGTTGCAGAATTTTCTATCTGGCAGCGAGTCCTTGTCGAATAAGGCATACTCAGAATGAGAGATCCGGTGAATATGGCGTGTGCTGCAAATCAACGAACCGTAGCGACCTCAGCGTCTTAGTGTTGCTGGCGGGGAGCTGTGCATTGTCATGTTGTAGACCACAGTCGTGCAAGAGTCTCACAGTATACCTCGCTGTTGAGGAAGTCATTACACTTGACGTATCAAAAGACGGCGAACTTCTTGGACCGGAGACTCCTGGAGGTTTCCGTTGCATGGATTTCTTCTCTGGTGTACGGTAGTGACACCCGTCACCAGTTTCTCCACCCTGGATCTTCATTCCTTCTGTTCCTTTATCAAATCCCATGAAATCCAATTTACGTCATATTTTTCATATTCAAATCGTCATGAATGATGCTATGCAGGGTTCCAATACACAACCTCAATGTTGCTGGGAGACCGCGATGCTGACGGACAACCTGCACTCACATTCTTGTGTGCAGATTTCCTACCGCTAGTGAACACATTGACCCAAGTCGTTAACTGTTTTCTGTTCTTGAGCACATACCGCAGTTAAACATTTGTGCATTTCTGCAGTTTTGATCCCCCTACTTAAAAAAAAAATGCAATCCATTTTGTCCATGTCTTTTTCTACTTAACAACAAACGCTACATACTTTGTTTACAAGTACCAATTAGAGCAAGTAAATGACATACCAGTCGATCATGGAAGTGCCCATAGATGGCATGGTATTTGTCACTGGTTAGTACTAGAGTTAGCTTATACATTTTACAAACGATCACTAGGTGGCGCTATTGAGATATGTCATCACTATTTTCGCAACAAATTGATCCAGTAGTTTGTTTACAGCAAATGTTTAAACAAACCAATTTTGCGAAAAAACTGGAAATTTCACGGGAACGTTTTCGTTGGATTTTTTTTATACAGTTTAATAAAGACCTAACTCAACAGCAAAGCACAGAATCGCTTCACTCAATTTTTTAATAATGAAGCACCAGCAGAAAAGATTTTTACAATTGGTTTGCAGAATTTCGTCGTAGTCGTGGATCCGTCAGTGTTTAATTTCGTGAAAGTCGACCAAAATCGGTTGTCATTCCAAAAAACATCGATGCTGTGCGCAACATGATTGAAGATGATAGGCATGCGACTTACAGTAAGATAGAGGCATCCTTAAGCAATCGAAGACTGCAGTACATTCGATTTTTGCATGAACATTTAGCTGTGGTAAAAAAAAAAAAAAAAAAAAAAAAAGATCTGTTCTCGATACATTCCGCTGAATTTGGTCCGAGCCCAAGAAAATACTCGTGCTAATTGGTGTAATTAAATGCTAAAAAACAATTCCGCCGAGGAAATGCAAAATCCGTATACAACATCGTAAAGGTAACGAAACTTGGATATATTCGTATGAACCGGAAACTTAGCAACAATCCGCTGTTTGGGTGTTTCAAGGCGAACCGAATCCCACAAAAGTTGTTCGTTCACGAAGCACTTCCAAGAAAATGGTCGTTTATTTCTTCGGTTGTACTGGACATGTCGCATCCATTCCTTTATGGGATCGAAGAACAGTTAATGCCGAATGGTATACACAAATTGTTTACCGGAAGGCATCGAAGAAATCAGGAAAAACAACCGAAAACTTCACACCATTCTTCATCATGACAATGTCAGCTTTCACACAGCACGTCAAACAATTGATTATTTGAAGGAGAAAAACGTGGATTAATGTTCCATTGCCCGTTTTCCCCGATTTATATCCTAACGTCCTATTTTTGTTCCCGAATGTCCGACAAAAAATGCGTGGATAGCGATTTTGATCAACCGTTGAAGCATTTGCAAACCATTTTTTTGAGATTCCAACTTCAGAATGGAAAAAATGTTTTAGGGAATTGGTTTGAACGAATACAAAAGTGTATAAACCTTAAAGACGAATATTTTGCAAAGCAATAAAACAGTTTGTTCTACAAAAAGCATTTTTATTTCCTAGTTTTTGAAAAAACTTAAAAGGTAACCCTCGTACTTTTTGTATGTGAGAATTTGCAGATGATTTCAAGCTTCAAGAATCGTAGTATTTTTTTGTTCTACCTTTCTTTATTTGTACATTCATAAAAATAAATTATATTTACCAGTGCAATTACTAAATTCGAAGAAACAATGCAAGCTGGAAATGGAGTTTTATAAAGTAAATGTGTAAAATATACCAGATGGGAATTAGGTCTAGCACTGAATTAATTTAGAAGCGCACCGCAGCCCATTGGGTAAACAAAATTACGTCACCCTTGGACGCGTGATGAGCAAGCAATTATTTGTGTTTGACGAGATATACGAACAGATTAAAATTCAATATTAACATTAATTTAGTAAACATAGTCTGTAATACATGCCAAAACACGTTAATGTTCAACTTTTACTTTTCGCTTAATACCTTCGTGTGATAACATTTTCTGTAAACGTCTGCAACTTTATTAACAGCCTGTACCCCGATCTTGTCTTCAACGGCAGATGTTCTTAAGTATTAAAACTGCTGCGAAGGCAAGTAAGAAAATTGGTTAATTAATTTTGTTAGAGAAAGAACAAAAAAAAAAAAAAAAAAAAAAAGAATAAGGCGATAAATTACTTTCAAAGCACATTATCCAAACTAGATGTTGCTTCGCTTTCTTCCCTTTTGTGTTTAATGTCTTAAATCTTCAAGAAAATTGATTGGTAACATGTCAAACCTGAGGCAATAATCTTGAAAGGTAATTCCTTTAAGGAACTTTAATTATTACAAATATTTCTCAAAAAGAAAACCTGAAGGTAAATAAAGGATTTGCAAACTCTTAGGGAATTAAAAGATAACCTACGAGGGGTATTCAAAAATACCAGCCAGCCATTACGTCTACAAAAATGTTGAGTTCACTCTTGTGTCAATGGCTGGTAAAAAATCATGAATATTTCTAAAGAAAAGTTTAGATTCTACTTTTTCACATGCTATAAGAGCGAAAATAATTCACGAGGACTCGGTAGCTCATCATGGTGATTTGATACCATTGCAAGATGGATTCAATCATTTGAAGAAGGGCGAGAGACTTTGAAAGACCAGCCTCGCTCTGGTCGGCCTCGGGAAACTGTGAACGAGAGAACAATTCAAAGAGTGAGGAACTTGGTGGAGGAAAATCGACATGTTACTGTTGAAATACTAAGTATGAGAGTGGGTATCAATGTTGGCAGCATTGACAGTATACTCCATGAATATTTAAAGCTGCGAAAAATCTGTGCAAAATGTGTTTCACATTCCCCAACCAATGAAGAGAAGAAGAAGGAGGAGTAGAAGGAGAAGAAGAAGAGGAGGAGGAGGAGGAGGAAGAAGAAGAAGAAGAAGAAGAAGAAGAAGGTCACTATTGTCGTCCAAGAAGATCAGCCACAATCTTTTGGGACTGTGAAGGAATATTCACACAGTTTCAAGGAAAAGAACCCCGTAGTAAATGGGAAGTACTATGCTGGCCTACTGCACAGTACGTGTTTCCATCAAAGAGAAAAGGCGAGGAAAGCTGAGTGGTGGTGTGCGCCTTCTTCATGACAACGCGCCTGTGCACACAGCTCTTGTTGCAAAGGAAGCTGTGAAGAAATGTGGCTTTAAGGAGATGGACCATCCACCCTACAGCCCAGATATAGCTCGCAGAGACTATTTCCTCATCTGAAAACTCAATAAGGGTCTTGAGGAAGGAAATTTAAGTGTGACGAAGAAGTGATGTATGCTGTTTAAGCCATTTTGCAGACAAGACTTCTGACTATTGGGGGGGGGGGGCTTTGAAATGTTAATTCAAAGATGTGAGAAGTGTATTGCAATAAAGGATAACTAAATTTAAAAGTGAAATAGAGTTTTTATTATTATCTGGAATTGAAAGCATCAGACCTATTTTTAAACAATATCACTATATTTTATTAATGCATCTATGTTGAAGTAATTTTTCTAAAGTTGTACCCTGCCTAGAACACCCCCTAACCTTAAAAATATATTTAGCCGCAACCTATTTCCTTCCAATTTACCTCGTCCGCTCACTGGCTTATACCCTTGCCAACGTTCTAAATGTAAAACCTGTGTGCTTTTTATTCCATGTCTTTCATTTCACAGTCTTAATTTATCCAGAGAATTTAACATTTCTTCATTTGCTACCTGTTCTTCCAAGAACGTCGTATATATGTTATCTTGTAAGCTTTGCATGGCATTTTATATTGGTTTAACTTCTACTGTTGTTTCGCTACGTATGAACAATCATAGACGTTCTGTTAAAACCAAGTCTCCCTTGCCGGTTACCGAACATGCCTCATCTCACTGTAAGCATTTCGATTATACACTTAATTTAACACTTAATAATGCGTTACCGACTCATGGATCTGAAAGTTTGCTCAGAGATAGAGAGATGGCAGCTATATTGTTGTATAAAGCGCGTGCACCACCAGGTTTAAATCTTACGTATTAATATATTTACATTCTCTCTCACTCACTCTTGTAGCTTGTTTAATATTTGAGAATGAATATTTACTTTTAACACCTTCACTTGTCTTCTTGCCTTAGAAGAACACTAGTAGTTCGAAATATAGTGGGCGATGATTCTGTGAATATTTACGTGTTTTATTCTTTTTCTGTTTCTTTAATTGTTGTTATTAGTTACAATGTTACTTTATTTTTTTCACTTATACTATGTATATAAATTTCTGCATGTTAAGTAATTAATTAGACACTATAAATCTTAGTGCAAAATCTCACAATAAGCTAATATACCATCAATGTTATTGCAACAGAGATGCAAGACGTTTCTCGACAACTAACCAGATGACTGAAGGACAAATGGGATCGATAGGGTAAACAAACTGAAATTTGAAACTGATTAATATTTGTGAAACAACAGCTGTGGCACATTTGTAATAAACCGCTGAACCGAATAAACAATTAATATAAAGCAAATTAGGTAAAATGCCCGGATAACTGGCGCCATGTGCATTATTGCAGAATAATGCTAAAAAGTTCATGGCTATTTCGTATTGGCCGCCACTGATGTGGAAGGAAAACAAGAATTATATTACTTTGCCGTTCAACACAGGATAAAATAAAAGTGTCATGGTAGTAGCTTTGGGTGAGCATTTTGTTCGTTTCTGTAACAACAAAAATGATATTTAATAAAGGCAAGAGTACAAAAATCAAGTCCTGATTAAGCCTTGTAAAATTATCGTTCATTTCCATTTTAAGGATCGAGTTTTCGGTATGTTTTATTCTTCTGCTAGTTTAGTATTTTGGGAAGGAATACAAGCCCCTGCATTTTAATAAATAATAAAATTCTGATACATATTTATTTTTGTTTTAAATTATATGTCTAATGATCTAGAAATTTAATTCTAATTTTTTATGTTTCAGTATATGTTATCTACATTATTTTCCAATACGGTGTGCTGACGCATTTTCTTTTGGGATGAATCTTGTTTCAACCTAAGTAGGTATGTTGAATCACAAAACAACTTATACTGGAGTTCAATAACTCTAATATGCTTCACGAGGAAGTACGGCATGATCAAAAGATGGTGGTGCACCATTAGTGTTAATAAAATACTTTTTTTTTTTTTGAAGAAAAAGTTAGTAGCGATAGGTATGTGCAGAATATTTAGCATCAATTTTTCCATTAATTAACTGTGAGGGAAATTAGGTTCGCATCTAACAGGTAAATATATATTTAATTAGTTCGTGAATGTTTATTAAGTTGGCATGTATTTAATTAGGTTAACATGTAATTAATTAGATTGGTATATTTATACACAGGTTTATAGCTATTTAATTAATAAATTATGTTGGAATGTACTTATTTAGAATTAAATGTATTTATATAGACTGATAAATGTTTAATTATGTTGATATATATTTAATTAGGTTGAAATGTAGATGTTTAAATATGCTGAAATGTATTTATATAGGCTGATAGATTTTTAATTATGTTGAAATGTATTTAATTAGGTTGAAATGTACTTATATAGGCTCATAGATATTTAATTATGTTTAAATGTATTTAATTAGGTTGAAATGTGTTTATATAGGCTGATAGATATTTAATTATGTTGAAATGTATTCATATTTAGAATGGTATATATTATTTAGATTGAAATGTATTTATATAGACTGGTTTATATTTAATTAGGTTGAAATGTATTTATTTAGATTGAAATGTGTAATAGATATTTAATTAGATTGAAATATATTTAGGTAGGTTGAAATGTATTGAATCGGATTGAAATGTATTTAATGATACTGAAATATACTAAATTAGTTTAAATGTATTAAATTATTTTTACGCGTATTAAAGTAGATTAATTTTTTTAAATTACGTGGGAGTGTATTTATTTAGGTTAATATATATTTTATTATGTTCGCATATATTTTATTAGGTTAGCATATATTTTATTAGATTAAATACATTTAATTACATATAATTGTGTTTAAATATGTTCACATGTATTTAATTAAGTTGAAATGTATTTCATTATATATAAATGTATTAATTAATTACGCAGAAATATATTTAATTAGATTGAAGAGTATTAAATTAGGTTAAAATGTACTTAATTATGTTTACATGTGTAGAATTAAATTGAAATGTAATTAATTAAGTTGACATGTATTTTATTAGGTTACTAACTGTTTAATTACCCCGAAATGTATTTAATTAGCTTGACATGCATTTATAGGTTGAAATTTATTTAATTATATTTACATGTATAATTTCATTATAAGTTGTAAATATTGTAACTTCACTGTTTCTCCATTTTCCATAGAAAATGCATACATACAACTTACATATTAAACTTATATAAAATAATCCACCATTTTGTAAATACTTTTTCACCATTAGTAACACTTTTAAGAAGCAAAGCCAATGTGGCCCTGAAACAGGTTCTATGTACGGCATTCGAAAGACGAGTTTTATTTTCTCGATAATGGTATCATTTGCGCCCGTATACAGCAAACCATTTGACGGAGGGCGTGTTGTTGAACTGCAGTACAACGCTCTCCCAGCTGCCAGCCACTTTTATGAGGGTGCAAGGTTCCACAGAACAGCTGATGACCGTGTTTCTGGGTTTATTTGCCACACGCCCTTCACTGCATTATGCAGATTACTAAGTCGCGCGAGGTGCCTCTGGATTTAAAAAAGGGAGGGGAGAAAAAAGAGAAAGGTTCCAGAAATGTTGTGACTTCCAGAATTACCCACGAGTTTTGTGCAATCGCCTGCCATCTTTAGACTCGCTGAGATCGTTACCCAGGGGTTAGTAAGATCCTGTCTTTGGTGTTGTGGTATCGTCTAAAAGGGCAATAGCTAGAAAATAATCATTTCGTTCGTAGCTATGAAAATAGGTCTGGTTCTAGACGCATCGGGTTCAAAACCTGACCTAGGTTGTTTTCATGGTTTCCCTGGTCACTTAGGTGAATGCTGGAATGGGATTTTCCATGTTAACTTATTCCATTGAGTCTGTTGCAGGTTTGAAAGAGCCAGGAGAGAAGGGATGGTGCTATGTGCGGTGACAGGGGCTTGCGCTTTGGTAATGTTTCTCTACCGCTGCGTTCTTCTGAGAGGTTGAAGAAGGCGCTAACTGCAAACAATGTTATGTACCTCGTCCAAGTCCATGTTTCACTGTGTCAGCTGTGAGTACGGTCCAAGTATTACAATTTCTTCCTATGTCACATAATTACAATATAAACAACCGAATATCAAGAGTCGTTTCTTCTGTCCTCTTCACTCTCATTAATAGAAACCTTCCAAATTATTTTTACGTTGAAAGCTATATACCGGGTGAGTCGGCTAAAATTTGTGCCGCAAATATTTCCGAAATGGGAGGTGTTATTGATGTGCTGTTTTCACAGAGTTGAAAAATAGTGAAGAGGCTCATAATTACAGCCCATGCACAGATTATGAATGGAACAGTGTCTATCGACATAAAGAAAATAAAACTAGAAGAAATCAGAATGTCAGTATGTTTTTTGCACGATTCCAGTGCAAGTACTTTACGAGCTAATACAATAAGAAAAATAGTTTCTGGAAATTACGAAAATTCGACCGTTAGATAAACTTAAAAACCGAAATATAAAAAGCTCTTTTGCGTTTAATTTTCTCTATATTGTTTTAAAATAAAAGAAATTCATTCAGTATCTAACCGTATTTATAACGTTGCATATGTTATATATTTAACAATATCGTCTATTTTTTAATGGTGTTTAACTACTACTGAGGCACCACAGGCGGTGAACACTGATGATACACAGATGAAATGATGTATTGGGAAAGGATTTTTTTTAAGGAAGGAAACGTTCCAGGCATAAGTTTTCGGTACCTCCCCGGAATTTGGCATTTATGAGGACTGAGGAAAACCTGGAAAAAATCTCAGTCAGGGAGGACGGTCCTGGCGGAATTCGAATCCCTGCTCACGAATCGACGCCTTAACGACCTCGGCCACCCGTGGCGGTAAAGCATCGTCGTGCAGTTATCAAATGTGAATTATTAATGTAATGTGTGTGAGAATTATATTTGTATGTAGGAGCGCTCTGTAACAACCTTCAGAAAACGTTTACGTTACATGTTAATAACATTTAAATTAAATTTCAAAGCCACTGAAAATCAATGTAACTTTCGATTGTTTTTATTTGCTTAGTACATTGCAATTGTTTTTAAATAGTAGCTTGTTTTTGTTTTACTGAAACATATGAACATCTACTTAAATACGCAATGTAACTCGAAACTTTCTGTTATTTCTCTCTATTTTAGTGAATGTAAAGATGATATCAAGGGCTCAGTTCATAGACATGGTTACATTTAAAAAAGTTTAAAAATACCCACACAGTATAGCTTTGTCTATCAGTGGTTATACATTTTATTTAATTCATATTATACCATTAATTTTATGGTTTAATAATATTAATTTTGTAATACTTATAGAATGCAAGAATTCTAATTTTGTTCTCCTAATAGCATGTGGTAATGCCAAAACGTATTTAATTTCATTAATTAATAAGATCATAGTTTGGATTTTACTTTCATTTTTAAAGATATTCAGTTTGCAGATGAATTCGCTTAGATCACACACTTTCAACGTGATGGACTTTCTGGATTGTTGGCGCATTACCTTCATTGTTGTATTTATCTCCTGCTGTATTGAAGCTATTGGTGTGACACTACTAGCTTCGGTTTTCTATGGCGCCATTTCAGCGCATTATTACATAAAATGATGTACAAACAGTGAATCTTGTGTAAATACGTCAATATGTCATTTTAAAAGTTTATTTTCATATTATACACCTACTGCAGTACCTCTGATGTGCTGTGATTAGTGTTGAAATGTAGTAGTTTTCACTTTATTCGCCTTATATTGGTAATTAGTAGTCTAAAACAGTGAATAGATGTAATTGTGTATTTCAATACATTTTTACACTGAAACTGTGCTCTACACAATTTTCAAATTAAACGTCTTAATGTGGGGGTAGGATTGTATCGAGCCGTTACTGCGCCGGAAATTTAATATAAATTTTCATTAACGACGTAAATAAATTAATTCATATGTGGGTAGCTTTTCCATAGCAATAAAAATATAGCAAATTATTACTCTCTCCAATTTACTCTTTCGCTCTCTGAGACGGAAAAAAAAGTGTCAATATTTTTAATGATTCATCAAGAATAACGCTTTCATTAAATTATATTGCTAGTTGCACCGCGAGTGAAAAGTTAGCTGTCATCCAACAGTCTGAAATGTTGGGAATTGCATCATTATTAAATAATGCGAATAGTTCACCCAGCACTCACTTGTTTTGTTAACAGGACTAGTTGCCTATGATTTCTGCCGCTAGATGACACTACGTAGGTTCTGCTTGAGTTAAACTAGATTTGCCACCGTTACAACGATATACTCACTAACATAGTAGCACGCCTTACGCTATCAATTTATATTTACGAAAAGGGGGCGCCCTTAGGCCGTCAGGCCGTAGCTCCTGCAGGAAACCACTGGGTTCACTGCTTTCTATGAATTACCCGAGGTTACATTAAGGTTAATGTGTGTATATATGAATTAATTGCGAGTTCCATTTTTTCCCCCCTAATTGTCTGCATAAAATTCCGGTAGAGTGCCAGTTATGTTGCCCAATCTTATATCCGCTTCTTAGGGAGTGCAAAGGTCACTAATAGGAAGAGCCTGTGGCTATATAAGTAACGCACCACCAAAGGGAGTAGGTTATTAGCTAATACATCTAACATTCATTTTTACAACAATAAGATTTTGATGTTTTTACCTCTCTGGTTGTAATATGTAGTTCCTTATTACAAAATTGAGTTTTTCGGGTATGTTTCAACTTCGTTTTATCACTTTTACCAAGCGTTGCCTTATTGTGGCGAAAATAATTATCGTTTGCAAAAGCGACATACCTCCTGGATGAGCTATTTGGATCTGTTACCAATAGTGCCTTTGTAGGTAAAATCAATCTTTGTATTGTAAAATGACAATATTCTTTACTGTAGGCCTTACATTAGTACGTGTGAATGAAGTATCCAAGCAAATCTCACTAACAAACTCCTTTTATCTACAGCACCATTATTACGCTTGCAAGATTAATAATAATTGTCTTACCGTTTATATGCTGGTTATCGTGGTATTTATGCAATCCAAACGTCTAGATCTTACACATTTTCTTGCTTGTATCACAAAAATACAAACTTGTGCTATACGATCAAATTTTGTAAACAAACAAGCAAGATGACGCACCCGCATTCCAGAGGTACAAACATGAAGATCGAAATTTCATCTTTTCAGTGCGGTGTGCGTTCATAAACTCTACATTTGAAAGTTTAGGAGTGCTGATTATAGAAATTAGGCCTATATATATATTATAAACGAACTGTTCGGCATAGTAATCGCTTAGATATCCGCTTAGCGCTAGTGTACATTCTCCTTGATACAGCTTTGAGCTAGCTTTGAATGTGTTCTATTGTTTATTTTGCTTAGTGCATTGTCGTTATTTTGTGTTTCGTTGTGTTCAAGTAAAGAGGGAGGGAAAAAAAAAAGGTCATCACGTAGGGGGCTGCGTAAACTAAGCGAAATAACTTTTAATAAAAAAGAATATAAAATCCAAATTAGGCCTTATTAGTTAATGAAATGAAATAACTTATGGTATTACTATATGGTATTATGGCAACAAAATTAGAATTCTTGCGATCTTTTTCTTACGAAAGAGAAACCACATTTTTAGAATTATCATAATTATTATTGAGATTAAGCCACAAAACTAATTTTATACCATTAATTAAATGAAACATATAACCAATGATAAAGCTATACTTTGTGGGTATTTTTAAACATTTTAAAATGTAACCATATTATGAACTGAGCCTTTGATATTATCCTTACATTCACTAAAATAGAGAGAAATAACAGAAAGTTTCGAATTACATTCTGTATTTAAGATGATGCTCATATGTTTCCATAAAACAAAAACATGTTACTATTCAGAAACAATTGCAATGTATTAAGCAAATATTCGCAGTCAACAATAAACAATATAACGTTCCATCTATTTTCACTGACTTTAAAATTTAATATAAATGTTATCGTAGTAAAAAACATGTAAGGTAAATATTTTCTGAAGGTTATTCCAGAGCGCTTTCTTTTTACAAATATAATTCTCAAACACATATTAGATTAATGTTTCACATTTTCTATCTTCACGACGATGCTTTGATATAAATACAGTTTATATGCTTGCTAATTTGCCTTTTTATTTTGAAACAATAAAGAGAAAATTAAAGGCTAGAGTACATTTTAAATTTCTGTTTTCAATTACACCCCTACTTCTAATGATCCGATTTTCCTAATTTTCAGAAAATATTACAGATTATCGTTGCGAAAAAACAAATATTATTTCAATGGCATATATGAAGTTTCCTTTATTTTTTTTTTAAATTGCGGCCGCTACAGTGATTTTTATATTTCGTTTTATCCCCCACCCGTTTTTCATGTATATCCGCACTCCTCACGGCCCAATTGCCCCGATTTTTAGATACTACTTTTATCAATTTACTTTAAAGAAATATACAGTGTGTTGTTGAGGAAAAAAATTGCGACAGCTAGGGCGATTTTTTAAATTTTTATTATTTATTTATTTGTTTCGCTATAGGTTAAACCCAACCACAATGGCCCAATTTTGCTGAAAAACTAAAATTGTGACCGTTAGAACGTTAACAGACATATATAAATCTATGTAGTTTTGTGGTTATCAAAAGTTATAGCCTTCAAGATGGGTATTGTAACTTCATACCAATACTGCATTTAAAGCATATATTTTATTATTATTATTATTATTATTATTATTATTATTATTATTATTTTAGTTTTACTCCTAATTAGAACCAGATAGGTTGAAATTATAATTATGGTCTTATAAGTATATCATATTTTAATTTAGAAGATTTCGATGAACTTCGGCAACCGTCAGACCATAGTGTAGTTTTTAGTAAAATTTTTTATAAAATATAGAGAAGACTGTTAAAGAAGGGCATTGAAAGTAGGTAGCCTTTGTTCGGTGTTCCCTAAAGATCCCAAATAACAAACAAGGAATATCTGGCGCACCAAGGAGGCCACTATAATGAAATGTACACAACTCAACTTGAGGTATTTCTCTCCCCCTCTCTCTCACTCACTCTCTCACGCACGCACGCGCACACACACACACAATTTGGTTGGTTCCGACAATTTTACCGTAAGCCACGACAAAATAAAATAATTAAATGTCTAGGTATCGAAGTTAAAACGGCACCGTTAAAATAAATTTCCATCAGCTCTTGTATTTAAAACCCGACGAACCTGTCTTTAAAACGGAGCAATTGCAGACCCAAATATAAAGAATATAATTTTAGATAGAAAATAAAGGAAATTAAGCAAAAATTATTTATTAGTAAAAACTGAAAAAAAAAAAAAAATGTATATACATACCAGCATTAGAAGTTGCAAAAGCACAAGAAGACATTAAAGTTTTATTTCTCAACGAACAACTGCGTTAAATATTGCATATTAAGGCGGAGTTATTATCAGGTTACGATTACGTTCGAAATGCGCCTTTGCTGACTCTTCCAAGCAGGTCAACTTTGAAACTATACATTGGGGTTTGCACTTAAGAAAATACCACGGGTCTATAGCTCTAGCTAAAATTTAGTTTCTTTGTACAGTTAAATACGATTTATGCTGTAACAATTCTTGGCATTTTCATTGAAATATAAAGCTATAGCTGCGTTTACGTGCGCCTCCTAATGTTGAAAAGGGGTTGAATGGCAGCGCTCCAAGCGGCAATTAATGGAACTGTGTGCGGATAATCAATTCACCAAATGATCGGGTCTTATACATATAGACATAGGTCTAGACAGAACTAACACAATGCCCGTTTTAAAGTACGCTGGTACATAAAGTCTAATTAAAGACACTTGCATATCGATTTCAGCAATAAAAGTTGAGGATATCAATCTTAACACTGTATACAATTAATAAATCACAAAAAAAAAAAAATGAATAAAAAAAAAAGTTCACTTCCGAGTCCCATTCGACTCCAATCGGTTTTCATTTGTACTCTGCACTTGTTCGCAATTGTTCGGCTATTTTGAGGTTATGAATGTTTGCCTTCACATGACTTACAGCGGAAGAATTTCATGACGGGAAATTTATACTTAAATTTGTTCGGATATAAGGGCCACCTATGTAACATAAATATATACCCATTGACAACGAAATGTAAACGTCAATACAATAAGGGGCTCTTTTTATTGGAGGAGTTTATGCATACATGTAAAGTTATAAACTTTTTCCAAATTTAAATGCTTTATTACCCCTATCCCCCCCAATTTTAGGCCCTATGTCGACAATTTTGCTAACAACTTGACAGCTGAAACGGTTCTTAGGGCCCACCCCAAATGAAATATAATTAATGCATATTTATGTAAACCCAGTCATAATATTTTGGCATTATACTTAGTAATATAAATAATATGTATATATGTGTGTCATAAGCTTTAACTTCAATATAAAAATTGTACAAAAAGAAAGCCTCTGGTGTTTTGGAAGGTCCAACAGGGTCATAAAATTTCTACAAAATAGCAAGAAACCCGAAAGTCGCATGTGAAGTCGCTTTTCTTTTTTAAAAGAACTGCTGTGGCAAGGTTAATAAACCTGAAGGACTTTTAGCCGTATGTGGCTTTGGCCCCGACAGGCGTTGTACTATTAGCCTTTAAAACTAGCCAATGCTGACAAAAGGTGTTAAAACTTTCAAAAAATAGCGAATGGCAAGCTTGGCAAGTGAACTTAAGCCAATGGAAAATGTATGTTTGAAATTGTAAAGATAGGCGCTAAGATTGCAGGTGCCTTTATGACCACGTGGCAATAGTTAAAACAATGATAACTTGATTTGAATTTAATTTAAGGAAGCGGTTGTCGACTGGGGCACTCAGTTGTAAGTTCGACGCTGATGAGGCACGCAATAAGCAGTTATAAGATCTACACACGTAAAGTTGCACTCAGTTCTGATACACCAGTTTTTAAAGTTTATACTTATCTGTAAAGCAGTTATCAGTCACGCAGTTCCGATTCCTTAGTTAAGGAGTTTTCAGTTTCAAGCGCCGCGGCACTCATCTGTAAATTTCACACGCGTCAACTAAGTTTGTATCGGAGAAGCTAAGTCTATCGTACGCAAAACACCAGAGGACGCAAAGAATTAGGACATAAGTACCAATGTGTAGCATCGCGAGCTTATTTATACAATTGAAATCCTCTTCCAGTCTAATTGAGTCGAATCAAGAAAATATTATAATTCACTTGAGAAATTGTTGTCATCGAAGAGTAGGCAACAATACCGAAACGACCAATAATCAATCTACAAACCCACCTCAAAATCAGCATCACAACGTGAGGCCTCTCGACGTCCACAACAGAACGCTTTAAAATTGGTGCTCAGCCTGGGGCACAAAGCACAAGCCTACTAAACAGCTTCAAACTTGGAGCAAACTTGGGGCCACAAACAAACATACCGCCATGGGTGGCCGAGGTCGTTAAGGCGCGGATTCGTGAGCGGGAGGTCTGGGGTTCAATTTCCACCAGGACCGTCCTTCCCTGAATGAAGATTTTTCCCAGGTTTTCCTCAGTCCTCATAAATGGCAAATGCCGGGGAGGTACCCTAAACTTAGACCTGGAACGCTTCCTTTCTTTAAAGAAATAAATCCTTCCCCAGTTTTTCATTTCATGCATCATCAGTGTCACCACCTGTGATGCCTCAGTGGTTAAAACGGGTGTTAAACATTATTAAAAACAAACAAACAGTCTCATAATTTGACTCTAATTGTTGAGGCGGCCAACAAAACTGTTCAACTGTACTTAAAAGAGTTTCAAAAACAGGTTCCTTTCCCATTCCAGCATTTTTATCATTGCCTGCCACACTTCTGGAAGACACTGGATACCAGCAGCTACGTCGATTTTGTTGATGTTTCAGGAAGAAACCTACTGCAACACTGTAGTGTGACTTATTGTTACTTCTACCTTAGGTCCCTCAAAGTAATGCGCTTCAAAAACAAGGCGACCTACAGGTGGTGCACCTTCCAATTTATTGAGTCCTTGTCGAAATTTTGACACTCCACGATACATTGCCTCAGAATTCTCGCACTTGTGCATGCCATTCCCTCACATTATATGTGTTTAGTAAAATAAAAAAAAAAAAATACCAGCAGAATATTTTATTTTTAAATATGAACAATATAATTAAAAATATAAAGATTTAATTCAATTGTTTTCTCTCAACCCCAATCATCAGCGTTTTCATATCTGAGCTGCCTCTTTTTCATCAAAATAAGATAATCTGAAATTATAAAAGACTGCAGGGTGTTAACATTAAGAACGCGGCAGTTATAATTGACGTTTGAGCCTCGTTCCGTGTGCATTTTTGTATTAGTCCACAGTGGATTGGAATTTGTTTAATCAGTTTTATTTAATGATGTATCGAAGTACGCTTCATCTTCGGTGCATGTACTGTAACGTTTAAAAACGTTATTCAGAAACATCCCTTGGCGCTTATCTTAAATTTTTCTTTCCACTTTCTTATATGCACACGTTACTTGTCAAGATGTCCCCACTCAGAAAACCTCCGTCATGAAGCAGATGCGTGGGTGAAGACGCTCATAAACACTACAGTTCTTTTATTACTCAAGATAATGCGTCACATGTTATCCGCCCTCCTCGTCAAGATAAAGGTTCTTCTCAAGTAGGAAATGTCCAGTATTTCACTTCGAACCACAATATCCGCTCACCACAAGTGCAAAACCAACTCCCGTCTCAGAAAATAAAGTTTTCGGAAACATAAAGGAGAGGAAATCATAAAGGAAGAGAGAGAAAGAGACAGAAAACTATATTTCCAAACGCAGAGTTCCTGTGCTCATTCGTTTTCTTTCCACTTCTTCTTCTTCTTCTATTTTTTTCAGTTAGCAATATTTCTTTTCTTTCATTTTGTGCCTATGAGGTGTGAGGCGAAAAGGAAGAATTGTCCTCGGAAAGCGAAAGATTCGCGGGCTTAGGGCAACATATAAGCTACGGGATGCAGTGGCGTTATCCCCTGGAAATGAGAAATATACCCCAGTGCTTTAACTCAAATTAAACTTGGCTGGCATTGGTATGTTATTTAGTTCTGTAGGCGTAGATTCATCTCGGCGTTCTTTTGTTACTCTCCATTCTTGCATTATTCGCACGAAAAATATATCTACTTCATGGCGTGCCGTTACTTTTTCTCTCGGGTTTTGTAGCTTCCAGACGCATGCACATGAAATCTTCAAATACTGGAGCAGAAGATTCATTGTGGAGTTAATCGCTTTAATAATACCTGCCGCTGGCAAAATGACAAAAAGCTTAATATAGCGTGCTGAACAGGAGAAAAAATACTGTCCATTTTGATACCTTTGTTACAGTTATCAATGTAAAACAATTTTAAATAATGCTGTAGAAAATTGCCAAATTACATTGTCTATAATTAAATTTTTTATTTAAGAATACAATAACGTGTAAGAAATATTAAATTAATATTAGTAAAAGCCTAGTCAATAAATGAAAAAACATTTTTTTTTTTCATTACACAGTGGATATATTTTAAGGTGGTGAAACAATTTTTCACGAGAAGAACAAATTTCACATGATTATTGAAAAAAAATTAGAAATTTTGCTTCCGTCTGCAGAAATCCGGTATTGAAGCGTGTGCAATGTTACACCAATAATCAACCGCATTTCGTTAGCTCAGGGAGTTTAAAGATACCGTGACTACAGAGCAAGACGGTCCAGGTGCTCCAAACATTGCAGCCAACAAGACCATAATTAACACAGCTACCGTCATTGTTCGAAAAGATCAACGAATAACAGTGGATAAATTGGCAGACATGTTACAGAATTTCCATAGTAATGCGTTCTCCTTCTGATCGCTTACACATGAGGCGCGTCTATGCCGTGAATGTCGGTGCCAGAACAAGTGCACATGGAGCTTCAGGAGCATAGCAAGGCATGACTTCCATCATTACAGGTGGTGAAACTTTGCTTCACCATTGCGGTTCTGAAAGCAGACAGGCGAGCTCAGTTTGGAAATCACCTGTTCTCTGACACCCCCAGGTTGTTCGGTCAGCAGGAAAGGTACGGTTATTTCGTTCTTCCGTTGGCGTTTAAATGTTCATCAAAATAATATCTCTGCGCTCAATAGTCACATGTAAGCCCCACCCTCGGTACAGTCTGCACCTAGCTCCATATGCCTATTTTTTTCTGTACCTCATCTCAAAAAGGAGCTGAAAAGCCATATGATTGATCGGTAACTCTTTATGGGTAGCTCTCTCCCCTTCTATTTCTACGTTATTGGAACGCGCGATATCTTCCAGTATTACGTGAGGCATTCACAAGTTTTCTAAATAGAGTACTACGGATTTGGACGGTAAAATCCAATGCACTCAGTTAAAACCTGGGTTTGGTGCGCTATATCCGCACTGAGAGCTGTAGAACTAATATTGTTTGATCAGACTATGATCACTGAAAAGTACTGCCGGATTTTCATGCAGTTTGTTGAGTAACTGGACGATGTGGAGCTGGGCCATGGACGTTTTCAACACGAATGCACTACATGCCAACATCAAACCAATCCATGGCGCTAATTGAGAGTTTCTGTGACGAGCGGATAATATGCAAGAACCTGTGACCACCGAGATCTTCTGATTTGACAACACCGGACTTCTTCTTATGGGTTTACCCACACGCCTCCAGACATTGGACATCTGAAGCACAACATTACGTAGGATATTGACAACACAGTCCTCTAACGAGCAGCCAGTAAACATGGAACATGTTGGGTTATGCTTAATTCATGAGGGAGGACATTTTCAACATTTTCTATATAGGTTAATATTCTCCCAAAGATATTCTGCATTTGAAATATAATAAACTGTGGCTAGGACCATTCGTTTTGCAATAAATAAAGAAAGAAATGTGTTAATTCTATGCAAATCCCTCTGTATTTTGTATGCATGAATTATTAAATGTTTTTGTTCGATTTTCTGCTAAACAAAACATATGCTGCACATCTCGAACAAACCTGAAACATAAAAAGTTGTGCTACTTACAGGCTCTCTTTCCGCAGCTGGGTATAATGATTATTGGAAACGCTGGCATTTTCCGCAACGTACCAACGATAAACATAAAACGCTGTAGTATTTCCACCTCCATGTTTATCCAAACGAAACTGCCGGAAGGAATATTTGTGGGAAAAACTAAGGAAATAACTGTCAAAGCGTCTTACTCAAGGAAAAGCGGCGAAGGAAATAGAAGTTATCATTTCCACAGAAGCCAATTGCCTGTGACCAAAAGTGTTACCGTCTACACGCCGCCCCAGGGCGCCCCCGCTTCCGTAACCAACTCTCCAGAAACTTTGTACCATTCATTCCGAACTCCGAGGAGAAAACCCATTAAACTACAGACATTTTGTCAAGTTTTCTTGTAGCTGGCAAGAAAAACAAAGTCATTCGCTTCCAAATTGAAAAGAGTGGGAGTTTTCCAGCACCAACATATGTAAGGGCATCGGTATTCGATCGAGGTGACGCCCAACAAGTTTAACGATCTTGGCCCTTTAGTCGTAAAAGTGTTTTTGTTTACCCGTCTTAACTTATCTGAACAACATTCACTGCCTTTCTTCTATAAATCCCAACACAGTTTCGAAGCCTGGCTAAGTTACAAAATGGTGTAATCAAGTCATTATATTGACAATAAAACAACAGTAATAGTTATATTTTAGTAATAAATTTTTCATAAATTAGTGCTTAATAATGGCTGTAAAACGCAAACAGATGCAACCCTAGGTCAGTCGCGCAGGTTTGAACCTATGAGAGGGGGGCGTTTTCCGTGTGGTAGCGTACAGTAAGATTCACAAGGAAGGATATCTACCGGGAAGCCAGCACTAAGACGTTCCTTCAATTTGGGGAAAGAAAAAAAGTCACACCGCACAAAATGTGGCTATGGCTATAAGGAGGGAGAAAACACACTTCACGTTGGCTTTTATGAGATATTGAGCAACAACATTTTGCGATCTGTTGCCGTGCATTATCGTGTTGAACAGAAATGTGGCCTTTTGTGGGTAGTACGGCCTTGCAGAGCTTTCAAGATATGAAGGTAGGTTCATAAGTTTCCGGCCTCGCCGATAGCTATTATCCCCTTCACATGGTGTCACACCTTATCTGTTAAGTTGCAGCTGTAACTTCCGCTCCATTATATTCAGTTGTTCTGATATAGTTGCAAGGCTATGTGTATAACATTGTGGCAAATGGAGTATCGAGCTGTTATTAAGTTCATCACAAAAGAAGGACTTACTCCAAATGAAATTAAACAGCGATTAGACGGTGTATACAGGGAAGTATCCCCCTCGTATTCAACCGCAAAAGAATGGGCCAAACTTTTTCGAATGGATCGAGAAAGCATTGAAGACGTACAGCGTGCAGGTCGGCCCTTGGAGGTGCTCACTCCTGAAAACTTCGCTCATGTGGAAGGAGAAAGTATGGAAGACCGGTGGCTCAAAGTTACAGAAATAGCAGCAAGTTGGGGCCTTTCTAAAACAACATTCCTTCGAATTATTCATCTTCACGCAGTCATTGCGTGTGAAACTTTTTGATAATAATGCGGATATTTCGACGGGAGGTGACTCACGTTAGCAACTCACATGCAACAGATGGTACTCAGCGCTTTTCCCATCTCCCTTCCCCGTGTATCACCTGGGAGACCTTTGCAACCCTAAGTAACTTTTGTTCATGCCATAATAAAACAATGTTGTCCGGCTACCCGTGTTTTTTGCTTCTTCCATGCCAATAATGCCATATACTTTTTCGTCAGATAAGTTATCGAAAGAATATCTGATTGATATATTTTATCTAACTTTTCAGAAGCACTTAACAAAAATATAAAGCTATAAAATAGAATATCTTATATTTTGGAAACGTTTATATCCACAAGGTTTCCGAACAGACGTTTCAGAAACTGGGCCCAAACATCTGTAATTGTTAAACATAAATAATATTTTCACATTATTCCTTAAAATAAACTATAAAAAGATGCTGCAATATTAATAAAAGAAAAACACAGTACATGGCATTAGTGAGTAAATTTAATCATAGCAAGGTACCTATGTCTATTCCAGAATCCGATTTCTGAATATGCAAGTATTTGTAAAAATTAATTTAATTACTTTACACAATGATTAATATTTTGTGAGCGAATTTTAAGAATGCGTTATTTTATTCATTAAAACAAGGTCTAATATCACTATCTCGGAACATCCTGTGGTATTACTTATGATAATATTCCGAGAAAAGCCTACTTTACTGAATATATTATACCTTAAGCCTGTTTTTCCCTAGCTCGGCTTGCTGTTTACTTTTAAAAGTTACCATCGCAACATTCCCTCCCTCTTTGGGAGAAAAGACTAAGTAAACCCTCTCTGTCTCTTTGCACTGTACAAGGCTTGGACTAGGCTGGGATGTTATCTGCTTCAGTTTTACTGCAAAGGCAATGCTAACGAATTTGCAGGAGCCGGCGGGTGTAAGGCTCATCTGCATTGTAATTAATCCCGTCCATTCAGCTCCCAAATACCTACGGCCTCTAGCATAACCTAGAGGGGAGAAAGCGGCTCATGATAGCCTAGCTGGAAGCGAAAAACGAATACGTGAAATGTGACTTGAAACTATCTCGTCAGGGACTTGTCAAGCCAAAATCACACATGTGCCTAACTACATTTTCCAAGAAAAACTCCAGAGCTCAATTGCAGCATAGCATACGAAAGATGATCAAATTTATAACTAACTTACTCAGAGAGGTCGTGAAAATGCCAAAGTTACTATAATAGTTGTTAAGTATCATCCTTCAGATTGTGTGCTGTGCAGTTTCAAATACAGTCACTTGTTTCTGACGATCGTGTAAACAAATTATTGTTTACATTTTCTACAAAATGGATAAAAAAAAAACAACTGAAATACGAACTGTAACAAAGTACTTCGTTTTGAAGGGTTTAACCCCAAATACAAAAGAAACCCTATTCCATATTAAAGGGTTCTTCCCCTTCGTTTTCGACGGTTAAAAATTGATCTACTGAATTTAAGCGTAGTCAGTCGTACATACATTCAAGATGATGAGTGCTCAGGGCGTCCTAAAACTGCTATGACGACGAGATTGTGACAAAAATTCTCAATGTTAGCCGCTTGAAGATACTGGAGTTAACAGACACTGCAAAGACCTCGATAGACCGCGTCTACTGTATTTTACATGAAATTTTGGGAATGAGAAATCTTGATGGGTACAGCATTTTTAACAATGAACCAAAAACGCATTTGAATGAACATACCACAAGAGTGTTTAGACTTTTTTAAACGTAATTAAAGGGAGTTTTTCCGACGTTTCAAAACAGCAGATGAAACACGAATTCATCACTACACGTCAGAGACAAAGGAGCAGCCCAAACAGTGGGAAACAACAGATGAAAGTGCACCAAAGAAAGCAAAAACGGTTCCATCTGCAGAAAAAATTATGCCTACGGTTTTCTCTATTCTCATGGTGTGATACTCGCAGACTACCTCCAGAAGCACCATCGGGGAGTATTACGCTTCATTACTGGACCAACTGAAGGATGCTATTCAGACTAAACGCTCATACCTTGCAAAAAAGAAAGTTCTCTTTCATCACGATAGTGCGCCTTTACACATGTCTGTGAATGTTGCTGCAAAACTACATGACCTCACTTTCAAGTGCTTTCACATCCGCCTTATTCACCGGCTTTGACTACCAGTGATTACATTTTGTTCACACACCTGAAGAAATTACTGGGTGGACGAAGATTCACGTCAAATGACGAGGTTGAAACTGAGACAGGGGTTTGTTTTTCACAGTTGGACAAATCTTATTTTACTGAAGGTATTAAAAAGTCGTTGTACTAAATGTATTGATTTAAAAGGTGACTGTTGAAAATTAAAAAAATTTAAATGTTACTACTAGGACAGAGAGGGGAAAAAAAGTAAACAGTAATAACTCCCGAACTGTAGATGAACTTAAGAGAAAATACCAGGAAAGAAATTGGAAGTATTTCGGAAAATAAGTTTTTGCAAGCGAATGCAAATTTCTTTAAAATATGTCAAACATATGTAAACGTAGTTGGATTTTATTTCGAACAATTTAAAAAACAAAGGTTAATGTTGTGTTCATAATACTCTTCAGGCTTTTGATTTCCGAACGTGCCACAGAAATTGGCTTGGCTAAACAAGGATCTACATGGCCCCATGTTAGGTTTCTTTTTTTTTTTTAATCATTTTTAGTTATAACGCCCGTTTGAAGTATTGAGGTAATACAGACAGTGAACACTGATGATATATGAGATGAAATGGTAACCTGGGAAATGATTTTTTTTTATTAAGGAAGGAAACTTTCCAGACCTAAATTTAAGGCACCTCTCCGGCATTTGCCATTTATGAGGACTGAGGAAAACCTGAAAAAAACTCATTCCTGGTGGGAATCGTAGCACAGATCACCCGCTGACGAATCCGCGCCTTAACGACCTCGGCCACCCGTGGCGGTGCAAGGCTAAGTTAGGTTAAGTTAGCCCTCATCAACATTAAGGATCTCCTCTGGTGCAAAATGATAATTTCATCGTCCCCACTGAGTTCACGATGCAAGCATGGTTAGCACTAAACCACCAGGAAGAACTTTTATTTTGATAATGCTGTTCAGTATCTACTAGACATCGTAAGTATAAAAAATATACAGATATACACAAGTAGAGCTACACACTGGTTTAGACCACTTATTACGTAATAGAAGACTACTACTGTGTTTCATCACATCAGAAGTACTACAGCAAGTGTGTAATAGGAAAAATAAATTTAAAAAAGTATATTGGAAAACACAAGATTCACTGTTTGTAAATGCATAAAGCACCAGAATTGTTGCATATAAAACTTAAGTTACCACACAAATCGCTTCAATATAACCAGAGCTAAATGCAATAGCAATAAAAGTAACAGGTTAACAACACTAAAAAAGTTTTATTTTTATGGCCACAGACTCTAAAGCAATTCACTATAATAATTAACGGTGATTTGGAGGGAGGTTTTTGGAAACAGGTTAGATAAGGTTTGAGGATAGAGATGGATAGATATTACATTCTATAATGAGGGGAAAGAGGTCACTAGTGTTGTATCAGGAGATAAAAGGGGTAGTTAAAAGAGATAGATTCATTAGTAAGTGTAACAAGTAGGAGAGAGAGAGAATGGCAATTGTTTGGCCTATATGTGGGAAGTTGGAAAACGTAGAACATATTTTATTTGAATGCTCAGGAATTGCAGACTACAAAAATATATGGTAAATGGTTGAAGTAAATTGCACTAAGGAAAATGTTTGGTGACCAAAGACAAGTTAAGAATTTGGGGGAATATTTGAATAGAGTTAAAAACAAATGGTTATGGTCAATGTGGAGAGAGGATATGTGAGTTTGTGTTTACCTTGTGTAAATGGCTGGTGGTGGTATTGTGATTATATTAAAAGTTTAAATGTTTGTGGATGTATCCAAGTTAAGAGTAGGGATTCTACAAATAGAACAGATTTATTGCTGATTTTGGGTGATTATTGAATTGCTAAAATGTTTTAGTTTATATCATTA